>CM077162.1:142442057-143050671 GCA_039583875.1 Platanthera guangdongensis | reverse complement strand
AGTTGACTTTGGTCAACTAGGGTCAAAGGTTTGAACTAATGACATGCCCTAGGGTCCACTTAGATTATTTTAGGGTTAGGGCAATGTGGTTGGGTCATGGTGTGGCTAGGGTTCCTTTTTAGGCTAGTTTGACATAGTTGACTTTGGCCATTTAGTGGGCCCCCACATGGCTACAACTCACTCCCTACGGTCAAACTTAGCTAATTTCCCTATCACCCTCCCCATGCCTAACCCAATCTAAATTGAGGGGTCTAGAAGTAACATGAGATGTTTCAAATCCTAATAAATAAGAAAATAATTTCGTCCCCAAAATTCGAGTTCGGGTCTACGGGGTTTTACTTGCAAGAGTTATAAGAAATTTAAATGCATAAACTAAAGTATACCTGAAGTGAATAGCTCCGGGTGTTGCTCCATCATCAGATCCCTCGGTTCCAGGTGTGCTCCTCCAATCCATGATTAGGTCACAACACCTTCACGAGATGGACTTTCTTCTTCCATAACACACGGACATCTGTATCATCAATCCGGATCGGCTCCAATCTGACGGATCTATCAAGCGCTATCGAACCGGCTGTAGTAGTAATCTGCTGCTCCGGTCATAGGAGAGCTCTTCACAATGAAGAGACATGGAAGACGTCATGTAGGGTACCCAACTCCGGTGGCAGCTGCAGTCGGTAAGCTAAGGGGCCGATCCATTCCAGGATCAAGTATGGATCCATATATCGAGGACTGAGCTTCTTGTAAATCCGCACCCGAGAGACACCGTATATCGAATGTATCTTCAAGAAAACTCTGTCTCCAACCTGGAACTCCACCTTCCGGTGCCGAGCATCATAATACGTCACCGGTCTACTCTGGGCCTCTAGCAGCCGATCCCTGATCAAATGAACCTGAGCCTCCGTATCATTCACATAATAAGAATCAAGAGTCTTGGTATCCACATCCTGAACCCCTAACAGCGGTGTCCGGCACTTCCTCCCGTAAAGTGCCTCATATGGAGCCATCCTAATGCTAGCCTGGTGGCTGTTATTGTAGGAGAAATCGATCAATGGTAGCAGCCTCTCCCAAGGCTTCCCCGTATCTAATATGCCTAGACGAAGTAGATCCTCCCTGGTCCAGAAGGTCCGCTCCGTCTGGCCATCAGTCTGTGGGTGGAAGGCAGTATTAAAAGTAAGCCGAAAGCCCAAGTAAGCATGCAAAGCCCTCCAGTCCCTGGAAGTGAACCGACCATCACAGTCTGAAACTATCGTCCTGGGGATGCCATGGTATCTGACAAACTGCTCCACGAATAATCTCACCAAAACTACAACTAGAGCATCCTTCCTGAATAGAATAAAGCGCGCCACCTTAGTTAGTCTGTCTACTATGACCCAGATGGAATCATGCCCAGAGTGGGAGCGAGGTAGTCCGTGTACAAAGTCCTTAGCAATGTCCTTGAACTTCCACTCTAGGACTGGCAATGGCTGTAATAAACCTCCCGTGCTCTTGCATTCCGCCTTAACGCGCTGGCACGTCTCACAATGTGCCACAAAGTGGGTGATCTCCCTCTTCATCCCAGCCCAATACATAGTCTTCCGTAAATATGCCCACATCTTGGTGATACCGGGATGCACAGAATATCTGGATCAATGTGCCTCTCTAAGTATATCATCCCGAATACCGCCCCCTGTTGGTATATAAATGTGTCCACGGAATCGAAGGAGATCATCCTGCAGCGTGTAATCCTCAACCTTGCCCCTTTCCAGGGCACTGAAAATCGGCTCCAATGTAGCATCCAGCCTCTGATGCGCCATAATGCGCTCCCGAATGTCATCATCTTTGATCAATGAGCTCAGGTACTCTCGAAATCCTACTGGTTCGGCCTCAAAAACCATAGTAATATGCATGTCTTCCATCATCTGTATCAACTCCATAGCCATCACTCGGGGCTCCGGTCCAGAGGTGTAGGCCCTCCTGCTCAATGCATCTGCTACTGTGTTTGCCTTCCCCATGTGGTAGTGAATCTGGTAATCATAGTCACAGAGAAATTCTAGCCATCTCCTATATCGCAGGTGTACAACCCCGTGTCTGGCGAGTGAGGTCCCCAAGAACCACACTGGGCGGTCCAGATTGTCCAAGAAACAGGCAAGCCCCATAAAGGACTGAAGATCGTGGGCGAGCTCGGCAAGGAGATGCCGAACCCGAGTTCGGCCTGTATAGCCCGCTAGCTCGGTATTCGTCGAGCTAGGCCAGAATCGTCAAGCTATAGTCGACTGATGGAGACCGAAAGAAGACGAGCTCGCCGTCCCAGATCGCACCCTCGCAGAGGAGCTCGTCAACAACAGGTGAGCAGGATCTGCCGAGGTGGCCAGGCGCCCAAGCTCTCGCAGATATACGAGGTACTTTTTACAATTTTGCCCCCGCTGGTCTGCCTATAGCCCTTCAAAACAGCGGAGTTTGGCTATTGGCAGACCCATCCAAGGGTTTTTTGGTAACTTCAGGTCAGCATAGTTTGGTTATTGGCAGTTCATATCCTGAAAACTATAAATAGGACCGAAGGGGTACCCCAGAAGGCATGCTTTTTGTGCTCTCCTGCTCCAGTTTTCAAGTGCTTTCTGAGGGTACCTTAGCTCGGCCTCTGGCTAAGGAGGGGAAGCGCTCTCAGATCTTCCGGGCATGTGGTGGTTCCTCCCCGCCGAGCCCTTGGGTCGGTTCCACTTGTTTCTTTTGTTGTTTTGCTTGCAGGAGCGAAGTAGGCACGCGACCACCCCTTCCCCGAGGGCGAACTCCACAGGAGACCGAGATTTCAGTTTCAACTGTAGGTTTAGGTCCTTCTGCGTGTCGATGTACATGAGATTCTTGTGATCTGAGAAAATGTCACAATAAACCCCATACAGATAGTGCAGCCATATCTTTAGTGCAAATACAACAGCCCCGAGCTCCAAATCTTGTACCGGATAGTTATGCTCATGCTTCTTCAACTGTCTCAAAGCATAAGCGATAACATGTCCGTGCTGCATCAATACAACACCCATCCCTTCGTATGAGAAATCCATGTAAATCTGAAATCCCTCACTCCCAGATGGGAGTGCAAGGATAGGGGATGAGGTGAGTCGGTCCTTCAACTGCTAAAACGCTCTCTCGCACTGCTCTGTCCAAGCAAACTCTACATCCTTCCTCGTCACAGTCGTGAGGGGGAGTGTTATCCTCGAGAACCCCTCCACGAACTTACGATAGTAACCTGCTAATCCCAAGAAACTGCGAATGTCGGACGCTGTCTTTGGTGGTGGCCAATCTCTCACTGTCTCTATCTTGGCTGGATCCACCGCCAATCCAGCTCCACAGATTGTATGCCCCAAGAAGGCCACCTCTTGTTTCCAGAAATGGCACTTAGAAAAGTTCGCATACATCTGGGACTCCCTCAGCCTCTGCAAAACCTGTGTCAAATGCTCTGTGTGCTCGTCCTGAGTCCGAGAATAGATCAAAATATCGTCGATGAATATAATGACGAAGTGGTCCAAGAAGGGCTCGAATACATGATTCATTAGACTCATGAATGCGGCAGGGGCATTCGTGTGCCCAAAAGGCATCACTGTGAACTCGTATAACCCGTATCGTGAGCTGTAAGCCGTCTTCGGGATTTCTTCCTCTCGGATATGCAGCTGATAGTAACCGAATCTCAAACCCAACTTAGAGGACCAGAAGTCCCCCTGAAGCTGATCAAATAACTTGTCTATCTGAGGCAGTGGATTGGTATTACGGACCGTCAACCAGTTTAGCTCCCTGTAATCTATTCACAGCCACAATGATCCATCTTTCTTCTTCACAAAAAGAACTGGTGCTCCCCACGGTGACGAGCTCGGCCGCACAAATCCCGATTCCACAAGCTCCTGAAGCTGAGTCCTGAATTCTGCCAACTCTCTGGGAGCCATCCTATAAGGTGCCCGGGACACTGGACTCGCCCCCGACACCAACTGAATCCTGAAATCCAAATCCCGAGCTGGTGGTAGTCCGGACAATTTCTCCGGGAATACATCAGAGAAATCCCGAACCACCGGAATATCAGCTATAGAACTCTCTGCTACCACCATCTCGAAGCAGGTAAGGTACACCTCTTCCCCCTGCTCATAGGCCTTGACAACCTGTACAGAAGATAATGATAGATGGGGGATAGGTCAGATACCTTCAATAGTAACGTAGGAGTCTCCATGCCTGAGTGTGATCCCCTTAGAGGGGCAGTCGATCTGGGCATAGTTCCAATGAAGCCAGGTCATGCCCAAAATCAAATCAAAGTCCGGCAATCTCAAGACTGTCGCCGGAGCTTCGAATGTCTTGCCTCCTATCTCGGCCTCCATGTTGCAGCTATCTGTGGTCCGTAGCTCCGAGCCATCAGGAAGTCGCACCCTCATCTCTATGCCAGGGAATCTCTCCACACCCTCTAGTCCTTCAATAAAGGTGTCCGACATGAATGAGTGCAAAGCACCTGTGTCGAAGAGGGTATGAGCGGGCTTGCCGCTGATCATAACTATGCCTGAGATTTATTTGAGTTAAAATGGAGGTTATATCTATGGTTTTCAAGGCACTACTAAGGTTGAAATTTCTAAATTAAAATAATTTAAGTACCTGTAATCATTTCTTCGGTGTTCCTTTGCTCCGTGAGGTCCAAAGCGTACATCTGCTCCTGGTTAGGTCGTCGACCGTGATATACCCGGCCTCGGCCTCGACCTCATCCTCGGCCTCGGCCTCGGCCCTGCTATGCTGGTGGGGCCACTGGAAGTGGAGGAGGAGGTGGATGGAACCGATGTGGACACTCTGATCTATTGTGCCCGGGCTGGCGGCATCCGTAACAAACTACCGGCCGTTGTCCATGGTCATCCTGTCTCCTCGGAGCATGCACCTGTAGAGGTGGGGGAGCTAGCACTGTAGGAGGCCCCTGCTCCTGCCTGAATTTGGGACGACAACGTCGCCCACCCCTCTTGTATCCAATAGCCCTGCCTCTCTGAGAGCCCCTGCTGCTCTCTCCTGATGTTGACCCATCCAATAGTCTCTTTCCTCTTCCTTGCACCATCAGCTGGTCAGCCTCCAACATCTTAGCCATCTCGATGATCTGGGCTGATGTGCCAGGAGAAATGAACAATAGGGCCTGCCTCAAGTCATGTCTGAGGCCCCGGTAGAACCTCTTGGCACCTCCTATCATCTGTATCCTGTATCCCTACGAACCTGGCAAGGTGGGAAAACTCCCTCTAGTATTCAATCACCGATCTGATCCCCTGCCTGAGGTTCAGAAACCTCTCCTCCAATGCATCTCTATCTGTAGTGGATACGAAGTGATCCAAAAATACATCGCCAAACTCCTCCCAAGATATGTCTGACAGCTCCCAGTCAGCATATATAGAATCTCGCACGGACTTCCACCATCTCATAGCATCCTCTGTCCCACGGTACATTGGTGGGGACAGGCTCTTGAAGGCACTCAGCCAGCTTGACCACGGATTTGGCTGCGGAGCCGGGACTTGCTGGGCTTTGAAGGCTTCCAGGATCGCCGTCAAAGCCTGCCCCATCTCTGTCTGTAGAAATGGAGTGGCAGCTGGAGGGGGAGGAAGCACATTTTGCGGCGCAGTGATCTATGGAGGTTGCATAAAGGTAAGGTTAAAATGGAACTGGCCTAACTCATTTTATTTAATGGATTGTTTTATGTGACTTTTTACACATGGGCACACCACTGCTTCCGCTGCATAGTTTGTCCGCAAACTAATGCTCGCGCGGGCTGGTCCGGTGTTGTGGACTTCTTTCTCATATGATCGTTCGGTCAAGTGATACCAGTTTGTAAGACCCCCCCCTCCCCTTACCAAGGAGGCCATCCGGTCTTATGCCCAGAACCGCCGTCTTATGGTGACACTAACGAACGGGTTAGTCTACACCGTAACACGCCGATTCTGCCGGCTAATACAATCATATAACCTGTAGGCCAAAATGAGAAACATAAGTATAGCGGTAAAAGTAAACCACAACTAGTCCACAGTCACAGTGCATATATATAAATAAATGAAAAGGAAATACATCAGTCCATATGAGTACAAAAGTAAAAATGGCTTATGCCCATTACATCATATCAAAATCTCTCTCTCTCAACTCTAAACAACGGAAGATCACTATCATCACCAAGTCATCCCACCTGAGGAAACTCTATAGTAGTAGTAGTAGGTGGTGGTATCAGTTCCTCACGTCCTGTCATCTCGTCCTGCCGGTCGAGCTAGTGCTCCATCTCCTCGAGCTCCTAAAAATAGTTTGGTCACCGACCATTTGTCAATAAGACTAAGTCGTTTCCTCCACACCTCGTCTCGCAACTCCTAGGCACCGTGCGGGAGGACGAAGCAGAGCACAACAATTGGTAACAAGTGTAAATAGGTGGCAGTGGCACTATACTAATAGGTGGCAGTGGCACTATACCTTTTTCTTCCGCAATACTCTCGTCGATGTATCATCGATCTGGACTGGCTCTAAACGGACTGATCTATCAGGTGCTACCGGGTACGTTGTAGTGATAATATGCTGCTCTGGCCGAAGGAGAGCTCTCCGAAGTGAAGAGACATATAAGACGTCGTGCAAGGTCCCTAACTTTGGCAGCTGCTCCAGCCTATAGGCTAAAGGACCGATCCGCTCCAGGATCAAGTATAGTCCCATAAATCGAGGGCTGAGCTTCTTGTGCCTTCGAAATCGCGAGACACCATGCACCAGAAGTATCTTCAAGAACTCACTGTCCCCCACCTAAAAATCCACCTTCTGATGTCTCGCATCGTAGTACTTGGCCTACCTACTTTTTTGCCTCCAGCATTCGATCCCAGATTAGTCATATCTGAGCATTCGTATCCTCAATATAGTCCGACACGAGTGCCTTGGGGTACTCATCCTGGACCCAATACAGTGGTGTACGACATTTCCTGCCATATAAAGCCTCATATAGTGTCATCCCAAAGCTCGCCTGTTGACTGTTGTTGTAGGAGAATTCAAACAGGGGCAACATCTCTCCCAGGCATTCCCTGTGTCCAGTATACATAGACGCAACAGATCCTCCATAGTCTGGTTAGTCCGCTCTGTCTGGCTATTGTTCTGTGGATGGAAAGTGGTGCTAAAAGCAAGCTAAGAACCCAAGTACCCTTACACTGATCTCCACTCCATAGAAGTGAACAGACCATCATGATCCGAGACAATCATCCTGGTGACGCCGTGGTACCTGACGAACTGTTCCACAAACAACCTCACGAAAACAACAACTTGGCTATCCTTCCTGATTAGTATAAACCAGGATACCTTGGTTAGTCTATCGACAATGACCCATATAGAGTCGTGCCAAGAGTGGGAGCGAGGCAATCTGTGCATGAAATCCATAGTAATATCCTCAAACTTCCACTCTGGAACTGGTAATGACTGTAGTAACCCTCCTGGGCTCTTGCACTCTGACTTTACCCGCTGGCAGGTCTCACAATGCTTCACATAATATATGATATCCCTCTTCATCCCTGTCCAATACATGCTCATTCGCAGATCTGCTATCATCTTGGTGATACCGTGGTGCACTAAGTACTGAGAACATTGTGCCTCTCTGAGTATATCCTCTCAGATACTGCCTCCTGTGGGTATATAGACACGACCACAGAAATTAACGAGGTCATCATGCAAAGAATAGTCCTCCGACTTACCCCCTTCCAAGGTTATAAATAATGGCTTTAAATCCGCATCTAACCTCTGCTGTGTCCTGATGCGCTCCCATATGTCACACTCGATGACCAAGGAGTTCAAGTACTCCTGATAAATATCTGGCTCAGCTCTGGAAACCATGGTAATGTGTATATATTCCATCATCCGTACCAACTAAATATCCATCACCCGGGGCTCCGATCTAGTAGTGCCGGTTCTCCACTCAAGTCATCCGCCACGGTGTTCGCATTCCCCGGGTGATAATGCATCTTGTAGTCATAGTCACACAAGAACTCAAGACATCTCTGCTGGCGCTGATTTAGATCCTTATGCGTGTCAATATATTTGAGGTTCTTGTGATCTGAGAAGATATCAGAATAAACACAATATAAGTAATTCCTACAAGTTTTTAACGCGAATATTACATCCCCAAGCTCCAAATCTTATACGGGTTAATTCTGCTCGTGCTTCTTTAACTTTCTCGAAGAATATGCAATGACATGTCCATGCTGCATCAGGACTGCACCCTTCCCCTGATATGATGCGTCCATATAAATATGAAATCCTTCCTTCCCAAATGGAAGTGCAAGGATGGGGGAAGAGGTGATCCTGTCCTTCAACTCTTAGAACGCTGCTTCGCACTTCTCGCTCCAAGTAAAAACCGCATCCTTCTTCGTCAAGGACGTGAGGAGGAGTGATACCGTTGAGAACCCCTCCACAAACTTACAATATTATCCTGCCAGTCCCAGGAAACTGTATATATCTAAAGCTAACTTTGGTCGCGACCAATCTTGAACTACCTGTACCTTGGCCGAGTCCAAAGCCAACCCAGCTCCACTGATGGTATGCCCCAAGAATGCAGCCTCCTGCCACCAAAACTGGCACTTGGAGAACTTTGCGTACATTTGATGCTCTCTCAGCTTGCCCAAGACCAGTGTCAAATGCTCGGTATGCTCCTCCTTTATCCGGGAGTAGATCAAAATGTCGTCGATGAAGACTATAACAAATATATCCTGGAATGGCTCGAAGACATGGTTCATCAGACTCATGAATGCGTAAGGTGCATTCGTGAGTCCGAATTGCATCACCAGGAACTCGTATAGGCCGTAACGAGAACTAAAGGATATTTTTGGGATATCCTCCTCCTGAATGCTCGACTGATAGTACCCGGACCTCAAATCTAGCTTGGAGAACCAAAAGGCTCCCTATAGCTGACCAAAAATCTCGTCGATCTGGGGTAATGAATACCTGTTCCAGACTGTCAATCGGTTCAGTTCCCGATAGTCAATGCAGAGTCGCAATGATCCATCCTTCATCTTAACTAATAACACCAATGCTCCACCCAGTGATGAGCTCGGTCTGATAAATCCTGACCCACAAGTTCCTGCAACTAGGTCCTGAAATCTGCAAGCTCCTTGGGGGCTATCCTATACAGTGTCTGAGACACTGGCTTCGCTCCCGACACCAACTAAATCTAGAAGTCCATATGATGCAGTGGTCTGGCTCTTTTACGGTGGCCCATGATTGGCCCGTGAATAGACTCTGACTGTGGTTGGTTCGGTGAGTCGATCGCCGCGGGCTTGCTAGATGAGGAAAGTGCACATATCGCAAGTAGTACTCGATATTCGGGAGAATACCGAGGTCGTATTATTCCCGGGAATGGGTTGATTACCCCTACTGCTCCAAAAACACTATTATTTTACCAAAATAGTAGTTGAGGGTTTTAATTAAAATATGACAAAAATAGATTTAAGAAAATAGTCGATGAAGAGATAACTCCCGGTATCGAATTATGTTAGGATTAAAAATAAATTTGAATAACTAGAGATCTAAAGTTTCAATTTAATTAAAGCGGAAACTTGGCCGTGGAGGTTCAAAATAATGAGCTCACCTATCTCTAGGAATATCACTCACCTGGACATTAAGGCTATTCGACCGGGCTCTCGTCCAACGAAGGATTCCCTTTAATGCCCGCAGTACGCTAAGAACCCCGCTATTGGGTGGGGAACCCAATCCGGTAGAGTTAGCGTGCCTCCTCTCTCAAGGGTTAGTGCGGAACTATATTTACTCAGGGGTTATCTGTCCATACGCACGGCCTCTCGGCTTGCTAGCGTATGGATAACGGAAATAGAGCCCATACATCGATATGTGGTTTTACGCGTCGTTAACCCGGGGTAAACCTTAAGTTTTTTAATTAAATAGAAAAATTAGACATTTGGTTATTTAAAATATTTTATATCCCAAATCTCTTCGATACCAAGGGCTAAAAGCAATTAGCCACTCATCAGAATGAGGATAGCTTATATGTTTGGTTATGCGAGCGTTCCAAACTATCGCTGAAGGGTTATAAAGAAAATAAGAAGAAAAGTAAAACACCTTAACATTAGAAAAATTATTACAAATAAACACACCCGCACTCATTCAAACATATAACAAGAGACAGAAATAAAACTAAGTTACACATAAGAGAAAATTGCATAATTGAAATTTGCAGGTCCCACTCAAACGAGTGGGGGCGGGAAATAAAAGCTGAAAATTACTTAATTGAAATTGCAAGTCCCACTCAAACGAGTGGGGTCGGGGAATAAAAGTTGAAAATTACAAGTCTTACTCAACCGAGTAGGACTGAAATGAAAGTGAGTCCTACTCAAACGAGTAGGAGAAAATAAATGCGATTACAGGGCTTTCTCATATATTTACAGGGAAATAAAGATACGTCATTTAACTTTTAACGAGTAGGTGAAAATAAATGCAAGTACAAGTCCTACTGAAACGAGTAGGCGGGAAATAAAGTCCGTCCATTTAACTCAAGTGAGTAGGCGGTATAATAAAGAATGAAAATTACAAGTCCAACTCAAGCGAGTAGGACTGAAAATACAATCCATCCATTTAACTCAAGTGAGTAGGCGGAAAAATAAAAATACACACAATTGCTTGAATAAAATCCAGCGATTTAACTCAAGTGAGTAGACGGAAAAATAAAAATACACACACTTGCTTGAATAAAATCCAGCCAATTAAATCAAATGAGTAGGCGGAAAAATAAAAATACACACACTTGCTTGAATAAAATCCAGCCAATTAAATCATATGAGTAGGCGGAAAATAAAAACAACACACGCACTCTACTTGAAAGTAACTACTCACGCACTCGACATAAATAAACACACACACACACACTTGCATAATTAAACTTAGGATATGAAAAATATCTCATACACGCACACACTCGGGCGTAAAATAAGAAAAAAAAAACAAAGTTATTGAACAACTGAAATTACTGCATTTCTACTGCTGGAATGCAGTAGAAATGCAAAAAAAGGCAAAATAAAAATTTTTTAAGCAAAAAGTTTTCAAATTAAAGTGAGAAAGGCAAGTGCCCGAAAAACTAAAACGTTTACATTTTTACCGTTAGATTTTGATAGAAATGCATAAAAAGTGAAAATACAAATTGTTCCAGCGAAAATATTTTTTGTAATTACTTAAAATGAAAGTTGATGAAAAATAAAAATAATAATTTATACATTCTTATAGCCTTGTAAAATTGTTTAAAAAATGGTAGTAAGCTAAAAAGAAGCAATAGTTTTATAATTAAAACAAAGTAAAAGCTATGTTAAGACTGATGAAAACCACCTTTTTAACGTTTTACAAGTTCATAAGAACGTATTTGGAAGCAAAATTTTAAGTATAATCAATTTTAAAGAATGTGATAAGAAAAAATGGGTATAGTAACGGCTAGAAAGTTTTATAAAATTAAAAATAAAACAAAAAGATTTTCATTTTGAAACATGAATTTCGCCATTTTAAGCTCCTATACACACACGTATTATGAAAATGAAAACTAAAGTATGTAAGATTGATGAAAATGAGGTTTTTTTGGAGTAATCTCAAAGCATGTAAGGATGAAACAATAACGATTTTTATTACAAAGAAGGGTGATTACAAGAGATTAAACATACAAACTTAAAGAGGAAAGGGGGGGGGGGGGAATCCTTACATAGCACTAAGCAAGCTCCAAACAGCAGCCCTATTCAACAAAATGGTTCAAAAATTTGGAACCCCGGGCTCATACAACAGTTGCCCTTAAATAGCCAAAAATTTCCAAGTACACGCCCTCTGACACGGGCGTGTCGAGGGGCGTGTGAGCACTATAAAATAGAAGAATTCAGTGATCTGACGGATTTCACGGCGATTTAACTTTGCGGACGAAAATGCGGCGGTCACGCCCCTGGTCACGGGCGTGACGGTGGGCATGTCGTTCGGCGATTAAAGGCATTGTTGACTTCGGGAGTCGCCTGCGGCGGTTTGTCGGGCCCGGTGGAGAAGTCACGCCCTTGGTCACGGGCGTGACGCTGGGCATGTCGGGTTGAGTCGACACTCGACAAACGTCGAGCGGAAATTGTCGAGAGGAAAATTCGTCGAGCGGGAAGAGGAGTCATGCCCTGGTCACGGGCATGACCAATTTGTCACGGGAGTGGCTTTCATTTTTTGCAGATTTTTATTATTTTTTTCCTGAAAAATAAAATAAAACAAGTTAGTAAAATATTTACAAAAATAGGAGTATTTTATTGAATAAAAATAAGTAAAAATGATAAAAATAAATGAAAATCACTTAAGTAATGTACATAAAAATAGGTGTCTTTACAATTCATCAAATATCCCCATACTTAAGCTTTTGCTATTACAGAGCAAAAGTTTGAGGTGAACACATAAGGAATAAAGAAAACTCTAAGTTTAGCTACCGCTTAATCAATTAAATAGAAAGCAAAAATTGTAATGGTTAGATTAACAAAAATAGTTTGGAATTATATGAACTTTAGCTTATAGGAGTTTTACTGGAAATAATGCAATTTACAAATTAGGCTCTCAAAAAGATTTTTGAATTAATACTAGCATTGTGAAATTGGCTAAGGGGGTTGATATTGATTTATGAAGTGGATTTGAAATTTGAGGTGAGGTAGCTTTTTCTCGAACCTCCATTTTTTTTTTCTTTTTGGATTATTAGGAAAATGAAATCTTATTTTCCTAATATCATTTTTTTCAACTTCATAATAAATTTTAACCCAATGTATATATGTAGGAGTAATGAATTTTATCATCTTACTCCATAACATATAATTTTTTTAATCTATTGGGTGCCTATGTTTACGGAATAAAATCTTATTCCCATTGACATAGGATCTTTTAAGGATAATAATTTTATCATGTCAAGTAGGTCATGATAAGAAAGGTGAGAAAAGAAAACTAGATTTTTAATTAAAAAAAATTTTGAGAGCAATCTTAATAAATTGTAAGTTCCAATTTTTCAGAAAGCTAAAAGTAAACATAATTGAATCCTATAGTCATTATTTTCTAACATAATACACGTGCTCCTATCAATGAAAAATTAGAAGTAGTGCCTAAAACAAGTTCGCTATTTTTAATAAAGCATAATGAATTCTTTAAAACTTAACCCCGAATATTTAAATTTTTCAATCTATAATTCACAAATGAATAGCAAACAGAGATTTAATAAAATTCACATATAAATAAACTCAAAGCAAAATTTTTGGATAGCAAGAAAATTAAGAATGGTATATTTGATTTATTTGTTTCGAAATATATATTTTTGATTTTTATAGTTTTTTCATCATTTTTTTATTTTTTTTATTTATTATCTTTTTTTTGGAATTTTGTTTAGTTTTCCTCTTTCTTTTGAATTTTTTTAACCAATCAAGTTTTTTTTTAGATTTTTAAGTTTTTGCGAATAGTGCGGGAAAAAGAGACGTTATTTACAAGAATGTTGGTGAAAAGGAAGGGGGAGAGAGAGAATGTTATTTACGAAAAATATTTACAGAGATTTTTACAAAATGAAACTAAATATTTTTGGAATTTTTGTTTTATAATTTTTTTGAATTTTTTGTTTTATAATTTTTTTGGAATTTTTGTTTTATAATTTTTTTGGAATTTGTTTTTAATAATTTTTTTGGAAATTTTTTTTTTAAAAAAAGGAAGAAAAAAAAACAAGACCTTAAGTTTTTGGGATTTTTTTTTCATTTTAATTTTTTTTTATTTTTTTTGTTTGTTAAATAGTTTTTGTTTTATAATTTTTTGGAAGTGCAGAAAATAGAAATACAGTGCAGAAAATAGAAGTGCGAAAAAGAAAGCAAGAAAAACCCTCATACTTAAGTCCAACATTGTCCCCAATGTTGTAACGTAAGTTTGCGGAACAAAACAGGTAAGATAATATAGACAAAGAAAAGAAAGAGAGGGGGGGGGGGGGGTAAAAGCTTCCCTGACAGGAGGTGGGGAAGGCACAGTTTAGGAACCCTGCATTATGAAGAAAGATAGCAAAGAAAAAGGTAAAGAGATAGCGAAAAAGATAAACATGGGGTGCCTCCCAGGAGCGCTTTGTTTATAGTTGCGTAGCTTGACTATTATGGTGGTTTATATATCTAGGAGGGTGATGGATTCGAAATTACCGCCCACAGGATCGCCTGCTATGTATAATTTTAAGCGATGACCGTTCACTTTAAACGAGCCTTTATCCGGGTGGGAGACAAGTACGGTCCCATATGGCCAAACCTCTTCAACTTTGAAGGGGCCGGACCAGCATGATCTAAGTTCCCCAGGGAAAAGTCTAAGTCGTGAATTATAAAGAAGGACAAGATCGCCCGGAGAAAAAGTTATTTGGGGCTTGAGTTTTCAGTCATGATAAAACTTAGAACGCTCCTTATAGAACTTATTGCTCTCGTAAGCGTTTGCACGCAATTCGTCGAGCTCGTTTACTTGTAGTTTTCTATATTGGGGGGCTAAGTTAGCGTCGAGATTTAAGAATTTTAAAGCCCAAAGTGCGCGATGTTCTAATTCTATGGGGAGATGACATGCTTTGCCGTAGACTAATCGATACGACGTACGACCAAATGCGGTTTTGTAAGCGGTACGATAAGCCCACAACGCATCGTCGAGTTTGATGGACCAATCTTTCCTATTAAGTGAAACGGTTTTCTCTAATATGCGCTTTATCTCTCGATTTACTACCTCTACTTGGCCACTAGTTTGCGGGTGGTAGGGGGTGGCAAGTTTGTGCGTGACGCCGTATCTAGCTAACGTCTCAGCCATCTGGGTGTTGTAGAAATGCGTCCCCCTATCGATTACAATAGCGCGCGGAGTGCCGAAGAGAGAAAATAGTTTTTTAAGTAATGTAATGACGACGCGCGCATCATTGGTGGGGAGAGCTTGCGCTTCCGCCCACCTCGATACGTAGTCGACCGCTACTAAAATATAATTATTTTTGAAAGATGGAGGTAGGGGGCCGATGAAATCTATGCCCCATAAATCGAAGACTTCGCATTCTAAAAACAAATTTTTGGGCATCTCATCGCGACGAGATATGTTACCCGACCGCTGACAGCTATCGCATACGCGCATAAAATGGTGAGCATCTTTGAATAGAGTGGGCCAAAAGAAGCCTGCCTCTAGCGCCTTCCGCGCGGTCCAGTTAGCTTGATAATGCCCACCAGCCGGACCATCGTGGCAGTGCATAAGGATTTGCATGCACTCCATACCCGCGACATATCTTCGGACCGCTTGGTCCGTGCAGATACGAAAAAGAAAAGGGTCCTCCCAAAAGAAATATTTCAAGTCAGAAAAGAATTTCTTCTTTTGCTGGCTCAAAAAGTCTTTTGGAAGCACCCTCGCAACTAAATAGTTCGCAAAATCTGCGAACCAAGGCGGGGAAGATGAACTGTAGTTATGGCTAGGAGGCGTTCCTCAGGGAATCTGTCATTTATGTCAGATTCGACGAGCGCTACCGCAGCGGGATTTTCTAAGAGGGAGAGGTGATCGGTGGCTAAATTTTCCGCGCCCCTCTTATCCCGGATCTCTAAATCGAACTCCTGCAAGAGGAGGATCCATCGAAGAAGGCGGGGTTTGGCGTCCATTTTCGCTAACAAATATTTTAAGGTGGGATGATCGGTAAATACGATAACTTTGGATAGCGTAATATACGAGCGAAACTTATCAAAAGCAAATACGACGGCTAAAAGTTCCTTTTCCGTTGTCGTGTAATTTCCTTGTGCGGAAGTGAGTGTCTTGCTAGCGTAGTAAATATGATGAAAATATTTGTTTATACGTTGGCCAAGAACGGCACCTACGACAATATCACTAGCGTCGCACATAATCTCGAACGGAAGGGTCCAATCAGGCGCCACTAAAATAGGTGAATTGATAAGTTTTTGTTTTATAAAATTAAATGCAGACTCGCATTCGCTATCAAAGACAAAATTTGATTCCTTTTCCAATAGGCGAGTAAGCGGCTTTGTTATTTTTGAAAAATCTTGAATAAAACGCCTATAAAAGCCCGCGTGCCCTAAGAAACTCCTAATAGATTTAACGTTGGAAGGCGGGGGATGTTTTTTAATAATTTCAACTTTGGACTTATCGACCTCCATCCCCTTAGACGAAATCATATGGCCAAGAACCAAACCTTCTCAAACCATAAAGTTACATTTTTCCCAATTTAAAACAAGATGCGTGTCCTCGCATCGCTGAAGGACACGATCTAAATTACTAAGACAGGACGGGAAAGAGCTTCCGAAAACAGAGAAGTCATCCATAAAGACTTCAATAATGTCTCCTACCAGCTCGCCAAAGATCGCCAACATACATCTTTGGAATGTAGCGGGCGCGTTGTAGAGGCCAAATGGCATTCTTCGATATGCGAAAGTACCAAACGGGCAGGTAAAAGTTATTTTCTCTTGGTCATCGGGGGAAATGGGGATTTGGAAAAACCCCGATAATCCATCAAGAAAACAAAAAAACGGATAACCGGACAAACGCTTTAAAATTTGGTCTAAGAATGGTAGTGGGAAGTGATCCTTACGGGTGGCGTCAATTAGTTTTCTATAATCGATGCACACCCGCCAACCCGTAACAGTACGAGTTGGGACGAGTTCATTGTGTTCATTCTCCACTACAGTAAGACCGCCCTTTTTGGGCACCACGTGAATGGGACTAACCCACGTACTATCTGATATGGGATAAATAATCCCCGCATCTAATAATTTAATAATTTCGGACTTAACGACGTCTTTCATGTTTGGGTTAAGACGTCCCTGTGGCTGAATAGTTTTGAAAAAATTATCGAGAAAGAAAATCTTATGGGTGCAGAAAGACGGGTTAATCCCTTTGAGATCAGAAATTTGCCACGCAATTGCGTGGCGATGTTTAAACAAAACTCCCAATAAATTGGAAGTCTCCGATTCGGTCAAATGCGAAGAAATGATAACGGGAAGGTTATCATCGTTTCCCAAAAAGGCGTATTTGAGCGAATCAGGTAGGGTTTTGAGATCAAGGCAGGGCGGTTCTTCTAATGAGGTTTTAATTCCTATGTCTTTCTTACCAATTGGTTCGAAAGGCAAGTCTATAGAGGTTTCCTCATCGCAGTTAAAATTTTCGTGCGCATAAATATCGTCGTTTAAAAATGTAGACTCAAAAATAGGGGAAGAACAATCTCCGAGATATGTGTCTAAATTATAACAAAAGTCATCGCTCGATGACGTGTCTCCTATGGAGGGATTAATAGAGAAAGTAACTTCGTCATCTCCCACCCGAATGAGAAGACGACCATTACTGACATCAATTAATGTGCGAGAGGTAGCGAGAAAAGGGAGACCGAGTATAATTGGTACATCGGTGTCCTCCTCGATGTCCAAGATGACAAAGTCTACCGAAAAGATAAACTTATCAACTCGGACAAGTACGTCCTCCACTACCCCGACGAGAAACTTAACCGAGAGATCCGCTAGTTGGATTCGCATTTTAGTAGGGGCCGGAGTGCCCAACCCTAATTTTTGAAAGAGCGAGAATGGCATCAAATAAATGCTCGCGCCTAAATCTGCAAGAGCGTATTTTACTAATATATTGCCAAAAAGGCACGGGATGGAAAACCGTCCCGGGTCATTTCTTTTTAGGGGCAATTTATTAGTAAGAGCAGCTGAGCAGTCAGAATTTAGAGAAATATGCGAAATATTTTCTAATTTTTGTTTATTGGAAAGAAGTTGTTTTAAGTATTTCGATATTTAGGCATCTGAGAGATTGCCTCGCAGAAGGGAACATTAATATGAATTTGTTTTAATAATAAAATAAATTTTTCAAATTGCGCGTCCTTAAGCTCACGATCGAGCTTGTGGTGATATGGCAAGGGCGTTTTAATAATCTTTTCATTTAAAATTTGTAAAGGCGGCGTAATCAAAGAAGGGGGAAGAGAGGTCGGAGGTGAAATATGTACCTGAGGATCGGTCCGTTTTGGATCGATCACCTCCATTCCGCTACGGAGGGTTATAGCGTTGATATTTTCCCGCGGATTGGGCTCCGTATTTCCCGGCAGTGCCCCGAGCGCACGCTCGGACATCATTCGAGCAAGATATTCAACCTGGAGTTCTAAGTTTTTTAGCGATCCGGTGATGTTCCAGATATTTGACTCGTTGGAAGCGATATATATAGAAAAATTCTCCTCCATCGGGGAGGGTTTTGGAAGAGGGGGAGGCGGCAGAAATCCGGGCGCGAAAAAATTGGGGGGCGCTGCGCATTATTCGCATTGCTCCATGAGTAGTTGGGGTGGTTCCTCCAACCCGGATTATAGTTATTGCTATAAGGGTTGTTGTTGGGGTTGAAGGAAGGTCGCCCAGCATTTCCCATGTAGACTACGAATTCATTTGCTACGCTGACATTAGGGGGAATCGCCCAAGGCGGAGTGGTGGAGGCAGCAGACATCTTCGCCACCTGCTTCATCAGCCTTTCAACTTGAAGGGCTAAGTTGGCAGTGGCATCCACTTCGAAGAGGCCGGCCGCCTGCTTGGGACGTCCCCGCGGGACGTTCCATTGGTAGGCGTTCATAGCCATCTCTTCAATAACAGCTTGGGCAGCCTCGGGGGATCTTATTATTCAAGGTACCCCCGACAGCCGCGTCAATCATTTGACGCGTCTGATAGTTAAGCCCATTGTAGAAGATTTGGACCTACAACCACGCAGGCAGCGCGTGGTGCGGACACTTGCAGAGGAATTCCTTAAAGCACTCCCAAGTCTCAAAAAGAGACTCGGAATCGTTCTGTACGAACGGAGAAATGTCCGCCCGCAACTTTGCAGTTTTGTCGGGCGGAAAATACTTCGTTAAGAACCGTTCCGCAAGGTCGGGCCAGGTGGTGATACATCCTCGTGGGAGGGAATTCAACCACGACTTAGATTTGGATCTGAGGGAGAATGGAAAAAGGTGCAAACGAATGGCGTCATTAGTGACACCATTGATCTTAAAAGTATCGCAAATCTCCAAAAAACTAGACAAATGAACGTTTGGGTCCTCATCCGACAGTCCGTCGAACTGCACGGAATTTTGGATCATTTGGATAACGCTCGATTTGATCTCAAAATTATTGTTCGCCACCGTTGGGAGAACAATACTGGACCCAGTATCGTCCAAATTCGGTCGGGCGTAATATGACATTGTACGCTCGACGGCCGCATTCGGATTGGGGTCGGCCATAGCAACGGCAGAGGGTTCTCCGATGGATTCTTTGGGATCCAAAGAGGGATTTCGGCATTGAGATCGAATACGTGCAAGCGAGCATTCTATCTCAGGATCGAAATCCAAATTTTCGGACTCCGAAGGTTGTCCACGGGTCATACACACTAAAATAGAAAGTAGAAAATTAACTTCTTTTTTGGATTTTGACGAAAAGTTTTTTAAGTTTTTTAGTTTTTTTTTGAAATAAAGGTAAAAGTAATAGACTTCGGATTCGGAATAACAACTCAAAGAGATTCACCGACAACGGCGCCAAAAACTTGGTTGGCCCGCGAACAGACTCTCACTGTGGTTGGTTCGGTGAGTCGATCACCGCGGGCTTGCTAGATGAGGAAAGTGCACCTATCGCAAGTAGTACTCGATATTCGGGAGAATACCGAGGTCGTATTATTCTCGGGAACGGGTTGATTACCCCTACTGCTCTGAATACACTATTATTTTACCGAAATAGTAGTTGAGGGTTTTAATTAAAATAAGACGAAAATAGATTTAAGAAAATAGTCGATGAAGGGATAACTCCCGGTATCGAATTACGTTAGGATTAAAAATAGATTTGAATAACTAGAGATCTAAAGTTTCAATTTAATTAAAGCGAAAACTTGGCCATGGTGGTTCAAAATAATGAGCTCACCTATCTCTAGGAATATCGCTCACCTGGACATTAAGGCTATTTGACCGGGCTCTCGTCCGACGAAGGATTCCCCTTAATGCCCGCAGTACGCTAAGAACACCACTATTGGGTGGGGAACCCAATCCGGTAGAGTTAGCGCGCCTCCTCTCTCGACGGTTAGTGCGGAACTCTATTTACCCAGGGGTGATCTGTCCATACGCACGGCCTCTCGGCTAGCTAGCGTATGGATAACGAATTAGAGCCCACACATCGATATGTGGTTCTACGCGTCGTTAGCCCGGGGTAAACCTTAAGTTTTTTAATTAAATAGAAAAATTATACATTTGGTTATTTAAAACATTTTATATCTCAAAGCTCTTCGACACCAATGGCTAAAGACAATTAGCCACTCATCGGAATGGGAATAGCTTATATGTTTGGTTATGCGAGTGTTCCAAACTATTCGCTGAAGGGTTATAAAGAAAATAAGAAGAAAAGTAAAACACCCTAACATTACAAAAATTATTACAAATAAACACACCCGCACTCATTCAAACATATAACAAGAGACAGAAATAAAACTAAGTTACACATAAGAGAAAATTACATAATTGAAATTTGCAGGTCCCACTCAAATGAGTGGGGGCGGGAAATAAAAGCTGAAAATTGCATAATTGAAATTGCAAGTCCCACTCAAACGAGTGGGGGCCGGAAATAAAAGATGAAAATTGCAAGTCCTACTCAAGAGAGTAGGACTGAAATGAAAGCGAGTCCTACTCAAACGAGTAGGAGAAAATAAATGCGATTACAGGGCTTTCTCAAATATTTATAGGGAAATAAAGACACACCATTTAACTCTTAACGAGTAGGCGAAAATAAATGCAAGTACAAGTCTTACTGAAACGAGTAGGTGGGAAATAAAGTCCGTCCATTTAACTCAAGTGAGTAGGCGGTAAAATAAAGAATGAAAATTACAAGTCGTACTCAAGCGAGTAGGACTGAAAATACAATCCAGCCATTTAACTCAAGTGAGTAGGCGGAAAAATAAAAATACACACACTTGCTTGAATAAAATCCAACCAATTAACTCAAATGAGTAGGAGGAATAATAAAAATACACACACTTACTTGAATAAAATCAAGCCAATTAACTCAAATGAGTAGGCGGAAAATAGAAACAACACACGCACTCTACTTGAGAGTAACTACTCACGCACTCGACATAAATAAACACACACACAGACACTTGCATAATTAAACTTAGGAGCTGAAAAATATCTCATACACGCACACACTCGGGTGTAAAATAAGAAAAAAAACAAAGTTATTGAACCATTGAAATTACTGCATTTCTACCGCTGGAATACAGTAGAAATGCATAAAAAGGCAAAATAAAAATTGTTTGAGCAAAAAGTTTTCAAATTAAAGTGAAAAAGGCAAGTGCCCGAAAAACAAAAACGTTTACATTTTTACCGTTAGATTTTGATAGAAATGCATAAAAAGTGAAAATAGAAATTGTTCGAGCGAAAATATTTTTTGTAATTACTTAAAATGAAAGTTGATGAAAAATAAAAATAACAATTTATACATTCTTATAGCCTTGTAAAATGGTTTAAAAAAATGGGAGTAAGCTAAAAAGAAGCAACAGTTTTATAATTAAAACAAAGTAAAAGCTAAATTAAGAGGGATGAAAACCACCTTTTTAACGTTTTACAAGTTCATAAGAACGTATTTGGAAGCAAAATTCTAAGTCTAATCAATTTTAAAGAATGTGATAAGAAAAAACGGCTATAGTAACGACTAGAAAGTTTGATAAAATTGAAAATAAAACAGAAAGATTTTCATTTTGAAACATGAATTTCGCCATTTTAAGCTCCTATACACACACGTATTATGAAAATGAAAACTAAAGTATGTAAGATTGATGAAAAGGAGGCTTTTTGGAGAAATATCAAAGCATGTAAGGATGAAACAATAACGATTTTTATTACAAAGAAGGGTGATTACAAGAGATTAAACATACAAACTTAAAGAGGAACGGGGGGGGGGGGGGGAATCCTTACAAAGCACTAACCAAGCTCCAAACAGCAACCCTATTCAACAAAATGGTTCAAAAAATTGGAACCCCGGGATCATACAATAGTTGGCCTTAAATAGCCAAAAATTTCAAAGTACACGCCCTCCGACACCGGCGTGTCGGGGGGCGTGTCAGCACTATAAAACAACAGAATTCGGTGATCTGATGGATTTCACGGCGATTTAACTTTGCGGCCGAAAGCGCGGCGGTCACGCCCCCGATCACGGGCATGACGGTGGGCATGTCGTTCGGCGATTAAAGGCTTTGTTGACTTCGGGAGTCGCCGGCGGCGGTTTGTCGGGCCCGGTGGAGAAGTCATGCCCTTGGTCACGGGCGTGACGCTGAGCGTGTCGGGTTGAGTCGACACTGGACAAACGTCGAGCGGAAATTGTCGAGAGGAAAATTCGCCGAGCGGGAAGAGGAGTCATGCCCTGGTCACGGGCGTGACCAATTTGTCACGGGCGTGGCTTGCATTTTTTGCAGATTTTTATTATTTATTTTCCTGAAAAATAAAATAAAACAAGTTAGTAAAATATTTACAAAAATAGGAGTATTTTATTGAATAAAAACAAGTAAAAAATGATAAAAATAAATGAAAACGACTTAAGTAATGTACATCAAAATAGGTGTCTTTACAATTCATCAGCCCACTGCTGGGCTGCAGCCCAAGCACCCCACCCATGACCTCACCTATTATCAGTGCGGTGGGATGTTGTGGCGAGGTCTCGAATCCAGCCCCCTTGATAAAGAGCTTTCCTAACAGCTCTCATCACCAACTGAGCTGCAGCTGAGTTGGTGATGAGAGTTGTTAGGAAAGCTCTTTAGCAATGGTGTTGGGTTCAAGATCTCGCCCCAACATCCCGCCGTGCTGAGAATAGGTGCTGTCATGGGTGGGGTGCTTCGGCTGCAGCCCGACAATGGGCCACCGTAAAAGAGCCAGGCCACTACATCAAAAAAACTGCTGGGCTCTTTTTTGATGCAGTGGCCTGGCTCTTTTACGGTGCCCACTGCCGGGCTGCAGCCCAAGCACCCCACCCATGACCGCACCTATTCTCAGTGCGGCGGGATGTTGGGGCGAGGTCTCGAACCCAGCCCCCTTGATAAAGAGCTTTCCTAACAGCTCTCATCTCCAACTGAGTTGCAGCTCAGTTCGTGATGAGAGCTATTAGGAAATCTCTTTATCAAGGGGGCTGGGTTCGAGACCTCGCCCCAACATCCCGCCGCGCTGAGAATAGGTGCGGTCATGGGTGGGGTTCTTGGGCTGCAGCCCGGCAGTGGGCCACCGTAAAAAATCCATGCCAATGCATCACCATATCCCTGGTCGGTGGCAATCCAGGCAATTTCTCTGGGAATATGTCGGAGAAATCCCGAACCACTGGGATATCAACAATAGAAGCTTCTGCTCCCGTCATCTCGAAGCAGGTAATGTATACCACCTCCCCTTGCTCATGGGCTTTGACAGCCTGTACAGATGATAATAGAAGATGGGAAATGGATCTAATACCTTCAATGATGACGTTAGTGTCCCCATGCCGTAAGGTGATCCTCCTTGACAGGCAATTGATCCGGGCATGGTTCCAGTGCAACTAGGTCATGCCCAAGATCAGATCAAAGTCTGGCATTATCAAAATTATCACCGGCACTTCGAAGGTCTTTCCTCAAATTTCTGCCTCCATGTTACACTTGGCAGATGATAATAACTCTAATCTGTCTGGCAGACGCACCCTCCTTGTTATGCATGTGAACCGTTCTATTCCCACTAGTCCTTCGAGGAAACCTGCTGATTCAAATGAGTGGGAAGCGCCCATATTGAATAATGTATGAGCGGGCTTGCCACTGGAGAAGACTATGCCTGAGGTTTCTATTTGAATTATATAATGTTTGTTGTTCTACTAAGGTTGATAAGGTACTATAAAATAAAAGCTAGATTGCAATTAATTTTAAGTACCTTTAATGACCTCCTTGGGGTTCCTTGGCTCGGCGAGGTCCAAAGCATACATCTACTCCTGTCGTCATACTCTACCGTAATGTTCTCGATATCTGCCCTCTGTACTCGAGAATTTCCTCCCGCGTACTCGAAAAATTTCTCCACCATTTCTTGAGTTACCTCTTTCACTCGAGAAATTTCCCTCTTTTCTCGAGATATTTTACTTATACTCGAGAACTGTCCACCTGGTTCTCGAGAAGTCCATTTCAATATTCGAGAAGTTCTGTTGTTCTCGAGAGGTGTTTCTCGAGAAGGCATGCTGTTCGCGAGAAAGCTTCTTCCTGTTCTCGAGAAAACTTCTTCCTGTTCTCGAGAAAACTTCTTCATGTTCTCGAGAAAACTTCTTCCTGTTATCGAGAAAACTTCTTCCTGTTCTCGAGAAAGTCCTCATCTTGTTCTCGAGTAATCCAACCTTGCTCTCGAGAAATCCAACCCTTCTCGAGAAATTTAGCTGCTCTCGAGAAATTTTTGCTTCGTCCCGTGAATTCCGGTTCAACCAACCCTTGACTATCTCTTTAAGTGTAATGATCCAATATACTATTCATTCGATAATATATATATAAATTGGATAAACGTCTCCTTCTCCTCCTTAGGCCGATTTTCTTCCTTCTTCCCGAACCAGAGAATCGTGAGTGGGAGTGATAGAACGTCTGTCCGTGAATCTTTTGGTGGCTGCTGACGGTGCTCTGGTGCTCGAAACCTTCAATCGAACATAGATTTGGAAAGCTCTAAATGAGAGCTATGCTATCGTGGTAAAATCTTCCCCATTCCTTGAGTTTTTCTTGCAAGGATTTTCGGCCCTAACTCCTATTTTTGGCCATTTTTGTTAGATTTCTTTTTCCCTCGTCTTTCTTGGTCCCGATCTGTGTCGTGGTGCGATTTGGAGGTCTTCTCCGGTAAAATCAAGGCAAGTGATGGTTTCCTCCATCTCTTCCCTTCTTTAACCTGAATTGCAGATGTTTCTAACTTCTTGTATTCAATATTTGTTACTTGCTGAATATAGTGCATTTATAGTTTTTTAAGTCTATACTGCACATAATGGAATTACTTCTTTTGGTTTTACTAAACGCACCCCAAAATTGGCCTACCAACAACTAGACTTTACTATTTGGAAAGGCTATTGGCACACACAAAGATGCATAAATTTCTAGAGAAAATCCTCTGAAACAAGTCAGTGATGTGGCATCAGCCTCCAAGTGTGGCGGGTTTCTGCTGAAACTGACACTCGCCCACCCAACTCGCCTTTTGGGTTAAGTGAGGGTTTATTACCCGACTTGCATGTCCTTACCCGAAATGTGCAAGTAAAACAGACACTCGCCAACCACTTGCTCCTTGCTTGGGACAAGCACTGACCTTCTCTTTAACCTACCCCACTTGGAGTGCCAAATTCATGATGAAGTTAGCACTGACTAGCCTCATACTCATAGCCTGGAGTGAGTGCAGCCCTACCACCCAACATTCCCCACCAATTGAACGCCTGTTGCCTTAGGCGAGGGTGAGCCTACCTGCTCACTCGCCCACTTGACTCGTTTAGGCCTGAGGACCCCTTTTTGCACCTTGGTCTTCCATCTCCTAGGTTACCCACTTAGTGAACACAAGGTTGTAAATACACTAGTCATCCTGTTGAATAATCTATATGCTCTATTCTAGGAGCAATATCCAACAAGAGTACACACACTTCATTTCTCGGTAAATTTAGTTAACAAAGACTTTCCATTGTCTAGAATGTAGCATTTGTAATCAAAGATTCTGAAATATGAAATGGTTGTTTTTCAACCCTTTGGAAGTTCATGGGGAGTTTTCCCATGAAACTTGTAGATAGAGGCCCTGTTCAGCACATGACATGCTATATTGGTTGCCTTGGCCCAGAAATATTTTGGAAGAGAGTAATCAATAAGAAATATTATGTTAGCCTCTATTAAAGTCATGTTATTTCTCTCAGCCACCACATTTTTTGTGGAGTTCTAGTAGAAGTGAACTACTGGGAGAAACCTTGTGCTTGGCAAAACCTTGTCATGGACCTAGATTGAAATTTAGTACCATGGTTACTTCTTACATTGACCACAAAATATTCCATCTCATTCTGATTTCCCTTGACAAAATTCATAAATACATCCAAGGTATCTAATTTCTTCATAAGGAAAAATACCCATGTAAAACTTGTGTGATCATCTACAATCACAAAGGAATACAACTTCCCTCCCCAACTCTGAATGGGCATAGGACCAAACAAATACATATGCAATAGATTTAGACATCTAATATTTTCTTTAGAGTAAATGCCCTTGTTGGGAAAATTGCCCTCAATGTTCCCTGGATTTGAAGAGGCATCACCATCAATACTAATAGCAAAATCATATTTGATGTATGTTCAAGTTCAATGTATGAAGGATGTTTTTTGGAACAATGATTAGACAGGTTGTCTAAGTGATAGTTACTGGTGGACACAAGGAAGAATGGTAGAAAGACTGAAATTTATCTAACTCCACAGGTGTTGAGTGAAGCTACTTCACTCAATGCTACATGTCAAGAAGCGCTGAGTAATGCATGGGCATTCAAAGCATAAATGTTGATAAGACAAAAAATTGTCTAAGTCCACAGGCTTTGACTGAAGCTGGTTCACTTAAAGCCAGATGTCAAGAAGTGCTGAGTAAAGCACGGGCAGTCAAAGTCTGACTGTTGACAAAGCAAAATTTTATCTGAATCCATAGGAGTTGAGTGAAGGCAGTTCACTCAACGTCATATAACAAGTCACGTCGAGTAAAGCTCAGATAGTCAAAATCTTTGATGTGATTGCTTTGCTCTATATAAAAACTATGTAGATAAGCATAAACTAGATTGATTTTAATCTCAGGAAAGTGCACCTGTCGATTATAGTATAGGAGAAATCTACATCTCGTGTGGTATTATCGTACATATAATTAAAATTGATTGCCACACTAAATTAATCTAATTATGACTACTTGGATAAAGATACATTGGAGAATTAATGTTAGTAAAAAGCAGAAAATCTAACAATAATCTAATGAGAATAATTACTCATTAATTCAATTCTATGTAATCACGTATAACAAGATTATCAAATTCATTGTATTGTAAGGGTTAACATTTATCGAATTCTCTCTCGAGCAATTCAATACCTAAACTTATGTTGAGTAAATTTTCTCTCGAACAATTCACAATACTCAAATTTGCATTAATAGTAAGATACCATATCTAATACATAAATTCATGAAATCCTATCTTTAAGATACCATGAGTCCAATTATCCGTATTACCATTATCCAAACAACATATCTCTCGATCATGCAATTTGAAATACAAAGAGAAAGAATAATAGAACATGAACATATAAGCATCCTCACAAACATCTAATTTCTCAATCTAGAAGTTTGGGATTCAAATAAAACAAGTTTTAATTTCAAGCCGAATATCAATCTCATTATTAGAACGCATACATATGAATAAAATAACACAAATCTGACATAAAAACTAAGATACATAATTACCGAATTGTTCAAAAGAATAAGTCTCATGTGAAATGTAAAAAATAAAGTTAGATCCATCATAAAATGGGAAGATTAAAAGAGATACATGAAGATTAAAACCATACGAATTATCTCCTTCGATCTCCCCTCCGTCGAATGCTCCACTTTCGTTCTCAAGAAGTTCTCCAAGTTCTTCAATCCAAAATTCCCTCTTCTAATTTTTCTACAGGTTTTTATAGTCTCCTTGCAAACAGGGTCGAACACGGGTACCAACACGGCTGTGTCACAGGCCGCGTGGATGGTTCTAAGGCAGTTTTGCACGAAAACTTGTGTCTGGTCATGGGCCATATCATTTGACACGACATCGAACACGGCTGTGTTGTTCTTTGTGGCTTCACACACGACTTGGTTCAATAGCAGGCCCGATAAGCACACGGGTAGGGATACGGTCGTGTGCCTACCCATGTAGTGCTCTGACTTCTCTTCCAATCCTCGTGATATTTCCTGAGAAGGACACGGGTAGTGACATGGGAGTGTTCCTACCCATGTGTGCCCAATTCTAGTCCTGTCCTCAGTCATGTTTGATCTGTGAACTCCTCTGCTTGCTCCAACACTTTTAGTTCTAAGGACTTCCAGTACCTGCATTAAGAAGATGAATTAATAAATAAATAGCTTAATATAAGAAGTATAGGAAACTCCATATTGTGCTCTTCTATTCATGATAACTCATATTCTTAGCCATTTTCACACAATTATAATGATTGGAGGTAAATAATAGTGGACATGATTACAAATATGATAGTAAAAAGGCATATATAATTGTGCTCATCAAATACCTTAAGTGTTTGGTTGTCCCTAAGCAAACTAATTCAAAAATTTGGAAATAACGAAAGGTAATTAATATTTCCGTAAGCTGATTGCCATGAATTCAAGGAGAAATTTAATGTTGTAATTGCATAGGAAATAATATAGTAGACTTTTCTAAATATAACTTTATCTTAAAATTCCTCTCATATATCTCTTAACTATATTTTCACTCATTCCTGGAAATAGAATTACCATCATCTATAAATGTGAGGAGAAAATAACAATCTTAATAATTTAGGTATTAGTGATTCAAAATTTAATAGTATCAATATTGGTACTCATAAGCTTGCCTGTTCACATCCTCTTCACAACACTAGTTAAAATTAGTAAGGCTGGATCCTTAGGACTTGTATTATGGTGTAACCTTTTGGCTTAGTATAGAAGATAACAGGTGGGGTAATCAAAGATAAATGTGATGGTTCATATCACACCTAAATAACACTTGAGCCTCTTGCAGGGTAATTACCCTAACATACATCAATATTATAAAAGCACCCCCAGACTTCACAATTATTATACTTCCCACATTTTTCCTTCTTTTCCTGATGGATACTCTATATTTTTTTTAGTTTTTTTTTATCCAAGGGACCATAGTAGGGATCATTCCAAGTGGGTGTACATGAACTCAGGCCACATATCACTATGTTTTTTTCAAGTGTCCATAGTAGGGATCATTCCAAGTGGGTGTACACGCACTCAGGCCACATATCACTATGAACAAACTCATTCCATGAAGGTATCAATGATAGGTGTGCTAATAGGTAAGGACTTTTAGCCTTGGTGAATTTTAGTAGTACAGTTCCAAAAGGCATAGGGAGTAGGTCCAAATTGTGTGTGCAAGGGTATAATGTTCAGGGTTTTGGGCTTGCAAAGCTCAAGCTATCAAAGGGGGGCCTAAGTCATGTACGCCCTAACTAATTAACTTATGTGAATATTTTGAGGATCGCTAGGGCAAGTTCTGGAGACCAATAAAGGGTATTCTTCATTTTGAATCTCTAATACAAAATTATCAAACTGTTACACTCATCAACTCGCTTTATTATAGATAATTATATTTCCTAAAATAGAGTGATTATTAGTTAGTAATATAGAGGACTAATTCTAAAAATAAGTTATATAGAGAAAATTAAACTAAAGAATTTTTATACATAATTACTAAACAACAATTTTGACCACTCAATGAGTCTACTTTAATTCATTTTAATGAGCTTGTGAAAGCAAATTAATTAGTTATAATCTCAAATGAGTGAATTAATGGAAGCTTAGAAAGAAGCAACAAAAAAGAAAATTAATTTGGGTAATTTGGGGGGGGGGGGTAACAATAATGAATACCATGCTAGCAAACAAATATAATCAATTGTAATCATGTCCAGACATATGAAATATTAGAATTGAACTACATTCACCCCTAGACTTAAAATTTGCATTGTCCTCAATGCAATATAAAGAACTGAGAAAACAAAGACACCAATATGTAAAAAAAACTGGCTATCTATAAAATAACAGAGTTTCCTTCCAATTACAGCAAAAATGAATACAAGAGAGCAAATCATAGAACATCTGAAGTGGTAATATATAATAAAAAAATACAGAGAAATCAAAAGTAATAAATTGCGGGAGCAGAATCTGAAGGATCGTCGGGGAGGTGAGAGGAACTAGTAGCTACTGGAGGTGGAGAAGAGATCCCTAGGTGGTACCTAATCTGAATGATGGCATCCTCTGTATGCTTCTGAGAGGCCTCGTTACGCTGTAAGTGTGGGAGAGCTCGATATCATAGAAGTGCAGGAAGTCATGCGGATACTGCGTGCGTGATGGAGGATGGGAAGAAGACTCTCCCTTAGTATAAGTAGAGCGGGGAGGGGGCACCGGAGGCTCATCGAGGTCAGGAACGGCATCTTCTTCATCATCGTCATCAAGAGCAAACTAAGGTCCGTGCATCGTAATGGAATAAACTATTCCACCCCGACCCTGACAGGTAGTGACATGGCGGAGTGAACGGAGAGAAGCCATCATGATAGGGACGGTCTTCGCTACCACAGTCATTGGGGGAAGGGTAGAAAATATGTTCATGTTCTTAGCCGGGCATGTAATGTAGTGTGCTACACAAATAGACCCAATACGTGAGTTGTCACCATGTTGAAGAATGAATTGCACCACCATAAAACCTAGATGGATGTGGTAGCGCGATGTCATGCTATAGAGATATAACATGTCCTACCTACTCACGACACAGGAGCTTTCGCCCGACAATGGTGCCAAAAACTTGATGCAATTGGTTTGTTCTATGTAAAAACTATGTGTATAGGCATAAACTAGATTGATTTTAATCTCATGCAAGTACACATATCGATCATAGTATAGAAGAAATCTACATCTCGTGTCGTATTCCACAAGATCTTTCAATTACTCGTACTCACTCTCACTCTATTATCGTACCTATAATTAAAATTAATTGCTTCCCTAAATTAATTTAATTATGACTACTTGGATAAAGATACATTGGAGAATTAATGTTACTAAAGAGCAAAAAATCTAAGAATAATCTCATGAGAATAATTACTCATTAATTCAATTCTACGTAATCACGTATAACGAGATTATAAAATTCGTTGTATTGTAAGGGTTAACATTTATCGAATTCTCTCTCGAGAAATTCAATACCTAAACTTAAGTTGTGTAAATTTTCTCTCAAACAATTCACAATACTCAAATTTACATTAATAGTAAGAAACCCTATCTAATACATAAATTCATGAAATCCTATCTCTAAGATACCATGAGTCCAATTATCCGTATTACCATTATCCAAACAACATATCTCTCGATCATGCAATTTGGAATACAAAGAGAAAGAACATTAGAACATGAACATGTAAGCATCCTGACAAACATCCAATTTCTCAATCTAGAAGTTTGGGATTCAAATAAAACAAGTTCTAATTTCAAACCTAATATCAATCTCATTGTTAGAACACATATATACGAATAAAATACCACAAATCTGACATAAAAACTAAGATACATGATTACCGAATTGTTTAAAAGAATAACTCTCATGCGAAATGTAAAACATAAAGTTAGATACATTAGAGAAGGGGATGATTAAAAGAGATATATAAAGATTAAAACCATACGAATTATCTCCTTCAATCTCCCCTCCATTGAATGCTCCACTTTCATTCTCTAGATGTTCTCCAAGTTCTTCAATCCAAAAACACTTTTCTAATTTTTCTACAGGTTTTTATAGTCTCCTTGCAAATAAGGTCAAACACGAGTACCAACACGGCCGTGTCACAGACCGTGTGGATGGTTCTAAGGCAGTTTTGCATGAAAGGTTGAGTCTGGTCGTGGGTCGTGTCATTCGACACGGCCTCGAACACGGCCATGTTTCTCTTCGTGGCTTCACACACAGCTTGTTTCAGTAGCAGGCCTGATAATGACATGGGTAGGGACACAACCGTGCGCCTACCCATGTAGTGCTCTGACTTCTCTTCCAATCCTCGTGATCTTTCTCAATAAGGACACGAGTAGTGACATGGGCGTGTGCCTACCCGTGTGTGCCAAATTCCAGTCCCGTCCTCAGTCATGTTGGATCCGTGAACTCCTTTGTTTGCTCTAAGACTTTTAGTTCCAAGGAATTCCAGTACATGCATTAAGAATATGCATGAATATATAAATAGCTTAATACATGAAGTATAGGAAACTCTATATTGTGCTCTTCTATTTATGATAACTCATATTCTTAGCTATTTTCGCACAATTATAATGTCTAGAGGTAAATAATAGTGGACATGATTATAAATATGATAGTAAAAAGACATATATAATTGTGTTCAACAATCTTCAACATTGGCTAGGAAGAAATCTGGCTTAGTCCAGAAGCGTTGAGTGAGAACAACTCACTTAATGCCTGAATAAAGAAGCATTGAGTCAAGCTTAAGCAGTCAAAGTATCTGAACATCTGTCAAGTGTTCTAGCTAAGTCCAGAACTGTTGAGTTTAGGCAGTTCAATCGATAACCAGAAAAGAAAGCATCAACAGAACAAAGTTTTTCCAAAGCCTCAGAAGATGTAGACAGAAAAATCTGTATAAGTACAAATGCATTGAGTGAGGATAGTTCACTCAACGCCAACTAAACAGAGAAATCAACTAAGTACAAAAGCATTGAGTGAACGCAGTTCACAAAACGCCTCATCGAGAAGACATGCAAATGCAGAAAGCTTTGAGTGAAGAAAGCTCACTCAACTCATTCATAAAGATGGAAATCGGCAAAAGTACAGCAGCGTTGAGTGAAGGCAGTTGACTCAATGCCTCAGCAAGATGGTAGTCTTCAGAGAAGTGGTTTAGTCCAAATCCATTGAGTGATGAAGGTCCACTCAACGCAGTCAATGCCTATAAACATAAAGTTTGTCTAAGGACAAAAGCGTTGAGTGAAGGACGTTCACTCAACGCTTCCTCAACAGAGATATTGGCTAAGTCCAAATTAGTCAAGTGATGAAGGTTCACTCAATGCCTGACAGTGCAGATTATTTAGCTAAGTGTTTTTGCATTGAGTGAAGACAATTCACTTAATGCTATCAACACTTTGGATGAACTGTCTGAGTTTGGCTAAGTCCACAAAAGCTAATGTCTGTAAAATTCAAAATGTTGCGGGAAGTCTACAGTACACGACAAATGGTGCCACAGTTATACTGTACGTCATTTTTTGATAAAGCTAAGTTGAAACCAGCAACTATTGGTGGTCCCGCGTGTTAAAGAGGTATTGGACGGCAGAAGCAAATAAAAGAATTCTTATAAGAAAATAAAAGATAACTTTCGCATAACTTTTAGAAATCAACTATTGCAAAAAGGTAGAACTTCATCTTCCTCCCCTTGACATTATTGTAGAGGTTGAAGAACAAGTTCAAATAGTTGATTAAATAGTTCATGCAAGTTAGCTGTTGCAATTCACACCTACAACAGTAAGTGTCTAGAAATAAGCAGCATCCAAGGCTAACCTTAACTGTAGTTACTTCACAGTTCAAGCGAAAGAACCTAGAAGAAGTTAGGGCTGAGTTTATTCAGTTCAGGAAGCAGAAGGCTTCTCTCTAGAGTCAAATCAACACCAAATTTACTTTCTACAGGATCCATTGGATCTGAGTGTAGTCCTACTTTATAAAGGCTGAGTGGTAGGATTAAAGTTGTGAATCTAAGGTAGGATCCCTGTTATGGATCTGAGGTATCGGTGTGACAAACACGAGTAATCTGTATGAAAACTTATATATTAAAACCTACAAACACAAGGAGGGTCTTACATATGATCTTATTACATAAGGTTAAAAACAAAATTTACCCTGAATTAACCACACATGGTGAAATTGTTAGTTCTCGTCACAATAAGGACCTAAAGAAAAAAATAAATGAAATGGAATGATAATCTAATAGATGACGACGGACTTCCCAGAGTCAATGTCTAGGGACGACAAGCAGAAAATCTATTGCATTGCAACGTCATGTCAGAATTCTGAACATAAAGATTAAGTGATCACATTCCAGAATGCATTAATGGGAAACAACTAGGTATTAATAGAAGGACAAGATTCATGCAATCACATATAATTGCAGGTACATAACAGGTATTTTAGTGCTTTTGCCTAAGGCTTAATAAAATGTTTCCGTTGCGCGGTAAAAGAAAAGCTCTACCTCAGATGTATGAATGTATGGAATGTTAAATTGTGGCAGCATGGAAGGCTGTTATAGCTACAACTAGATGTGGAGGGACCGCATGGATCTAGAGTGAAAGTGTTTGCGGAGGAGAGACCGGTGGTAATAAAGGTTGGAGAGTGGCTGATGGGATTGGTGGCGCAGTATTGGTGGAGCAGTATTAGGGCAGAGCTGTTGTTGCCAGCGTTGAAAGGCGACATTGATTGTTTGTCTTTTCCTAAGTCGCGTGAGTTGGTGGATTTGTGATGCTCCCATTATTTCTTAGGAGTGAAAATGGTCTCTCATGATTTGAGGTGAAGTTAATCTCTGGTGGGGGGAGTCACAGATTTGTTGGGAGCAGAGGAATGATAATTTTGTTTGCGTATATACTTGACGGCGAGAATGCGTGATAGTCGCTTCGTATTTGGAAGATGTAAGGAGCACCAAGATATAAAAGCATGTTGAAGGCATAGGAGCACCTAGCGAAGGCAATACACCCCAAAAAGAGAAAAAAACCTTTAAAGTAAAACGCTGAAAATGCCATCATAAGCCATAACTCAAACAACATACAAATACTGTCCAATAGTCTAAAATTGTCGAAATTGTTTCTTGATAGCAATTTTAGAGAATAAACTACTGCCTAGAAGAAGTTACTTTAGTTTTACAATCATGTGCAGAAATTTGCTTTAAAGAAAGAGGGAATGTCGGAATGGAATAATTAAAAATAATAGAGATAAGTGCGGAGGTATCGTCTGGCATGGGGATTGTGGGATGTTGATTGGACTAAGACAAGGAAAATGGAGAAGCGACAAAAAATGAAAAAAACCAATGGATTGAGAAACTCCAACGAAGATGTGACTCTGGATTAGACTTAGCAGCCAACCAACCATGCACTTAGAAGTTGAAGCTGCATGATGCATACGCCTTACACTTCTCTCTAAGTGAAAGTGAGGGATAGTTATTGGGAATTATTCTAGAGGGAGGGGGAGGGGGTGAATAGAGAGATTTAAAATTCTAAGAACCACAATCACTCACAGTACATATCACAGTTATCAAAATAAAAGCTGTAGAAAGATTTAAACTCAAAAATAATCAAGAAAACACAACCAAAAGACACTAATATTTTGATAGAGGATCCCCAAAATATTTGGGTAGTCCTCTCTTATACCCTTTTGTAGGATGTTTATTAATCAGAGCTAGGTCTTTTGATAAGGAGACTTTTAGAACCAATATATGGAGTCCTTTGCTAAGAAGACTCTTAGAACCAATCTGAATCTGCTAAAGAGATTTTCAAACTAATCTAAATCTTTTGATAAGGGGATTCTTACGACCAACTAAGTATTTTAGTAAGAAGACTCTTAGAACCAAATCTAAATCTTTTAAAGAGAGTTTCTCAAAACTCTTTTTCTGATGTAAGGAGATGCAGAAGCTGATTGTCCATACTATGATCCTTCTTTAACAATGCTCTGAAGGATCTTGATCATTTAAGCGCCATGTGGATTCTTGATTGTAACAGTAGCAGAAAATTCTTCTTGAGAGAAGTGAGGATCCAAAAGAGAGAAGATGAATCCAATCTGTGAGGAATCCTGGAGAAGAAGAAGAATCCCTGAGAGAAGAGCCCAAGATCAAAGAGAGATCATGTTCGATTGGGTTCTTAGAGTGAACTTCTGGAGGGAGAAGAGAAGTCTGAATTCTAGAAAGAAGAGTAAAAATAAGTCGAGGGAGGTTTAGTTCTATCTTCTTCTTTTGAAATCTTCACACACACACACACACACACACACACACACACACACACACACACACACACACAGATATATATATATACAAGCAGTCGTGCACGGGGAACCCCGTGCGGGCAACATTCGTCGTGGGTGCGACATTGGTCGAGGGTGCAACATTTGTCGAGGGGCGACATTTGGCTGAGGCGGCAACATTTGTCGACGGGCGACATTTGTCGTGGGAGCGACCTTTGTCGTGGGAGCATCATTAGTCATGGTGGCGACATTTGCACGGGAGGCGACATTCATCGTGGGGGCGATCATCATCGTGGAGCGGATAATTATTGATCCAGATCGATGCGGATAAATAATGAAGGTACACCAAGAGGAGGGGTGTGCAAGTGATATGGGGCACGTAAATGTCTACAAACATTTTCTTAACATGATATAGGTTGCTGAATGGCCACTTGGTGGGAGTCTAAATTTTAAAATCAAAGTTATTTTATTTTTTGAAGGCTTAAGTAATTTCAAACATCAATAATTATTGATCCATCACGAAGGTACACCAAGAGGAGGGGTGTGCAGGTGATATGAGGCTCTTAAATGTCAACAAACATTTTCTTAACAGAATAAATGGTGTTGAATGGCCACTTGGTTTGAGTCTAAAACTTAAAATCGAAGTTATTTTAATTTATGAAGGATTAAGTAATTCCAAACATCAATAATTATTGATCCATCACGAAGGTGCGACATTTAATGAAGGTGCAGGCAACATTTGGAGACAGTGTGACTTAAAAGCATCGAACTGTAATTATTAACAAAAATGTTTTACATCAGAAACATGGATTATAATCATAATCAAGTAAAATCTTGAATTTGTATAATAAGAAAAAACATGTATAATTTTGACGTAACACCAAAATTAAGCAAGCATGGAAGAAAAGAAGAAAGTGATAGACTTGTACATTTAATGACTATGCATTTTTTTGTAGTAACGTTAAAAGATAAAATTCTTAGTGGAATGGTTCCAATTGATAATTGGAAGAAAAAATAGTTCAGAAATTAAAAAAGAATGGAAAGGATTCTTTCGATAGAACTCACCATTTATTTATGAAATGCATATTGTGAATGATGGAAACTGTCTCCTAAATGTATGGACATGATCTATGAGGGATTCATCGATTACAATATCACAAAATTCTTTAGCCTAGTAAAGAAGTAATATGTATGGAACATTGGATGTCATGTTTGAAAGCTGCATAAGATCATCGGAGTTAGAGAGCTTGGCAAAAGCAGTTGTAATATGTAAAATGTAATAAAATGCATCAATAAGACAATGAGACTGGAGCAGGAGCAAGTTCTCTTAAGGTAATTGTATTTCTAATATCAAATTATGATTGCAATAAGACAATTAAAAGTTAAACATAACTTGATGGTGTCATATATGACTATACCAAAATCACATGTATCTCTTGAGCATTATGTCAAATAGCTTATGGGCATGTGGATAAAACATTTGGTTGCATAAAAATGAGAAAACATTTAGGACTTATAGTTTTGTATAAAGAATTAATAGCTTTTTTTGTTCCTTTTTTTAGAGAAGAACCACATATAAGAAAAACACAAAGCTTCAGGCAAATAACCTGAAAAAATAATATGCAGGAAAAGAATGATAAAAATAACAAATAAAAACACAAAGATATGCTTTTGGCAATAAGCATGAATGCAGGGAAAGAATGATGTAAATTTGAAATCATATTTCCCTTCATTAATTAGGATAAGATGGATAATATAAAAGCATAACCTTTGATAGAGGAGATGAGCAGCATGAAGACGAAGCAGAGGATTTTGAAAGAGCAGCTAGATCTGATATACTCTAGAGGGGGGGGGGTGAATAGAGTATATGGTGCTTTAAAAACTTTTACAACAGTTGTTGTAATATGTGTGAGCAGGGAAGCAATAATAAATCTAATCACAGCTCTAACTTAAGCAAAAACTAAGCACAAAAAAATCAAGGCCAGAAACAAAAATGAAAACAAGCAAAACCAAAAGACACAAGGAAATATAGTGGTTCCCCAAACTTGGGTACATCCACTCTTCTACCACCCTTGGTAGGAATCCACTGCAGGATGAGTTGATCAGGTGTCCTGGGCACCAATGAGCTTTTGATAAGGTGCTCAAAAACCAAAGCAGATTTTTTGATCAGGTGTCTTGCCACCAATGAGCTTTTGACAAGGTGCTCAAAAACCAAGCTCAAACTTTTGAAGGGAGTTTGAGAAACCCTTTACAGAGTGGGGGTGAGAGAGTGATGGCAGTCTTCTCTTTCTCAAACAACTGGGAAGACTATGTGGATTGTTGTTGTCAAAGCTCCCCCTGAATTCTTGAGATCTTCAGGAAGAAAAGCTTTGCTGAGGGTGATAGGCCTTTAAAGATTGAACTCCAGCAATAGATGATTTCAGCACTAGCTGAAATGTTGAATGTCTGAAGTCTGGAAATATGTTGGCCTTGAACACTTTGAAAACTACAGAGATCTGAAGATTTTGAGAAAGCTTGATCTCCTTGGATGAGTGTTCTTGAGAATTCTTTGTGACAGAAGATTTCTGAATGTGTCTGTGTGATCTGTATTCTCTTTCTGTATTGTGTGTGTTCTTCTTTTTGATTAAAAAATCTTGTCTTTTATTCTCTGGTATAGAATAGAATAACATTCTCTGTCAAGTATAGCCGTTGGCCTGCATTAATTGCATCCTTAATTGCATAATCTCTTCTGGATGAAAGTCCACAGATATATTCCTTGAAAAATCCCTTGAAACTTGGTCCAGAATTGAATGAAAACGGCTAGCAAATCTCTGAATTAATTGCAGAATAACTCCTAACTGATTTGAATTTAAATTTAGAAACATTCTGGAAGTTATCTGAAATCGTCGAACTGAGCTCTGCTATCGTCGAGCTGAGCTCAGCGATCTGGAAATATACAGTAGCAAAAATATCGTCGATCTGAGCTCAAAGATCGTCGAACTGAGCTCAGAGATGAAGACCCAAAGCAGAGTCAAAATTGTCGACCTGAGCTCACCGATCGTCGAATGGTGTTCGACGATATAATGAAGTTGAGCTCAGCGATCGTCGAATGGAGTTCGACGATCTGTCGAAGTTGAGCTAGATGATCGTCGATCGGAGTTCAACGAATCGTCGTGCTGAGATCGACGATCAGACTTAGTCTCCAAACACAAAATCTTGGTCTTCAGGGCAGCTTTAAAACCTAGATTTCTAACCCTTACACTCAATTCTAATTGACTCATTTAAGCTATACAGAAGGTCAAGCAAAGGTTCCTAGAGACATAGTGATCCTGACCCAAATTAATAATAGGGTGTTCTAACAATCTCCCCCTATTTGGGTTAGGATTACTATTTACAGACTTTGGAAAAATTTAAATAACAGCATATAATCAGAAAAGCATAAAAAACAGCTAGACATAGCAGAATCACAGAGATATATATAGCGTCCAGATATTAATCAGAAATCACAGAAGTTGTCACCTTACAAAATCATTTCTTCTCTTTGCCCTTAACCATTTTAATCTCTCTGTTAGGATTGAGGGCTTCCTTCTTAGATCTTGTGTCATCTGCTGCACCTAGAGATGTCTGCTGTTTAAGCCTGGGAACTACAGCTTCAGGGTGTAATTCCATGTACCTGTCTGCATCAAAGAACTTACTTGAAGCATATCTCTCTAGTTCTTTTTGTCTCTGTTCAGACATAGTAGAAATGTTGGAAGAATCTAATCCTTGTTCTATGGCCTTTTTAATTTGATCTAGTGCAGCTAATTCCTTTAATCTGGCAGTCCAAGCAGCTGGATTATTTTCAGGATCCTCAAAGGGTACAGGTGGCTCATACCTGTTGGAAGGATTTTCTTGAGGAGGCCAGGCAGACACAGTCTCTTTCAGCTTGTAGGGGAAAGAACCAGATGTTGTATCAGTTGAAGTTTGTCTTTCCCTGGAATATGGGTGCTGCCTGGAGTACCCTTTGGAATATACCAGAATATATCTTTGATTACCTCTATATCCTCCTCTCCTTGATTGAGATCCCCTGGATTGGCCTCCCCTATTGTGAGATCTGGCATGAGGTTGATAGGGAGCCTGACTTCTGGCTGGGGGTTGACTTGCAGAGCTTCCACCTACACCTGCATCAGGAGGAGGTGGTGGAGGAGGATGAGAGTGCTGGAAATGGGATGAAACCTTCTCATATTTTCTCTTTTTCTTCATTGCTTTCAGCTGGTTCTTGGAGTATTGCATCCAGTGTTCAGTGATTGGGCAGTCATGTAAGATGTAATAAGGGATATCATTGTTATCTTTAACTTTAGCAGGAGGTACCCTTTTCATTGCTTTGCTCCTTGCCTTCCTTTTCTTGGCAATGGTAGCAGAAGAGTCATCAGAGTCTGTTTTAAATTCATCAGATTCAGAACTCTGGTCCTCATAGAGAGCATCTATTTTCTTCATCAAGTCCCTTTTGAGTTGAACAGAAGCAGATGAGGCAGAAGTTGAAACAGCAGCAGCAGCAGGTGTTGAGATGGTAACAGCAGGGATAGCAGCAGATGGAGAAGGTGAAGCAGAAACAACAACAGCAGCAGTAGGCTCTGGACAGGTGACAACAGCAGCAACTGTCTCACTAACAGCAGTAGAAACTTCACTAACAACAACAGAAACTTCACTAACAGCAACATAAACTTCACTAACAGCAATAGAGGCAGAAGGAATATCATCAAGGACTGCAGATGGCTCAAAAGCAGTGGCCTCTAACATAAGAATGTCCTTGGAAGATGGTTCATCAGAAACAGTAAGAATTTCAGCAGCAGCAGTATCAACATTCACAGAAGCAAAATCAGTCCTTTCTTCAGAAGAAGCAGCAGCAGCAATTACTGAATTTACAAAAGAAGTGATAATGCTAGGGTCACAGCAAGAAAAGGCACAAGTGCCTTGGATAAGTCTTCTAGAGGCTGGACAACATGGACCTCTGGCAGATAGCTGAAGTAATCAGAATCAAAAGCTGAAAGCAAAGGCCTGAGGTCTATTGCAAGAACTGCAGTTGAAATCTGACTTTTTGGAGGCACAACAACAACAACAGAAGGAGCAGCAGAAGAAGCAGAACTGACAGCAGTAGCAGATAGAGAGCATGCAGAAATAGCAGCAGCAGCAGCATGAAGATTCTCTTCATATGGCATCTCCCCTTGCCTAGATGCAGACATGTCTGGATCAAGGCACACTGCTGCAGGTGCTGCCTGAGGAAGGAGGGAAGAGAGCCTGGCAGAAAGGGCTGCCACAGACAGGTGGAGTGGAGCCAAAGAGGTCTCCAACAGCAGAGTTAGCCTGGGGGCAAGCAACTCATACAGCATGTCAGCAAGGGCTGAGAGGTCTACTTGCTCAAGAGCTGGAGCAGAGGTAGAAGGTATGGAAGGAGCTGAAGGTTCTGGAAGTGGAGAGCTGGAGAATTGTGGAAGGGATGGCTGAGGTGTTGGTAGGGTGGATATGGAGGATAGGGGAATGGATATGGATGGGGTGAATGTAGGTTGAGCAATGATCTGGTGTAGGAGGTCTTGAAATGAAGTGGAGGAGGTAGGTAATTCAGGAGGAGAGGAGGGGGAATCATCCATATAGGAATCATCCAGTAGGGTGAAGGATGGAATGGATGGGGATGAGGTGACAGCTGGTGGAGGGTAGGAGAACAGAGGGTGGAATTGGTCTGCTGGTGGAGGTAGAATAGGTTCTGGAGAAGGTGTTGATGTTGGAGATGGGCTGGAGATGATGATGGTGGATGGAGCTGGAATGGTGGATGGTGGGGGAAGGGATGGAATTGGAGGAGGAGGAGAGGCAGCAACAGCAGCCAGGTCATCTGCAGGGGCAGAGACCTGTGGAGGAGTGACTCTTGGAGTCCTTGTGCCTGAAGGAGCACTGGAGGAGGGCCTGCTAGGCTTGCTGATTTGCCTGTCCCACTTTCCAAAGAGGGCACAGGTCAGTCTCTTGGAGGCATTGATATGAACTCCAGAGGAGACCAGCAAGGCAGGGCACCTGTGCTGCAGAAATACTCCAATAATTCTCCCAAAATTAACAAAAATTTTGTTTATTTTCTTTTTGATGAGGTCAAAGAAAACCTCTCCCCAGTTCAGATTCTTCTTATCCACAAGAGCTCCCATGAGACAGAGCTGATATCTTGATATTGTATCATGGGCTGAGTGCTTTGCCAGTAGCACTTTCCCCACCACATCTGCCATGAACCTGTATTCAACAGACAGGTTCCTTTTGAAGAGCTTGCTAGGGTTTCCCTCTGGATGACCCATCCTGGCAAGCAGTTCAGAGTACTCTTCTCCAGATAACTCAGCAGAGTCTTCTCCATTTCTCAACTCAAAAACTTCTGATAAAATTGTGGGGGTCAAGGGTACCTGATTTCCAGCTATAGACCCAACTAGGGTGTTGTTATCTTGATTATGGGCAGTATAAACCCACTCTTTGATTTCATCAGAAGCCAGCTTGATCCTGGTGGTCATTATAGCAGTCAGATTCTGATCCTTGAACAAACCCAGTATATCTTGAAAGATCTGATCAGTCGTGCTGAAGGATTCTATGTCAATGTCAAACCCGGCATCAAACTTCATTGCAGCAAGGACAGCAACCGACACAGCCATTTGTACCTGCAAAAACTCAACAAACAAAACGACCAAGCGTAGAACTGTTTGGAGGGAAAGAAAATCCTTGCAGAGAAATCGAAAGCGCAAAAGAGAACGACGGCGAAAAATGAGTTTTATATTAGGGTTCGACGCAGAATTGGAAAGATCGTTGAACTCAGTTCGACGATCGAGGCTTCTAAAGGAATCTGAAGAGTCTTCAACATCGTCGATCTCCGTTTGACGATATTGGAGAGCGTCGAGCTCCGTTCGACGATCGTTCAGAGAACATAATCGTCGAGCGCCGTTCGACGATCGTTGACCGGAAGAGATAGTTCATACTATCTGAGAAACGCTGAACTCAGTTCGACGATTATTGGAAATCGTTGATCTCCGTTCGACGATCTTGGGGCAAATCGTCGAGCGCAGTTCAGAGATCAGAAAAACTCTAGGAACTAAGAAAAATCAGAATGTTTGCCTAGTCTTGGTCATTTTTTAAGCTTTCAAAATCTTGGATATTATTAAAGACTTCCTCCATCTAACATTCCTAACTGATTTAGGAAGAAGGTGTGTTTCTTTTCATCCAAAGGCTTGGTGAAAATATCTCCCCTTTGTAAATCAGTTGGGATATATTGTAGTTCAATTTTATTCTTTTCTACATTGTCTCTTAAGAAATGATGCCTAATCTCTATGTGTTTTGTCCTACTATGGAGGACTGGATTTTGAGCTATGGAAATAGCACTTGTGTTATCACAGAAGATTTTAGACTTCTCTAAGTTGTAGCCATAGTCTAGGAGTTGGTTTTGAATCCACAAGATTTGTGAACAACAACTACCTGCAGCCATATATTCAGCTTCAGCAGTTGAAGTTGTTATAGATGTTTGTTTCTTACAAAACCAAGAGACAAGTCTGTCACCAAGGAACTGACAAGTTACACTGGTGTTTTTCCTGTCAATTCTGCATCTAGCATAGTCAGCATCAGAGAATCCAGTTAACTCAAATGCTGAATATTTTGGATACCAGAGACCTAGATTTGGACAACTTTTAACATACCTGAGAATCCTCTTTACTAAAGTTAGGTGTGACTCTCTAGGGCTTACTTGGAACCTAACACATATACATGTAGGAAACATTATATCTGGTCTACTAGCTGTAAGATACAGTAAAGAGCCAATCATTGCTCTATATGTTGTCTGATCAACAGGTTTCCCATGTTCATCAGCATCCAATACAGCATTAGTAGGCATGGGTGTTTTCATACAAGATGCTTTAGACATACCAAATTTCTTAACCAGTTCATTTGTATATTTGGTTTGAGAAATAAAGATGCCTTCAACATGTTGCTTGACTTGCAATCCTAGAAAGAAGGATAGCTCACCCATACTACTCATCTCAAATTTAGAATGCATCAGGTTAGAAAACCTTCTGCACAATTTGGAGTTAGTAGAGCCAAAAATAATGTCGTCTACATAAATTTGTACTAGTAGGGTATGGGACTTATGGGTTCTAATGAAAAGAGTTTGGTCTATTCTACCCCTTATAAAACCATTTTCCAAGAGAAAGCATGCTAGGGTCTCATACCATGCTCTAGGAGCTTGCTTGAGACCATATAATGCTTTATTCAATATAAAAACATAATCAGGATAAGTTGGAGAGATAAAACCTGGAGGTTATCTGACATAAACTTCCTATTTGATGTCTCCATTTAAGAAAGCACTTTTGACATCCATCTGATATACTTTGAAGCCTTTGTGAGCTGCATAAGCTAGAAATATTCTGATGGCTTCCAATCTGGAAACAGGTGCAAAAGTCTGGTCGTAGTCGATTCCTTCTTCTTGAGAGTATCCCTGAGAAACTAGCCTTACCTTGTTCCTTATAATTACTCCTTGATCATCCAGTTTGTTTCTGAATACCCATTTTGTTCCAACAATGGAATGATCCTTAGGCTTTGGCACTAGTTCCCATACTTTGTTCCTCTCAAATTGATGCAACTCCTCTTGCATTGCAATGATCCAGTGTGGATCTTGCTCTACATCTTGAATGGACTGAGGTTCAATTTGAGATAGGAAGCAGGTGTGCAACAGGTTTTGGTTGACCTGATTTCTGGTTTGCACACTAGCTGAGATTTCTCCAATTATTTGGGAAATTGGATGGTCTCTTGATGTTACTAAATCAACAGGGGGTGTTGATTGTTCACCAACCTGTGTTGTTGTTTCCTCTTATGGTACAACAACTGGCTCTTCAAGTTGTGCTTCAATGTGTTGAGCATTCCCTTCATCTTCACTGCTTTCATCCTCTTGAGTAACCTGTAACCTGTTCAAGTCTTCAACTAGAGAATGTTCCTGCAAAGGTTCTATGGTAGAAGAATTCTTCTCCTTGAAAGACATGTTAGTTTCATCAAAAGAAATGTGAACAGATTCCTCAATTTTCAAAGATGATTTATTATAGACCATATAAGCCTTGCTGATCATAGAGTATCCCAGAAACACTCCTTCATCAGCTTTGGCTTGAAATTTTGCTAAATATTTCTTGTCATTATTGTGAATGTAGCAAATACAACCAAAGACTCTAAAATAGTCAACTTTAGGTTTCTTCCCTTTGAGTAATTCATAGGGAGTCTTTCCCTTTAGTTTATGTATCAGACTTCTGTTCAGCACATAGTTGGAGGTGTTCACTGCCTCTGCCCAAAAGGATAGAGGTAGATGAGCATCTGACAACAATGTAGTGGCAGATTCAATAAGGGTTCTATTTTTCCTTTCAGCTACCCCATTTTGTTGAGGAGTTCTAGGAGCTGAGAAAGTATGCCTGATCCCTTCACTCTGACAGAACTTTTGCATAAGAAGAGAATCAAACTCTGTCCCATGATCACTTCTGATCAGGGCAATGTGAGTATTGAACTCAATCTGTATACATTTGAGAAACTCTGTCAGACACTTGAAGTTATCAGACTTCTTCCTTAGAAAGAACACCCAAGTGAATCTAGAGAAGTCATCTACAACTACTAAAGTGTAGGATTTCCCTCCTTAGGCTTTGTACTGTGATGGGTCCAAAGAGATCCATGTGTAACAGATACAATATCCTAGGTGAATCACTCTTATTAAGTGACTTAAAACTGTTTTTAGTTTGCTTGCCTAATTGACAAGCCCTGCAGAGTCCTTCCTTCTTGTAGGGGCCAGAAGGTAGTCCTCTAACAAGGTTGTCTTGGGATAGCCTAGCAATAGTTCTAAGGTTTAGGTGTCCTAATCTCTAATGCCATAAAATATTGGGTCTACAGACAGAATTGAACAAGCAGATATCTACATCAGTTGAAAGAAAATCTACTAGATAGATGTTACCTTTCCTTTTACCTGTCAACACAGTTGTGTTGTCCTCTGACTTGATTTTGCATAAGGCTTTGCTGAAGGTCACCTGGTAGCCTTCATTACACAGTTGACTGATGCTAATAAGGTTGTGCTTCAGTCCTTCCACATAAGCTACCTTCTTGAAAGTTACTGATCCAATTTGGACTGCACCATATCCTTTAGTCTGTCCAAAGTTTGAATCACCAAAGATAACTTTGGGTCCAAGCTTGGCTCTGAAGGATGTGAGGTTGTCCTTGTTCCCTGTCATGTGCTTAGAGCACCCACTATCTAAGTACCATTGCTGGTTAGATGTTGGATATATCTTCACCTGCACATAAGACAATTCATTTGTTTTTGACCCAGTTTACCTTGGGCCTAGGTTGATAACCTTTAAATTCTGAAATGAAAGACATCCCAGGTTGACTCTTATATCCTTCAGGATGATATCTCCTTGGAGGTATAATCCATTCAGTATAAGGGTTAAAGATTTGGGATGAAGGACCCTTAGGATTCAATTTTGATTTGCCTTTGAAAAATTTTCCAGAGCTCTGACCTCTGTTCGACGATCTTGGAGCTGTGTTCGATGATCTTGGGTCAGATCGTCGAGCTCCGTTCGACGGTCGACTATAGCTGAGGTCAGGTATTTGAGATCGTCGACCTGCGTTCGACGATGTTGCTTGAGATCGTCGATCTGCGTTCGACGATTTTGCCTGAGATCGTCGAGCTGCGTTCAGCGATCATCGATCTTCATTCGGCGATCGTCGATCTCCGTTCGACGATTTCTGCTGGGACTTAGTTTTCTGAGGCAGATCAGAATTTTTCCTAGCAACCTCTACAACTCCCTTTCCTTTGTCAGAAATGAATTTGATGGGAGTTGTTAGGACTATAGGTTGGCTAGATGAAGCACCCAAGCCCAGTGTACTGTTAAATCTAGAGTTCACTGTGCTTGTGATGTCCATCAGCTTGATGCTTCTCCCATTAAGGGATTCTTCAAGCTTCTTGGCCTCAGAGAGCTCACTTTTCATTGAAGCTATCTGTTCCCTACAACACTCCAACTCCTGAGAGAGTTTGAGGTTTTCTGACTTTAAAGTATTGTGTTCAGATAATTGATTTCTGAGAGAGATAATCTCTTTCTCAGACTTTAGCAGGTCTAAACACAGTGCTTTAAATTCAGATTTAAAATCTTCTGAACTAAAATCAAAAGAACCAATTACCTGATCTTCTTCAGGTTGAGTCTCTGAGTCTGACTCTGACTCCTCTTCCTCTGAATTGTGCTGTGAGGTATTGATTGCCATCATGCAGAACTCCTTTTCTTGTGCATCATCCTCATCATCACTGGAGCTGGATGAGGCTTCTGACTCTTCTTCTGTCTCACTCCAGGATTCAGCAACAAACCCTTTTCTTGTATGCTTATTTTTGCTTGAAGAAGGTTTGCCATTGCCATTTCTTTTGGAGTCTTTCTCCTTTCTTCTTTCTTTCCTGTCCCTTCTGTCCTTGTTCTTGTTCTCTGGACAGTCAGGAACTATGTGCCCTGGTTTCCTGCAACCAAAGCAAATAATGTCTTTATTATTACTGATGAACTTGTCATACCTTGGCTTATCCTGCTCCTTGTATGATCTTCTTCTGAAGTCTTTTCTGGCCATTTTATAAAATCTTTTGGCCAGCAGACTGAGTAGTTCATCATTGCCTGTGGCTTTATCTTCAGGCAGATCTTCAGTTGCCTTGAAAGCTATGGTCTTCTCTTTTCTTGTGGCTGGTGAGGCAGCCTTCTGTTCTTCCTCTCTATTTTTGATGTGTAGCTCATAGGATTTGAGCTTACCCAATAGAGCTTCAGTGGTGATCTCATTTAGACTTCTGGCATCCTTAATTGGCCAGATTCTTGAATCCCAAGTGCTGGGGAAGCACATTAGGATCTTGTCATTAAGTTCAGTTAGAGAGATCTCTTTGTCTAATGTCCTGAGTTCACTGACAATTAGACTTAGCCTGTTGTACATGTCTCCCACTGACTCAGTCTCTCCCTTCTTGAAGTTCTCATATTGAGAGATGAGATGGGATCTTCTATCCTTTCTCTCATCAGCTGAGCCTGAGACTATTTCTGAGAGTTTGTCCCAAATTTCTTTTGCTGAATTACATTCAGCTACCTTTTAAAATATGTCATCTGACATTGTCTGGGCTAGGATATTCATAGCCTTAGCATCAGCTACCTTCCATCTCTTGATGTCAGCATCTGTTCCTGATGGAGGTGGAACAGCACTTGTACTTGTGTTCTCTGGGGGTCTTGGACATACTGTCAAAACAGAATTAAAGATATCTTCATCAATAGAATTCATGTAAAGTCTAATCCTTGCTTTCCAAAGTGCAAACTTGGATAGATTGCACACTGGAGGTCTGGTGCTAGCATAATCTTTGTTTTGGGCCATGATCTGTGAAAACAAAATCTAACAATAAAATACCAAAGAAAAACAGATCTAGTTTGGGATCTTTGGGTTCAGGTGTTAGCCTGTACAACCAATCAGGTATGGTATGTTTAACCAACCTGCCTCTGATACCAATTGAAAGAGCAGCTAGATCTGATATACTCTAGAGGGGGGGTGAATAGAGTATATGGTGCTTTAAAAACTTTTACAACAGTTGTTGTAATATGTGAGAGCAGGGAAGCAATAATAAATCTAATCACAGCACTAACTTAAGCAAAAACTAAGCACAGAAAAATCAAGGCCAGAAACAAAAATGAAAACAAGCAAAACCAGAAGACACAAGGAAATATAGTGGTTCCCCAAACTTGGGTACATCCACTCTTCTACCACCCTTGGTAGGAATCCACTGCAGGATGAGTTGATCAGGTGTCCTGGGCACCAATGAGCTTTTGATAAGGTGCTCAAAAATCAAAGCAGATTTTTTGATCAGGTGTCTTGCCACCAATGAGCTTTTGACAAGGTGCTCAAAAACCAAGCTCAAACTTTTGAAGGGAGTTTGAGAAACCCTTTACAGAGTGGGGGTGAGAGAGTGATGGCAGTCTTCTCTTTCTCAAACAACTGGGAAGACTATGTGGATTGTTGTTGTCAAAGCTCCCCCTGAATCCTTGAGATCTTCCGGAAGAAAAGCTTTGCTGAGGGTGATAGACCTTTAAAGATTGAACTCCAGCAATAGATGATTTCAGCACTAGCTGAAATGTTGAATGTCTGGAGTCTGGAAATATGTTGGCCTTGAACACTTTGAAAACTACAGAGATCTGAAGATTTTGAGAAAGCTTGATCTCCTTGGATGAGTGTTCTTGAGAATTCTTTGTGACCGAAGATTTTTGAATGTGTCTGTGTGATCTGTATTCTCTCTCTGTATTGTGTGTGTTCTTCTTTTTGATTCAAAAATCCTGTCTTTTATTCTCTGGTATAGAATAGAATAACATTCTCTGTCAAGTATAGCCGTTGGCCTGCATTAATTAAATCCTTAATTGCATAATCTCTTCTGGAGGAAAGTCCGCAGATATATTCCTTGAAAAATCCCTTGAAACTTAGTCCAGAATTGAATGAAAACGGCTAGCAAATCTCTGAATTAATTGCAGAATAACTCCTAACTGATTTGAATTTGAATTTAGAAACATTCTGGAAGTTATCTGAAATCGTCGAACTGAGCTCTGCTATCGTCGAGCTGAGCTCAGCGATCTGGAAATATACAGCAGCAAAAATATCGTCGATCTGAGCTCAAAGATCATCGAACTGAGCTCAGAGATGAAGACCCAAAGCAGAGTAAAAATCGTCGACCTGAGCTCACCGATCGTCGAATGGAGTTCGACGATATAATGAAGTTGACCTCAGCGATCGTCGAATGGAGTTCGACGATCTGTCTAAGTTGAGCTAGACGATCGTCGATCGGAGCTCGACGATCAGACTTAGTCTCCAAACACAAAATCTTGGTCTTCAGGGCAGCTTTCAAACCTAGATTTCTAACCCTTAGACTCAATTCTAATTGACACATTTAAGCTATACAGAAGGTCAAACAAAGGTTCCTAGAGACATAGTGATCCTGACCGAAATTAGTAATAGGGTGTTCCAACAGATTTCTAGACGTTTTGCAGTAGATCGATTGTTAGGGTACTGTATACTAATAGAGGAGCAAAGAAGTTATGATTAATAGAGAGAGGGAGAAGTTGAGAAATGAAGATCTATAACTTGTGATACATGCTTGGTTTACCAGAGAGATTGAAAAGATTGGATACCTGCTTGCAGATGAAGATGAAGAGAAAACAGAGAGATTGAAAAGATTGGATACCTGCTTGTAGATGGAGAAAACAGAGCGGTTGAGCGGCTGCAGTTTTCGGAGAAGAGGAGATGTGACCCTTGGAGAGAGCTGACGGCAAGCGTAGTAGCTTACATAGGTGTGAAGAAGCTCAATGACAGAGGAGCAAATGAAGGCAAATGTGGCTTCCGGTTGCAGTCGAGGAAGAGGAGACATGCGGGAAGAGATGTGCAGGCGCCGAATGAATAAAGGGGCGTAAGGGAAGGGGTCGCTGGGCAGAGGATTGCGCAGAAGAAGAAGTCTTATATCGCGACTTGTGATGGGCTTCGACGGGCTGCGACGGGTTGCACCGGGCTGCGACGGGCTTGTGGAAGCGAAAAAAGGAGGGATCGATTGACGGAGGCGGTGCCCTAACTGCGCTGAAGAAGGAAGATCGACAGCGCCGACTTCTAAGCGAAAAGATGGAGGAGATCGATTGACGGAGGCGGTGCCCTAACTGCGCGGAAGAAAGAAGATCGATTGACGGAGGCGTGCATCGGGATTTTGAGGACAGTGAACAACGCCGGCTTCTTTTAATTAACGCTTGATTCGGGCAAAGACCAAAGTACCCTCATGCAAAAAACTCTTTTTTAGGAGGGCAAAATGGGATTAAAATGTTACACCACAGCCAGATTAGGGGTTTCCTTATAGCGAGCTTCTTCACATGGGCTATGCCCATGCTCAAAGCTCTCGGGAAGCTTCGGCAGCATGCGGGCGGGCTTTGCCTGCCTGTGCACGGGCTTCTCCTGCCTGTTCCCGGGCTTTGCCTGTGCTCGATGCATCGCTGCGGGTTGCGCCCCCTATGCGCGGGCTGCGCACACATTCAAAATCTTATTTTTTTCAAAACATATACATACGAGTACTTAAAATGACCATAAAAAATATGAATTATTATTCCTATTTTTATTTCATAAAATTTTGCAAATTTTAATCTATAAAAAAAAAATTATTACTCCTCTCTCCCTCTCTCTTTATCACTCCACCCTCTCTCTCTCCATCTCTCTCCAGCACCCTCTCTATTTCCCTTTCCCTCTTCTCTCTCTCTCCAAATCTCCCCCATGTTCTCTTCTCATGATCCAATGGTCAATATTCATTCTATGGTGTGCCTCCAAATACCTATATTCCCTTATATATATATATATATATATATATATATATATATATATATATGTGTGTGTGTGTGTGTGTGTGTGTGTATGTGTGTATATATATGATTGCTGCAAATATATGTCCTTCCTAATCTGGATCAATCACCATAAAGAGCTTCTTGTATTGGATCAATAACGACTCTTATTGGATCTTCATCAGGGACTTAATTTGCTCAGTAATCAAATATAAAAGAGTGGAGAATATTTGACGTAAGGTCACATATCCATCGAATACTATACGACATACGTTGAAATGTTGAGAAGAGAGAATTCAACGTAGGCTGAATAGATGAGCTCTAAGCAGACTTTCCTTATATGGAGATCTCATGGAATGTGGAATCATTGTCTTCGACGTGCATCGATTACTTCTCTACGTATGAAGTCAACTTATCAACATAAGTCGATTACTTCTTGACGCACAAATGTTTAACTTTGTTGATTTTACTTCTTGAGTAATTTCTAAGTCTTTATCAACCTAGAACAGATTACAAATCATACACATAACATATTACCTTACTATACATACTTTAGGCAATTTTTATATGAATTAATTAATCTATTATACAAATTAAAAAGATTATTCCCAATAATCTCCTTATATTTGATATAACAAATTTTACAAGAGGTTAAGTGATTTTACAAAAAAAATAGAATGAGGTTCTAGATGGTCATAAGAATAAACACAGAGAAATAAACAAACATTTATTAAAAACTTCAATTCATTACTATATATATAATGTCATCCTGAACCTTAATGCTAAACTGAGTGTCTCATATAAATTTATGTCTTCACATTTAAGGACAAGTGAAAAGAATGTACTTGGAGCATCAAAAGGTCGTGCAGTCCCAAATAAAGAATCTTGGTGGTGCAAAGAGAAAGTGCAAAATAAAGTGAGGGCAAAGAGGGTCAACTATAAATCACTCTACGCTTGTAGGAATGATGAAAACTTAGCAAGGTATAACGTCGCCCAAAAAAAGCTAAACATGCAGTAAGTAAATCATGAGATCAAGTTTATGAAGAATTTTATAAGCAACTAGATACCAAAGATGGAGAGTGTGACATATATAAAATTGCTCGAGCTAGAGAAAAGAAAACATGAGATTTAAGCCAAGTAAAATACATAAAGGATGAAATAGATGCAATTTTAACTGATGATGTGAATATTAAAGAGAGATGAAAAAGATATTTTTATTAACTTTATAATGAAACAAAAGACAATGAATTGAACTTGAAAACTTTAAGTAAATTGGAAAAGTATAGGAACATAACATTTATCTTAAAATTCAAGTATCAGAGGTAAATGATGTTTTAAAGAAGATGAAAAATGGAAAGGAGCATTGGGTTACACGATATACCAATTGAAGTATGAAAATGTCTAGGGAATGCAGGAATTTTGTGGCTCACATATTTTTTCAATAAAATACTGAAGTCAAAGATGTCAGACCAATGAAGAGAAAGTATCTTGTTACCTTTGTATAAGAATAAATGAGATATACAAAATTGTGTTAATACAGAAAAATTAAATTGATGAGACATACTAAAAAATTACGAGAACGAGTAATAGAAAGAAGAAAAAACTGGTGACTAACAACTCAGAGAATCAATTTGGATTCATGTTATGGCGTTTGACCATGGAAGCTATACATCTATTAAGGATACTCATTGACAACCACCAAAAAAGAAAATAAGATTTGCATATACTATTTATCGACCTTGGAAGGCTTATGATAGAGTTCCAAGAGAGATCTTATGGAGAGTCTTAAAAAAGAAAGGTTTAAATGTATCATACATTGAAATAATCAAAGATATATATACAAATTCAGTGACAAGGGTGAAGACATCTAGATGATTAACACAAAAATTCCCTATCACTGTTAGCTTACATCAAGGCTCAACTTTAAGCCTGTATCTCTTTACCATTATCTTAGATGAGCTCACTGGACATATCCAACAAGTAATACCACGGTGTTTGTTATTTGCGGATGATATTGTTTCAGTCGATGATACGCACAAGGTTGTAAACACAAAACTTAAAACTTTCCAAGACACTTTAGAAAAGAGGGTTTTAGGTTGAGCAGGGCAAAGATAGAGTATATGGAGCGTAAATTTAACAGTGCAAGGACGGATGACTTCGTTATTAAGTTGGGTGATTAAGATATTTCTCATTGTGAATGTTTTAAATAACTTGGATCGATAGTTCAAAAAGGTGGAGGTATTGATAAAGATGTGACACATAGAATCCAAGTGGGTTGGTTTAAGTGGAGAGGCGCATCAAGGATCTTGAGTGATCGTAAAATACCATTAAAACATAACTGCAAGTTTTACCGTACTGCGATTAGACCAGCGATGCTCTATGGTTCTGAGTGTTGGGCAATGAATTGTGTACATGAGAAAAAAATGGGAGTTGCGGAGATGAGAATGCTTATGTGGATGTGTGGACACATGAGATAGGATAGAATTAGGAATGAATGTATCAGGGATATGACATGAGTTGCACCAATTACAGAGAAGATGCGAGAAGCTCGATTCAGATGACTTGGACAGATATAAAGGAGACCATTAGAGACACCTATTAGGCATTGTGAGAGTCTACTCACTATGCAGGTTAAATGAGAGAGGGGTAGACTTATTGTAACACCTCTGTCGGTTACAGGACATATAATAGAAGGTCCGGCCGGGCCCCCACACCATATGTCACAAACAAGCGACAAAGTTACGGGTTAATATCAAAAGCTATTCATATCCTAACTCAGAGCATTCTAGCGAAAGCTTTTAAGTTGTTTGAACTCAACTCATTTGAATGTCCATAATATATAAACATGCATTTATTTATACAACATCACAAAGGAATGTTCTCCAAATATGCAGCAAGTATGGCATTATGGCCTTACAGTTAAGCTTTATTCATATGAATTTCATACATCGGCACGCAGGCCGGACACACATGAAAGTAACATCATATGAACTTCTTTGGCCATCAAGGGCCAGCATAGCAGGAGCAGCAGCAACAACAACAAGGGCTTCAGCCCCCAATTTTCTGCTCGGCTCTCCTGCACTTGCACGGGACAATCCAAGGCAACGATGGTAAAAAAGGCAACGGTCAGCGTTCAACAGACCAATTTATAACGACCCTACCCCTTACCCAGGGCAACGGTATTCCTTCCCTGTAGGCATAGCATTTCACAAGCAGATATATCACACAATGTGCACTCACACACAATAAAGATATCACAAACGTCGACCATGCGGCCCGACACTCCGTACACTTAGGGCACATTCTTGGTGTACCGGAAATACCAGGGTCCCACTGCAGTTCAGGGCACATTCTTTGTGTACCGAAAATACCAGGGTCCCAACGCCATTTGAAGGAACATGCTTGGTGTACCGGAATTGCCATGGTCCCACCACCATTTGGAGGCACATGTTTGGTGTACCAGAAATACCAGTGTTCCACCGCCGTTCGAAGGTCCGAAGCCCAGCGACAAAATTGAGCATTTCGCTCCACGACATTCAGCCGGAGAATTTAGTCTTAATGTAGCACAGGCCTAAGACTCTCATTATGCGTTTCTGCTGAATGCCAATCGCCTAGGCACTCATGGCGGACAAGCATAATGCGGAGACAGTTCAGCCATTTCCCATTGCTCAAATCGTCAGTTCAATGATGCGGGTTGGCCTCCTCTTATCTGTTCGGCACGAAGCCTTTTTAAGAGTTCACACAACTCACCAATAGCCACACTGCCCCGTAAGGACTAGCTTCACAATCGTAGGTTAGCTAGGAGCCATCGCCAGCGATACTCACTATCGTCCGACGTTAGCGACAGAACTCACTGTCCATCCCCAACCCTAATCTTATCTGGATCAACAATCCATCAATCCATGCAGCCACCTGTAGTGCCAGAAACACTGGTCTTTTAAGAATATAGCACAAGCACTTTGAGGGTATTTTCCTGAACTTTCACTCTAGTACTTCCTACTACTATCCTTCACAGGCAAACCCACCGAATCCACAAGCATACTCATTTATATGCGGAGTCTTCTCCAGTACGCAAAATAAAACATCACCAATCCAGACCAACCTATATAGATGGGCTTCATACAATATGCATATTCCGTACTACACATTTCGTGATCTATATGCAATACATCTTGGGGATATCCAGAATCAACCTAAGGGGAATCCCTCAATAATCCACCTTTTGGGGGGGGGGGGGGGGGGGGGGGGGGGGGGGGGAAACCCATGCATATGCCAATTTAAGGATGTCACATGTCCAATGAAGAAAGATCATTACCCTTGAAGATTGCTTTGGAGCCATGGAAAACCATCCGGATGAAAATCACCACAACGTCCTTGCCTCCACGAATCTGTCCTCGGCACTCGATTCGGGGCTCTAAAGCTCCACCGATAGCCAAATTCCTCCTCCTCCTCCCTTGCTCTCCCCACTCTCTACCTCTTTACAAAGAGAGAGAAAGTCCTTTGCAAATGAGATAGTTTATCCTCAACTCATAGCCTTATAATAGCAGGGAGATCTCAGAACTGTTGGATCCTAGTTGAAAGGAATGAACGACCACGAAAAGCCCTGAAAACTACTTTCCTGGGCCGAACACGGCTTGTGACACGCCCGTATCACAGGCCATGTGCCTCAAGTGGCAAAGAAACTGACTTGACCCGATCAGGAAACATCTGTCTGACACGTTCGTGTTACAGGCCATGTGCTCGACGCGGCATCAGACACGCCCGTGTCCATCCCATGTTCCTCAGTCCTCAAAGAACTGTCCAAGTACAGAGTAGTACATAGCCCTAGACACACCCGTGTCACAGGCTGTATGCCCCACTCGAGGATCGTCGAGCGCATTTCATTGAGCTCACTTGAGAAAACGTCGAGCGCATAGCAGGACACGACCCTGGACACGCCCGTGTCACAGGCTGTAACGCCCCGAAACTCAAAAGAGCGACGGGGGATGTTTTGGGCCAGTTTTTGGTTCTGCAAGGAGGCAAACGGCCTGGGACACGGGCGTGTCCCAGAGCGTGCCAGGCTTGTGTCGACACTCAGCCGGCGAAGTCGACATTTTGTGCTGGACATTGTGTCGAGACTGGGCACACGGCCTGCGACACGGGAGTGTCACAAGGTGTGTCGACCCGTGTCGACACTCAGCCCGCGAAGTCGACACTGCGCTCGACGAAGTGTCGAGACATAGCACACGGCCTGCGACACGGGCGTGTCGCAGGGCGTGTTGACCCGTGTCTACACTCGTCCCGGGGAGTCGACAAACTTTGCTCGACGATGTGTCGAGACAAGGCACACAGCCTAGGACACGGGAGTGTCCAAGGCCGTGTCGTCAGGTCGACAATCTTCGCTCGACGAAGTGTCGAGTGTCGAGACCGTGTCCACGGCCGGGAGCCCAGGCTTGTTGAGGTAGACACGGGCAATGACACGGGTGTGTCCTAGAACCCGTGCAGTGCTCGAGTTGTTTTCGGGGAAAATCGACGGGGGTACACGGCCGGCCACACGGCCGTGTCAGGTGGAACACGGGCGTGTCAGGTCGAACACGGGCCTATTCGATGCCCGTGTGTTGTTCCAAGCGAGTCGATTTTGACGGCGAATGAGGCACACGACCCTGGACACGGGCGTGTGTCAGGCCGTATGCGGTCCAGATTGGGCATTTCAGTCCCGAATCAAAGCCGTTCGTTTCTTTAATTGATGATCCAATGGCTATGGGTTGTTCCTGAAGGGATATACCCGGGATTGGGCCTTAGAAACTCTCACTTTTCATGAGTGGTTATCTTTCTTAAAACTTAGAGAGAGAGGAGAGCCAAGGAAGGAAGAAGAGCTAGATCCGGCCATTGGAGGAGCTTTGAAGATCCAAATCGCGAGCCGACTCCGGATCCACGTAGGCAAAGCTAGTGCGGTGCTTTTCATCCGCTTACTTTTCCATGGTGCCGAAGAAGAACTCAAGGGTAACGATTCTCTTCTTGAGCTTGAGTAGCTCTCCTTCTTTGCATAGGAAGCCCGCTCTCGCGAGTTTGCGGTGAGTTGGAGGCATTCCTTCGGGTAGATATGTGAAGTCCCCGTTGTTTAGAGTCCGTAAGCGAAAACGGACATAGGCATGATGTGTGAAGCCTACCCGGACATGTTGGTCTGGATCGGTGATGTTGCATTGCATAAATACCGGAGAAGTCTCCGCGCGATTGGTTGTTTTTCGGGTTTTTTACGTGGTAGATTGCAACAGGGAGCCTTGGGGATTAACCCAAAGGTGCACCCGGAAAACTTGGCGGATGCGTGATCTTGCCAACTTGGTGGCCTGAGAGCCAAATTGAACATAACCGGGTTATGTGAATTGTGATGGAAATGGGACTCGGGAGAAGTTTGACCCGTGCAAATGGCTTAAATTGTCGTTGCGATGTGAGCACGGGTTAGATGGAACCGTACCCATTCTATGTCGTTCGGTTAAAGAGACCTAAGGGTACGTGGCACTTGCCGTTGGCATAGATTAGGGTCTTCGGCGGTCTATGGCTTAAATTGTCGTGACCCAGGCAAAGAAGACAAAATTCTCATAGGTTTGGCCGTCAAAGTTGCGGTGGTGAGTTCGGAATGTCTATGGCTTTAATTGACGTGACATCGACCAGTTCACCTGAGAATGTGCCCTGAGAGCACGGGTCGTGTGGCCGTGCGAGCCAACGTCTGTGATGAAATGAAAATATTATATTCCTCGCTTATGCTAATGAAATGCAGGGAAGGAGCATCGCCGCCCCGAGTTGGGGGCGGGATCATTACAATTTGGTCAGCATTGCTGACCGTTGCCTTGTTTTGCCACCGTGCGGTGGTTTGTTGCTTGCAGGTGCTGCTGGACAAAGCGGTCAATAGCGGGCTAAAGCCCAAGTTGCGAAGCCGGCCCTCGAAGGCCTAATTGGAGTGTTTACTGCTTTATTCATGTATGACCGGCCTGCGTGCCGTGGTTTGTAAAACATGTAATATCAAGTGAACCATTTTGTAAGGCCTTAAGGCTTGTACTGGTGTATGTATAACATTCCTATTTGGTATTAGTGGACATTCATGCTTTAGTGCTGGGTTCTTTATTGCAACGTATTTAAACTGCTACCGCTAGAATGCTCTGTGTAGGACGTTATGATTGGTTGGATGGTTTTCATGCGTAACCACCCGGTCTGTCTGTGGCATACGACGTCGGGCCCCGGCCAGACCTACTGCTATATGCTATGCGACGGATAGGGGGTGTTACACAGGCCGTGTACCCAACTCGAGGATCGTCGAATGCATTTCGTCGAGCTCACTCGAGAACACCCTGCCAGCACTCGAGTGCAGGACAAGGCCATGGACACGCCCGTGTCCCCGGCTGTGTTGCATCACACAGAGTAGGACATGGCCTTGGACATGCCCGTGTCCCAGGCCGTGTTGCCCACCCTACTCAGCCCATTCATATTCGAGATTTATTGCGTTACAATACTTTCCTCCTTACAAGATATTTCGTCCCGTAATTTGCATACAGTATTCAGGAAACTCTTCAACAAAAATGTGTTACAACATTTTAGGTTCTGTATAATACAAACTGTGATACAAGTTTAAACAAACAATTCGGGAAACTCAACACACATGGTCTGCTCCCGCTCCCATGTTTGTTACTCATGGCCACAGTTGTCCCATCGGACCTTGACCATCCCGATTGTTTTGTTCCACAACTATTTATTGGCTTTATCCTCAATCCGAATGGGCTTAACCTTCGTTGTTATACCAAATTTGATCCTTAAGCGATCATTCTCAATCACTTGAGCTGGATCTTTTACTGCTTTTTGAAGCATTGAGATGTAGAACACATCATGCAATCCACTCAATTCATCCGAAAGAGCTAGACGATAAGCAACTTCACCAACTATTTCCACCACTTAAAATGGACCAAGATATCTCAGACTTAACTTTTTCAAGCGCCGAATCCTGGACACGCTTTTCAAGGGTCTGATTTTCAAATATACCCAATCGCCAATCGCAAACTCAACATTTCGATGCTTGACATTGTAATATTTGGCTTGTCTATCTTGGGCTATCAGTAGTCTATCCCGAATAGAGCGTATCGTCGAATTAACTTCTTCGACTTCCTTACGATTATATAGTTTAGATTCGCATGCTTCCACGGAAGCTAGTGGTGTAAGGCATTTTCGACCATACAAAGCTTCAAATGGTGTCATACTTATGCTCTCTTGGTAGCTATTATTGTAGCCAAAGTCTACCATATAGAGATGATATTCCCACCTCTTACCAAAATCCAAGGCGCACATTCGGAGCTTGTCCGCATCATTCTGTTGGTCCTCTCAGTCTGTCCATCAGTTTGGGGATGAAAGGTCGTACTGAACGTTAACTTTTATCCCAACAATTGATGGATTAGCCTCCAATCATTCGATGTGAATCACCTATCACGATCACTTAAAATGCTATGGGGAACACCGTGCAATCGTACGATCTGCTCAACATAGAGTTTCACCAAGACTTCCACTGAATTATCCCTCTTGATCGGAAGAAGTGAGCCACTTTAGTCAACCGGTCTATGATTACCCAAATCGAATCGTTACCGCATTGAGACCTCGGCACATCATGCACGAAATCCATTGAAATATCATCAAACTTCCACTCTGGCATAGGTAGCGACTTCAGGAAACCTCCAGCTTCTGGCACTCATCCTGCACTAAGGCACATATCTGACATTAACCACATAATGTGCTTTGTCTTTCTTTATCCCAGGCCATAGAACAACTTTTTCATTTCTTGTACGTCGTTGTACTTCTTGGGTGAATTGAGTATTTCGTAAAGTGAGCCTCATACATCAATTCTTCTCTGAGCTTACCCATACTTGGAACGCACAAACGACCATCTTTTTGTAAAAGGCTGTCATCCCAGGAGAATTTGTCATTGAATCCATACACTGCATAGCGTTGCAAACTTTCATCAAGTTCTATTGCCCGCCGAACCCTGTCTGTAAGGTCACACTGTACCTACGTCCAGTGCAAGCACACATGTGCTGTGGAATTCTTGTCAACACAAGAAATCTCCAATGCTTCCAACTCCTGGATCAGACGCCCTCTAATACCCCGAAAATCGTAATCGAACCGGTCGCGTACTAAGGAATTTTTGGTGCTTTAATAGGGGTACACGGCCTGGGATACGGCCGTGTCCAAGGCTGTGTCTTTCTCTGTGTTGGTCAGCTGTGTCCAGAAAAGGATCTGACAGGAAACACGACAGAGACACGGTCGTGTCAAGCGTGATATGGGCATGTGGATAGCCATGCCACCACCCGTGTTCCCAAGTGACGTGTCGATTGGCGTGGCGGTTATCTTTGACATGCCCCTAGGACATTGGTGTGTCAGGTTGAGACACGGACATGTCTTGACCCGCGTCCTTTTCTATGCTCAACGATCGTGCCTGGGTCTGGGCACACGGCCTGGGACACGACCGTGTGCAAGACCGTGTTCGGCCCAGGATTGAGGAATTTTTGGAGGATCTGAGCCGCTCATTTTCTTTAAATAAGATCGGACGGCCCAGGTGTGTTCCTGCTTTGTTAAGGCCGGGAATGGAGGATTAATTCCCCATTTTCTCTTAAGCCTTCTCTTTCTAAGGAGTTAGAGAGAGGAGAGAGCAAGGAGGAAGGAAGTGGAGGATTCCGGCCGCCGGTAGTGCATCGGAGCACCGAATCGAGAACCGAGACCGGATCCGCGGAGGAAATTCCCTTGCAAAGCTTTCCATCCGGATAGATTCCCATGGCTTAAAAGCGAACTACACGAGTAACGATTCTCTACTTGAGCATGTGAAGCTCTCCTTCTTTTTGCATAAGGAAACCCGCTCCTACGAGTGTGCGGTGTTCCTTGGATTGACGTGAATAGTCCCCTTTGTGTTGCGTATAGAGTCCAGAATCATAGTACGGACATAGGCATTGTGTGTGAAGCCTATCCAGGCGTGTTGGTCTGGATCGGTGATGTTGCATATTGTATGGTTTGCCGGAGAAGACTCTGTGCTTTGTGTTTTCGGGTTTTTACATAGTAGATTGCCGCAGGGATCCTTGGGGATTAACTCCAAGGCGCACCTGCAAAACTGAGCAGAAATGTAGTCCTGCTAACTTGGCGGCCGGGGAGCCAGCCTTGAACATAACTGGGTTATGTGATGTTTGGAAATGTTTTGGGATCCAAGAGAAGCTTGGCCCATGCGTACGTCTTAAAGTGACTATGCAGAGTGAGCAACGGGCAAGTGGAATCGGACATGGGCTATGTGGTTCGGTGCTAGAGACCCATAGAGGGACTGACAATTGGCATAGTCGGGAGTCTTAGACTATGGTCATAAAGACTAAAATGCTCACTATGTTGCCATCCCGGGGATGGTGGTGAAGCCACAAAATTGACTGGATTCATCGATAATGTGCCCTGTGTGCACGTGGTGTTTGGTCGGACAAACCTACACCTGTGGCGAAGTATGTTTGTACTTTATTGTTTAGCTGGGCTAATGAAATGTAGGGAAGGAGCACCGCCATCCCGAGTAAGGGGCGGGGTCGTTATAATTTGGTCGGCTTTGGCATACCGTTACTTTGTTTGCCACCGTGTGGTGGAATGTTGCTTGTAGGTGCTGCGGAGCCAAGTACCAAATAGCGGGCTGAAGCCCATGTTACTGAGCTGGCCCTTAAAGGCCAAAGCGAATTGTTGTTTTTATTTTTGTCATGTGTGGTCGGCCTGCGAGCCGATGTATGTAAAACATTAATTTGTTAAGTAAACTCTTGTAAGGCCATAAGGCCAAGTACTTTTAGTGTATTTGTTATTTCATTCCTATGGTAGTATGTGGACATTCATGATAGTTGTTATTCAATTATGAGTTCTTTCCAACTGTTTAAAAGATTCCGCTAGAATGCTCTGTGTTAGGGCGAGTAGTTATTGTTGGATTTTTGATATTCTTATATAACTCTTCCGACTGTCCGTGGTATATGGCGTCGGGTCCCAGCTGGACCTTCTGTTATATGTCATTCGACAGATGGGGGTGTTACAAGTTGTTATCAGAGCCCAGGTGTCGGTCTTCTTTATTTGAATTCGTGGGCGAATTCTTTTAAGGGGTGGTGAGCACATGTATGTGCGTCATCGTTATAACATAAAAGAACCCTTGAATGTCCACTTAGGAATGAAAAATACACTTGTTTTGAGGAACCATAAGTGTTCCAATGATTGCTTTTAGCAAACTGTTTGTCATCTAATCAAGGGTTTATGCTATTATAGGCAGCTAGGAGCGGTGCTGGGCAATCAGAATGTCCGTGATCGACGGAAACTAGTTCACCGAATGACGTGCCTACAACACCTCCTTCAGCAGAAACCTTCAGATTGGTGGCTGAAGAAGTCTTTGCGATGATAAATGCCCAACATGCAGGGCAAATACACCAAACACCGCATGTTAATAAGCAAGAACCGATTAGGGTGGCAGAGCCGAGAGTGGTAGAATGTGTGGCAGTTGATCAAGTAGCACCAAGGAGGGCTACGGAGAAGCAGCTCAAGCGTGTAAGGAGCTTTAATCCTCCGATGTTCGACGAGATTAGAACGCCAACTCAAGACGAGTATTGGCTCTCTACGATAAAGAGAGCCTTGACAGGCATGTTAACTGAGGAGTGGCAGAAGACCCCCATAGCAACCTTCCTATTGGCTGGTGAGGCGAGGCTGTGGTGGGACGAGTTTGAGGTTCACCTCTAAGTGGGAAGGCAACTTACAGATGTGCCTATGGAGGAATTCTGAAGGTTGTTCTTGGCCAGATATCTATCCTTTGCTCAGAAGCTTGAGATGGAGAATCAGTACCTTGGTTTGACTCAGGGAGACAGAAGCGTGGATAAGTATCTCCAAGTGTTTACACGGTTGGGTCGTTATGCTGGTGCTACGTTTACTAAGGAGGAGTGGAAGACCAACCGATTTTATGAGGGTCTACGTGGCGACCTATAGCTACTCCTTTCTGGGCCTATGGCGCAGGGTTTCCTAGCCTTGGTTAATTCGGCCCGGTTATTGGAAAAGTTCTTGAAGAGAGTGCAAGAGAAGAAGGACCCAAGGGAAAAGAAGTCAGAGTTCAAAGTGCTGAATACAAAGTCGGGTTTCCGCAGATGGATGAAGAAGCCTAAGACTTTGAGCTCAGTCCCTTCATCTGCTGCGACGAGGGAAACTACAAGTCGAGTCCCAGGAGCTTGTTACAACTATGGAAAGATGGGGCATTTTGCTCGTGAATGTTGGAGCAGACGTGTAAAGTCCGAGAGGAAGCTTGGCGCAACATATGAAGAAAAAGGGAAGGCGGCGGAGTCAACCACGTCCCACCATACTCCAGCCTAGCCTAGAGTATATAATCTTGGTCTACAAGAGGCAATAAAATAAGCTGACGTGGTGACAGGCTTTGTGTTGATCTTCGATTGTCCTGTGAGAGCCCTGTTTGATACGGGAGCTTCACATTCCTTCTTATTTGAAAGATTTGTATCACGCATCGCAGTACCTTCCTCGATGGCAAAAGACAAGTTGGAAGTGTTGTTGCCCAATTGGTGCTCAATGTGCGCAGATAGTATTTGTGTGGTAAAGATACAGATTGAGGACCAGGAGTTTGACTTGCAAGCGTCGGTACTGTCGTTGGTGGAGTTCGACGTAATCTTTGGAATGGACTAGCTCTCGGAGTAGCGAGCATGTATTGATTGCAACCGAAAGGAGGTTAAGTTAGGACTGAATACTGATTGGGAGACTACATTTGCAGGCATGAATGGGTCGAGTAAGATTTTGATGTCGGACCTTCAGGTGATTAAGGCAATTCGGTCTGGGGCAGAGCTGTTTGTCACATTAGTGCAGACTTCAACGCCTAAGCCAATTTTGGGCAGTATTCTAGTTGTGTCTGAAAATCCTGATGTGTTCCAAGATGATCTCCCAGGAGCACCTCCTCAGTGGGAGATTGATTTTACTATTGAGCTGGTGCTGGGTTCCAAACCGGTGTCATGCTCTCCATATCGGATATCGCCAAGAGAGATGGCAGAGCTGAAGGTGCAACTGCAAGAGTTGTTGGAGCAAGGGTATGTGCGTATAAGTTCATCGCCTTGGAGCGCATCGGTCCTCTTCGTTAAGAAAAAGGATGTGAGCTTGCGACTCTGTATCGACTATCTGGAGTTTAACAAGCTTACGGAAAAGAATAATTATCCAATCCAAAGGATTGACGATCTATTTGATCAATTGGTTGGGTCAATAGTATATTCAAAGTTAGATCTGAAATTCGGCTACTACCAATTAAAGATAAGGGAAAGCGACATCCCAAAGACAGCGTTCAACACGCGGTTTGGGGATTATGAGTTCACGGTCATCCCGTTTGGGTTGACCAATGCGCCATCCGTGTTTATGGATCTGATGAACAGGACGTTCATAGAGTACCTAGACCGTTTCGTGATAGTATTTATTGACGATATCTTGGTGTACTCGTAGTGTGAGTATGATCACTACAAGCATCTTCATATGGTGTTGAAGACGTTAAGAAGGAATCAGTTGTATGCTAAGATCTCCAAGTGTAAGTTCTGGTTATCCTCGGTAGCGTTCCTTGGTCATATTGTTAGTGGAGAAGGGATAGCGGTGGATCTGGCAAAAATAGTGGTGATACGGGAGTGGCCTGTGTTATCTACTGTGGTATAAGTCCGGAGCTTTGTAGGGCTTTCCAGCTACTACAGGCGCTTCATAGAGAATTTCTCGCGGATAGTGCTACCACTCACGACGTTGACAAGGAAGGTTCAAAAGTTTTTGTGGTCGCTGGAGTGCGAGCAGGCTTTTTAAGAATTGAAGAGACGGTTTACCACGACGCCTATTTTATGTTTGTCGAGTGTGACCGAAGGGTTTGAAATCAATAGTGATGCTTTGGGCAGTGGTTTGGGCTGTGTTCTGCTACAGCATGGGAGCGTGATAGCATATGGTTCACGATAATTGAAGGTTCACGAGAGGAATTATCCGGTTCACGACTTAGAGTTAGCGGCCGTGATATTTGCTCTAAAGCTGTGGAGGCACTACTTGTACGGTGTGAAGGTCGATATCTACACCGATCATAAGAGCCTGAAGTACTTGTTGGATCAGAAGGACCTGAACATGAGGCGGTGGAGGTGGATGGAGTTCTTGGGGGACTACACCTTCGAGATACATTATGTGCCTGGGAAACGAAATGCAGTGGCGGATGCGTTGAGTCGCTGTGTTCCTGCGCGGGCCAGCTGGTTTTCAGTACATGATGAGGGTTTGGTCCGTGATTTGGAGGCATTAGAGATCTCCTGCGTCGACAAGCAGATTAGTGCCGAGGTGAAATTATATTAGACAGAGGTGCAGTATGACCTAGCTGATAGGGTTCAGTGGGCTTTGGTTCAAGATAGCAGCATGAAGCAGATCTTAGATGAATCTTTGGATGGGTCAAATTCCCAATTTGCTGTTCATGATGGACTGCTAAGGAGGGACGGTCGTCTATACGTCCCTAGTGCGGATAATCTTCGGGAAGAGTTGATGTACGAGGCTCATCATACCAAGTACTCAATCCACCCTGGGAGCACAAAGATCTATAAAGACATGAAGAAGTTGTTTTAGTGGCCAGAATTAAAGAAGGATGTAGCAATTTATGTGGGCAAGTGCCAAACATCTGCCTTGGTGATGGCGGAGTGCCAAAAGCCTGGAGGTTTTTTTAAGTCCTTACCTATTACAGAGTGGAAGTTCGACAACATTTCTATGGATTTTGTGCATGGTTTGCCAAAGTCGCAGAGGGAAAACGACTCCATCTGGGTGGTCGTAGATAGATTGACAAAATTGTCGCACTTCATCCCGAACAGGAAGGAAGATCCGGTGGAAAAGTTAGCCAAACTCTATGTGGATAATATTGTTCGATTGCATGGTGTGCCCCGCAGTATTTTTAGGGACTGAGATGGACAGTTGACGTCGAGTGACTGGAGGCTGGTGTATAGTCTGTTGGGAACTAAGTTGAGTTTCAGCAGAGCCTTTCATCCACAGACGGATGGTCAGACCGAGAGGGTCAATAGGACGATGGAGGACATGCTTCACATGTGTGTCCTAGATTTTGTAAAGCAGTGGGAAGATCACCTATACATGGTGGAGTTTGCATATAACAACAGCTATCAAGCGAGTATTGGATTGACACCATTCGAGGCCTTGTATGGGAGAAAGTGTCGCACGTCGTTGTCTTGGTTGGAGACAGGCGAGTCAAAGTTATTCAAACGTCAAGCGGTGGAAGACACCACTTCAATGATACGTACAATTCAGGAACGGTTGAAGATCGCTCAGGACAGGCAGGCAAAATACTATAACGCCAAGCATAGGAACATGGAGTTCCATGTTGGCGACTGGGTGTATTTGAAAATCAAGCCCTTCAAGGGTGTCTCGCGGGTTCAACGCTTGAAGAAGCTGAGTCCGAGATACCTTGGACCATTTGAAATCCTGGAGCGGGTTTGCGAAGCAGCGTATTGATTGAAGTTGTCAGTGGAGTTGAGTGGGCTACACGATGTGTTCCACATATCGGTGTTGCGGAAGATGGTGCAAGAGCCTTCACAGGTCGTTGTGGTCGATCAAGTGCCGTTTGATTATGGGTTGACGACAAAGGTCAAGTCAGTACGCATTACAGACTTTGAAGTCAAACAAATCCGCAACAAGGAAATCTGAATGGTTAAAGTCTATTGGGATAACTGCGGACGTGAGGAGCTTTCATGGGAGTGAGAGCAGACTATGATGGAGGAATACCCCGAGTTATTCCACTCAGGTAACATTAAAATTTTGTGTACCTTTACATAATTTCGGGATGAAATTCTTTAAAGGGGGGAGATTTGTAACACCCCAAAAATCGTAATCAAACTGGTCGCGTCCTACGGAATTTTTGGTGCTTTAATAGGTGTACACGGCCGGGGAAACGGGCGTGTCCAAGACCATGACTTTTTCTGTGTTGGCCGGCTGTGTCCAGAAAAGGACACGGCAGGAAACATGGCAGCGAGACGGGCATGTCAAGCATGATACGGGCATGTGCATACCCGTGTCACCACCCATGTTCCCAAGAGACGTGTCGGTTGGCATGGCAGTTATCTATGACACGCCCCTAGGACACGGGCTTGTGAGGGTGAGGCATGGGCGTATCTTGACCCGCGTCCTTTTCTGTGCTCGACGATCATGCCTGGGTTGGGGCACACGGCCTAGGACACGGCCGTGTGCAAGGCCGTGTTCGGCCCAGGATTGAGGAATTTTGGGCGGATCTGAGCTGTTCGTTTTCTTTAAATAACTGCCGGCCCAGGTGTGTTCCTGCTTTGTTAAGGCCGGGAATGGAGGATTAATTCCTCATTTTCTCTTAAGCCTTCTCTTACTAAGGAGTTAGAGAGAGGAGAGAGCAAGGAGGAAGGAAGTGGAGGATTCGGGCCGCCGGTGGAGCATCGGAGCACCGAATCGAGAACCATGACAGGATCCGCAGAGGAAATTCCCTTGAAAAGCTTTCCATCCGGATAGATTCCCATGGCGCAAAAGCGAACTACAAGTGTAATGATTCTCTACTTGACCATCTGAAGCTCTCCTTCTTTTGCATAAGGAAACCAGCTCCCGCGAGTGTGCGGTGAGTGTGCGGTGTTCCTTGGGTTTGACGTGAATAGTCCCCGTTGTGTTGTATATATAGTCCGAAATTAAAGTACGGACATAGACATTTTGTGTGAAGCCTACCCGAACGTGTTGGTCTGGATCGGTGATGTTGCATATTGTGTGGTTTGCCGGAGAAGTGTCCGTGCTTTGTGTTTTCGGGTTTCTACATGGTAGATTACAGCAGGGATCCTTGTGGATTAACTCCAAGGAGGACCCGAAAAACTTAGCGAAAACGTAGTTTACTAACTTGGCGGCCGGGGAGCCAGCCTTGAACATAACTGGTTTATGTGATGTTTGGAAATGTTTTGGGATCCGAGAGAAGCTTAGCCCATGCGTACATCTTAAAGTGACTATTCAGAGTGAGAAACGGGCAAGTGGAATCAGACCGGGGCTATGTGGTTTGGTGCTAGAGACCCATAGAGGGACTGACTGTTGGCATAGTCGGGAGTCTTAGATTGTTGTCAGAAAAACTAAAATGCTCACGACGTTGCCACCCCGGGGATGGTGGTGAAGCCACAGAATTGATCGGATTCACCGATTATTTGCCCTGAGTGCACAGTGTGTTTGGTCGTGCGAGCCTACACCTGTGGCGAAGTATGTTTGTACTTTATTGTTTAGCCGGGCTAATGAAATGCAGGGAAGGAGCACCACCGTCCCGAGTAAGGGGCCGTGTTGTTATAATTTCGTCGGCTTTGGCTGACCGTTACTTTGTTTGCAACAATGCGGTGGAATGTCGCTTGAAGGTGCTGCAGAGCTAAGTACGAAATAGTGGGCGAAAGCCCATGTTGCTGAGCTGGACCTCGAAGGCCAAAGAAAATTGTTGTTTTTATTTTTGTCATGTGTGGTCGGCCTGCGAGCCGATGTATGTAAAACATTAATTTGTTAAGTAAACTCTTGTAAGGCCATAAGGCCAAGTACTTTCAGTGTATTTGTTATTTCATTTCTATGGTAGTATGTGGACATTCATGATAGTTGTTATTCAATTATGGGTTCTTTCCAACTGTTTAAAAGCTTCCGCTAGAATGCGCTGCGTTAGGGTGAGTCGTTATTGTTGGATTTTTGATATTCTTATGTAACCCTTCCGACTGTCTGTGGTATATGGCGTCGGGTTCCAGCTTGACCTTCTGTTATATGTCATTCAACAGATGGGGGTGTTACACGCTCATCATGTATCTGTAACCAATTTGCCTTTGATGGAGTCCTACGACTCAAGGCATCTGCAACAACGTTTCCCTTCCCGGTAGTGTAGTGAATATCAAAGGTGTAGTACCCGAGGAAGTCCATCCATCTTTGTTGTCGCATACTGAGATCCTTCTGATCCAATAAGTGCTTCAGACTCTTATGGTCCATATATATATCCACTTTTATGCCATATAGATAGTGATGCCATAATTTAAGTGCAAAAATCACAGCTGCCAACTCCAAATCCTGGACGGGATAGTTTCGCTCATTCACTTTCAACTGGCATGAGCCACAAGCGATCACCTTTCCAAACTGAAGAAGAACGCAACCTAAGCAGCACCACGAAGAATCATTATAAATGTCATAGCCGTATGTACCACATGGCGATATCAAAATGGTTTTCGTGGCCAAATGACTCTTTAGCTCTTCAAAAGCTTGCGCGCGCTCCAGCGTCCAAATGAACTTCTGATCCTTCCTCGTTAATGTGGTAAGAAGCAAAGCGATCCGTGAGAAGTTTTCTACAAAACATCTGTAGTAGCCTGGCAGTCTAAGGAAACTCCTAACTTCGGCCATCAAAGACAACACTGGCCACTCCTGGATGGCTCTTATCTTTGACGGATCCATCGCAATGCCCTCTCCAGTCACCACATGGACAAGAAAAGCCACTGATGACAGTCAAAACTCACACTTTGAGAACTTGGCGTAGAGCTTGTTTCTCCGCAGGGTATGCAACATCAACTGTAAATGGTTCACGTGATCTTCTTCAGATTGAGAGTACACCAAGATATCATCAATGAAAACAATCACAAACAGATCCAAGTACTCTCGAAATGTTCGGTGCATTAGATCCATAAACACCGATGGCGTATTACATAGTCCAAACGGCATTACAGTGAACTCGTAATGACCGTAGCGTATTCCAAACGCTGTCTTAGGAATGTCACCTTCCCTAATTTGTAACTGGTAGTACCCAGATTTCAAATCCAGTTTTGAATATACTGTCGATCCCTCCAATTGATCAAACAAGTCATCTATCTATGGAATCGGATATTTATTTTTCTCCGTCAACTTGTTCAATTCACAATAATCAATACACAATCACAGGATACAGTCCTTCTTTTTCACAAAAATAATAGGTGCGCTCCAAGGTGACATACTTGAGCGTATATAACCCAGTTCCAACAACTCTTACAGTTTAACTTTTAGTTTGACCATTTCCTTTGGCGCTACTCAATATGGCGAGCGGGACACAGGTTTTGCACTTGGCACCAGCTCAATCGAGAAATAAATCTCCCGTTGTGGTGGTAATCACGGAAGCTCTTTCGGAAACACATCAACAAACTCTGAAACAATCGAAACGTCACTCACACTGGCCTTTGGCTCGACAGCCTCAACAAGTGTGAAGAACAACTTCGCGCCTTTCCGAACAGCCTTAACCACTTGTAGAGCAGACATCAATGTCATGCTCGACCCTTGCATACCAACAAACTAGTTTCTCGTTCGGTATTTTGCACCAGTGTGACTTCCTTTGACTTACAATCTATATAGGCATGTTGCTCTAAGAGCCAGTCTGTATCAAAGATCACATCAAACTCCAATATCGGCAGCACTGATGATTCCAACCCGAAAACCTGACTTTCTATTCATACCTCCACAAAACAAGATATATCCGCATGCATTACACATCCATTTGGTAATAACACCTTCACACAATCTGCCACCATATGAATCCGTACACCGATCTATAATACGAAGTCCACCGATAGAAATGAATGAGAAGCACTAGTATCAAACAGTGCTCTCGCCGGACTGTCTCGAATCAGGACAAAGCCTTATACAAACGCATCATACACAAGCTACAAACAAGGTATAGAATAACAAAAGCAGCAATCAAAGATGTTACCGCGTACTTGTGACAACGTCACTTTGCTTTTTGGACTCCTACTGCCAAGATTATACACTCGGGGTTGCGCCTGGGATACATTGTACTCCACCACTGCATTTCTCTTTTCAGCATATGACGCCCCAGTCTTCTTTTCAACCTTTGGTGGACCAACCTAACAGTTACGGGGTATATGCCACACTCGACCACATGTATAGCAGGTCCGAGACTGTTGCCTCGAATTTGCTCCTGATGCAACACTCGAGGGAGCCTGTGAAGAGGACTTTAATATCTTACCCCATTTCCTTCGATACTTTGATTTCCCTGGGTGCGGCACTTTGAACTCGGACTTTGTCACCAAGTCCCATTTTCCTTGCTCCCGTTTCATATCCTTCTCCAACACACACATTGTATCCACCAATGCCTGAAACCCTTTGTTCACCGAACTTGATAACAGGAATCTCAACTAATCCCGCAACCCTTCGTAGAACTGATTATTTTTTCATTGTTCATCAGTGAAGATAGACCCCACATAGCGTCCCAATCGTGTAAACTAATGCAAGTAGGTATCGACACAACTCTCTCCATGAGTTAGACGCTGGAACTCATTTTCCATAGCGATGTGTTGAGCTGCTGGCAAGTGTTTTGCCAAGAACAGTCGCGAAAACTTCTCAATCGAGACTTCTGTTAGTTTCCTGCCCGCTAAGTGGTGTATCTTTATCTCATCCCACCATAGCCGAGCCTCTCCTTCCAACAAGAGGGTGGCCAAGGTGACCTTCTGATTTTCCTCTGTCCTTATCTCCATCAATATTTGCTTGATGCATGACAACCAATCTTCCTCCTACGTTGGGGATCCTACACCCGTAGACGTAGGAGGATTGAAGCTCATAAACTACTTCAACTGTCATTCAGCTGCCCGAGGATCAAGAGGCTCAACAGGTTCTGGCCTTACACCAACCCGTTCTAGCACCAAAGCTGGTTGTGCCTGCCCATAAGTATGTGCATGAATCATTGCAAACAGCGCCTCAACAATGAATTGTACTCTTTTCACAACAGGAGGAGGTGTAGGCACCTCAGCTAGTGCTGCACTCTCATCAGAATGCTAGGGACCAGACTGCCCAGCACCCCTACAAGTCACCTATAGGTGGATAATACACACATTAGTGACTTTGCACAAGCAATAACAACAATATAAGAATGCGCATGTTCCCAAAACATGTGTATTTGCATTCCTTAGTGGACCTTCTTCAGTTTATTAATGTTATAGTGGGCCGCACTGACACATGCTCGCCGCCCCCACAGAAGAATTCGACCATGAATTCAAAAGTGGAAGACCAAGACAAGCTAATACCAAAATGTAACACCTCCGTCCGTTACATGACATATAATAGAAGGTCCGGCCGGGGCCCCACACCATATGCCACAAACAGGCGGCGAAGTTACGAGTTAATATCAAAACCTATTTGTATCCTATCTCAGAGCATTCTAGCGAAAGCTTTTAAATTGTTTGAACTCAACTCATTTGAATGTCCACAAAATATAAACTTGCATTTATATATACAACATCACGAAGGAATGTTCTCCAAATACATAGCAAGTCTGGCTATAAGGCCTTAAAGTTAAGCTTTATACATATGAATTTCATACATCGGCACGCAGGTCGTCCACACATGAAAGTAACATCACATGAACTTCTTTGGCCTTTAAGGGCCAGCATAGCAGCAACATCAGCAACAATAACAACAAGGGCTTCAGCCCCCTATTTTCCGCTGGGCTCTCCTGCACCTGGACGGGACAATCCACACAACGGTGGTAAACAAGGCAACGGTCAGCGTTCAGCTAACCAATTTATAACGACCCTACCCCTTACCCGGGGCAGTGGTATTCCTTCCCTACAGCCATAGCATTTCACAAGCAGATATATCACACAATGTGCACTCATGCACAATCAAGATATCACAAACGTCCACCACGCGGCCCGACGCTCCATGCACTCAGGATATAATCTTGGTGTACCGAAAATACCAGGGTCCCACCGCCATTCATGGCACATTCTTGGTGTACCAGAAATACCAAGGTCCCATCGCCTTTCGAAGGCACATGCTTGGTGTACCGGAAATGCCAGGGTCCCACCACCATTCAGAGGCACATGTTTGGTGTACCGAAAATACCATTGTCCCACCGCCGTTCGAAGGTCCGAAGCCCAACGGCAAACTTGAGCATTTCGCTCCACGGCCTTCAACCGTAGACTTTTGTATTAATGGAGTGCAGGACTAAGACTCTCATTATGCGTTTCTGCCGAATGCCAATCGCCCAGGCACTCATGGCGGACAAACATAACGCGGAGACAGTTCAACCGTTTCCTGTTGCTCAAATCGTCAGTTCACTGATGCGGGTCGGCCTCCCCTTATTCGTTCGGCACGAAGCCTTTTTACGAGCTCACACAACTCACAAATAGCCACACTCTCCCCTAATGACTCGCTTCACAATCTCAGGTTAGCTAGGAGCTATCGCCAGCGACACTCACTATCGCCAGCGACACTCACTATCGCCCGATGTTAGCAACATAACTCACTTTCCATCCCCAACCATAACCTTATTTGGATCAACCTTTCATCAATCCCTGCAACCACCTGTAGTGCTAGAACCACTGGTCTTTCAAGCATATAGCACAAGCACTTTGCGGGTATTTTCATGGACTTTCACTCCAGTACTTCCTGCAACTATCCTTCACAGGAACAACCCACCGAATCCACAAGCATACTCATTTATACGCGGATTCTTCTCCGGTGCGGAAAAAAAAAACATCACCAATCCAGACAAACCTGTCCAGATGGGCTTCACACAGTATGTCTATTCCATACTACACATTTCCGTATCTACATGCAAGACATCTTGGGGATATCCAGAATCAACCCAAGGGGAATCCATCAATAATCCACCTTTTGGTGGGGGAAACCCATGCATATGCCAAATTAAGGACGTCACATGTCCAAGGAAGAAAGATCGATACCCTTGACGTTCGCTTTGGAGCCATGAAAAACTAGCCAGATGAAAAGCACCGCAACAGCCTTGCCTCCATGAATCTGTCCTTGGAACTCTGAAGCTCCAACGGCAGCCGAATTCCTCCTCCTCCTCCCTTGCTCTCCCAACTCTCTACCTCTTTACAAAGAGAGAGAAAGTCCTTTGCTAATGAGAGAGTTTATCCTCAACTCATAGCCTTATAATAGCAGGGAGATCTCATAACCGTTGGATTCTAGTTGAAAGGTATGAACGGCCACGAAAAGCCCTGAAAACTACTTTCCTGGGCCGAACACGGCGTGTGACACGCCCGTGTCATAGGTCGTGTGCCTTAAGAGGCAAAGAAACCTACTTAACATAATCAGGACACACCCGTGTAACAAGCCCGTGTCACAGGCCGCATGCTAGACACGGATTCAGACACACCCATATCCAGCCCGTGTTCCTCAGTCCTCACATAACTGTCCAAGTATACAGAAGGACAAGGCCCTGAACACGCTTGTGTAACAGTACATGTGCCCCACTTGAGGATCGTCGAGCTCATTTCGTCGAGCTCACTCCAGAAAACTTCGAGCGCATAGCAGGACACGGTTCTGGACACGCCCGTTTCACAGGCCATGTACCCAACTCGAGGATCATCGACTGCATTTCGTCGAGCTCACTCGAGAACACCCTACCAGCACTCGAGTGCAGGACACGACCGTGTCCCCGACCATGTTGCCTCAAACAAAGTAGGACAAGGCCTTGGACATGCCCGTGTCCCAAGCCGTGTTGCCCACCCTACCAGCCCATTCATCCTCGAGATTTGGGGCGTTACACCAATAAAGACTTGGAATGAAAATATAAGGAAAGGCATGATGTACTTAGGCATTAGTGATATTATGACACAAGATAGGGCACAATGGCAACAAAGGATCAATATAGTCAGCCCCGCAATAGTGGGAAAAAGGCTTGAGTGTTGTTGTTGTTGTTTGTTTCTCAAGAAAAGAGGTGAAAGTAGAAATTAGCTTATCTTGAGTTTCTTTCACAAACTCAATGTATCTTTTGTTAACCTTGCCAGGAAGCTCTTCAATATTTTTGGATACTTGGAAGAGCTTTTTCAAGTCATTCTCAGCATTCAAGTACACATCATTACCAGTGTAGCCTTGCTTCTAATTCTTACAACCAATTCATTAATTTCATCATCGCTTTGCCTAGAGATATTGTTCTAAGAACTGGAGAATCAAAAGCTTGAGGAACTAGAGGCACAATAGGTTGATCATGCACAACAAGAGAGGAAGAGGACTTAGAAAAATAACTGTCTCAATCTTATAAGGATGGCCTTCAATCTTGCTTCCTTTCTTTTTCTCAACATAGGAATGTGAGCATCAGATGAGAATATTAATCCTCTATTGCCCAGCATCTCAGTGATTTTTACAGCAAAGACACCCAGATGTTTGGCCTTATAAGATTCAGCATCAAACATGTGTTTGCTTGGGAGAACAATTTATTCTTACTTAAGAACGTCTTTGGTTATTTCGGTTTTAAGTGAAGAGATGAATGCTTCCATTTTATCAAAAATGACTTTTTGAGCAGCCTCATATTCTATCTTATTTCAGCAGCAATCTCCTCTTGAACATTGGTTGATTCTGGATGTAGCGCCCCAATCGTCATATGGAATATCACGGTTGGTCCTGATGGGGCCCCGCGCCATATTTCACAGACAAGCGGCGGAATTACGTGTGGAAATCAAAATCTACAAGTATCCTAAATCAAACATTCTAGCGCAGCATTTTACGTTAGTTGAACTCAGCACAATGAATGTCCACTAATATACAAACTCCACGTTTATATATCAACTCAGGAATGTATACAACACACCCACTCATGGCCTTAAGGCCTTACAGGTTCCTCTTTACAAACATATATAATTTCATACATCGGCACGCAGGTCGACCACACATGAAATCCAACTACGCTTCGCACGACCCCAAGGGCATTTAGCAGCAATCCTTCATTCCGCTCAAATCAGTTCAATAATCAGAACCTGCAAGTATCCATCCACTCAAGAGCGAAAAACAAAGTAACGGTCAGCATTAGCTGACCAATTATAACGACCCTACCCCTTACCCATGGCAGTGGTTCCTTCCCTGTATGCATCCCCACAATAATCTTCATCAAGCTACCAATCACAACCATATAACAAACGTCGGTATCCACCAGACGCTCCGTGGACTCAGGGCAACTTATTGGTGTACCGGATATTCCAGTCGTCCACCGCCGATCAGAGATTTTTAACTTTCTGGTTGGGCGGTTCAATCCTTGTCGACCAATCCCACGGGCTGGCGACATCCTATCCACACCACTCAGAGGCACTAACATCACAACATCCATAAACATAACCAGAGCAGATCGACCCACCCTAGTTGTGTAGCAAGCCTGTTTTATCGATGCTCCCTAGGCATTACCACCAATCTACCCCTCACCTATTTCCGATCGACCCACCCCTGTGGTGTAGCAAGCTGGGTTTAACTCATCTCCACAGGCGTTGCCACCAATCGACCCCTCATCTATCCAGATCAACCCACCCTAGTGGTGTAGCAGGCCGGGTTTATCTCGCGCTCCCCAAGGGTGCTACCAATTCACCTCTCACCACAACCAGGAGCTTACTCAAAGCATCCATACATCCATACGCGACATCCATACATCCATACATCCATCCAACAAGGTATAAACCTTATACATCATCAAATCCACAGAGTCTTCTCCGGTTTACTCATAATCATCAACAATCTAGACTACCCATCCTGATGGGCTTCACACAGCATGCCTATGCCGTAATCCACTCTACCGGCTCTAGATGCAGACTCAACCAAGGAATCACTTATGACATCCACCTCTTAGTGGAGGATTCCATGCATATGCATAGAGAAAGGACTTCGATGTCCAAGAAGGAGATCATTACCCTTGAAGATCTCTTTGGAGCCACGAACTAGCCTGATGGAAATCACTGCCTCGGCTTTGCCTTCACGAATCCAAGCTCGGATCTTGCTTCCCAACTCCGCAGCTCCTCCAGCAGCTGGCTTTCTCCTTCCTCCTTTATTTCCCTTTCCCTCTCTCTCTCTCTTTCTCTCTCTTTGAGAATGAGAAGAAGAATTGAAATGATGGAATAATCCTTCATTTCTCGGCCTTATATCCACAGGGAAGAAGCCTGCACCTTTGGATCCAGAACAGGGAAATGAATGGCTCTGATTTGCCCAAAATAGGCTGAAGACAGCCTGACACGCCCTATGACACGCCCGTATCACAGCATGTGTCACTTAAGCGGTAGGCAACCTACTCAAATCCAACCAGTACACGACCGTGTGACATGCCCGTGTCACACCCTACATGCCCATGTCATGCCCTACACGCCCGTATCCAGGGGTCGTGTACTTTACACAGCACAATCTCCACTTCACTCGAGCAGGACACAGACATGGTGTAACTCCACAAAACTCAAAAGAGCGACGAGAGGCATTCTGGGCCAAATTTGGAATTTGGCAGGGGCATACGGCCTGGGACACGGGCGTGTCCCATGGCGTGTCGTGTTTGGGTCAACGATTTGGCCGAGAAGTCGATAAATTCTGGAGTCGACGATCGTCGAGCAGCGAACACAGCCTGAGACACGGGCGTGTCTCAGGGCGGGTCGAGCTCGTGTCGACGATCTACCAGGGAAGTCGACAATTTTCGCTCGACGAAATATCGAGACACGTAACACGGCCTAGGACACGGGCTTGTCCAAGGCCGTGTCAGGTGTTCGACGAACTGCGCTCGATGAAATGTCGAGACTGTGAACACGGCTTGGAGTCCAGGCATGTTCGGGTTTGACACGGGCGTGTCAAATAGGACACTGGCATGTCCAAGACCCATGTGACTCTCGGGTTGGTGTTGGTCCTGTGTTGATGGAGGAACATGCCCGGGAACACGTGCATGTACTGGCTGAAATGGGCATGTCAGGTTGAACACAGACGTGTCGGGTGCCCATGTGTTTTTCAAGACACGTCGATTTCAACGGCGAATGGGGGACATAATCCTGGACACGGGCGTGTCGCAGGCCGTGTTCGGCCCAGGTTTTGCATTTCAGCTCCGGATCATGGCCATTCGTTTTCTTATTTGGGGATCTGACGGCTGGGGGTTGTTCCTACTGGGATATACCCGGGAATAGGGTTTCAAATCATCCACTTCTTTCACTTAAGTCTCTTTCTAAAATTTTAGATAGAAGGGAGAGCAAGGAAGAAGAAAGGAGGCTAGATCCGATTATCGGCGGAGTTTCGGAGCTCCAAATCGCGAGCCGACTTCGGATCTGCGGAGGCAACGAGATTGCGGTGCTTTCCATCCGCATACATTTCCATGGCGCCAAGGAAAATCGCTAGGGTAACGATTCTTTACTTGAGCATGTGAAGCTCCCTTTTCCTTTGCATAGGAAGGCCGCTCTCGCGAGTTTGCTGTTAGTTGAGGCGTTCCTTCGGCTAGACATGAATAGTCCCCGTTGTGTACATGTAGAGTCCGTAATCGAGAATGGATATAGGCATAATGTGTGAAGCCTCTCCGGAAAAGTTGGTCTGGATCGGTGATGTTGCATTGCATAAATGGTCGGAGAAGACTCCGTGCAAATGTTTGTTTTTCGGGTTTTCTACGAGGTAGATTGCAGCAGGGAGCCTTGGGGGCTAACCTCGAGGTGCACCCGGAAAACTTGACAGATGCATGATTCTGCCGTCTTGGTGGCCTGGGTGCCAACTTGTACATAACTAGGTTATGTAATATTATGCGTTCGATTCGTGGGCTTCGGGGAAGCTTAACCCATGCTGATGATTTTAAATGTCGTGGTAAGTGAGTAACAGATTGAGTGGAACCGTTCCTGCTCTATGCTGTTCGGTTTTTGAGGACTACCGAGGGTATAGAGGCCGGTTCTTTGGCTGTCGATGATTTTAAGTGTCCTTGACTTGTGCCTATAGGCTGTTGATGATTTTAAGTGTCATAACATCTGCCTAAAAGACTCAAATGCTCAAGAGTTGTGCCGTCCAAGTGGTGGTGGTGGGACCGCGGTTTTGACCGAGTTCACCAAGAATGTGCCCTGAGAGCACGGGGCGTGTGGCCATGCGTGCCTACGCTTATGATGTAATGTTATTACTATATAATGCTTGGTTATGCTAATAAAGTGCAGGGAAGGATCATCGCGGCCCTGAGCTTGGGGGCGGGATAGTTATAATTTGGTAAGCATAGCAGACTGTTGCCTTTGTTTGCCACCGTTACGGTGGATTGTTGCTTGTAGGTGCTGCAGGAACGGGCGGTAAATAGCGGGCTAAAGCCCAAGTTGCTGAGCCGGTCCTCGAAGGCCTGATTTTGAGTGTTTTCTTTTATTCATGTATGGCCGTCCTGTGTGCTGAGGTTTGAAAAACATGTAATTTGAGGAAAACAATTGTAAGGCCTTAAGGCCAGTACTTGTGTATTTTGTACTTCATTCCTTTTGGTTCTGTTTAGTGGACATTCATGTTAGTGTTGTGTTCTTGTTATTGCAACTTATAAAATTGAATCCGCTATAATGACTCTGTGTAGGACGTTGGATTAGTTGGATGGTTTCCTTTGAGTAACCGCCCGGTCTGTCTATGGTATATGGCCTCAGGCCCCAGCCGGACCTACTCTATATATTATGCGACGGATAGGGGGTGTTACACATCGAACATGCCCGTATCCCAGGTCGTGTCCTCCAGTACACACACGTGTCCTTAAACACATGCATCCCTGGCTGAAACCTGCAAAGGACATGCCCTGTGACATGCCCGTGTCACAGGCCGTGCACTCTGCACTCAACGATCGTCGACCAAATTTCGTCGACCACATACCCAACTGCTCAACCCGAGCACGACACGCCCTGGGACACACCCGTGTCCCAGGGCGTGTCACCCAATCCTGAACCCAAAGTGGGCTTTGGGGTGTTACAATCCTCCCCTCCTTCAAAAAAAATTTCGTCCCGAAATTTGGCTCAACTACAACCAACAGCTTAATCACTCGAAGTTGCATCATCAGCAACTAAACACTCAAATAAGCGAGCCGGGCTAGAGCTCAGCGGTCGTGGCTTGTCTCACCCCAAGGCGTCACACAAACCAAATAACACATGCAACACATATACACATACATAACCTCCTCCTATGCACATTCATCCAAAAAATCATCTAGTGATCTATAACCAACCACATCATATATATACACTATGATAAATCGATCACTTAACTATCACAAGTGTGCACCAACATTTACAGGACATAGTACATTTATGTACACAACCATCACATGATTCGTAACAGGATTCACATCACTTTTCTATATTTATTTCCGCTCAGCTACCTGATTTGGCATCAAGGTAAACACTCAAGGATGTATTTCACCAATTGAGCTTTGCGGCTCTTACACTTCCAAATTATGCAATCGAGGTTGCCTCCGGTATACAGATGACTCAGCCACTGTTTTACCCTTTTCTTCATAAGACGCACCTATCTTTTGCTCACTCCTTGCAGGGTCATTCCGACAATATTTGGCTATATGTCCTTGCTTACCGCAGTTATAACAGGTACGTGTATCAACACGTCCTGGCCCATATATTGCCCCCGAAGAGACAGTCGACGGAGTTGAGTCATCCGGCTTGAACCTATTCTTATCTCAACTCTTAAACTTCGACTGTTCTGACTGTGGAACTTTAAAGTCCGGCTTCACCACCGCCCGACACCTCCTTTCTTGTACCCGCTTCAAATCCTTCTCTAACGCACGGGCTGTATCTACCAACGCTTGTAAGCCTTGGTTCACCGAACTCTGAAGTTCCAACCTTAACTCGTCACGCAATCTCTCATAAAATCGATTTGTCTTCTGAGCTTCTTCAGCAAAAGTAGACCCCACATAGCATCCCGGACTAGTAAAATCATGCAGGTACATGTCAATATCAGTCTCACCCTGCACCAGATGTTGAAACTCGTTCTCCATCGCAATCCACTGCAAAACTGGCAAATACTCGGCGAGAAACAACCTCGACCTGCCAAGTGATGCACTTCCACATCATCCCACCACAGTTTCGCATCTCCTTCCAACAAAAAAGTGGCTAAGGTCACTTTTTGCTCCTCCGCAGTCCTGATTGCAGTTAGGATCCTCTTCACTCTTGCAAGCCAGTCTTCCGCCTGCATTGGGAAAGTCGCCCGACCAAATGTAGGTGGATGAAAGTCAATAAACCGTTTCAACTTCTCATCCGTTGCTTGCTCGTCCACAACCACTTCAGCGTGCTCTTGCCTTACACCAGCCCGTACTGGCACCCCTGCAGGCCTTGCATGTCTAGTAGGCTACGCCTGTAACACTGCGAGCACCGTCTCAGTCACCACACGTATATTCTCAGCCGAGGGAGGTGTGGGCGCTTCAACCGGTGTCGCACTCTCGTCCGAACGCTGGGGCACTGACTGCCCAGCACCACTCCTCGCCACTTATCAATGTACAAAACACCATTAATCATGCAGGTCATAATGGAAAATATACATTGACTTCACATTCCTAGTGGACATTCCTGAATTTAATTATGTTCTCCCTCCCATAAATCTCAAACCTGGCTTTGATACCACTTTATAACGCCCCCACTCGTCACATGGAATATAACAGTGGGTCCGGCCGGGGCCCCACATCATATTTCACAGAAAAGCGGCAGATTTACGTGTGGAAATCAAAATCTACTCGTATCCTAACTCAAACATTCTAGCGCAGCATTTTATGTTAGATTAACTCAGCACAACAAATGTCTACTAATATACAAACTCCAAGTTTATATATCAACTCAGCAATGTATAGAACACACCCACTCATGGCCTAAAGGCCTTACAGGTTCCTCTTTACAAACATATATAATTTCATACATCGGCACGTAGGCCGGCCACACATGAAATCCAACCACGCTTCGCATGACCTTCAAGGGCCATTAGCAGCAATCCTTCATTCCGCTCAAATCAGTTCAATTATAAGCACCTGCAAGTAGCCATCCACCCAAGAGCGGCAAACAAAGTAACGGTCAGCATTAGATGACCAATTATAGCAACACTACCTCTTACCCGGGGCAGTGGTTCCTTCCCTATATGCATTGCCACAACAATCTCTATCAAGCTACCAATCACGACCATATCACAAATGTCGTTATCCACCAGATGCTCCGTGCACTCAGGGCACCTTATTGGTATACCACATATTCCAGTCATCCACTACTGATCAGAGGTTTTTAACTTGCTGGTAGGGCGGTTCAATCCTAGTCCACCAATCCCGCGGGCTGGCGAAATCCCATCCATACCACTCAGAGGTACTAACCTTAAAGCATCCATAAACATAACCAGAGCAGATCGACCCATCCTAGTGGTGTAGCAAGACGGGTTTATCGATGCTCCCCAGGCCATGAGTGGGTGTGTTGTATACATTCCTGAGTTTATATATAAACGTGGAGTTTGTATATTAGTGGACATTCATTCTGCTGAGTTCATCTAATGTAAAATGCTGCGCTAGAATGTTTGAATTAGGATACGAGTAGATTTTGATTTCCACATGTAATTCCGCCGCTTGTTTGTAAAATATAAGGGTGGGTCCGGCCGAGGCCCCACGCTATATTTCACAGACAAGCGGCGAAATTATGTGTGGAAATCAAAATCTACTTGTATCCTAACTCAAACATTCTAGCACAGCATTTTACGTTAGATGAACTCAGCACAACGAATGTCCACTAATATACAAACTCCATATTTATATATCAACTCAGGAATGTATACAACACACCCACTCATGTCCTTAAGGCCTTATAGGTTCCTCTTTACAAACATATATAATTTCATACATTGGCACGCAGGCCGGCCACACATGAAATCCAACCACGCTTCGTACGGCCTTCAAGGGCCTTTAGCAGCAATCCTTCATTCGGCACAATTCAGCTCAATCATCAGCCCCTGCAAGTAGCCATCCACCCAAGAGCGGCAAACAAAGTAACGGTCAGCATTAGCTGACCAATTATAACGACATTGCCCATTACCCGGGACAGTGGTTCCTTCCATGTATACATTGCCACAATAATCTCTATGAAGCTACCAATCACAAACATATCACAAATGCCGGTATCCACCAGATGCTCCACGCACTCAGGGCACCTTATTGGTGTATCGGATATTCTAGTTGTGCACCGCCGATCAGAGAATTTTAACTTGCTGGTTGGTCGGTTCAATCCTAGTACACCAATCCCGCAGGCTGGCGACACCCCATCCATACCACTCAGAGGTACTAACCTCATAGCATCCACAAACATAGCCAGAGCAGATCGACCCACCCTAGTGTTGTAGCAAGTCGGGTTTATCGATGCTCCCCAGGCATTACCACCAATCGACCCCTCACCTATTTCCGATCTACCCACCCCTGTGGTGTAGCAAGCTGGGTTTAGCTCAGCTCCCCAGGAATTGCCACCAATCGACCCCTCATCTATCCAGATCAAACCACCCTAGTGGTGTAGCAGGACATCTTTATCCTGCACTCCTCATGCGTGCTACCAATTGACCTCTCACTACAACCAGGAGCTTACTCAAAGCATCCATACATCCATACGTAACATCCATACATCCATACATCCATCCAACAAAGTATAAACCTTGCAAATCATCAAATCTATGGATTCTTCTCCGGTTTACCCATAATCATCACCAATCTAGACTACCCGTCCAGATGGGCTTCACACAGCATGCCTATATTGTACTCCACACTTCCGGCTCTAGATGCAGACTCAACAAAGCAATCACTTACAACATCCACATTTTGGTGGAGGATTCCATGCATTTGCATAAGGAAAGGACTTCGATGTCAAAGAAGGAGATCGTTACCCCTGAAAATCGCTTTAGAGCCATGAACTAGCCTGATGGAAATCACCGCCTCGGCTTTGCCTTCACGAATCCAAGCTCGGATCTTGCTTCCGCACTCCGCAGCTCCTCCAGCAGCTGGCTTTCTCCTTCCTCCTTTCCTTCCCTTGCACACTCTCTCTCTCTCTTTCTCTCTCTTTGAGAATGAGAAGAAGAATTGAAATGATGGAATAATCCTTCATTTCTCGGCCTTATATCCATAGGGAATAAGCCTGGACCTTTGGATCAAGAACAGGGAAACAAACAGCTCTGATTTGCCCAAAATAGGCTGAACACGGCCTGACACGCCCTGTGAAATGCCCGTGTCATAGGATGTGTCACTTAAGCGGCAGGTAATCGACTTATGTCACACCAGTACACGGCCGTATGACACGCCCGTGTCATACCCTACACGCCCGTGTCATGCCCGACACGCCCGTGTCCAGTGGTCGTGTACTTCACACATCATAATCTCCACTTCACCCGAGCAGGACACGGCCATGGGACATGGCCGTGTCCCAGGCCGTGTCCTCCAGGACACATCCGTGTCCTCAGTCACACGCATCCCTGGCTAAAACCCACAAAGGACATTCCTGGTGACACGCCCGTATCACATGTCGTGTACTCTGCACTCAACGATCATCAACCAAATTTCGTCGACCACACACCCAACTGCTCAACCCGAGCATGACACGCCCTGGGACACGCCCGTGTCCCAGGCCGTGTCACCCAATCCTGAACCCAAAGTGGGCTTTGGGGTGTTACAATGGATCATTGACTGGATGAGGAAAAGTGTCAATGAGACTTTCCTCAATAAGAATGTGAGGTGTTGAGGCATTGCAAGACTTCATCTACTTATAAAATTTTCTATCTGCCTTAAAATACTTTTTCCAGATAGGTATGCTATCAAAATGACCTCTCCCCCGTCTTCCTCTGCCTCGAAGAGCTCTTGGATGGGTAGAAATTTTTCTGGCTGGAGATATAGTTTTTGGAGGAATATCTTGAGAAGGCACCAGTGAAGGTATGTCTGTGGAGATATCTAGAGAAACAGTCTCTTCATGAACAACATCTATATACTCAACATCATCTGGAAGAGTGCCAATGAGTGGAGATTTTTCCTATCCCTAATGAGGAAAACCTTCCCCAGAAGTATCATAAATCGGAGGAACATGACTCTCCTGAATGATTGACACTGAATCCACCTGAGCAGTGGACTCCCCTGAGAATGAGGATCCAAGGACATATCCGATTCAACAAAATCTAATACAAATCTTATCCATTCAGAAGTGCATATTTTAATAGATATTCATTAGCACAAAACTCATCAATCATAACAATCTTACTAGCAACTAAAGCATTTTCAGATTCACTCATCTCAACAACATCCTCCGCAGTATCAAGACCAACCTATTCCATATCAATGACATTTCCAGCAACCTTGTGTGGATCATGACCATCATTTATAATTGGGAAAAGCATGCACGATGCATATAGAATGTGATGTGGTACTGGAGTCACACTTGTCCGCCACCCTGGAGTCCCGCTTGGAGGCCCACTTGGATTCAGCACCAGGCGGCTTTCCTCAGGGCCACGACCCGTACACCCTAACCAGATCTCCGCCACGGAGTCATCACCATGTGACAGGTTGTTAAGGCTGGGTCTAGATCCCCAGACCTCCTAGATAAGAGGTATTCACCAGCACTCTCATCAACAACTGATCAGCTCCTCCAGAAATCTCCTCCCTGTTTTCTAGTAACCCAGCTAGCCGCCGCCCAGTTCACTATTGTCCAACAAAACCCATGCCTCCAACAACCCGCCCCCACCCCTATCCAGCCACCACATAGACTCCCTAACCTCCCCTCCTTGCCCCCAACATCTCCCACCCTGTGGAACCACCTCCAACAACCCTCCTATTAGTTTTATCTATATCTTGACAAACCAGCCCCCGTTAAAACCCTTCCCCATATCTGTTCTTCATCCCTTAAGGCAAATCCACTACCAAATATCTGATCCATCCATCCCTCACTCGGATCTTATCCATGTGTGGCCGGATCTATCCATTTCCGGTTTGGTTCCACTTTCCATCGCCGATGACAGACACCTAAGCTATTTCTACGCCTCTGATTCCACCTCGGATCGTCATCCACGCATTTCCATATCACGACCCGTCTCGACAAAAGTCAGAGTGCGCTTCGGGCGGGCCGTGATACCATAAGCATGGGAGAAAAGAAATCCATGTCTGCTATGGCTGATGCAAATATAGCGGTAATAGGTTTAAAATAATTATTTTTAAGTAAAAACAATTAAATTTTTATGCGAAAGTTTTTAGAGTTTAAAACAGTGGAAACTTCAAATGCACATGTATTTTGTAAAATCATGTTTTACAAGCCACTACCATAGTTTTCATGCAATTATGATTCAACAAGGGGTGCACATACATTAATTTTAAACTCTAGTATATAAATATTTAAATAGCCTAGCAGTTGTCTGTGATACCATAGAAAATTTCTGATTGCAATTACTACATAAAAAATATTCGATAGTAAAATAAATCTAAATGTAGAATCTGGAACTTAAAATAGATCGGGCTCGAGGACGTGGTGGCGCTATACGATCACTAAGACAATTTCAAAATAGAAAGGAAAAGCCTCAGAACATTGAAATAAACAAGTTGAGCAAAGTAAGTACAGAACAGTAACATAAGAAAATATATATAAGCATACTAGTTTTTCATGAAGCAAAACTATTCAATGACCAACAAATAAAATAGCTAAACAGAACAAGTTAGTTTATTAGAGTACTCTGGAGTATAAGATATAGACAGATCCAGAAACTTCATTAGCTATAATCAGTGGAAGGTGGAAGTGTTTTATTTGATGCACGTGATTCTAAAGTAAGTCTAAATGCAAGTCTTATCAAAATAGTTGTGCTTGCTATGGTCATTTATTGGTTTCCGTTGTCAGTCAAGCGTAAATTCGATTCAAGGTGTCACATCAATTTAGCACTACCTTTCGCTAGTTGCTTATGACATTAATGTTTTTAAAGATTCAAGATTTAGGAGATTCATAACATATCAAGACCTGAGAAAAGTTTGGCGATTCAAACTGAGTTCATAAACGCATCAAGAGAGGAATTGAGTTATGGAGCAACATTCGCTCAAGTCTTAGAACATACCTAAGAAACCAGATTTGATGGCAGCAGATTTGATGACACAAGGTTCATTGACATAAGATTCGATGACACAAACAAAACTAGATAGGGAGCAATATATTTTTTGTGTTCAAATATTTACAAGTGACACAACTACAATACGCTATTTTCCTGGACACCAAATATTCATTTAAATTGACTCATTCCAAGAAATAAATATTTCCCAAGTAAACATGCGTTGACCTGAACATTTAATATAAAAACACAAATCATCAATTTGATCGCTAACCAGAGATCGTTATATTTATTATCGTGATAATTGTTGTTCAAGCCCAATGATCAATGATTCCTCAAATTACATATCTGATGAGAAGATTAATCATCCAAGTGACTTTCAATAAGGTCATTCACGATCACAAACACAAGTCATTGCAATATTCTAAATATATTATAACCTCAAACTATTAACTTGTCATGTAGGCAAGCAAATTCTAGATTTATTTGGCAGAACACATATTCACAAATGAAGTCATGTAAGTATACGAGAAGAGACATTAAATTAAACTCAATGATTGCAAGAGAGAGGGATCTCTACTTGTCTTAAATGAGACTGAATCTGACAGAGGCGGATGAGCGACGCAAGATAGTTTTATTAACCCTAACCGGACCTGTTCGGAACAATCACAAACAATGCTAACACAATAACTATTCGCTCTAAAATTTAATCAAGGGCGGCTAAGAGATATACCTCCCTCATGAGTGAGGGGAGAGGAGACACCACGCGGAGACGAATACTTGATGATGTTCGGCTAGGGGAAACCCAAAATCAGAGAGGATTGCACATGATTCCCACCAACTAAGTTGAGGAGCAGCACTGGAATGCACACCTACACAAAAGCTAGATAAAAACAAGAGGGGAACAGCAAGGATTACAAAGTATAAGAAATTAGGGCACATGCATTAATTTTAAACTATAGTACATAAATATTTAAATAGTCTAACAGTTGTCCATGATACCAAAAAAAATGTTTGTAACATCCGTCAAACAAATAGTCCCCTAGGAATGGTTTTGTCATGACTGGGTCATGACAAAGCATAAGAAGCTCAAAGGACCAAGTGAACAATGGCCAAGGTGAAAATCACCTTAGTCTGCCTATAGCACAGCCTCATCACCAGACTTAAGGTTTGACTTTAGGGCTCCAACGTGACCCCATGACCCTACCACAACACCCTAAACTACCTTGGGTGGTCCATAAGGTCACTAAGGACCCAATGGAGACAGGAAAAGTGGCCAAGTTAGCTTAAGTCCACAGTAACCCTAAATGGGTCAAACTAGCCTACTTAGGATCAATTGACCTTCCCTTAGCTAAGTGAACCACACACATGCCTTCCTAACCCTAATGTTAGGTCAATGTGTCACCAAGGACCCATTGGGGTCAACCCAAGAGTCTAGGTTGACCAAAGTCACCCCTAACCCTAATTTGGTCAAAGTACCGTTACTAAGGGTCAAGTGACCCCCAAGATGCCCAACCAACCCTACCCAAGTCTTCCTAGACCTTGGGGAAGGCCAATGGGTCACCAAGGACCCATTGGGATCAATTCAAATGGCCATGTTGACCAAGTTCAACTCTACTATAGTGTTAGGTCAAATTAGCCCAAATGGGCTAACCGAAGCTCAAACCCATTTACACACTTGGGGTAACCTCATTTTTATTATTAATATGGGTTAGTGGGGTGCCAATAGGCTGGAGGAGAGATCTAAGTCAGCCATGATGTCTAGGAGAGAGAAAACTTCATTTTTGCCCTTTAATGGAGGTGAGAGAAAATGAGGGAGAAGGCCATTCATGGAATAGGGAGGCCAAGGGCCACCCTTTATTGCTTGATTCAACTCCTCTGGGAAAGAGGAGGAGTTTCCAGCCGTTTTCCTGCCAAATTGAGCCCAGGTTCACCCCCCACCTCCATGGCCGAAATTTTCCTTTCATGGCCATTAATGGTCATTGATGCTACACCCCTCCCCTCCAACATTTGATGGTTTTAAAAGCTTCCTTAGGACCAGAGGAGTCGTTTCCACATCTTCCTTGAAGATTTCAAGCCATTTGGTTGTGTTGTTACAGAACACCCGAAGCTCCAAAATCCATCCATGGTGCACCACCACCAAACCCGTCGGCAAGCATGATTGCAGGTCCTCCTCTACTCCTCTCTTCGTGGGCTAGATCTTTAGATATTTTAGGAGAGAAATTGGGCTCGATTGAGACCAATTGGGAGAGAGAATTTTATGAATTTCCATGGTTTTTCAACCTTTCGGGTTCGCCAGAAACCACCCCTCCGGCAGCCGTGCTGCCGCTCGGTGATAACCCCCACCTCAACGAAGGTGGTTGCGGTGGTGGCCGGCTAGGGAGGTGGCTGGGTGGCCGGGAGATCAGCTTGGAAGGTGCTCCAGGTCGGGTGAATCTTGGCCCTTGGCTAGAGGAAGATGATGATGCCATGGCCCTTGGATTTGCTTTAAGATCCGTGCTGGATCTGATTTTATTAATTCCTATTTTATTAATTTCTGTCCCATTACTGGGCTGTTTTTAAATTAAATATTAAAACTATGTAGGTGTTGTTTCAGAGAACATGAGCAATATGAAAATTTTAGCTCTATGGGTTTAGTTTATTTTAAAATTGATTTCATCCAATTTGAGTAAGTGGTTTGCCCATAACACTCATTTTGGTGGGATCTATACCTAAGGTAGTCAGAGACTTAAATGTGTTCCCCCACTTCACCATATGTTCAAATGTTCTGAAAATTGGACAGGCAGTCATTCTAACATATACCTAGGTCATGCCCAAAATTGGCAATTTTTGGAGACACGTTTTCTATAGTTTTTGAAATTATTTAATAATCCTAGGGGAATTTAATTAGGGGACCTAATTACCTCCAAACCGTCCCAAATTTTGGTGAGTGGTCCTTGGGGTCATCATATGGCACTGTATACAGTTTCATCCCATTTGGTGATGATTTATTTTGGAAATAAGAAAACCCTAGCCTTGCCCTAAAAGGGGTATTTAGGTCAAAAGTGCCCCTTGTGGGTTTGAGTGGCCAAACCACCTCAACAGAGGTTGAAATTATGGCCACTATTTTGACATGACATTTAACACGCTCATATGGATTATGGTGTGGATTAGGGTGGATTTGACCAAGGACCCTAGTTCTAACCCCTAAGGTTGAACTTTGGGGTCTTGTGAAGGACATAGGGGGTTATGTTCTTGGATGGACTTGGGGATCACTCCATGAGATCCTAGGGTGGTGAAATGCTATAGGAATTGATATGGTGGTACTTAGACACATGCACTCCATATAAACCACTTAATAAGTATTTATGACTTTAAAACCTAGAAATTATCTTATGGGTCAAATGACCTTGAATCTTAATGTGATTTTGGTATGGTTAATTTCATAGTATTATTAACCTCTGGTATTTATCTTATGGTGTTTAGAGATCAGTAGATTATCCTTGTACTAGTAACTTCCATATTGCCCTTTTGATGTTAATGATTAAAATATGATGTATAGGTGGTAGAATGTTTTGAAATTCTGGAATAGATAATCAAATGACATTAGGTTGCACTAGTAGTTTATTTGAAGTGATTGAAGCTTTATTTATAGTGCCTCCTTCTTAAGGTAAATTAGTGCACCTTACATGGATAAATAGTAAATAAATAACATAGCTTGCTGGAAAATTGTGATACTTAGTCACAGAACATATTAGGTCATGTAGAAGCATGGAAAAATTGTTAAATGTTGTTTAAATGAGACTACAAGGGTGTGTCTTCATAAAGTGTCTTATGATGGTTTTCCTTAGGATAATCTTTTACTAGGTTTACTTACTTGTGAATTTCATGAAACTTAGGAAGTGAAGTTTTATGATCATATAGTAGCTCTGCTAATTTTTGAGGAATTGTTGGACAAGTATTTTTGGTACTTCCTTCAATACACCTATTTTTATATATTATTTTGGAATAAAGATTTAGAGGTTAAATGTTTTATAAAAATTTATGATATTTAGTATTCACTAATATAATGTTATCCTACTGTGTTTATAATTTTTGGATGGTCATAACCTAAGTAAATCAAGTACTTCATGTTCAAATCACCCATGGATTAATTTTGGGAAAAATTAGTTAATATCAAATTTAATTAGAAAATTATAAATTTCTGGATTTAGGCTAATCATGTCATGATAGACCCCCATTAATTATATTAAAGCTTTTAGATGAAAAATTGGAGTACCTCCTATCATATGCATCATATAGCCTAGGATGTTCTACGCATAGTAAAACTGCAAAATGAACTCAGAGAGTTGGCATATTAGGTTATTGGCCGAGGTTAGGTACTAAGGAGTTCACCATTGGGAATAATGATGGGTTGACTAGATTAGCTGTTGCTCGGTATCGACGAAAGATCGTCTTTCACGCGGAGAGGAAGAGTTAAATACATTAGGAAGAGTTACATACATTAGAAATATTTAAATATATTAGTTCCAATATTACACAAAAAGGGATCGGGTAATGGGTAATAACCAATAATAGTACGTGCCCTGCGAAAGGGAATGATGGGCTTCAGCTGCCATTATAGTTCCTAGTGCCCTTTGAGAACCCTTCCCTGGGTATGTTGGGGGCAGTCCTAGGCTAACCTAAATTGTAAGAATAAATTTAAAAGAGCAATCAGTATAAGTAGGGTTTCACAATTCACACACCCCGGTAGCTCGGGAGGTTGGTTAGCTTAGTTTGATTAGTCATCTGAATGGTAGGTTTAGAAGGTAGATGTAACGGACGGGATAGTTCAGGGAGCCGGTGGCTCCGAAGGATTTGGATACATAAATAAGGTGGTGGGTCTTCTGTATCGAAAGGTCATTCATACTGACATCGATACACTGACTCGACGGGTGTAGTTGACACTTAGACAAAGAAAGTATGGTGGTTATGTCCAGTATTAGTACGTGGTTACTCTAGGTTGTGTCCTTCTAGAGGCGTACGTAAGGGCTAGGCTTGGTAGTGTGGATACCCGCCTAGGAGTGGGGGGCCCGACCCACTGTCTCTGTTTGCCACTACGGAGGTTCCTGGGACTGAAGGTAGCTGCCCAAATGGGGGGAACTAAAGGTCTGTGCGCATAGTGTCGTTTGTGTGAGTTGCACTTGCATGAATCATGGAATAACATATCACTACACTCATACTTGCATACAATCGACACCCCAACGTATAAATCGGTGTGGGACTTTTTATACGATGGGAGCCTTGCAAAAGACCCCTTAACTTATAAGTTTGTATGGACATTCATATAAGTTAAGGTTACTTACTTCTTAGTATATCTTTCTTACATGTGTTGCTTGTTCTACTTTTTTACCTTACTGCTTACTATCATAGATCTGCTAGCTTGTACCTTTCTTCCATAGCTGTATATACATTATAATTAACTGCTAGAATAGTTCCACCGTCACGTGCTTTGCTTACTCTCCACCTTCATAGCTTCCCTTTCCTCCTCCCTGCTCGGTGCCTAGGAGCAATGGGGGAGGGGGAGGGGATGATAGGACCTAGTCTTTTTGACTAACGATTTTTGTACCACAACATTCCAGGGACTCTGGTTGGGATATAGGGAGCAACAGTAAGGGACACAGCACCAGCGGAGTATGGCGCTTATGGAGGTGGGCCAGTGTAGCACAAGGGCACCAACTACTGGTTCCGTGAGTGATTAGTTTACTTAGCTTCCGCGAGTATTTGTAGTGTGGATTTGATGTACCTGCCTTGAGCACGTTTAAATTTCCTTGTACTATTTTATTTCACTACTTTTATTGTGTGTGGACTTGATGCGATTTCCTTTACATTTATTACATGTGATTGTGGACATAGTTTTATCCAAACTATGTGTATACTTCTCTTCCTTTTTGGTGATCGTGAAGGCCGCCAGGAACAACGTTTTATAGTGGTGACCTTTCGGAGTGTCGGTGTCACCGCAAAATGGTGGTTCAGGGCATAAGACCCCGGTGGTTTTAAAAGAAAAAATAAATGGGGTCTTATAATGTCTTTGCAATTATTACATAAAAGAAATATTTGACAGTAAAAGAAATGTAAAAGTAGAACTTGGAACTTAAAGCAGATCGGGCTAGAGGACCTGGCGGCGCTGCACGATCACTAAGACAATTCCAAAACAGAAAGGAAAAGCCTCGGAATATTGAAATAAACAGGTAGAGCAAAATTAGTACAGAATGGTAACAGAAGCAAATATGTATGAGCATACCAATTTTCATGAAGCAAAACTATTCAATGACCAACAAATAAAAGATCTAAACAAAACAAGCTAGTTTATTAGACTATGATAATACGGTTTACAGTCAATTTTATTAGGATATTTTCGGGGTTTTAAAGCAAATCATGTCTTGTAAAGTACTTATTTTGATTCCCCTTTGTATATATTTTTGTCGCTAAAGCATTTTTTCTGCTTTTTGCAGGTTTTCACGACTTTCAGCCGAATTTTGCTGTGACACGCCCCAAGGTCACGACCTACCCGGGCGTGTACCTAGGGCGTGTAACCCAGAGGAATGAAGCAATTGGTCCGAAACTGCATTCCGTGGAAACTTAGTGTACACGCCCTCGGTCACACCCGTGTCACATCCGACACGAGCGTGTTCTAGAGGCATGTCCCCAGGTTTTGAGGAATCGCCGCAACGCGCTCGTTTTTCCCGCTCCACCGTCGCACCGAAAGTGTCACGTCCCAGGGTCATGCCTGACCCGGGCGTGATATATGGGCGTGTACTTCAGCAATTCCGCCCGTCACCTCCAGCATTCAATTTCAGCTCAACAAAGTCACGCCGCAAAGAACACGCCCCAGGTACATGCCCTACCAGGGCGTGACTTGTGGGCGTGTACTTCAACTACTTCGTCAGAATTAAATTCCAGCCCGAAAAAGTCGCGCCAAATGTGTCACGCACCAGTGTCACGCCCGACCCGGGCGTGACAGGGGGGCGTGACCTGACCCGAAAAATTCTATAAATAGAGCCAAACTTTAAGGGTTCAGGACACTTTTTGGATTGAGAGGGGAGGTTCTGTCCTTTGTATTTTTGAACTTTTTAAGCATGTCTCTCCATTTTTAGTTCTTAGCTCTAGCTTTATGCTTTCCCTGTATTAGTTCCTCGCTTCATTCTGTAGTATAATGTTAATGATAGTGTAGTTTACCTTTCCATACACTTGTAATCTCTGGTTTTCAAGCTGTAAGATCCCTGTTTCCATTAATAAAAAGTGTTGTTTTCTTTTTCGTTTCTGCTCTATTTTCATTATTCTTCTTCTACTCACCCCCCCTCTTCTACCTCACCATGATTAACTAATCCTCAATGTACTCGATCTTGATGATCCGAGGTTCGAGTGATTAGGTTCTGATGCTTTGAATCTTACCTTTTCTTTTTAGGGTTTAGCTTTGAATTACTCTTGATTTATCACGGGTTGGAGGTATATCATCGATATATACTCTCCACCTTTGCTTTCATTCTGGGCTAGCCGAGAGGCCGAAAGTTTGAAATGAGCACTCAAGAGTAAAGGGAGTTGTTCGCACCCCTCGAGAGAGGCAGACGTTCAAATCTCCCGGATTGGAGTAAAATCCAATAGCGGGGTTCACCGCGTAAAGCGAGTTTTAGGCCTCCGATTTAGGCGAGAGTCGGTCGGACCTTCCTAAACTCAGTTAGGCACGGCCTTCGAGAGAAGCGTGTCAATATTCATGGAACCTCCACGGTCAAGGACCTTTACCCTAATTAGCTTAGGTTTATTTATCGTATTTTTCTAACCACTCATGCCTAGGTGATTTCTGATCGAGTGCATTTTCCCCTCATCGTTATTAAGCTTAAGTTTAATCGCTCTTTTAGCTCTCTTTATCTTTTCATGCAAGTAGCTCTCTTTCATTGCAAGTAGTTCTCTTCCTTTAGTACGTTTAGCTTTCTTCTAAAAAACCTAATTTTTTCGTTGATAAAATAATAGATTTCGTGTGAGTAAGCTTACTCAACTGTTCCCGGATTTTAATACGACACTTGTGTCCCCTAGCTGCATTTTGATAGGTATACTTGCCTTGTTGGATTGTTAGTATGATTATTTTCTCCTTGCAGATATCTAAGAGACAATCAAGTTTTTGGCATCGTTGTTGGGGAGGCAACGCTCGTTGATAAATTGAAAACACGAATATATTAATTTTATCACTTCTCTTTCTCACCCTCCTTCTTAAAATTTTTCCGCCGACTAACTTGAGTTAAATGGCTGGATTTTGTTCAAGCAAGTGTGCGTATTTTTTAATTTTTCCGCCTACTCACTTGAGTTAAATGGCATGCTTTATTTCAGTAGAGTGTGCTTACTTTTAATTTTTCCGCCTACTCACTTGAGTTAAATGGCTGGATTTATTTCAGTAAAGTGTGTTTACTTTCTGTAGAGTGGGTGTGTTTTAATTTTCTGTCGAGTGCGTGAGTGTAGCTTTTATTTTCCGCCTACTCGCTCAGAGTTAAATGGCTGGATTTTAATTACCGCCTACTTAATAGAAACCCACATCACAAATTTTTCTACACCACCTAACTCTCTCAAAAAGGGCAAAGTGGCTCTAAATGCCACTATCTTGTCTAGTACCTTGCGAACCCTTCACCGGGTATCCCTTGGGAAGTTCGGGAGTTAAAACATAAAATAATCTATTTAAAAAAAAAACTTTCGGACTTCATTAGCTCTTTTATTTTCTAGTCTTTCTTCTCCTCTCTTCTTCTAGTGTATGACCCGCGGAAGTCCGTCGGTTACTTTGGACCTGGACCACGAAATTGAGCGTACTCTTCGGAGAAGATCGCGATTTCAAGGCCCTACTACCCAAGTGCCGGTTGAGGATTCCGAGTCATTTTCTACCTTAAGAATGGTAGAACCCAACGTGGAGGAAGCCGTGCAAAGGCCTATGTCCTATTATGCACAACCGAATCTCGAGGGTACAGAATCTAGTATAGTTCGCCCTGCAATAAATAATAATAATTTCGAACTGAAGCCTAGCATAATTCAAATGGTGCAGTAGTATGTGCAATTTGACGGGCTTCAAGATGAAGACCCGAACGCACACATAGCCAGCTTTCTTGAGATTTGTGACACCTTCAAGATAAATGGTGTCACAAATGATGCTATTAGACTAAGATTATTTCCTTTCTCTCTTAGAATTAAGGCTAAGCAGTGGCTGAACACCCTTCCTAAAAATAGCATAACTACTTGGACGCAATTAACTGAAAAATTTTGGGCCAAGTATTTTCCGCCTGCTAAAACTGCAAAACTTAGGAATGATATTTTTGCCTTTGGACAAATAGACTCTGAGACACTTTACGAAACCTGGGAAAGATTTAAAGAATTACTAAGACGATTCCCACATCACGCTCTGCCTGTATGGTTGCAGGTGCAGACGTTCTATAATGGGCTAAATCAAAGCACAAAGCAAATGATAGACTCAGCTTCTGGCGGTACTTTAAACCATAAGACCCCGAAGGCAGCTCTTGAGCTATTTGAGGACATGGCCATGAACACTTAACAGTGGAATGTGCCTAGGTCCCGCCGAAACAAACCTGCAGGTCTCTTTGAAGTGGACAACGTCTCCAAACTCGCACTGCAAGTTGAAATATTAAGCAAAAAAATTACGGAGATGACTGCTGCCTCCGCCCCGCAGGTATGGGAATCTGCAACTCCTCCCGCCGAACATTTGGATTATGTAAATAATATGCCTAGAACTGCTTTTAATAATTTTTCTGCTGCAAATTATCCTCCTCCTGGTTTTAATTTTCCGAATAGTTATAATCCTGCGTTAAGAAATCATCCGAATTTTTCGTGGAGCAATCCATCGAATGCTGTGCGCCCGCCACCGCAAAGTGATTTTTCTGCACCACCACCACCTCCTCAAAGTTTTCCAAAACCTCCAAATTTGGAGGAAATGTTTTCAAAATACATGAATGCTAATGACGCTACGATTAGAACCTTAACCGGAAGTGTTAAAAATTTAGAAAATCAGGTAGGACAGCTCGCTAAAATGATTTCTGAGCGACCCGTAGGGTCTCTTCCTTCCAATACCGAGCCCAACCCGAGAGAGCAAGCGAAAGCTATAACTCTTCGGAGTGGGAAGAAAGTTCCCAGTATGATAAGTGAAGAGCCCGAGGCAATCTCCGCTTCCGCTTTAAAAAATCAAAGCTCCGTTCCCGTTTTAAAAATTCCACCCTCTGCCGAAGAAATTATCACTCCTATTTTAGAAAAACAACTCACTCCACCACCCACCTTTAAAAATAATCTATCCCCGCCATACGCTTCCGAACTTAATAAACAACGATAGGATGATCAATACACCCGTTTTTTAGAAATGTTTAAACAAATCCACATAAATCTGCCTTTCCATGAAGCCATATCCCAGATGCCGAAGTACGCAAAATACCTTAAGAACCTCCTAACCAACAAGAAGAAGTTAGAGAACCTTTCTCATGTCACGTTAAATGTCGAGTGCTCGGCGGTTTTGACAAACGGATTACCGAAGAAAATCAGTGACCCGGGTAATTTCTCTATCCCGTGTGTCTTTGGTGATCTCTTTGTCAAACACGCTTTAGCCGACTTAGGTGCGAGTATTAATTTTATGCCCCTCTCGTTGTTTAAAAAGTTAGGAATTGGTAGTCTCAACCCCACACGCATGAGTATCCAGCTCGCCGACAGATCAGTCAAATACCCGTTAGGAATAGTGGAGGACGTCCTAGTCAAAGTTGACAAGTTCATCTTCCCGGTGGACTTTGTCATTTTGGACATCGAAGAAGACGTCGAGGTTCCCCTGATCCTTGGCCGACTCGTCCTTGCCACCTCCCGAGCTATCATTGACGTAAGCAATGGTATGCTCTTCCTTCGAGTGGGCGACGATGAGGTAACTTTCTCTATCACCCCCTCGATGAAGAACACACTAGCTAATGATGACTCCTGTTTTTTCATGGATACCGTAAGTGAAGAATCCTTCTCTCACACCTCTGATTTTGAAGAAGAATTTTCCAATTTTTGTTCCTCTCCTACTCCTCCAACTGAATCTCTACACCTAAGTGAAGAATCCTCCACCCGCCTTTCTGATTTTGAAAAAGAATTTTTTGATTTCTGTTCCTCTTCTACTTTTCCAACTGAATCGCTGCACGAAGCCGCCATGGCCGCTAGCAACACCCCTTTTAATTTTACATATAAAAAAGTGTACGAGGACATAGTTTTTGAAATATAACAAATTTCCAAAACCTCGTATGATGACCCACCTACCTTGGAACTGAAAGAACTACCAGAGCACCTTCGATATGCTTTCTTAGAAAAGGACTCCAAGATGCCTGTCATAATTTCGGCCTACCTCACGGATGCACAAAAGGATAAACTTATTTCAATTTTACAAAAGCATCGCCAAGCTATTGCTTGGCAGATATCTGATATCAAGGGCATAATCCCATCTTTCTGCACTCATAAAATCTTAATGGAAGATAATTCACGTAACTCTATACAACCTCAGCGCCGTATAAACCCAAACATGAAAGACGTAGTTAAGGGCGAGGTTATGAAATTGTTAGACGCAGGAATTATCTATCCTATATCCGATAGTAAGTGGGTTAGCCCTGTATAGGTAGTACCAAAGAAGGGAGAGATAACAGTAGTAAGTAATGAAAATAATGAATTAATCCTGACTCGGATGGTGACCGGATGGCAAATGTGTATAGATTACCGTAAGTTGAATGACGCCACCCGCAAGGATCACTTCCCCTTACCGTTCATTGATCAGATTTTAGAATGACTTTCCGGACATAGCTTTTATTGTTTTCTCGATGGCCTCTCGGGGTATCTTCAAATCCCCATCTCCCCCGAGGACCAGGAGAAAACTACATTTACTTGTCCCTTCGGCACCTTCGCCTACCGAAGAATGCCGTTTGGATTGTGCAATGTGCCGGCTACATTCCAACGATGTATGCTCGCCATCTTTGACAAGTATGTAGAAAGCATTATGGAAGTTTTCATGGATGATTTCTCCGTGTTCGGGAATTCTTTTGATAGTTGCTTAGAGAACCTTGAAAAAGTCTTAGAGCGAGGCGAAGAAACTAACCTCGCCTTAAATTGGGAAAAATGTCATTTTATGGTGAGGGAAGGGTTAGTTTTGGGACATAAAATTTCTGAAAGGGGTATTGAAGTAGACGTTGCAAAAATAGAAGTTATCGAGAAGCTGCCGCCACCTACGAACATAAAAGCTATAAGACGTTTCCTGGGTCATGCGGGTTTCTACCGCCGCTTCATAAAGGACTTTTCCAAAATCACCAAGCCCCTTACCCATCTCTTAGAAAAAGACGCCCCATTCATCTTTGATGACCTCTGTCTAGCTGCCTTCAATTTAATGAAAGAAAAATTAGTTAATGCCCCAATCATGATAGCTCCGGTGTGGGATCTTCCATTTGAGATAATGTGTGATGCGAGTAGTTATGCGGTGGGAGCCGTACTAGGTCAACGTATTTCCAAAAACTTCCACCCCATTTATTACGCTAGTAAAACACTCACATCTGCACAGGAAAATTACACCACAACCGAGAAGGAGCTCTTAGCTGTAGTATTCGCTTTTGACAAATTTCGCCCTTATATTACTCTTTCGAAAATTATTGTTTTTACGGACCACTCGACCCTCAAATATCTTCTCTCTAAAACGGATGCCAAGCCTCGCTTGATTCGCTGGGTCTTACTCCTCCAGGAGTTTGACTTAGAGATCCGTGATAAGCGAGGTGCCGAGAACTTGGCCACCGACCACCTTTCGCGCCTAGACAACCCGTTTATAGAACAATTAGACGAAAATTCTTTTCATTACTATTTCCCTGATGAGAAGCCGTTCATAATTAACACATCTACTTCTCCTTGGTTTGCCCGCATCGCCAACTATCTAGTGGTCCGTGTGCTCCCAAAAGAGTTTTCATCTCACCAAAAGAAGAAATTCTTTTTCTGAGCTGAAAAACTATTTTTGGGAGGACCCGCATCGTTTTAGAATTTGTGCCGACCAAGTGATTAGGATGTGTGTTTATTTTGATGAAGGATTAGATATTATTAAACATTTGCATGAAGGACCGACATGTGGGCACTATCAAGCTGCTCGCCAACCTGCGGGATTGGTGGACTAGGGCCGGACCGGCCAACCGACAAGTTAAAAACCTCTAATCGGCGGTGGATGACTGGAATATCCGGTACACCAATAAGGTGCGCTGAGTGCACAGAGCGTCTGATGGATACCAGCGTTTGTGATATGGTTGTGATTGATTGACAGATTGATAGAGATTATGATGGCAATGCATACAGGGAAGGAACCACAGCCCCGGGTAAGGGGTAGGGTCGTTATAATTGGTCAGCGAATGCTGACAGTTACTTTGTTTACCGCTTTTGGGTGGATATCTAATTGCAGGTGCTGATGCTTGAATTGAATTGAGCGGAATGAAGGATTGCTGCGAAAGGCCCTTGAAAACCGTGCGAAGCGTGTTTGGATTTCATGTGTGGCCGGCCTGCGTGCCGATGTATGAAACTGTACATTTTTAAAGAGGAACATGTAAGGCCTTCAGGCCATGAGTGTGTGTGTTGTATACATTCCTTATTATATATATATGGGGAGTTTGTATATTAGTGGACATTCGCTGCGCTGGGTTCATCTAACCTAAAATGCTGTGCTAGAATGGTTTGAGGTAGGACGCGAGTAGATTTTGATTTCCACACGTAATTTCGCTACCTGTTTGTGAAATATGGGTTGGGGCACTGGACGGACCCACCGTTATATTCCATGTGACGAGTGGAGGCATTACAAAGTGGTATCAGAGCCGGGTTTGAGATTGTTGGGAGGGAGAACATATTGAACTCACGAATGTCCAGTAGGAATGTTATACATGCACGTGAGGAGCGTCACCATGTATTCAATGTATAATTAACACTATGAAATGGATGATTAATGGTGTGTTGTACATTGATAGGTGGCGAGGAGTGGTGCTAGGCAGTCTGAGCCCCAGCGTTCGGACGAGAGTGCTACACCAGTTGAAGCTCCTACACCTCACTCGGTGGAGACCATACGTGTGGTGACTGAGACGGTGCTTGTAGTGTTACAAGCACAGCCTACTGGGTAGGCAAGGCCTGCAAGTGTGCCAGTACGGCCTGGTGCAAGGCAAGAGCGTGCTGTAGTTGTGGTGGACGAGCAAACAACGGATGAGCAGTTGAAAAGGTTTATGGAATTTCATCCACCGACATTTGGTGGGGTGACTTCCCCAACGCAAGCGAAAGATTGGCTTGCAAGAGTGAAGAGGATCCTGACTACAATCAGGATTGAGGAGGAATATAAAGTGACCTTAGACACTTTTCTGCTGGAATGAGATGCGAGACTATGGTGGGATGATGTGGAAGTGCATCACTTTGTAGGTCGAGGTTTAGAGGAGATATCCATTGACGAGTTCTCCAGATTGTTTATCGCCATGTATTTGCCAGTGTCGCAGCGAATTGCGATGGAGAACGAGTTTCAATGTCTGGTGCAAGGTGAGACTGATATTGATACGTACCTGGATGAGTTTACCAGACTAGGGAGCAATGCGGGGTCTACCTTCGTTGAGGAAGCACGAAAGATGAATCGATTTTATGAGGGACTGCGGGATGAGTTATGGTTGGTACTCCCTAGTTCAGTGAACCAAGGCTTCCAAGTGTTGGTGAATACAGCCCGTGCCCTGGAGAAAGATTTGAAGCGTGCACAAGAGAAGAAGAGACTGACAGTGGAGAAGCCAGAATTTAAAGTGCCACAGGCGGAGCAATCAGAATTTAGAAAACGAGACAAGAAAAGGTTCAGGCCTGTTGAATCAGCTCCGTCGACTGTTTTTTCAGGAGCAACCTATGGGAAAGGGCGTATTGATACACGTACATGTTTTAATTGTGGCAAGCAAGGACATATAGCTAAATATTGTTGTAGTGCTCCTTCAAGGAGTGAGCAAAAGACAGGTGCGTCTTATGAAGAAAAGGATAAAGCAGTGGCCGAGTCATCTGCATCCCGGGCGCAACCTCGATTGCATAATTTAGAAGTGCAAGAGCCGTAAAGCGCAAGTGGTGAAGTACAGCCCTGAGTGTTTAACTTGATGCCAAATCAGGCAGCTGAGCGGAAGTAAACATAGAAAAGTGACTCGTATCACTTTAATGATGTGAATCCTGTTACGAATCATGTGATGGTTGTGTACATAGATGTTCTATGTCATGTAAATCTTGGTGCACATTTGGTGTTATGTAAGTGATCGATCAATCATGGTATAGATATAAAATGTTTTTGGATATAGGTCCTTAGATGAACTTGTGGATGGATGAGCACATGTGAAAGATTTGTACGTGTTTATGCACTACATGTGTTGTTTGTTTTGTGCGATGCCTTGGGGCGAGACAAGCTGCAGCCTCTGAGCTCTACCCCGGCTAGCTTTATTTGAGTGATCGATTGCTGATGATGTGACGAGAAGTGCTTAGATGAGCGTCTGTATTTGAGATAAATTTCAGGACGAAATTATTTTCAAGGATGGTAGGATTATAACACCCCCAAAGCCCATCTTGGGTTCAAGATTGGGTGACACGGCCTGGGAAACGAGCGTATCCCAGGGCGTGTCGTTCTCGAGCTGAGCAGTTGGGTGTGTTGTCGATGAAATTCGGTTGACAATCGTCGAGTGCAGAGTACACGGCCTGTGACACGTGCGTGTCACAGGGCATGTCCTTTGCGGGTTTCAGTCAGGGATGTGTGTGCCTGAGGATACGGGTGTGTCCTGGAGGACACGGCCTGGAACACGGGCATGTCGAATGGCCGTGTCCCGCTCGGGTGAGAAGAAGTTGTGCTGTATGAAGTACACGGCTATTAGACACGGGCGTGTCGGCCATGACACGGGCGTATAATGTGTGATACGCGGGTGTCACACGACAATGTACTTGTTGGATTTGAGTCGGTTATCTACTGCTAACGAGACACGGCCTGTGATACGGGCATGTCACAGGGCGTGTCAGGCCGTGTTTAGCATATTTTTGGGCAAATCAGAGTCGTTTGTTTCCCTATCCTGGATCCAAGGGTCCAGGAACCTTCCCTGTGGATAAAAGGCCGAGAAATGAAGAATCATTTCTCCATTTCATTTCTTCTTCTCATTCTCAAAGAGATAGAGAGAGGGTAAGGGAAGGAAAGGAGGAAGGAGAAAGCCAGCTGCTGGAGGAGCTGCGGAGTGCGGATTTAAGATCCGAGTTTGGATTCGTGAAGGAAAAGCCGAGGCGGTGATTTCCATCAGGCTAGTTCATGGTGCCAAAGTGATCTGCGAGGGTAACGATCTTCTTCTTGGACATCGAAGTCCTTTCTTTATGCATATGCATGGAATACTCCACCAAGAGTTGGATGTCGTAAGTGATTCCTTGGTTGAATCTGCATCTAGAGCCGGAAGTGTCGAGTACGGCATAGGCATGTTGTGTCAAGCACATCTGGACGGTTAGTCTGGATTGGTGATGTTATGGGTAAACCGGAGAACACTCCATGGATTTAATGATGTATAAGATCCATGAGTACTGGCTTTATTGTATGGATGTATGGATGTTGATTATGGATGTATGGATGCTTTGTGTAAGATCCTAGTTGTGTTGAGAGGTCAATTGGTAGCAATACCTGGGGAGCACGGGATAAACCCTGCCTGCTACACCACTAGGGTGTGTTGAACTATATTAGTGGGGGTCGATTGGTGGCAACTCTTGTGGAGCCGAGAGAAACCTGGCTTGCTACACCACTAGGGTGGGTCGATCTGGAATAGGTTGGGAGGTCGATTGGTGGTAATGCCTGGGGAGCAGAGATAAACCCGGCTTGTTACATCACGAGGGTGGGTCGATCTGCTATAGTTTTGATGTGGTAATGTTGTGAGGTTAGTACCTCTGAGTGGAATGGACGGGATGTCGCCAACCTGTGGGATTGGTGGACTAGGACAGGACCGGCCAACCAATAAGTTAAAATCCTCTGATTGGCGGTGGATGACTGGAATATCCGGTACCCTAATAAGGTGCCCTTAGTGCATGGAGTGTCTGGTGGATACTGACATTTGTGATATGGTTGTGATTGATTGACAGATTGATAGAGATTATGATGGCAATGTATACAGGGAAGGAACCACTGCCCCGGGTAAGGGGTAGGGTCGTTATAATTGGTCAGCTAATGCTGACCGTTACTTTGTTTACCGCTTTTGGGTGGATATCTAATTGCAGGTGCTGATGCTTGAATTGAATTGAGCAGAATGAAGGATTGCTGCGAAAGGCCCTTGAAGGCCATGCGAAGCGTGTTTGGATTTCATGTGTGGCCGGCTTGCATGTCGATGTATGAAACTGTACATTTATAAAGAGGAACCTGTAAGGCCATCAGGCCATGAGTGTGTGTGTTGTATACATTCATGATTATATATAAATGGGGAGTTTGTATATTAGTGGACATTCGCTGTGATGAGTTCATCTACCCTAAAATGCTGTGCTAGAATTTTTTGAGGTAGGACACGAGTAGTCTTTGATTTCAACACGTAATTCTGCCGCTTGTCTGTGAAATATGGAGTGGGGACCCGGTCGGACCCACCATTATATTCCATGTGATGAGTTGAGGCATTACAAGGAGCCCTCATGGGAGTGAGAGAATACCATGCTTGAGGAGTACCTGGAGTTATTCCACTCAGATACAGTTTAAGTTTTGTGCATCTTTTCCTTTCCGTAATTTCGGGACAAAATTCTTTTTAGAGGGAGAGAATTATAATGCCCCGAAACTCAAAATAGGGACGGACAGCGTTTATAGCCAAGTTTGGTATCTGGTAAGGGTCACACAGCCTGGGATACTGGCGTGTCTAGGGTCTTGTCTTGCTCTGGTTCGACAAACTTGCTGAGTGGTCGACAAAATGCACTCGACGAGGCGTCGAGACAGTGAACATGGCCTGAGACACGGACGTGTCTAGGGCCATATACTGCTCAGCCTGTTAGCTGGGATGTGTCGGGTGAGGAACACGACCTGCTGTGCATACGTGTTCTAGTTGACACGGGTGTATCAAATTTGACACGGGCGTGTCGAGAAGCCATGCCCTCCTCTGTATGTTTGGTCAGCTGTGTCGGTTGTAGAGCACGTCCTAGAACACGACCATGTGCATGGCCATGTCTAGCACACGGCATGTGACACGGGCAGGTCCAGTGGTCGTGTACTATATAGGATGCGATAGTGTCGACATCGATTGAGGAAAACATCCTTGGACACGGGCGTGTGACAAGCCGTGTTCGGCCCAGGAAATTGGTTTTAAGTGCGAATCGTTACCGTTCGTTTCCTTCTTTTGGGATCCAAGGGACTAGAGCTCCCTAGCCCATGCTTGCAAGGATGGTCGCCGACACCCCCACCACCACGCTCGAAAGGGTTCAGCCTAACCAGGTCTGCAGACCATGCTCCCTGATTGCGCGAAACTATATCGGCAAACGACAACGACAAGTGTACCGTATATGGAGTGGTATAGGTTTATAAAAACCAAGGTCGCATTAGACTCGGGGTGATCGAGTAATCCGACTTTGAAAATTGTTATTATTTTAGCAATATAAATTTGAGTTGGGGTGCGAAAAGTAAAAGCTAGAAATGTTAACGGAATTAAAACAATGTATTAAAACTAGTGCCCAATCTTTGAATTACCTCGAAAATCGAAAATTACGGACAAAAAATAGAAATGCAATTCTCTTGTTAAAGAGGCTTTGACTGTGGAGGTTCCCGAAGCATGAACACCCCTCTTTCGAGGATTAGGTTCAACTATGCTTAGGTGTATCGACCGAACTTTCGTTCTCAAATCGCATCGTCTAAGACTTACTTTAGGTAGTGAACCTCGCTATTGGATTTTACTCCAATCCAGAAGAGTTACGTCGTCCTCTCTCGAGGGTTGCATTCTTCTCTTTTTACTGATAAGTGATCGATTCGCCTTATGAGTCTTTCGGCCAACTAAAGAGCGAAAACTATTTTGAAAACTATATAAAATATATAGCCTCAATGAATTGATCAACGGAAAATCTTAAGCATTCAACTATTTGAGAAGCGCAAAATTAAAATCATCGCAAATATTATCTCATCCTCGGATCATCTCGATTGAGCACTATAGAGAATTAGCCGCTCATGGGGATGGATGAATCATTCGTATAAGAATGTGACATGATCGGAAAGAGGAACGAACAAGAAAAACTAGTTAATTGAGAAGATAAACTATTATTGCATTTTAAATGAAAAAGGATTACAAAAATTTATATGATTGCGTGGCTACAAGTAATGGAAAAACATACAAGATTATAAAAGACAGGTGAAAAAATGACAAAATAAAAACTTGATATCTTATACGCGATCCCGGAATGAATTTCTCCAACCGAGCAATCTAGTCACTTGTGCGAAATGAAGGAATGAATTTCCCACTTCAAAATTTTTCTCCTCCTCATCCTCATGCAGATGGGGGTACATGTAGCATTCCCATTAGCATGAACAATAACCGTTGAATTTAATTCATTTGGCTGTTAATGTTCATGCTACAGTGATCGACCAAGTGAATTAAATTCGAACATTGCTGCTCCTCTCTTCTGGGATGAAACAGTGGCTTTGTCAGCTGCTGGATGCAAGGAGTGGAGGATCTTGTTGGAAACGTGTATGGATCCCTTAGCATAAGTTCAAATTGCGTGACCACCCTCCCAAACTGCCACAAACTGCGCGGACTCCCCCTTGCGAGGCGAGTAGACCACTCGCGCGACCTGTCTTCTGCGAGACCGACACGGTGAGTACTCCACCCGCGAGCGCACCTCTCGCAGTGAGAGCGAACACACCAGGCGAGCTTGGACTCAACTGCACCTCACTCGCATGCCGAGATCAAACCAACTCGCGTCCCTCCTTATTAAATACATACAACTATATAACATAAAAATAAACTCAAAATAGGTTTAAAGACATGTTGACCAAGTCAACGAAGTAAAAGCCAACAAACTCCCCTCAAACTTGGCAGACCATGCCGAGAGTGCCCCTCAACTTTAAGAACGTCTCCACCATTAATTCCTCAGTAAAAATGTCTGTGACCTGCTACCCAGTAGGGAAATACATCACTTCAACCGTCTTCAGCCCCACCTACTCTCGGAAGAAGTGATACCTTGTTTCAATGTGCTTGCTACGCCCGTGTAGCACAATGTTCATTGCGAGCTGGATGGCCGACATGTTATCCACAAACATAGTCATTGGCCCATCCACTCCTTGATGTAGACTCTGCAGTAGATTCCTTAGCCAGATAGCTTGGCAGGTGCAAGCCGCCGCCGCAATGTACTCAACCTCGCAAGATGATAGTGCTATCGTGGCTTGCTTCTACGAGTTCCATGAGAACGCCCCCGTTCCCATGTTGAAAACATACTCGGAAGTGCTCTTCCGGTCATTCACATCCCCGCCGTAGTCACTGTCCGAGTAACCTACCAACGTCAGTTACTCTCCAGTTGAATACTTCAACCCATGGCCTCTTGTCCCATTTATATACCTTAGGATCCGCTTCGCCGCCGTGAAGTGGTCTTCCTTCGGTTCTTCCATATGTCTGCTCACCACCCCGACCGCATACATGATGTCTAGTCGGGTGAAGGTCAAGTAGTGTAGACTACCCACCAAACTCTTGAACAAGGTGGAGTCCACCTCTCCTTCCTTCGATTCTTTACATAGCTTCAGCCCTGGATCAGTAGGAGTTGAGCTAGGCTTGCTACTCTCCATCCTAAACTTCTTCAGTATCTCCTCAGCGTACTTCTTCTAAGAGATGAAGATGTCATCTTCACTCTGCTTCACCTCTACTCCCAAGAAGTAGCTTAGCTCTCCCAAGTCCATCATCTCGAACTCCATCTTCATCATTCCTCTGAACTCCTCGTACATCAAAGCGTTGTTCCCTGTGAAGATTATATCATACACGTATAGGCACGCAATCAATATGCTGCCATCCTTATCCACCTTGGTGTAGAGTGCATATTCATGCAGACTCTTCTGATAGACGTCCCTTAGCAGGTAAGTGTCTATCCTTCCATTCCAGGCTCTAGCTCCCTGCTTTAGCCCGTACAGAGCCTTATCCATCTTGCAGACGTTTCTCTCCTACCCCTTCACCGCATACCCTAGAGGCTGCTCGATGTACACATCCTCCTCCAGGTAGCCATTCAAGTAAGCAGAGACCACGTCCATCTGTATTATCTTCCACCCATGATGTGCTGCTAGCGCGATGATCAACCTGATGGTGTTTATCCGCGCCACTGGTGCGAAGACCTCATCATAGTTCACATAATGGACTTGGAGATAGCCCTTCACAATAAGCCTTGCTTTGTGTTTCTCCATGCCTCTATCTTTATTCTTCTTCACCTTATATACCCACTTCACCCCTAGGGGTTTGTGGCCTGCAGGTGGATCCACCAGCTTACAGGTGTCATTATTCTTGATGGAGGCTATCTCCGCATCCATCGCCTTTCTCCAAGTTTTTTCTTGGGCGGCTTCTTCGTAAGAGCACGGCTCGACATCTGCAAACAAACAGTATAAAGAAAAATTGTTATGAGTTGGAGCCATCTCTTCATGGATCTCCTCCAACCTCCTTATCCGAGGATGAGGACAATCATCCTTTGTTCCGCTGGTTCTTGCTCCACCAGATCTTCCTCTGCTCGTACATGCTTCACTTGAGTAAGGGGTCAGAGCTCCCCCTGACTCCCTACTGGGTGGTGGTGGTGGCTTAGCTCCACCCATCTTAGCTTCATCTCCCTGACCACCCTCTTCTTCATCATCATCGAAGAACATCCCCTTGATATTCCTCACCTCTTCATCCCAGCTCCAGCAGTTATCTTCCTCAAACACCACATCTCTTGAGATGATGGCCTTCTCCGTCATTGGGTTGTACAACTTGTACGCCTTGCTCGCTGGAGCGTCTACGAAGATGCACTTCTCGCTCCGATCATCCAGCTTCCTTATCCTCTGGTCCGGGACATGGGCATAATCCACACACCCGAAGACCCTCAGGTGCTTCATGCTTGGCTTCCACCCACACCATACTTCGAACGACATCTTGAACTTTACACTCTTCGTTGGGCAACGGTTCAGTATGTACACTGCCACCTGTACTGCCTCCGCCCAATACTTCTTAGGAAACCCCTTGCCTTTCACCATACTCCTTGCCATATTCATGATGCTCAAGTTCTTTCTCTCTGCCACGCCATTCTGCTAAGGTGAGTACGCCACCGTCAGCTGATGAGATATCCCCCACTCTCTACAGAAGTCATCAAACAGCCTTCAGGTGTACTCCCCACCTGTATCAGTCCTAAGAACCTTCAGTGGTTGCCCGCTCTCCTTCTCAGCCATTGTCTTAAACTCCCTGAATTTGTCAAGTGCCTCAGCCTTCTATCTCAGGAAGTACACCCAACACTTCTGACTGTAGTCATCTGTGAAGGTAATGTAGTATCTACTGCCTCCAACTGAGGTCATCTCAAACGGACCTGCTATGTCCGAATGAACTAGCTCCAGCTGCCTTGTCGCCCTTCGGGACTTTCCAACATCAAATGTTCTTCTCTTCTGCTTTCCTTTGGTACATGCCTCACATACCCTATGAGGAGGCGAGAACATAGACAACCCTTCTACCATCTTGGAGTGGGATAGTAATTTCAAGCCTGTGAACCCCAGATGTCCCATCCAGTGATGCCACAGCCAAGCTTCCTCTTCTTCTCTTGTCTTTGCAAGACATGCCGTCTCCTTGGCATCAATACTTAGAGGAAAAAGGCGATTCATCGCCATATTCACTCTCACCACCTCTCTTCCTTGAGTATCCTTCATAGCTAAGGTACTATCCCTCAACAGGACACGATAGCCCTTCTCCACTAGCTTCCTAGGACTTCGGATGTTACTCCTCAAGCCCGACACATAGTAGACATCATTGATATGCACCTCCTTCCTATTCATCGTGACCGCTATCACTCCTCTTCCTTCCACAGATATCTTCGAGGCGTCGCCAAAGCTGACTTCACCACCATTTGCCTCAAGGCTGGTGAACAGCTCCTTATCTCCACACATGTGGTTACTTGCACCAGTGTCCAAGTACCACACTCCATTCCTCCCTCCTACAGCACCTTGGATGGTAAGGAACATCATCGGGTCGCCACCCGTGTTACTTTCCCTGGCATAGTGGTTGGCTTCTCCTCCCTTCCTTGGAGCCCAACAATCGTAGCTCATATGCCCGAACTTGTTACAGTTGTAACACTGAGTTTGGGACATATCTCCTCTTCCTCTTCCTTGACCTCTTCCTTGACCTCTTCTGTGGTCCCTTCCTTGTCCTCTGCCTTGGCCTCTCCCTCGGCCTCTTCCTCCTCCTCCTCCTTCGTGTCTCCAACCGTGAGGTTACTCCGCCTCCTTTTGGTTGTACTAGTTCCTTCCGAACTCTCTTCCACCTCTACCTCTTCCTTGGTAGCCTAGGCCGCCCTGACCTCCTCTTCTTGAGCTCTCTCCAAAGTTAAGCTGATTCTGGAGTGCTTTTTCCAAGCCACTCGACTCCTCGTCATCCTGCAGCATGCGGTACTCATGGGCTTGCAGCGAGCCAACGAGTTCATCTACCACCATCTCGGTGAGATCCTCCGACTCCTCAATGGACACTACCACATGTCTGAATTTCTTGGACATAGATCACAGGAGCTTTTCCATGAAGCTAGCATCATATATTGTTTCCCCATTCCTCTTTATCTCGTTTGTGAGCGTTCGTAGACGGGTCACATAATCACCAACTTTCTTCACACTCTACATCTTCATTACTTCATATTGGGCACGAAGGGATTACAACTTCACCTTCTTAGCCTTGTCAACCCCTTGCATAGAGCGTTGAGGTATCTCCCAAGCCTCCTTGGATGTCCCAACATTTGAGATCTTTTCAAACGTCGCCTCATCAACTCCTTGGTACAATAGAAATAGGGCCTTCTTGTCCCGCTTCTTTGCTTCCCTCAACGTTGTCTTCTGGGCGTTAGTCAATACTGCCTCCTCTTCAGCAGTAAGCACCTCGACTCCCTCTTCAACTATCTCCCATAACTCTTTAGTGGCAAGTAGTACTCGTATTTGTATACTCCAATTTCCATAGTTCGTTTTAGTCAACTTGGGGACTTGCCCCGGCATTCCACTTCCCATCTCCATCTCTCCTTATCTCTTAACCTTCCGAGCCAACTCCCATGGGATCTAACCTCGCTTTGATACCACTTGTTGGAAACGTGTATGGAACCCTTAGCACGAGTTAAAATTGTGAGACCACACTCCCAAACCGCCAGAAACCGCGCGGACTCCCCCTTACGAGGCGAGTAGCCCACTCGCGAGACCTGTCTTCCGCGAGACCGACACGACGAGTAGTCCACCCACGAGCGCACCTCTCACGGCGAGAGCGAACAGACCGAGCGAGCTTGGCCTCAACTGCACCTCACTCGCATGCCGAGATCAAACCAACTTGCGTCCCTCCTTATTAAATGCATACAACTATATAACATTAAAATAAACTCAAAATAGGTTTAAAGACTTGTTGACCAAGTCAATGAAGTCAAAGCCAACAGAGCTGAGGTGAAATGGCAGCCTTGAAGAGGCTGACCTGCTAACTTGGAGGAGCTGAGGTGGAAGAGCAGCATTGAAGAGCTGGAGGTGGCGAGCTGCTATGACGTGGAGGAGCTGAGGTGGAGGAGAGCTTGGCGGGGGGGGGGGGGGGGGGGTTGAAGTGGTCGGAATTCCATTTTAGTGGCCAAGCTTGCTGCATGGAGGAGAAGTTGTAGCAACTGCGGTTGGTGACGGTGATGGCGGGCGCAACGATGGTGAAGGGGGGCACGACGATGGCGATGGCGAGCTTGGTCTGAGGTGTGAGAGAGTTTTTGGCTGCCTTGGATGGTGGCCGGCTAGATCACGTGGCTTAATTTGTTGTTGTTGGCCGAAAATAGTTCTAGTTATTGAGGAAGGTGGTGCTGGCGTGGCGAGCTCGGTGGTGGCGTTGAGGTGGCGGCCAATCTTCATGTATGGAGTTGCTGGAGGTGGCCGCAGGTTGCTCGTGCTTCATTCGACCTGTTGCTAGGAGGAGGAGCTCCGCATGGTTGTTTATATATATATATATATATATATATATATATATATATATATATATATATATATATATATATATATACACAGTAAACATTCATATATATATATATATATTCTTATATGTCGGGTGGCGGATGGTGTTGAATATATCCGGACGAGCCATATGTCAAAAAGTTGGACTTGCATGTGATCCCTTTGACGTGGAAGCGAGACATTGCATGTAAATTTCCCCCAAGCATGTCGTATTCCTACAAAAATCAAAAAATATATGTTTAGAGCATAAAATATTAATTTTATTAAAAATTCTTAAAAACAACGAATAAATACAATAATTTATTTAAATATCAAATAATAATTTTGGCTAAAATGATGACTAAATTACTAGTCATCAAACACCTCCATACTTAAACTTTTGCTATTCCAGAGCAAAAGAATGAGAGTATTCATAACACATTAATAAAATTTTTAATTAAACTAAAATTTATTCAATCAAAAGAAAGTTAAAAATAAAATTTATAGATTTTCAAATTAAGTCCTAAATTATGAGTATTAATTGAAAAGGAGTAAGAGATTTAGCTAAAATTTCTCAAGTAAAATAACTAGCTAGCAAGATCGGGTAATTTTGCAAACATAATTAGATTAGAATTAAATCAACTCTTTAAAAGAGGCTTAAAAGAAAAATTCAAACTACTATTTATGCTGTCACAAAATTCTAATTTAAATCTAAGGCAATTTCATGGGCTGTCGGGTTTGGGAAATCGAAAGATACGAAGAGGTCTTTGATTGAAGGTGATGAATTTTATCCTCTCACCTCATTATGCTTTTTTATATAGTATATGTAATAGCAGAGAATGATAGACTATTATCCTATCATTTTCCACAACATATAAATATTTTTTTCTCTCTTTATTTAAATTTTATTTTGGGGTTGCATATGTTTACCAGAGAATAAAGAACTAACATATATTTATTCCCATGACATATGATCTAACAATAAAAAGAAAAATGCATATGTTTACCAAGGGATAATGAATTTTATTCTCTTATCCCCATGACATATGATCTAACAAGAAAAAATGAAAATGCTAAATAAATTTTAGATTTAAGTTAAAATTTAGAGAGCAACTATAGTAAGTTGAGATTTCCTAAGCGTCTAGAACATAGAGTGAGAATAATTAAAATCTACTGCTGTTAAACAAATAACCACAAAATTGAAACTAATTAAAATTAAAGAGAAAAAATACTAAAATAATTACTCCAAATAGACTAAAATCATAAAATATTCCTTAAAGTTAAATCACACAAAAATTAAATCTAACAAACTATGATAAAATAGAAGATTAGCAAATTAAAAATTGTAAAAATGTTTATGAATAAATCAAACTAGATTTTTGGAAATAAAAAAAAAGCTAAGCATGAGTTTATTAAGCAAAACATTTTTTTTTATTTTTTTTTTAAATCTTTGAAATTAAATGACTCACCTCCATACTTAAAATCAAACATTGTTCTCAATGTTTAAAACTAAGTATGCAAGGAAAAAAGAAATATGATAAAATAAATAATCTTAATTCCTTTTTTTGTGAATTTTTTAAAAATATCATAAAGAAAGAGATAAGCAAGGGGTTCCTTACAAGAGCGCTTTGTTTTTACCGTCTTTGAGCTAGACAGTTAAGGGTTAGCTAAATGGATATTTAAATTTAAAGTGTACAAGCAACTCCCATAATTCTTGTTGCGGGGTACACGCCAAAATTTATTGCCTGGTGACTCCTCCGTTATATCCTTGATTCTTCTTTTGTTGTCCGTTAACTTAAAAATGTAATTCCAAATTACCTATACATACCTGAGGTAATTTGGAAATTTGGAGATGAGCGGCAAATAGATCATCGAAGTTGCTTAACTGCAATGGCTCATCTACTGCATGAGAATCGTTAGAATTAGAAGAAAAAATAAACGTGTCAGAAATAATTTCACGGGTAGTCTCTTGTGAAAGAGAAAATCTAAGTTCCGGTTGTTTACTTTCTAAAATTAAGTTGCTCCCGGGAAAATCAAACGGAACACTAATGAGAATTAATTCATGGGGCAAAACATTTTCATGAATTAAATTTTCAAAAATAGTGGTTGATGTGTAATGAAATTCATGAATAAATTGAGTGGAATCAGGCGAAGACGGAGTGGAAACATGTTCCTCTTCAATTTCGTCAGGCGCCTCCATACTTATCGATTCTCTGTTTGAAAAAACTTCTTTCTCATGTGAATAGTTATCTAAATTTGGAGCAAAGAAATTAGGCAAATTTCTAGTGGTAGAAGAATAAAATTTTTGTGGCGCAAAGTTGGAGGAATGTAAATCTTGAATAAATGAATTTTCTTCATCGCACCGAAGACTATCCAGGTGATCACGCCACCATGAATAGTTAACCTCAGTGAATGAATAAAATTCATTAGAGTTATGATTATCATTAGAAAAATCATTCTCATGAAAAATAGAAATATTATTTTCAAAAGAATTATTATCTCCGTAAAAATTTTGAAAACTATTTTCACAATTAAAGTTTTGAAAATTTGGACAACATGAAACATTTTCATAATTAAAATTTTTCTCAAAGGAAATACAAAAATTATTTTCATAACGATTATAAAAATTATTTTCATAAGAAAAATTATTTTCATAATTATTATAGAATTTTTTTTCACTTTTAAAATTTTGAGAAATAGGAGTTTGCACATAATAATCATTATGACAAAAAATTTTATTATATAGATTTTGAGAACAATTATTATAATCATATTCATTGAACATATTATTTTGAATATAATAACGCGAATAAAAACATTCCTCACTATAATGATTTTCACCGCAAAAATAACAAATAATATTTTGAAGTTCGTCGAGAGCAGCTTTCAATATATTTAAAAAAAACAACCGTCACTTAACTGAATGAAATTTGAATGAAAGATGGAGAAGTGAATTGGGGGTGGAAAGAGAGAGAACGATAAAATTAATAACTATTTCTTTTTCAAATTATAGACCAATGTCCCCGGCAATGGCGCCAAAATCTTGATTACGCGAAACTATATCCGCAAATGACAACAGCAAGTGTACCGTATCAGGAGTGGTATAGGTTTATAAAAAACAAGGTCGTATTAGACTCAGGGTGATCGAGTAATCCTACTTTGAAAATCGTTATTATTTTATTAATAGAAATTTGAGTTGGAGTAAAAAAGTAAAAGCTAGAAATGTTAACGGAATTAAAATAATGTATTAAAACTAGTGCCCGATCTTTGAATCACCTCGAAAATCGAAAATAACGGACTAAAAATAGAAATGCAATTCTCTTGTTAAAGGGGATTTGACCGTGGAGGTTCCCAAAGCATGAACACCCCTCTTTCGAGGATTAGGTTCAACTAAGCTTAGGTGTATCGACCGAACTTTCGTTCTCAAATCGCATCATCTAAGCCTTGCTTTAGGTAGTGAAGCTCGCTATTGGATTTTACTCCAATCCGAAAGAGTTATGTCGTCCTCTCTCGAGGGTTGCGTTCTTCTCTTTTTACCGATGAGTGATCGATTCGCCTTATGAGCCTTTCAGCCAACTAAAGAGCGAAAACTATTTTGAAAACTATATAAAATATATATCCACAATGAATTGATCAACGGTAAATCTTAAGCATTCAACAATTTGAGAAGCGCAGAATTAAAATCATCGCAAAAATTATCTCATCCTCGGATCGTCTCGATCGAGCACTATAGGGAATTAGCCGCTCATGGAGATGGAGGAATCATTCATATAAGAATGTGACATGATCGGAAAGAGGAACAAACGAGAAAATGAAGTAAATTGAGAAGATAAAGTTTTATTGCATTTTAAATGAAAAAGGATTAAAAAAATTTATATGATTGCGCGGCTACAAGTAATGGAAAAAACATACAAGATTATAAAAGACAGGTGAAAAAATGACAAAATAAAAACTTGATAGCTTATACACGATCCAGGAATAAATTTCTCCAACCGAGCAATCTAGTCACTTCTGCGAAATGAAGGAATGAATTTCCATCTTCAAAAATTTTCTCCTCCTCATCCTCATGCAGATGGGGGTACATGTTGCCTTCCCATTAGCATGAACAGTAACAGTTGAATTTAATTCTTTTGGCTGTTACTGTTCATACTATAGTAATCGACCAAGTGAATTAAATTTGGTCGTTGCTGCTCCTCTCTTCTGGGATGAAACGGCGTCTTTGTCAGCGGCTGGATGCAAGGAGTGGAGGAGCTGAGGTGAAACAGCAGCCTTGAAGAGGCCGACCTGCTGACTTGGAGGAGCTGAGGTGGCAGAGCATCATTGAAGAGCTGGAGGTGGCGAGCTGCTATGACGTGGAGGAGCTGAGGTGGCAGAGAGCTTGGAGGGGGGTTGAAGTGGCCAGAATTCCATTGTGGTGGCCAAGCTTGCTGTATGGAGGAGAGGTTGTAGCGACTGCGGTTGGTGATGGTGATAGCGGGCGCGACGACAGTGAAGGCGGGCACGACGATGGCGATGGCGAGCTTGGTCTAAGGTGTGAGAGAGTTTTTGGCTACCTTGGATGGTGGACGGCTAGCTCACGTGGCGTAATTTGTTGTTGGTGGCCGAAAATAGTTCTAGTTATTGAGGAAGGTGGTGCTGGCGTGGCGAGCTCGGTGGTGGCGTTGAGGTGGTGGTCGAGCTTCCTGTATGGAGTTGCCTGAGGTGGCCGAATGTTGCTCGGGCTTCATTCGAGCTACTACTAGGAGGAGGAGCTCCGCATGGTTGTTGCTTTTATATATATATATATATATATATATATATATATATATATATATATATATATATATATATATATAAACAGTAAACATTCAAATATATATATATATATATTCTTATATGTCGGGTGGCAGATGGTGTTGAAAATATCCGGACGAGCCTTATGTCAAAAAGTTGGACTTGCATGTGATCCCTTGGACGTGGCAGCAGGAGATTGCACGTAAATTTCCCCCAAGCATGTCGTATTCCTACAAAAATCCAAAAATATATGTTTAGAACATAAAATATTAATTTTATGAAAAATCTTAAAAACAATGAATAAATACAATAATTTATTTAAATATCAAATAACAATTTTGGCTAAAATGATGACTAAATTACTAGTCATCACTCCCCAACCCCTCTCCATCCATAGACGGGTTGTTGAGGCCGGGCATCGAACCCGAGACCTCCTTGATAAGAGGTTTTCAAGCCACTCCTCATCGCCAACTGACCTGCGCTTTTTATAATGGCCTCCCTAGCCTACGCTCGCAAGGACGGCCACCAGTACCCCCAGTACCACCCTCGAAAGGGTTTAGCCTAACCATGTCTGCAGACCGTGCACCCCAACCCCTCTCCATCCACAGGCTGGTTGTTGAGGACGGGGATCGAACCCGAGACCTCCTTGATAAGGGGTTTTCAAACCACTCCTCATCGCCAAATGAGCTGCAGCTAATTTGGCGTTGAGGAGTGGTTTGAAAACCCCTTATCAAGGAGGTCTCGGATTCGATCCCTGACCTCAACAACCTGCCTGTGGATGGAGAGGGGTTAGGGTGCATGGTTTGCACACCTGGTTAGGAAAAACCCTTTCGAGTGTGGTGATGGGGGTGTCGGCAGCCCTCCTTGCGAGCGTGGGCTGGGGAGGCCATTACAAAATCCCCATCATCTCTTGATTATTGAGCTTTAAAGTCTGAGACAGCCTCATGACTTGAAATAAAAGGTTGTGATTTAGCATTTACCTGAGTCTGACCAGGCAGATACTGGTTGTTTTCTTCATCTGTCATTGACATCAATACAAGGCATTGAGCATCTTATTCTTCATCTTCATCCACCACTGAGTCACTATCTGAGTGAGACAGAGGGGCCCTGATTCCTATTCTAGCAGCTATGTATTCTTCAAGTTCTTCTTCAACAATATCCATAAGCCCAATGTAGGCTTCTTCTTCTTCACTGTCTGGCCCAAAGGAAGAGTCAGTCCAGGTCTTTTCCTTCTTGGCGTCAAGGGACTTCTCTTTCTTCTTTCCCTTGTGGTTCTTCTTCACACTTTCTTCTTTCCTCTTCACTGGGTAGTTAGTAACTACAGTCCCAGGTTTGATGCAGCAGAAACAAATAGTATCAGAAGAAGATTGTTTATTGGAGTTTGGAGCATACCTATCCTCCTTACAGGATTTCCTTCTGCGCTGTGATGGGGAAGATGGCCTTCTGTTCTTCCAATGCCACTTCTTCATGATTTTCCGAAACTGACTGGAGAAGGCAGCAAGGTCCTCATCAGATGCATTGTTGTTAGAGGAGCTGGACCTTGATCTCTCAAATTCTGACTCAGCAGTTCTCTTGACTGGAGAGGTCTTCCTTCTGCTCCTGGTTGAAGCATCAGCTATGAAAGCCACAGACTTCTCCTTACTCTGTGACTTGCTGCTCTTCTCTTCTTCTTCCTTCCTTGCTGCAAGATGCATCTCATAGAACAGTAGCTTTCCAAACATGGTTGGAGGTGGTGTCTCAGCTAGCTTGCCCATCACCCTGATAACACAGATCTTTGTATCCCAATCCTTTGTGAGGGACCTGAGAAATTTGTCATTCAGCTCATAGGTGCTGAAGACCATTCCATATGTTCTCAGTTCATTAATAGTTCTGAAGAATCTTTCAAAACTTTCAGCAATGCCCTCAAACATTCCTTGTCTGAAGGCCTCACACTCCTAGCTGAGCATGGATTTTCTATCATCCCTCACCACTTCTGAGCCCTCCATGAACACAACTAAGGAGTCCCACATCTCCTTGGAGGTCTTGCAGTGCACCAGATTCTGGAATGTTGAATCATCTACTGCACTGGCAAAAATATTTTGAGCTCTCTTATCCATGCAGGCAAGAAGGAGCTCATCTTTGTTCATTTCTTCATAAGACTTGGGTGTCTGGATGTTCGCATCCAGAACTGAGACTTTCATAGAGATGAAAGGTCCCTCTTTGACTCTAATGTATATCCTAGGGTCAGTAGCTTCCATGAATAGCCTGACCCTTTCCTTCAAGAGCCAAAACCCTTCCTTTCTGCAGATTGGTAACTTCATGACTCCCAATTTCTTGTAGTTTACACCAGACCCCATTATTTATCTTATAGATAACCTTGGAGGTATACTCAGATTGTTAAATCCTTTTTGAGTAACCTCCCTCTGATACCACTTGAAAGTTATTTAAATGAAGGTTAACTAATCAACTAGAGGGTAGTGAGCAAGTCTTTGAAGTTTTCTTAATTCTTGTACTGTTTTCAAGTAAACTATCTAGAGCTTGTCCTTAGATCCTGCAATAAAATGGAAAACAAGCAACACAACAAACACAAATATTTATAGTGGTTCCCTAATTGGGTACATCCACTTACCCTCCCACCTATCCAACTGATTTGTTGGACTAGGCACAAACTCCACCAATATGCTCCTCCGAGGTTACACCTTAGGCCCTCAGCCTATTTCAAAAATTCTTCACAGAATCCAAACTCAGAACCACAAGGGTTCCTACCTCAGAGCTCTGCAGAGATCCTAATGCTCCTATAGCTCAGTGATCCACTGATCACCTATCTCAGCCTTATTTCTAAGGCCTACAACTTAGGCTCTTAAGCCCTACAGCTTCTAGCACACAGCCCTACTGTCAGAGTGCTGCAACACTCCTACAACTGACTATCCTTCCAGGTACCTACAGCTCAGCCTCCTCCAAGGCCTACAACTTAGTGACACACTTGTCACCTACAGCACAGTGAATCTCCAGTCACCTACCTCAGGCACAAGGCCCTACACTCATGTTGGGAGGACAGCCCTACCTTAGATCCACACCTGGATCCAACCACAAAGAGCATGTAACGACCCTAGCCGATACAACGTGATAGTGTCATGGCTCCGCTCTAGGAGACTCTACCGGGCTACAACCCAAGCAGCCCAACCACTCTCCCTCCACAAGTGGGTTGTTGGTGGCCACAACCTCCTTTTGATGTGCGAACTTGATAGTTAACCTGGGCCGTACGAGGACTTCCCATGAGGTCACCCATCCCAGTACTACTCTCGTCCAAGCACACTTAACTATGAAGTTCCTTCACTTATCATCACCAATTTATCTGCAGCTCAATTGGTGATGATAAGTGAAGGAACTCAATAGTTAAGTTTGCTTGGACAAGAGTAGTACTGGGATGGGTTACCTCCTGGGAAGTCCCCGTACGGCCCAGCTTAACTGTCGAGTTTGCTCATCAAAGGGAGTCTGTGGCCACCAACAACCATCCTGTGGAGGGAGAGGGGTTTGGGTGCTTGGGCTGCAGCCCGGTAGCATTGCCTAGAGCGGAGCCGTGACACTGTCACGTTGTATCGGCTAGGGTCGTTACATAAAAAGTGCACTTTTATTGTAACGTCCCCGCGCCACAGCATGTACTCTAATTTCCACCTGATCCGGTTCTAGTTACCGGGTTGCAGCCCAAGCACCCCAACACCTCTCCATCCACAAGCGGGTTGTTGGTGGCCGCAATCTCCCTTTGATGAGGTAAACTCGATAGTCAAGCCCGCACTACGTGGACTTCCCAGGAGGTCACCCATACCAGTACTACTCCAGCCCGAGCATGCTTAACTATGAAGTAATTTCAACTCTCATCACCAGTTAAGTTGCAGATCAATTGGTGATGAGAGTTGAAAGAACTCCATAGTTAAGCGTGCTCGAGATGGAGAAGTCCTGGGATGGGTGACCTCTTGGGAAGTCCCCATGTTGTCTGCTTAACGGGAGAATTTCACTCATCAAAGGGAGGTTATGGCCACCAACAACCCTCCTGTGGAGGGAGAGGGGTTAGGGTGCTTCGGCTACAGCCCGGTAACAGTCTAACGGAGGCCTAGTGGGCTGAGGCCCACGGATGGCCTAGGGGACGTTACAATAAAAAATGCACTTTTTATTGTAACGACCCTAGCCGATCTAACGTGACGTTGTCACGGCTCCGCTCTAGTCGTCGCTACCGGGCTGCAGCCCAAGCACCCCAACCCCTCTCCTGCCCATAGACGGGTTGTTGGTGGCCACAACCTCCCTTTGAAGAGCGAACTCGACAGTAAAGTTGGGTCGTACGTGGACTTCCCAGGAGGTCACCCATCCCAGTACTGCTCTCGCCCACGCACACGTAACGATGAGAGGTGAAGGAACTCCATAGTTAAGAGTGCTTGGGCGAGAGTAGTACTCAAATGAGTGACCTCCTGGGAAGTCCCCGTACGGCTCAGCTTAACTGTCGAGTTCGCTCATCAAAGGGAGGCTGTGGCCACCAAAAACCCGCCTGTGGGCAAGAGAGGGGTTGGGGTGCTTGGGCTGCAGCTTGGTAGCGACGCCTAGAGCGAAGCCGTGACATCGTCACGTTGGATCAGCTAGGGTCATTACAGAGCAGCACTGTCCTACCTCAGGTAATTATGCCCTATAGCTCAGATTCATACTTGGATCCTCAATCAGTACCATAATAGGGCACCTACCTTAGTGACTAATTAGTCACCTACCTCAAGCACAAAGTGCCCTACACTCAAATTCAGATAAACTGAATCCTACAAGAAAAGAATACATAATAGTTTAAGAAAAAATAAACAACTGACTCAGAGATAAATCTCTAAGACAACCTTGCTGGACTGAGCATATTTCAGTCCAACACACTTGCTGTAGAAGAAGTAGTCCTCTTCTAAAGCTATCTCATTTTTGCTTCACAGTAGAGCAGCAACCAGCTTACTGAATGAAACAATCAGCTTTCCTCTTCTTGGAATAACTATCTTGTTGAGCATGAAGAGCTCAACTAACATCATTTGCCTTGGCGGCTATTCCTGCTGGACTTTAGCTTTCAAGCTTGGTGGAGAAGATGATGTCCAGCCGTCTTTCTGTATTTTCTTTATTCCGATCAATCTCTTTTTGTTTGTTGTTCGTTGTTGGTTGCCCTAATCCCTTTTCATTTTCCTTTTTATATTTGTTGATTTGAATCAACAATACACTTGTATCTGTGCCCTATCCAAGGTTTGGTGAGCCCCACCTTCTTCAGAAAAGTACAAGCCAGCTTTCGGCGCCACTGCAGCTTTCCCACAATGGCTACATGTGCGTTGGCTTTGATGACTTCAGCAAAGGTCATCACCATCTGGACTTAGAAAATATTCCAGAAATCCACGAAGCATTGACTGAGGTTAAGTCACTCAATGTCATCTGTCTTGGCTCTCAGTGCTTCTGGAATTGTGAATTTCTCTGGATTTGTCTCAGTGGTTCTGTCTCAGCGGTTTCTTCTTAATAGATGTGACAGGACTTTGTCTCAATACTTTCTTCTTATTAGCTGTGACAAGTCTCTTTCTTAGTGGTTCTGTCTCAGCGGTCTTTACTTCTCAGCTGAGGCTATCTTTTGTCTTAGTGGATTTCCCCTTAACTATCTCAGCGCTCCCTTCTTCATTAGAAGCGTTGAGTGAACCTGCTTTACTAAATGCTTTTGGACTTAGAGAAATCCATCTAGTTTTGTCTCAACACTTCCTTCTTAATTAGAAGCATTGAGTGAACCTGCTTCACTCAATGCTTCTGGACTTAGAGAAATGTTGCCAGTTTTGTCTCAGCTGCCTCAGCGCTCTCAATGCCTTCTTCTCAGATATCTCAACTATCTCAGTGCCTTCTTCTCAGCTATCTCAGCGGTCTTAGTGCTATTTGACTTAGTCAGTTTCTCTTAATTTAGTTGTGTTCGATGATCTGTGGGCTGAGCTCGATGAACTTTGATCATCTCAGCAGTCTCTACGCTTTTTGCCTTAGTTAATTTTTCTGCCTTTAGCTTAACAAGTATAGAGCTGAGTTCGACGATTTGTAAGCTTAGCTCGACGAATTGCAAACTGAGCTCGATGAACTTCAAGCTGAGCTCGATGAAATTTGAAACCTGAGCTCTTGTGCTTATCCCACAGAATGTTAAGCTGAGCTCGACAACCAACAAGCTAAGCTTGAAGACCAGCGAGCTGAGCTCGACGAACTTCAAGCTGAGCTCGACGAAATTTGAGTTTTACTACTAACTCATTTTCTTCACCTGTCCAATCATGGACTACCTGCATGCATGAACTAAAGCACACATCAAATACATTATGCGTGTATGTACTTGACCCGTTTGACTTCTTACAAATCTGGGATATTGAGATTAATAGACCCAACACAAACCAAGGAGTGTTAACTAGGAGAAGTCTCATTGCATCAATGTATTCAAGTTTCCTATCATAAGTTGAGCCCAAGAGATTTGAAGAGGCCAACATCAATCAATTCTGGATTGTAGCAATACAAGAAGAATTGAACAAGTTTTAGAGGTGTAAGGTCTGCAAGCTAGTTCTTGTTGATGCGCGGAAACGTCGCGGGGCACCAGCCAGCTAACACGGAGGGGGTGTTCGGTCTCACAAGCTAGGAGAGGAGGAGAGGAGGAAAGGAAGGAAGCCTCTGAGTGCTCGAGAGTGGAGCAAACGGCTTGTCAAAGAGGGTTGCGGGGATAGAGGAGAGAAGCTTGATCAACAGAGCGGGTTGATCAAGAGAGGAGAAGGAGGTTGACCAGGAGCTATCGAGCAGACGGCTAATATGACGGTTGTGCTTGCAGGTTGGTTGCCGAGAAGAGCTGAGCTGAGCAGAGGAGCAAGGCTTGCTGAGCAGAGGAGCAAGGCTTGCTGGGCAGAGGAGCAAGGCTTGTTGAGCAGAGGAAAGAATAAGAAGGGGGCCGCTAGCAACGGCAACAACACACTTCGCCCGCCGCGGCCTAAATGCCACTCCTGCGACGGGCTTTCCTTTTATTAAAAGCTAGAGATTACAAGCTTACAAGTACACCTTTGCAACAAATCAATAAAGTGGTACAAGGAGAAGCTGGCGGCTAAGAGAGAAGAAAATGCCAGAAAGCAGAGGAGAGAAGCTGCCAGAGACTAAGTAAAATAGTCTGCTAGCTGCTGGAGGATTGGAAAACTGAGTCTGCAGAGTCTGCTGGCAGGCTGCTGAAGGGCTGTAGAGGACTGCGCGGACAAAAAACTGAGTCCGCTGAGCTTGTTGGAGAGGGGATGACGGACTGGAAAACGGAGTCCGCAGGGCTTGCTGGCGAGACTTGCAGGATCCAGCCAGATGCAGAATGAGAGGCACCATGGGCTATTTATAGGCCCAGGGAAGTTCTTCTAGAAGCGGGGCCCAGTTACATCAGCATGACGACCTGCGCGGACTCCACGGACAGAGATTTTGCGTCCGCCACTGTTGCCTGAGGAAGCAAGCGGAAGGACCCACCTGCAGAGAACTGGAGGTCGCCCCCTAGCGGGCGACCTGGGCGGACTCCGGGAGGAGTCCGCCCGGCAGGCCGGAGGCCGCCCCCTAGCGGGCAGCCTGGGCGGACTCCGGGTGGAGTCCGCCCGGCAGGAGCCGGGGCCGCCCTCTAGCGGGCGGCCTGGGCGGACTCCTGGGGGAGTCCGCCCGGCGGGCCTGGCCGCCCCCTTACGGGCGGCCTGGGCGGACTCCGGGTGGAGTCCGCCCGGCTGGTGGGCAGAGGCCGCCCCGGGTAGGCGGCCTCGGCGGACGGCGGTAGGAGGCCGCCGCCGCTCGGGCAGCAGGGAGGTCGCCCCTGGCGGGCGTCCTCGGCGGACGGCGGTAGGAGACCACCGCCCCTTGGGCGAAATAGGAGGCCGCTCCTGGTGATGCTGTTGGCGGACAACTGCAAGGAAAAGCACTGCACGATTAGCGGATCTAACCGCATGTCCCGCGAGGGTGAGCCATGGGAATAGCCCGCCGTCCCGCAGGGCACGCGGTTTCTAGGAGACCTAGGCGGATAGGGAAGACTGTCCGCCTACGCTGGGACCCATCGCGATCGAAAGGGACAATCTAAGGGTCACGATGAGCCAGCTGGCCACCTTAGGAAGGATCGCCGATTTCTGGGTTAACATAATCCCCGCACTTTTTCAAGTTCTGCAAAAGAACTTCGAAAAAGTTGGAGACCCACAAAAATCGTGATCCACCCCAACGGAAGAAGAGGAGCAAGGAGAGACAGAACCTGAAGACTCTCCTTAGAAGCTTGGTGCTTCTTGTCTATTTTCCTGCAAAAGGAAAGTTAGGGCAAGCATGTAGGGGTGGCACATCGAGTGTGTACCTGAATTTGCTTTTGCAAAACGAAGAAGGCGTGTCTTCTGTAAATGCTCTGCAAAATAAAAGTGAGGAAAACAGAAAGACACAACAACTCGCAAGTACCTGAAAGGGACCTGCAAGTCTTTGCTGATCTCTGCAAGAAGAGAGTTAGGAACATGCACAATACATGAGAGTAACTTGCAAGTACCTGTGAAGAAACTTGCAAGGGTTTGCTGATTTCTGCAAGAAGAGAGTTAGGAACAGGTATTGTATATAAAAATAAACTGCAAGTACCTGAATGAGGCTTGCAGGTGTTTGCTAATCTCTGCAAGAAGAGAGTTAGAAGAAAATAAGATGTGAAGATAACTTGCAAGTACCTGTGAAGAGAAGGCTTGCAAGTGTTAACTGTAGACTGTTAACTGTCGACAAGATAAGGCCGATATGACCAACTAGCAAGAAGAATGCCTGATGAATACTGTTATGAAATCCAGATCAATAAACTGAGTTGTTGACAGCTGACAGATATGACTGGATTGCAATAGCATAGCTGATAGCGCTTGAGCAAACAATGTATATAGAAGATGAGAGCAATAGAGCTTATATAGTTAGAGCGCGAGTCATCATCCGATAGAGCTTTGAATAAGCAATTCATATAGGATGAGCATGAACAAAGTTATTGCTGGAAATCCTTTTGGTAGGTCGGATTAACCTGTTCACCTGTGAAAGAAGGCAAGAGAGAAAAGGAGGTCTACACCCGGAATGATTAAAGTGGGTTGAATGCTGCCACAGGTGTTCCCCGTGGGCCTTATGCATCACTTGCCCAAAAAAAAATTTCGAGTATAGTCCTACTCGAAGCGGGCTTGCCGCGCATCCTCAAGGAGGGGGGAAGGGAAAAAGAGGTCCATGTTCGGAATGACTACAGAGGGTTGAATGCTGCCACAGGTGTTCCCCGTGGGCCTTATGCATCACTGGCCTGAGAAAGTCATTCCGAGTATGGTCCTGCTCAAAGCGGGAAAGGAAAAAGAGGTCCATGTTCGGAATGACTACAGAGGGTTGAATGCTGCCACAGGTGTTCCCCGTGGGCCTTATGCATCACTGGCCTGAGAAAGTCATTCCGAGTATGGTCCTGCTCAAAGCGGGCTGGCCGCGCATCCTCAAGGAGGGCACAAAGCAAGGGAATGTCCTGAGAAGGACCGCTGGAAGCAAGGAAGATCCTGAGAAGGATCGCTAGAAACTCTGCTCTCTTGCCCTGAGCACAAGCATCACTGATCAAGGAGACAGGTTGCGCCAAGAGGCCTATATTGTCTGTGTATTGATCAGTGAAGTTGTGAGAACCTGAGAGGCATGGATCGAGGATACCGGAGAGAGTTATTCGGCCACCACAGTTGAAGGATGATCCAAGAGACAAGGCTACGCTTGATCGCCATTGCTTGTCCAGCGAAGATCATCCTAACCGTAGTGTTTCCTATAAGACGCACAGCAGAGCTAACACATGGGGCTCCCCTAGCACACACTCTGTGTCAGATGCTGGCTAGGATCCTAAGCCTGAAGCCCATAATCGTAGATGAACTGCTCCCACTACACACATGGGTATACTCCCGCCATATGTGGTCGAAGCGGTAGTGCAAGAACAAACTACGGAGGGAACGTTTCAGACTTGGCGAAATCTCATTGGCGTATTGATCCAGAGTGAGAGAGAGAGAGGCAACAAAAAAGGGAACTGTGTCAGTACAGGATCTCTGAATAAAAACTTTGCAGAAAAGCAAGAATAAAACACTGAGAAGTGTTGTAAAGAATGTTTGAAAGAGGGAGAGAGTAAGGGTTGAGATAACCCCTGAAGATTGCAAAGAGCTCTGGAGGACTGTGAAGTCCTTGCTAGTTCAGAATAGCCTTCCCAGTATACCCTCATCGTCGGCGTCGAAGCATTCGACGGTTGGGTGAACAACGAGGAGAGGAGGCTCTTCGATGTGGTTCACTCCCCTTGAGGAGCAAGGAACATCTGAAATTTCTTTGCCCTTTGAAGTTGATGGGTCAGGGCGATCTTCTTTAGGAAGCAAGTCATGCATCTTGCCTTGCCGGAGCATCCTTTTCACAAGCTGGCGGAATGCTCGGCAGTCTTCTATTCGATGGCCTGGCTCTTTGTGGAATTCACAATAAGGCTCAGAGCTTCTAGACCTCTGATCGGTCGGCCGATAGGGCTTCTTGTAGTTGGCCCTATCTTTCATGATCTGGACTACTTCTTGCACGACGTCATCGAGATCTGACTCATGCAAGTCATCATCTTGCTCTTGTTGAATAGTTGCTGTTTGAGAAGGAGCTAGTGGTAGCAATGGATCTTGAGCATCACGGCTCGGGAAGGAGTATCGCTGGCGATGAAGCCTTCTCTCCTTCCTTGAGTGAGCTGGGAAACGATTGTAAGGAGACCTTGGAGTTTGCTTGCGAAACGGATCTTTCTCTGATACGAGCTTGGAGACGAAGCCTGGATTGCTCTTCTCGCCTCGGATGTATGAGTTGGCTAGAGCGATCAGCTCTTGGTATGTCCTTGGAGCACGGACATTAGCTTCAAACTTGAGAGGCCCTTCGCAAAGACCATGGATAAGAGCCACTCGGTACATTTCTTGATCAACGATTTCGATGTCCAGAATATCTCTCTGGAATCGATCAACAAATTGAGACCAAGTTTCATCACTGCGCTGGCTGATCTCAAAGAGGGCTTCAGGACCGCCCTTTCTCTTGGAGGAGGTAGAGAATCTGAGAAGGAATTCTCTACGAAGATCAAGGAAGGAAGCGATGGAGTGAGGACGGAGGCCATAGAACCAGTCCCTCACTTGCCCATCAAAGGTTGTCACAAGGAGCTTGCACTTGGTTGCATCTGACAGAGTCTTGAGAGCAACGGCTGATTCAAAGGCTTGAAGATGCTTGACCGGATCAGTCTCTCCTGTATAGATTGGCAGTCGAGGCTCTCTGAAGTTTGCTGGAGTAGGTTCAAGGCGAACACTCTCAATAAAGGGCGACGGCTCTTCCTGCTCTCCCACAGCATAGGGATCAAAGGGAGCATAGGCTGCAGCTGCAAAAGAAGCAGGGGGGTAGAAAGGAAAGGTTGCTGCAGGGGGAGCAGAGGCAGGAGCTGGGGGGCAAGGATGACTTCCTTGAAAGTTGAGAAATCTAGCAGGACTTCCCCGGGCTGCTTGCCGGAAGAAGTTTTGGCGAGCGGCAAACTCTTCATCTTGAGTTCGCAAAGGAGCAGCAGGACCTTGCGGGAAGGTCGGGGTGTAAGGCGGATAGAACGGAGGAAAAGCTTGAGAATAAGCTTGCTTATGCTCTGATGTTGGTGTTGGGTTGATTGGAGCAGCTGGAGCAGTTGCTGGACGAGAGTCTAACCGCTGCGTGATCGCAGCAAGGACTTGGTTGATTGCTTGGAACTGTTGAGCATTCTCACGGCGCGACTGCTCAAAGGCTTCCCAGAGAGGATCTTCACTGGGACTTGGAGCAAAGTTCTCGGCTGATTGATCTGACATGGCTAACTGTCGCTGTTCACCGTCTGACCGGATCTGAAGGTCGCGTGTTAACTGTTGATGCGCGGAAACGTCGCGGGGCACCAGCCAGCTAACACGGAGGGGGTGTTCGGTCTCACAAGCTAGGAGAGGAGGAGAGGAGGAAAGGAAGGAAGCCTCTGAGTGCTCGAGAGTGGAGCAAACGGCTTGTCAAAGAGGGTTGCGGGGATAGAGGACAGAAGCTTGATCAACAGAGCGGGTTGATCAAGAGAGGAGAAGGAGGTTGACCAGGAGCTGTCGAGCAGACGGCTAATATGACGGTTGTGCTTGCAGGTTGGTTGCCGAGAAGAGCTGAGCTGAGCAGAGGAGCAAGGCTTGCTGAGCAGAGGAGCAAGGCTTGCTGGGCAGAGGAGCAAGGCTTGCTGAGCAGAGGGAAGAAGAAGAAGGGGGCCGCTAGCAGCGGCAACAACACACTTCGCCCGCCGCGGCCTAAATGCCACTCCTGCGACGGGCTTTCCTTTTATTAAAAGCTAGAGATTACAAGCTTACAAGTACACCTTTGCAACAAATCAATAAAGGGGTACAAGGAGAAGCTGGCGGCTAAGAGAGAAGAAAATGCCAGAAAGCAGAGGAGAGAAGCTGCCAGAGACTAAGTAAAATAGTCTGCTAGCTGCTGGAGGACTGGAAAACTGAGTCTGCAGAGTCTGCTGGCAGGCTGCTGAAGGGCTGTAGAGGACTGCGCGGACAGAAAACTGAGTCCGCTGAGCTTGTTGGAGAGGGGATGACGGACTGGAAAACGGAGTCCGCAGGGCTTGCTGGCGAGACTTGCAGGATCCAGCCAGATGCAGAATGAGAGGCACCATGGGCTATTTATAGGCCCAGGGAAGTTCTTCTAGAAGCGGGGCCCAGTGACATCAGCATGACGACCTGCGCGGACTCCGCGAACAGAGATTTTGCGTCCGCCACTGTTGCCTGAGGAAGCAAGTGGAAGGACCACCTGCAGAGAACTGGAGGTCGCCCCTAGCGGGCGACCTGGGCGGACTCCGGGAGGAGTCCGCCCGGCAGGCGGAGGCCGCCCCCTAGCGGGCAGCCTGGGCGGACTCCGGGTGGAGTCCGCCCGGCAGGAGCCGGGGCCGCCCCCTAGCGGGCGGCCTGGGCGGACTCCTGGGGGAGTCCGCCCGGCGGGCCTGGCCGCCCCCTTGCGGGCGGCCTGGGCGGACTCCGGGTGGAGTCCGCCCGGCTGGCGGGCAGAGGCCGCCCCGGGTGGGCGGCCTCGGCGGACGGCGGCAAGAGGCCGCCGCCCCTCGGGCAGCAGGGAGGTCGCCCCTGGCGGGCGTCCTCGGCGGACGGCGGTAGGAGACCACCGCCCCTTGGGCGAAATAGGAGGCCGCTCCTGGTGATGCTGTTGGCGGACAACTGCAAGGAAAAGCACTGCACGATTAGCGGATCTAACCGCATGTCACGCGAGGGTGAGCCATGGGAATAGCCCGCCGTCCCGCAGGGCACGCGGTTGCTAGGAGACCTAGGCGGATAGGGAAGACTGTCCGCCTACGCTGGGACCCATCGCGATCGAAAGGGACAATCTAAGGGTCACGATGAGCCAGCTGGCCACCTTGGGAAGGATCGCCGATTTCTGGGTTAACAGTTCCCATACCACAATGACATATTGTCATAGGAGTCTTCTAGATTTATAAGAATAAACTTGATGAAAATGACATTATAATTAAGAACAATACTATGCTGGTAGCTAAAGGGTACAGACAAGAGTAATGTATTGACTTTGATCAAACCTTTGCCCTTGTAGCAAGATTGGAAGACATCAAACTTTTCCTTGTATATATTGTAAACAAAGTATTTAAAGTCTACCAGGTGGATGTTAAGTTAGGCTTCCTGAATGGTGACTTAAAGGACGAAGTGTATGTTGAACAGCCTTCAAGTTTTATTGATTCTAACTCTCCTAATTTTGTTTATAGACTTAGGAAAGCTTTATATGTGTTGAAGCAAGCCCCTAGAGCATGGTATGAGACATTGTCTAGTATCCTCATTGAGAACAAGTTCTCAAGGGGGAAGATAGATAAGACCATAAATCTAAGGGCAGGATCATCCTATTCTAAATTTATGTAGATGACTTAATTTTTGGGTCTACTGATGACAACCTTTACAGGAAGTTTGTTAAACTTATGTACGAGAAGTTTGAGATGAGCAATATCGGTAAGCTTAAGTACTTCTTAGGCATCCACCATGAAAACTCCCATGGGGACAAGTATGCCTATAGACAAATATGAGGCAGGGAAACCTATTGATGTAATTTTTTATAGAGGGATAATTAGATCTCTTCTATATCATACTACTAGTAGTCCAGACATCATGTATGCTATATGTGTTTGTGTTAGGTATTATGCTTGCCCTAAAGAATCTCAATACTCTGCTGCTAAGAGGATTTTTAGGTATCTTAAGGGCACACCAGATCTTGGCCTATGGTACCCTAGAAATAGGTATTTTGAACTAACAGGCTATTTAGATGCAGACTTTACAGGCTGCAATAAGGATAAAAAGAGCACATCAGGCACCTGTCAGTTCTTAGGAGGAAGACTAGTGTCTTGGTGCAGCAAGAAGCAGACCAGTGTAGCAATCTCTACAGCTGCGTTTGAGTATATCTCAGCATGTAGCTGCTATGCGAATTTACTATGGATCCAGCATCAGCTTCGGGACTATAACCTTCACATATGTAAAACCCCCATGTTCTGTGATTCTAGTAGTACAATCTCAATTGTGATGATCTTATTTCTCATAGCAGGACTAAGAATATTGAGATTAGGTATCATTTTATTAGGGAGCATGTGGAAAAGAAAGTCATCTATCTTGAGTTTGTCCCCCTAGACAAGCAAGTGGCAGACATCTTTACTGAGCCACTAGATGAAGTCAAGTTCAACACCTTCAAGTTTGAATTGGGTATGTTGAACTTGGTATAGCTTAAGTTGCTCCTAATTTTATTTTATTGCAGGATTTACTTTGCTTGCATGTACATAAGTCTTTCAAATGGTATCAAGACTTTAATGGACTCAAGTGTTCGGTAAAGAGGATGACAACATATTCTCCTATTGAGGGGGAGCAAGTCCAACAGTTGCAAGAACAAGTTCAACTTCCTGGACAATACACAAACTGAGGGGGAGATCAACCCTAGTGGATGGCTTCTACTATGAAGTCACTGCTGCTGCAGGAGAAGTGGAAAAGCCAATATCTCCCTTACTACAACTGCAATCTGCAAAAGTTTCTAGGGATTTGAGGAATGGCATTAGCTCAAGTGCATAACTAATAATAGATAGCTCAAGTGGATCAGTGGACCACTCAAGTTTCAAGTGGTTGTAGTGATGTGTTGTGTCTGTAGTCTCAACATAAGAGGTATGATATCTAATCAAGCAGGTTGGTCACTAGGAAAATTTCTCAAGTGGTATCAACACAAGCTATTGGCTAGGATCAAGAGATACATTCTCTAGTGCATGATCCTATCACCTCCCTCATTATATAACTATTTACTTTTAGAAGCTAGAAAGGGGGAGGAGTAGAGCAATGCTGAGTATAATACTGAGCTGAGCAATACTTATCAGAAAGGAGGGAGATGGTGTGTAATAAATGCCAAGGGTGAGATGTGGAAGCAACACATGACATGACCAGGTCATGTTGAGTAAGTGCATGTTACTTGGAAACATTCAAGTAATATGAAGAGTGTAATGTTGAGCCATTGCAATGTTTCCACCTGTTGGAACACCCTATTACTAATTTGGGTCAGGATCACTATGTCTCTAGGAATTTATGCTTTGACCTTCTGTATAGATAATAGGTCAATTAGAATTGAGTCTAAGGGATCAGGAATCTAGGTTTGGAAGCTGCCCTGAAGACCCAAGTTTTTCTGGAGACTAAGTCCAAATCGTCGAGCTCAGCACGACGTTTCGTCGAACTCCGGTCGACGATCGTCTAGCTCAACTTTGGCATATCGTCGAGCTCTGGTCGACGATCGCTGAGCTCAACTTCTCAATATCGTCGAGCTCCATTCGACGATCGCTGAGCTCAGGTCGACGATTTTGGCTCTGCACTGGATCCTTATCTCTGAGCTCAGTTCGACGATCTTTGAGCTCAGATCGACGATTTCTTTGCTGATTGGACTTTCCAGTTCGCTGAGCTCAGCTCGACGATAGCAGAGCTCAGTTCGACGATTTCAGTTATCCTTCAGAATTCTAATTCAAAATCAGATAGAAGTTATTATGCATTTAAGACAGAAGATCTGCCAGCCGTTTTCATTTACTTCTGGAGCAAGTTTCAAGGGATTTTCTAAGGAACAAATCAGTGGACTTTCCTTCAGAACATATTATACAATTAAGGCTGTAATTAATTCAGACCAACGGCTATCTTTGACAGAGCAATTTTCCTATTGAGATTCAGAGAATAAAGGACAGAATGTTTTTGAATCAAAAGAAGACAGACAAGAACAAGAGAATAGAAAAAGACAAGTAGAGTACACCTCTCTATACACAGAGACTCTGTCAATCTTCTGTCAACAAGAATTCAGAAGAACACTCATCAAAAAGAGATCAAGCTTTAAAACATTCTTCAGATCTCTTCAGCTCTCAAGTGTTCAAGGCCAACATCATCTCAAGACTCCAGACACTCAACATTTCAGCTTGCTGAAATCATCTTCTGCTGGAGATCTATTTTTGAAGGCCTATCACCCTCAGCAAAGCTCATCTTCCTGAAGACTTCAAGGACTCAGGGGGAGCTTTGAAATCAATCCACATAGTCTTCTCAGTTTCTTGAGAAAGAGAAGACTGCCATAACTCTCTCACCCCCCAATCTGTAAAGGGTTTTTCAAACTCCCTTCAAAAGTTTGAATCTGGTTTTTGAGCACCTTGTCAAAAGCTCATTGGTGGCAAGACACCTGATCAAAAAATCTGTTTTGGTTTTTGAGCACCTTATCAAAAGCTCATTGGTGCCCAGGACACCTGATCAACTCATCCTGCAGTGGATTTCTACCTAGGGTGGTAGAAGAGTGGATGTACCCAAGTTGGGGAACCACTATATTTCCTTGTGTCATCTGGTTGTGCATGTTTTCTTTTTGTTTCTGGCCTAGATTTTCTTGTGCTTAATATCTGCATAGCTTAATTTTATTTCTGCTTCCCTGCTTACACTCATTATAACAATTGTTGTAAAGCTTTGCAAAAGTTTTCTTTGTGTTTTCAAAAAGCACCATATACTCTATTCACCCCCCCTTTAGAGTATATCAGATCTAGTTTCCCCTTTCAATTGGTATCAGAGTCAGGTTGGTTAAACATACCATATCTGTTTGGTTGTACAGGCTAACACCTGAACCCCAAAGATCTCAAACTAGATCCTTCTTTTGTTTTCTTTTTATATTAGATTTAGCTTGCACAAATCATGGCCCAAAACAAAGACTATGCTAGCACCAGACCTCCAGTGTGCAATCTGTCAAAGTTTGCACTTTGGAAAGCAAGGATTAGATTATACATGAACTCTATTGACGAAGATATTTTTAATTCTGTTTTTGACAGTGTGCCCAAGACCTCCAGAGAGCACAAGCACAAATGCTGTTCCACCTCCATCAGGAACAGATGCTGACATTAAAAGATGGAAAGTAGCTGATGCCAAGGCAATGAACATTCTAGCTCAGACAATGTCAGATGACATTTTTCAGAAGGTAGCTGAATGTAATTCAGCCAAGGAGATCTGGGACAAGCTTTCAGAAATTGTCTCTGGCTCAGCTGATGAGAGAAAGGACAGAAGATCTCATCTCATCTCCCAATATGAGAACTTCAAGAAGGGAGAAACTGAGTCAGTGGGAGACATGTACAATAGATTGAGTCTAATTGTCAGTGAACTGAGGACATTAGATAAAGAAATCTCACTGACAGAACTCAATGACAAGATCCTAATGTGCTTCCCCAGCACTTGGGATTCAAGAATCTGTCCAATTAAAGATGCCAGAAGCCTAAATGAGATTACCACTGAAGCCTTGTTGGGTAAGCTCAAATCTTATGAGCTACTCATCAAGAACAGAGAAGAAGAACAGAAGGCTGCTTCTCCAGCCACAAGAAAGGAGAAGACTATTGCATTCAAGGCAGCTGAGGATCTGCCTGAAGAAAAGGCCACAAGCAATGATGAACTTCTCAGCCTATTGGCCAAAAGATTCTATAAGATGGCCAGAAAGGATTTCAGAAGAAGATCATACAAGGATCAGGATAAGCCAAGGTATGACAAGTCCATTGGCAATAACAAAGAAATTATTTGCTTTGGTTGCAGGAAACCAGGGCATATGGTTCCTGACTGTCCAGAAAATAAGAACAAGGACAGGAGGGACAGAAAAGAAAGAAGAAAGGAGAAGGACTCCAAAAGGCATGGAAATGACAAACCTTCCACCAGCAAAAGTAAGCACACAAGGAAAGGATTTGTTGCTGAATCCTGGAGTGAGACTGAAGAGGAGTCACAGGCCTCTTCCAGCTCAAGTGATGATGAGGATGATGCAGAGGAAAAAGAATTCTGCATGATGGCAATCAATGCCTCTCAACACAACTCAGAGGAAGAGGAGTCAGAGTCAGACTCAGAAACTCAACCTGAAGAAGATCAGGTAATCAACTCTTTTGATTTCACTTCAGAAGATTTTAAGCTTGAATTTAAAGCACTATGTTTAGACCTGCTAAAGTCTGAGAAAGAGATCATCTCTCTCAGAAATCAATTGTCTGAACACAATGCTTTAAAATCAGAAAACCTCAAGCTCTCTCAGGAGTTGGAGAACCATAGGGAACAGATAGCTTCACTGAAGAGTGAACTCTCTGAGGCCAAGAAGCTTGAAGAATCTCTCAATGGGAGAAGCATCAAGCTGATGGACATCACAAGCACAGTGAACTCAAGATTCAACAGTACACTGGGCTTGGGTGCCTCATCCAGCCAACCTATTGTTCTAACAACCCCTATCAAGTTCATTTCTGACAAGGGAAAGGGAGTTGTAGAGGTTGCCAGGAAAAATTCTGATCTGCCTCAGAAAACTAAAGTCCAGTACAAATCGTCGAACGGAGATCGACGATCGCCGAATGAAGATCGACGATCGCCGAACGCAGCTCGACGATCTCAGGACAAATCGTCGAACGCTGATCGACGATCTAAGCCAAGATCGTCGAACGCTGCTCGACGATCCCATATACCTGACCTCAGCCATAGTCGACCGTCGAACGGAGCTCGACGATCTGACCCAAGATCGTCGAACTCAGCTCCAAGATCGTCGAACAGAGGTCAGAGCAGTGGAAAAATTTTCAAGGGCAAGTCAAAATTGAATCCTGAGGGTTCTTCATCCCAAACATTTAACCCTTATACTGAATGGATTTTACCTCCAAGGAGATATCATCCTGAAGGATATAAGAGTCAGCCAGGGATGTCTTTCATTTCTGAATTTAAAGGTTATCAACCTAGGCCCAAGGTAAACTGGGTCAAAAACAAGTGAATTGCTTTATGTGCAGGTGAAGACCTATCCAACATCTAACCAGCAATGGTATTTGGATAGTGGGTGCTCTAAGCACATGACAGGGAACAAGGACAACCTCAATTCCTTTAAAGCCAAGCTTGGACCCAAAGTTATCTTTGGTGACTCCAATTTTGGGCAAACTAAAGGATATGGAGCAGTCCAGATTGGTTCTGTAACCTTCAAGAAGGTAGCATATGTGGAAGGACTGAAGCACAACCTAATCAGTATCAGTCAGCTATGTGATGAAGGCTACCAGGTGACCTTCAGCAAAACTCTATGCAAGATCAAGTCAGAGGACAACACCACTGTGTTGACAGGTAAAAGGAAAGGTAACATCTACCTTGTAGATTTTCTTTCAACTTCTATAGATATCTGCTTATTCAATTCAGTTTATAGACCAAATGTTTTATGGCATAAGAGATTAGGACACCTAAACCTTAGAACTATTGCTAGGCTATCCAAGGACAATCTTGTTAGAGGACTACCTTCTGGCCCCTACAAGAAGGAAGGACTCTGCAAGGCTTGTCAATTAGGCAAGCAAACTAAAAACAGTTTTAAGTCACTTAATAAGAGTGATTCACCTAGGATATTGTATCTGTTACACATGGATCTATTTGGACCCATCACAGTACAAAGCCTAGGAGGGAAATCCTACACTTTAGTGATTGTAGATGACTTCTCTAGATTCACTTGGGTGTTCTTTCTAAGGAAGAAGTCTGATAACTTTAAGTGTCTGACAGAGTTTCTCAAATGTATAAAGATTGAGTTCAATACTCACATTGCCCTGATCAGAAGTGATCATGGGACAGAGTTTGATTCTCTTCTTATGCAAGAGTTCTGTCAGAGTGAAGGGATCAGGCACACTTTCTCAGCTCCTAGAACTCCTCAACAAAATGGGGTAGCTGAAAGGAAAAATAGAACCCTTATTGAATCTGCCACTACATTGTTGTCAGATGCTCATCTACCTCTATCCTTTTGGGCAGAGGCAGTGAACACCTCCAACTATGTGCTGAACAGGAGTCTGATACATAAACTGAAGGGAAAGACTCCCTATGAATTACTCAAAGGGAAGAAACCTAAAGTTGACTATTTCAAAATTTTTGGTTGCATTTGTTATATTCACAATAATGATAAGAAACATCTAGCAAAATTTCAAGCCAAAGCTGATGAAGGAGTGTTTCTGGGATACTCCATGATCAGCAAGGCCTATAGGGTTTATAATAAATCATCATTAAAAATTGAGGAATCTGTTCATGTTTCTTTTGATGAAACTAACATGTCTTTCAAGGAGAAGATTTCTTCTACCATAGAACCTGTGCAGGAACACTCTCTAGTTGAAGATATGAACAAGCTACAGGTTGCTCAAGAAGATGAAAGCAGTGGAAGATGAAAGCAATGCTCAACATATTGAAGCACAACCTGAAGAGCCAGTTGTTGTACCACAAGAGGAAACAACAACACAGGTTGGTGAACAATCAACACCCCCTGTTGATTTAGTAACATCAAGAGACCATCCAATTACCCAAATAATTGGAGAAATCTCAGCTGGTGTGCAAACCAGAAATCAGGTCAACCAAAACCTGTTGCACACCTGCTTCCTTTCTCAAATTGAACCTCAGTCCATTCAAGATGCAGAGCAAGATCCACACTGGATCATTGCCATGCAAGAAGAGCTGCATCAATTTGAGAGGAACAAAGTATGAGAACTAGTGCCAAAGCCTAAGGATCATTCCATTGTTGGAACAAAATGGGTATTCAGAAACAAACTGGATGATCAAGGAGTAATAATAAGGAACAAGGCAAGGCTAGTTGCCCAAGGATATTCTCAAGAAGAAGGAATTGACTACGACCAGACCTTTGCACCTGTTGCAAGATTAGAAGCCATCAGGATATTCTTAGCTTATGCAGCTCACAAAGGCTTCAAAGTTTATCAAATGGATGTCAAGAGTGCCTTCTTAAATGGAGACATCAAAGAGGAAGTCTATGTCAGACAACCTCCAGGTTTTATCTCTCCAACTCATCCTGATTTTGTTTTTAGATTAAATAAAGCATTATATGGTCTCAAGCAAGCTCCTAGAGCATGGTATGAGACCCTAGCATGCTTTCTCCTTGGAAAATGGTTTTATAAGGGGTAGAGTAGACCAAACTCTTTTCATTAGAACCCATAAGTCCCACACCCTACTAGTACAAATTTATGTAGACGATATCATTTTTGGTTCTACTGACTCAAAACTATGCAGAAGGTTTTCCAACCTAATGCATTCTAAATTTGAGATGAGTAGCATGGGTGAGCTATCCTTCTTCCTAGGATTGCAAGTCAAACAACATGCTGAGGGCATCTTTATTTCTCAAACCAAATATGCTAATGAGCTGGTTAAGAAATTTGGCATGTCTGAGGCATCTTGTATGAAAACACCCATGCCTACCAATGCTGTATTGGATGCTGATGAACATGGGAAACCTGTTGATCAGACAACATATAGAGCAATGATTGGCTCTTTACTGTATCTTACAGCTAGTAGACCAGATATAATGTTTGCTACATGTATATGTGCTAGATTCCAAGTTAGCCCTAGAGAGTCACACCTCACATTAGTAAAGAGGATTCTTAGGTATGTTAAAAGTTGTCCAAATCTAGGACTCTGGTATCCAAAAGATTCAGCATTTGAGTTAACTGGATTCTCTGATGCTGATTATGCTGGATGCAGAATTGACAGGAAAAGCACCAGTGGAACTTGTCAGTTCCTTGGTGATAGACTTGTCTCCTGGTTTTGCAAGAAACAAACATCTGTGTCAACTTCAACTGCTGAAGTTGAATATATGGCTGCAGGCAGTTGTTGTTCACAAATATTGTGGATTCAAAATCAACTCCTAGACTATGGTTACAACTTAGAGAAGTCAAAAATATTTTGTGACAATACAAGTGCTATCTCCATAGCTCAAAATCCAGTCCTCCATAGTAGGACAAAACATATAGAGATTAGGCATCATTTCTTAAGGGATAATGTTGAGAAAAATAAAATTGAATTGCAATATATCCCAACTGATTTACAAAGGGGAGATATTTTCACCAAACCTTTGGATGAAAAGAAACATACCTTCTTCCTAAATCAGTTAGGAATGTTAGATGGAGGAAGTCTTAAATAAAACCCAAGATTTTGAAAGCTAAAAATGACCAAGACTAGGCAAAATTTCTGTTTTCCTTAGAGTCTAGAATTCTCTGATCTCTGAACTGCGCTCGACGATTTCCCCAAAGATCGTCGAACGGAGTTCGACGATTTCCTGAATCGTCGAACTGAGTTCAGCGCTCCTTTGATAGTATAGATTCTCTCTTCTGGTCAACGATCGTCGAACGGCGCTCGACGATTTTGTTCCCTGAACGATCGTCGAACGGAGCTCGACGACTTTCCAGATCGTCGAACGGAGATCGACGATTTTGGAGTCTCTTCAGATTCCTTTAGAAGCCTCGATCGTCGAACTGAGTTCAACGATCTTTCCTTTTCTGCGTCGAACCCTAATATAAAATTCTTTTTTCGTCGTCGTTCTCTCTTGCGCTTTCAATTTCTCTGCAAACTTCTCTTCCCTCCAAGCAGTTCTACACTTGGTCGTTTTGTCTGTTGATTTTTTGCAGGTACCATGGCCGTTTCTGTTGCTGTGCTCGCTGCCATGAAATTTGATGCCTGCTTTGACATCGATTTCGATTCCTTCAACACAACAGATCAAATCTTCCAAGATATTCTCACCTTATTCAAAGATCAGCAATTAACTGCCTTGATGTCAACCAGAATCAAACTTGCCTCAGATGAGATTAAAGAATGGGTTTACACTGCCCACAACCTTGACACAAACACCATAGTTGGCTCCATTGGTGGCACCCAGGTACCTCTGACTCCAGCAGTATTGACAGAAGTGTTTGGCTTCAGGAATGGTGAAGACTCTGCTGACCATTCTGGAGAAGAGTTTGCTGATGTTCTTGCCAGGATGGGCCATCCTGAGGGGAACCCTAGCAAACTGTTTAAGAGAAACCTGTCTGTGGAATACAGGTTTTTGGCTGATGTAGTAGGGAAGGTCCTTTTGGCCAAGCATTCTGCTCATGATACAATCTCCAGATATCAGCTCTGCCTTATGGGAGCTCTGGTAGATAGCAAAAGCCTGAACTGGGGAGAAGTATTCTTTGATTTGTTGAAGAAAAAGATCAACAAAACTTTTGTGAATTATGGAAGAATTCTGGGACTCTTCCTCCAGGCTAAGTGCCCTGCCCTGCTAGTCTCCTCTGGAGTGCACATCAATGCCTCCAAGAGACTCACCTGTGCCCTTTTTGGGAAATGGGACAGGCAAATCTCCAAGCCCAGCAGGCCCTCTTCTTCTGGCCCTTCAGGCACCAGGACTCTAAGAGTCACTCCACCCCAGGCCTCTGCCCCTACAGAGGACCTGCCTGCTAGTGCTGCTGCTTCTCCTCCTCCAAGCTCAACCCTACCTCCAGCTCCATCCACTTCTCCAGCCACCTCCACAATTACCATCTCCAGCCCATCTCCAACTTCTATTCAATCTCCAGCCACAATTTCCTCTCCACCAGCAGACCACTTCCTTCCCTTATTCTCTTACCCCCCTCCAGATGTCACCTCATCCCCATCCCTTCCAACTTTCACTCTCCTGGATGAATCCTACATGGATGATTCCCCCTCTTCTCCTCCAGATTTGCCATCCTCCTCCACATCTTTCCAAGACCTTCTCCACCAGATTCTTGATCAACCCACCTTCACTCCCTCCATTTCCATCCCTCTATCCTCCATATCTACCATACCCTCTCCTGAGCCATCCCTTCCACCCTTTAGCCCTCCTCCTCCAGCTCCCTCAGCCATCCCTGTACCCTCTACCTCTGCTCCCCTTGAGCATGTAGATCTCCCAGCCCTTGCTGATCAGTTGTATGAGCTCCTTGCACCTAGGCTCTCCCTTCTCATGGAGGCCACCTTAGCTCCTCTGCAACAATCAGTGGCAGCTCTCTCTGCCAGGCTGTCCTCCTTCCTTACCCCTATAGCAGCACCACCAGCAGTGTGCCTTGATGCACAGGTTTCTGCATCCAGGCAGGGGGAGATGCCCTATGAAGCCAGCTTCCATGCTGCTGTTGCTGCTGCTGCTCCTCCTGCTGTTGTCTCTCATGCTGCTGCTTCTGCTTCTGCTACTGCTGTCATTCCTGTCATAGCACTAGACCTAAGGTCTCTGCTATCCACTTTTGATACTGCTTACTTCAGCTGCCTCCCAGAGCCATATGCTGCCCAGCCCTCAGAAGATATGTCCAAGGCCCTAGTGCCCTTCTCATGCTGTGACCCCAGTATAATTTCTGCTTTCATTCAGTCAGTGACTGCTGCTTATGATGATGCTGCTGCTGCTGCTGCTGAAGACAATGCTGTGTCTACCTCTGGAATTGCTGTTGCTACTGAGGAAGAAATTGTTTCAATTGCTGCTGTTGAGCCCTCATCCCAGGATGTTTTGATGACAGAGGCTATTGATGTTGAGCCTGCTGTAGATGTTGTTATTGTTGTCTCTGAACCTGCTGCTGCCAAAATTCCTGAAGTAATCTCTGTTGTAACATCTGCTGCTCCTGTATTTGTTGTAACATCTGCTGCTTCTGTATCTGGTACATCTGCTGTTTCTGTTGCCCCATCAGCTGCTGTGAAACTGAAAGAGGATTTGATGAAAAAGCTTGATGCTTTATATGATGCACAAAGTTCTGAATCTGAGGATTATAATACTGCTTCTGATGACTCATCTGCCACAATTGCAAGGAAAAGAAAGGCAAGAAGTAAGGCCTTGAAGAGAGTTCCTCCTGCCAAAGTCAGAGATGATAATGATGTTCCATATTATATTCTGCACAATTGCCCAATCTCTGAGCATTGGATGCAATTCTCCAGGAACCAGTTAAAGGCAATGAAGAAGAAGAGGAAGTCTGATAAAGATTCTTCTCAGTCCAAGTACCCTCATCCTCCTCCACCACCTCCACCTGATGCAGGTGCAGGTGGCAGCTCTGCAAGATCAGGCCCTGCTAGAAGCCAGACTCCCTACCAGCCTCATGCAAGAACATATCAAAGGGAAAGCCAATCTAGGGGGTCCTACTCTAGAAGGGGAGGATATAGGGGAAACCAAAGAGAAACTCAGGTTTACTCCAAAGGACACTCCAGGCAGCATCCTTATTCCAGGGGTGGACATGTCTCTTCTGATACATCTTCAGGTCCATTCCCTTATAAGCTTAGAGATACAGTGACTGCCAGGACCCCTCAAGAAACTACTTCCAACAGGTATGAGCCACCTGTTCCATTTGAGGATCCTGAGAAAAATCCCATGGCTTGGACTGCAAGAATGAAAGAACTGGCTGCTTTGGATCAGATAAAGAAAGCAAAAGAACAAGGGCTAGACACTTCCAATATATCTACTATGTCAGAGCAAAGGCAAAAAGAGTTAGAAAGATATGCTTCCAGTAAGTTTTTTGATGCAGACAGATACATGGAGTTGCATCCAGCTGCAGTGGTTCCCAGGGCTTCAAAGCAAATCTATTTGGGTGCAGCTGATGATACCAGATCAAAACAACAAGCATTAAATCCTAACAGGGAAATTAAAATGGTTAAAGGCAAAGAAAAGGAATAACTCTGTAAGGTGATAATTCTTGACTTCTGTGACTGCCTTCTGGATATCATGTTTATATATCTCTGAGATGGTTCTGTGATGTTTAGCTGTGTTGTTTTTTTTATGTTTCTGTGACTGTACTCTGTTGTTTGTTTTTCAAAATCTGTAAATAGTTTTCCTAACCCAAATAGGGGGAGATTGTTGGAACACCCTATTACTAATTTGGGTCAGGATCACTATGTCTCTAGGAATTTATGCTTTGACCTTCTGTATAGATAATAGGTCAATTAGAATTGAGTCTAAGGGATCAGGAATCTAGGTTTGGAAGCTGCCCTGAAGACCCAAGTTTTTCTGGAGACTAAGTCCAAATCGTCGAGCTCAGCACGACGTTTCGTCGAACTCCGGTCGACGATCGTCTAGCTCAACTTTGGCATATCGTCGAGCTCTGGTCGACGATCGCTGAGCTCAACTTCTCAATATCGTCGAGCTCCATTCGACGATCGCTGAGCTCAGGTCGACGATTTTGGCTCTGCACTGGATCCTTATCTCTGAGCTCAGTTCGACGATCTTTGAGCTCAGATCGACGATTTCTTTGCTGATTGGACTTTCCAGTTCGCTGAGCTCAGCTCGATGATAACAGAGCTCAGTTCGACGATTTCAGTTATCCTTCAGAATTCTAATTCAAAATCAGATAGAAGTTATTATGCATTTAAGACAGAAGATCTGCCAGCCGTTTTCATTTACTTCTGGAGCAAGTTTCAAGGGATTTTCTAAGGAACAAATCAGTGGACTTTCCTTCAGAACATATTATACAATTAAGGCTGTAATTAATTCAGACCAACGGCTATCTTTGACAGAGTAATTTTCCTATTGAGATTCAGAGAATAAAGGACAGAATGTTTTTGAATCAAAAGAAGACAGACAAGAACAAGAGAATAGAAAAAGACAAGTAGAGTACACCTCTCTATACACAGAGACTCTGTCAATCTTCTGTCAACAAGAATTCAGAAGAACACTCATCAAAAAGAGATCAAGCTTTAAAACATTCTTCAGATCTCTTCAGCTCTCAAGTGTTCAAGGCCAACATCATCTCAAGACTCCAGACACTCAACATATCAGCTTGCTGAAATCATCTTCTGCTGGAGATCTATTTTTGAAGGCCTATCACCCTCAGCAAAGCTCATCTTCCTGAAGACTTCAAGGACTCAGGGGGAGCTTTGAAATCAATCCACATAGTCTTCTCAGTTGCTTGAGAAAGAGAAGACTGCCATAACTCTCTCACCCCCCAATCTGTAAAGGGTTTTTCAAACTCCCTTCAAAAGTTTGAATCTGGTTTTTGAGCACCTTGTCAAAAGCTCATTGGTGGCAAGACACCTGATCAAAAAATCTGTTTTGGTTTTTGAGCACCTTATCAAAAGCTCATTGGTGCCCAGGACACCTGATCAACTCATCCTGCAGTGGATTCCTACCTAGGGTGGTAGAAGAGTGGATGTACCCAAGTTGGGGAACCACTATATTTCCTTGTGTCATCTGGTTGTGCATGTTTTCTTTTTGTTTCTGGCCTAGATTTTCTTGTGCTTAATATCTGCATAGCTTAATTTTATTTCTGCTTCCCTGCTTACACTCATTATAACAATTGTTGTAAAGCTTTGCAAAAAGTTTTCTTTGTGTTTTCAAAAAGCACCATATACTCTATTCACCCCCCCGCCCCTTTAGAGTATATCAGATCTAGTTTCCCCTTTCACCACCCTCAAGTAGTTTGAGGAATGTCCTTCATTTAAGTGTTAAGTGGTATATGAAAAATGAATTGAATTGTTATTCTGGAGATTCAAGTGGCATGAAAAAGCTACAACTACTTTGATACCATCAAGTGGTATAGCTCACAACTGCTTTGAATTTTCAAGTGGCATGAAAAATCTTATAGCTGCTTTGAATCTATATAATTTATGAGAAAAAGCTTCTTAGTATTGCTGTGTGTTTTGTCTTCTTCAAATAGGGGGAGATTGTTTGGAATATTTCCCTCAATGTTCCCTAGATTTGAAAAGGCATCACCATTAACACTAAGAGCATATTTTTATTTGATGTTGTTCAAGTTTATCATGTGCATGATGTTCCATGGAACAAGTATAGACAGATTGTATAAGTTATTATGACAGGTGGTCACATGGTAGAAATGTGGAAAGACTGAAAATTGTCTAAGTCCACAAGCATCAAGTGAAGACAGTTCACTTTATGACAGAAGCCAAATAACGTTGAGTAAAGGATGGACAGTCAAAGCCCATCAATTTGCAAATAAGATTTGTGGCTAAGTCCACTAGTGATGAGTGATGACAGTTCTCTCAATGCCATATAACAAGAAGCATCGAGTAAAGCTCAGTCTTTCAAAGCTTCTGCAGTGGCAAAGGAGAAATTCTAGCGAAGCCCAAAAGTATTGAGTGAGGACTGCTCACTCAATTGCCAAAGAAGAATTCTTTGATCTATTAGTGTTCAGTCAAAGCTTAAGAAGAGATAGACAGGAAAATATGCCCAAGTCCAGATGTGTTGAGTGAGGACAGCTTACTCAACACAAGCCCATCAAGAAAATCGGCTAAGTACATATACATTGAGTGAAGCCAGATCACTCAACGTCTCATCAAAGAAGACAGGAAAAGGCAGAAGTGTTGAGTAATGAAGGCTCACTCAACACATTCTTAAAGAGAGATGCGGCTAGGTACAGAAGCGTTGAATGAATTTAGTTCACTCAACTCCTCAGCATGAAGGCTGGCAGGTAGCGAAGCGGCTAAGTCTAGGAGCGTTGAGTGAAGCCAGTTCACTCAACGCACTCAACACCAGGAAGTGCAGTAAATCTGGCTAAGTGTTTTTGCATTGAGTAAGGGCTATTCACACAACGCAATCCACACATGGGATGAAACTGTGAAAATGACTAAGTCCACAAATGATGACGTCACCATGAGTCAGCAAAGTTTCAAATTGTTGTGGGAAAGCTACAGTACACGAAAAATGGCGCCGCAGGCCTACCATCTGACTTTTCCTGTAAAAGCAAAGTTGCAGCCAACAACATCAGTGGGGCCAATAGTTCAAATAGTCGTTGGATGGCGGAAGATAAAAGGCTTGAGATAGGCGGAGACAACTTAACTTTTGGAAGACAACTTTTATGGTTTAACATATCGCAAAGAGGCGAAACTTCATCGTATTCTTCCACACCATTGTTGCAGAGCTTGAAGCAGAAGTTCAATCCCGCTGATCTAAAAGTTCATATAGATATTTGTAGAGATCCTCACCTGCTACAGCAAGTTCAGAAGTGATTTCTGAGAAAGAAGAATAAGCAGATCCATCGAGTTTTTGTAGTCAAGGTTAGTTGAGTGAAGGAAACAAAGAACTGTCAAATCATTTATCTTCATCTGAAAGATCAGGAACTTGAGTTTCTTAGATCTTCCAACACAAGCAATAGTTTCTTGAAGACCATCGTTCTTATTGCTTAGAACAGGTTAGGCCTAAGATTTGCTCAACTCAGGAAGCAGTAGACTTAGAGAACTTCTCTGGAGTCAAATAAACACCAACAAAACTCTTTCTTTTTTGTAGGATCCTTTGGATCTGAGTTGTAGGCATATTTTATAAAGATTGAGGTAGGATCACTTGTTCATCTGAGTGTAGGGCCTATATGTCTATGGTAGGGTTGTTTGTTTGAGGTAGGAGAGTAATTCTCTCTGAGCGACAGGGCCTTTGTGCCTGAGTTGTAGGATCTAGCTTTGGATCAGAAGTAGGGATTTGTGCATGAGTTCTAGGAGTGTTATTCTCTTTGAGTGGTAGGTGATCTTTGGATCACTGAGTTGTAGTAGCAAGCATGCTCTGAGGTAGGGCCTTGTGCTTGAGGTAGGTCATGAAAAAGTCTGAGAGATCTTGATTGATCTGTGCTGTAAGATCTTAGGGTTTGAGTTTTGGAGAAGTTCCTTATCTAACACACTATTAAAAAGGAGGGAGGCATAGTGGATGTATAAGTAATCTGGGGAACCACTATAAATATGGTGCGTGCTTTGTGATTTCTTGAGAGCTAACCTATAACTAACACATAACACACCTTAAGAGGATAAATATTTCTAAAGAGACTAAAACTTATTCACCTCCCCTCTAGGTGTTTAGCTATCTTTGAAACTAAAGTCTTTCAATAATAGAAGGTCTGGTCGGGGTCCCATGCCATATTCCATGGATAGTCTTTGAAGTTACGTATTGAAAACAAAATTCAAAAGCACATCCTAACTCAGAGTGTGTTCTAGTGGAAGTAAATTAATTTTGAACGGGTAAGCCAACCATAAGAATGTCCACTAAAGTAAAACAGGAATGATAACACAATACACAAGTGTTATGGCCTTAAGGCTTTACATAGTTTAATCAAAAAATTTTGTCATGCATACTTCGGCACCTAGGATGGCCACATATGTAAGGAAAAATAAAGATGGGAAATTTGATTTGGCCTTCGAGGGTCGGCTCATGAATCATGGGCTCCAACCCGCTATTTCCTGCTTGACTCAGATGCACCTTCAAGAAGCATTCCACCTCAAATGTGGAAATCATAGCAATGGTCAGCAATAGCTGACCAAATTATAACGTCCTCACACCTCACTCGGGGTGGCAGTACTCCTTCCCTATAGTCACTAGCATATATAAATATTGGCAAACATAACGTGCAACTTAAGCACCATTCGCCAGAGACGTTGGCAAGGCCGACCAACGCCTCGTGCTCTCAATGCACATTCTTGGTGCATATTACCTCAAAGGGTGTCACCTCCATTCTCTACGACGGTAAGCAATGTTTGAGCATTCTAGCCTTTTATGGTCGAAGCCAAATATAATGCCCTTATGGCTACGACAAAGTAAAGGTGATCCCTATGAACCACACAATGACTCCCTCCAAGTCGATCGGCACAGGTTTGGGTCTAGTTCAGCTCTTTCTAGGTGCTCAAATCATCGGGCTCAGCAAAACACAATGTGAGCCAGCATCCATTTTCCCATTTGTTCGACACAACCCTGTTATGGTCCTAGGCTAGCACTCACGGCCTCCTAAGTTGGGCCCCTCAAGCTCTCAACTCTACACAATGTCCCCCAGGTCTTCAAGAGACAGGCCTCACCAAATGACATCCAGGTCTCCACAAGGTAGGCCTCACAATCAAACAGTGCTCACTAGGAGCTACCGCCGGCAGTAGCGCTACCGTCGTGCGGTAGGAGATAGACCATCGATTATTCACCTTAAATGGGTGTTTACCTGGAGACCAACTCTAGTACTCTCACTACATCCATTTACACACCACGTGACTCCGAAATCTACGCGATTTCCATGGAGTCTTCACTGGCATACATACAAACATCACCAATTCATACCAACTTGTGTAGATGGGCTTCAAACAGCATGCCTATCTCGTAATTCGATTCTGGGTTCTAAATGCAACACTAATAGGGATACATGAATCTACCCTCATGGGATACCACTTTTATGTGCTCGTGTAGTGTCTACCCATAAATGCCAAAACAAAGTACTTCGCATGTCCAAGGAAGAAGATCGTTACCCTTGATGTTTGTTTTGTTTCCATCGACGAAGATCTAGCCGGATGAAAATGACCACAATGGTCTTGCCCCCACAGATCTGAATTCGGCTTGAGAATCGGAGCTCCGAAGCTCCAATAATGGCAGGATCTTCTTCCTCTTCCTTCACTCTCCCTTCTCTCTAGCCCTTAGAAAGAGAATGTCATGGGATCAAATGAAGAAGAAATGTCATGTCCTGGCCTTATACCATCTAGGATGACACGCCACCGTCGGATCTCAATCAAAACCCAGCAAACAGATATGATTTGTTGTAGATTTAAGTTTACGAGCGTTACCTCCGCGCATTAGTAAATGACCTCCACGCGGTAGCTCAAGCGTTAGCTTGCCCCGTAAGCCAAAGTTGAAAACCTCCAATCACATGATGATACGTGGCCACGTCATAACTGTTATGCTACTGCTCTGCGATAACCTACTATTGTCGGGAGATAACTGGTTCGTCTCATAACCAGTGCAGAATTGAAAAAAAACACAGCTACCACCAGCGCTAGCCTTACCACTGGGTAGTAGATCACTGAGAGCTTTGCCAAATAAACCATTCTTGCTATCATTGTGCGATAACAATCCTAACACCGCGGGTAGATGATGCGTCGCATCAACAAGCCGCTCTCGACACTCTCGACGCCTGACGCTACCACCACGCGGTATTGCTATCGCCATACTATACCTACCTGAGAGCTCTACCAAATAAATTGTCCAAGCTACCACCAACGAAACCCTACCGTCGGGAGGTATCTCACAGAAATCACTTTCTGCTTAGGGAAAATTTAGGCATTACACTGCTCCAAGGATCGGGTTGTATTGACCAAGGTTAGAAAATCCTGCGTCATTGGACCTAAGAACAGCAACCTGAGATCGTCGCACAGTCCTTCGTAGAACTGGTTGGTCTTGTGCTATATCAGTAAAGGTAGAGCTGACATATCACCCCAATCTCATGAACTAATGCAGGTAGTCATCAACACTACTCTCGCCCTGGGTTAGCATCTAGAACTGATTCTCCATTGCAATTTTTTGCGCTGGTAATATATATCGCGCCAAAAACAATCTTGAAAACTCATCCATCATGATGTTGGTGAGGTGTCTCCCATCAAAGTGATTTATCTCTAATTTATCCTACCACAACCTTTTTTTACATTCAAAAGTAATGTGGCTATAGTAAAGTTCTTCGACTCCTTGTCTTTGTTGCCAACATGACTTTCTTAACCAGAGAAAGCTAGTCCTCAGCTTGCGTTGGGGTCCCAGTCCCCATAAATAATGGGGGGTTAAAGCTCGTCACGTGCTTGTGCTTTTTTTTGGTCTCTCTTCTTTAAAATACGGGCTCTGCCGCTACTTGATACACCACTATAGGTTCGGCTATGCAAAGCAGAACTTGACCCAATTCAGGAGTAGGAGGTTGCACTTGCCTCTCTAGTTTGGCATTTATCATGGCTAACACCGCCCAAGCAACCAATCTTATGGTTTTAGCAGAATGAGGGGTCACAGACACGTCATTAGGCACAATACTCTCCGCAAAGTGATGGCGTTGGGACTTCACTGCACCACTCTTAGTCACCTGTAATCGTGAAACATTCAATTAAGTGACCAGAAATATTGTCAAAAAGCAATAATAGGAATACGCAGGTTCCTCAAACTTGTGTATTTTCATTCCTAAGTGGACACTCATGGGTTCTTTCAGGTTATAATGATAACACACATTCATGTGTTCACCACCCATTAAAAGAATTCATCCACGAATTCAAATAAAAAAAACTGACACAAGAATATGATGTCAAATTGTAACACCCCCCTCCGTCACATGGGATATAATAGAAGGTCTAGCCGGGGCCCCATGCCATATTCTACGAACAGTTAGTGGAGTTACTTATTGAAACCATGATATATAACTGTGCATCCTGACTCAGAGTGTATTCTAGCGGAAGTAAATTAGTTGCTTAGAACACAACCATTTGAATGTCCACTAAACCAAATAGGAATGATAAGACAAATACACTAAATCGTTATGGCATTAAGGCCTTATAAGGTTTCCTCAAATAATATTATTTTACATACTTCGGCACTCTGGACGGCCATATATGAGTAATAAAAGGAAACACAATTTTCTTTGGCCTTCGAGGGTCGACTTAGCAACCATGGGCTTTATCCCACTATTTCCCGCTCAGCTCAACTATACTTGCACGAAGACATTCCTCCTAAAAGGTGGCAAACAAGGCAACTATCAGCATTAGCTGACTAAATTATAACAACCGCACCCCTCATTTGGGGTAGCGGTGCTCCTTCCCTACAGACATTCAACATAAATGTATGTAAAGGCAACCAGAACGTACAGTTTATGCAACATTTGCCACAGGCATTGGCACCGCCGGCAATAAGCCCCATGCATGATGAGTACAATTATGATAGGCTTTTTATCATCATAATTGTAATCATGTCAACTATTTTCTACCTCCCTATGTAGTAATTTCACGATTATTGTTAAGAATTTGCTTTATCATGAGTAGAAGAACACAGTTAGGAGTTTCTATTATTTCATGTATTAAGTTGTCTATTTATTCCTTCATTTTTTCTAATGCAGGTATTGCTAACCAGTGGAGCTAGAAGTCTAGGAGCAAATAGAGGAGTTCACGGATTTGACATGGCCGATGACAGGACAAGAATGGGGAGCACATGGGTAGGCACATGCCCGTGTTCCATACTCGTGTCCTATCCGGGTTGGAACAGAAGAAATGGAGGAAAAAGACCGAGCACCATACGGGTAGGAACACGCCCGTGTTCCTACCCGTGTCCTTTTCGGCAAAATTCAACTTCGGCTGCCAACCAACCCAAGTGCGATGAAAATGAATAACAACACGGTCGTGTCCATACCCATGTCATCTGACACGACCCACGACCATACATGCCTATTCATGTGGAACCGCCCTTGAACCGTCAACATGGCCTGTGACACGGCCGTTTTGGAACCCATGCCCGACCCTATTTACAAAGGGACTATAAAAACCTATAGAAAAATTAGAGTGGGACTTTTGGACCATTTTAATTTGGAAAATTTCTGGAGCACGAAGGTGGAGCACCCAAGAGAAGGAGGAATTGATGGAGAATTTCAAATGCCTTTGATCTTTCAGGTATCTATTTTAAGCTTTCTTTTCTCTTGCTGATCTAACTTTATTTATCTTTTATTTCGCATGAAACTTTAATTTGAATAATTTGGTAATCATGTATCTTATTGTTTTCATCAAATTTGTGGTATTTTATTCGTATATAGGCCTTCAAACAAAGAGATTTATTCTAGTTATGAATTTATTATTTGCTTTACATGAATTCCAACTTTTTAGATTGAGAAATTGGAAAGTTGTGATGATAATTATATGTTCATATTTAGGTGTTATTTCTCTTTGCATTTCGATGTGCATGATCGAGATATATGTTGATTGGATAATTATGATACCGATAAATGGATTCATGGTATTTTAGAGATAGTATTTCATGAATTTATATTTTAGATAGGGTACTTTACTTTAATGCAAATTTGAGAGTTGTAAATTGTTCGAGACAAAATTTACTAACTTAGGTTTAGATTTTGAATTGCTAGAGAGAGAATTTGATAAAGATTTAACCCTTACAATATAACGAATTTGATAATCTTATTATTACCTGATTACATAGAATTGAATTAATGAGCGGTTATATTCATGTGAATGCTCTTAGACTTTCGGCCTTTTATACTCTTTAATCCTCCAATGTTTATTTATCCAAGTAGTCATAGTTAGGTTAATCTATGTTAGAAATCAATTTTAATTATATGTATGATAATAGAGTGAGGGTGAGTATGAGTATTTGAAAAGGCCTTATGGAATAAGACACGAGATGTAGATTTCTCCTATACTATGATTGATAGGTGCACTTGCCTGAAAGTTAAATCAATCTAGCTTATGCCCATCTACATAGTTTATACTAGACTGTAGAATGAATCTACATCAAGTTATTACTTGTTACAAAAATTAATCATCAAGTTTTTTGCGCCGTTGTCGAGGAACGTTTTCAATATTTTGAAAGCTTAAACTTTATTAATCTACCAATTTTTGTTTATTAACAAATAACTGTAAAATTAGTTTATGGAATAATTATATCGCTTAATCTCTGTTTTATAGTCTGTTAGTCTATGACCAGGGGCAGAAATTCTGGGCTAGCACCATTTCATCCTGACCCAGAGCGAATTATTCCTAACACTAACCAAAGGGACGTGGGAATTAATACCATAAATATTTCAAATGGACTTTCAGAAGAGGAAACAGTAAACCAAGGAGAGCATCATCCGAAAAATTTGGATGCCAAGGCAAACCAGAATGAGCAAACCACGTCTAACTTTGCTACACCTAATCTCCAGGGAATTGGATCAAGCATCGTTAGACCACAAATAGTCACCAATAATTTCGAATTGAAGCCTAGTGTTATACAGATGGTTCAACAGTATGTCCAGTATGATGGCCTGGAATATGAAGATCCTAACACACACTTGGCCAGATTTTTAGAGATATGTGACACATTCAATATCAATGGCGTTTCTAATAATGCCATTCGATTGAGATTGTTCCCATTCTCAATAAGGCATAAGTCGAAGCAGTGGCTCAACACATTACCTAGAGGGTCGATTACTACTTGGGATATGATGGTTGAGAAGTTTTAATGCAGTATTTCCCACTGGCGAAGACTGCAAAGCTAAGGACTGACATCTCTACGTATGTTCAATTAGAATCTGAATCGTTGTACGATACATGGGAACAATTCAAGGAACTCTTAAGGCGGTGTCCCCATCATGCACTACCTACATGGCTTTAGATTCAGACTTTTTACAATGGTCTCAATCCAGCCACTAAATAGATGACCGATGGGGCTAGTGGAGGCACCTTGAACAATAAGACACCTGAGGTGGCTCAATAGTTGATAGAAGACATGGCTGTGAATAACTATCAATGGACTACTATAAGACAAAAGCCTAATAAGCATGCATGAATGTATGAAGTGGATGTTTTCACTGCCTTAGCCATTCAAGTGGAGAAGCTTCACCAAAAGATGGATAACCTTTCCTTAGCATCACCCTCCATGGTAGCTCAACAATGGGACCGTTCATTTAGTGGAATGTCGGGTTGTGAATATCAAGTGCAGGAACATGTTGACTATATGGGTAACAACATCAGACCTCCTTTCAACCAAGCAAATAAATCGTACTGTTCTACAAACAATCCTGGATGGAGGAACCACCCCAATTTCTCTTAGCGAGGACAAGGAAACTAAGGGAAGTAACCTGTGTTTGGACAACCATAACTATCGGAACCAAGGAAGCCAACATTGGAAGATGTACTTACCAAGTTCATGCAAACTACTGATGTAGTCTTCCGGAATCAAGAGGGCTCAATTCGTAATTTGGAGAACCAGATTGGTCAGTTCGCAAGGATCATATCTGAAAGGCAACAAGGAACACTTCCGGAAAATACTGAGACAAATTCAAGGGAGCATGCAAAAGCCATCCAATTAAGGATCAGAAAGGAGTTACAAGACCAAAGGCCTATGACGGAAGCGCCCCAAGAGGAGTCTTGCGGTGAAGGACTGAGCGAGATGAACGTGCAACCAATGGAGTATAAACCAGCAATACTATATCTAACAAAGCTTAAAAAGTAGCGCATGGATGAGTAGTGTGGTAAATTTTTATCTATGTTTAAACAATTACATGTCAATTTACCTTTTTCTGATATCATTCAAATGCCTAAGTATGCTAAATTTCTTAAGGATTAAATTTCCAATAAAAAGAAAATAGAGGAATTATCTTTAGTAACACTTGGTGAAAAATGTTCGGCTATTTTGCAAAATAAATTACCACAAAAAATTTAGGATCCCGGTTCATTTTCAATTCTATGTTTAATCGGTGATTTACAAGTAAATAAAGCTTTAGCGGACTTAGGAGCTAGTATAAACTTAATGCCTTACAAACTATATTTGAAACTAGGTCTAGGAGAACTTAGCCCAAATAGAATGAGTATTCAACTAGCAGATCGATCGATTAAGTACCCTAGAGGAATAGTGGAGGATGTACTGGTTAAGGTAGATAAGTTTATATTTCCTACCGATTTTGTTATTCTAGATATGGCTGAAAATATTGAAGTACCACTCATACTAGGGCGTCTATTCTTAGCTACAACTAGAGCTCTTATTAATGTTTTTGATGGTAAATTAGTTTTGCGAGTAGGGGAAGATGAAGTCACTTTTTAAATTGGCAATACAATGAAACAATCCTTAGATAATGATGATTAATGCTATTTTCTCATGGTGTTGATAATTTTATGACTTCTATGAATTCTAATTTATATTATAGAGATTCTTTAGAAATTTGCATCACTAACTGTTATCTAGAAGATGAAAAAAATGAAGATATTGTTGAACATATATTTTTTCTAGATAATTGCATTTTGATGAATAGAATGATGGAATATAGTTTGATTACACAAGGGGATCATGAAGGTCTTAAGAATAATACTAAGGATCCACCGATAGTAAAACTAAAAAAATTGCCGGATCATCTTGAGTATGGATTCTTAGCAACTAATTCTTCTTACCCAGTTATTATCTCCTCTAATCTTTCTAATACTAAAAAAGCTAAATTAATAACTGTGTTGAAGAAATGTAAAGGTGCAATAGCATGACAAATATCTGATATAAATGGTATTAATCATAGTTTTTGCACTCACACGATCCTTTTGGAAGATAACTATAAACCTTCTATTCAACCACAACGTAGGCTAAACCCGAATATGAAAGAGTTAGTTAAGGATGTGACTGTTAAGTTATTAGATGTTGGTATGATATACCCTATTTTAGATATTTCATGGGTCCGACCTGTACAAGTCGTTCCTATGAAGGGTTATCTAACAATGGTAGCAAATGATAAGAATGAATTAATTCCAACACGAACGGTAACTGGTTGTCGTGTTTGTATTGACTATAGTAAGTTATACGATGCCACTAGGAAAGACCATTTCCCTCTTCCTTTCATTGACCAAATATTAGAACGTTTATTAGGACATTCTTATTATTGTTTTCTAGATAGACTTTCTGGATATTTCCAAATTCCTATAGCACCAGAAGACTAGGAGAAAACAACATTCACCTGCACATTTGGTAGCTTTGCCTATAGACGTATGCCATTTGGTTTATGTAATGCAGCTGCCAACTTCCAAAGGTGCATGTTAGCCATCTTTAATGAATATGTTGAAGATATTATGGAAATGTTTATGGATGATTTCTCTATTTTGGGTGACTCGTTTGATTTGTGTTTGAATAATATAGAAAATGTTCTCAGGAGGTGTGACGAAACAAACCTAGTGCTTAGTTGGGAGAAGTTCCATTTCATGGTGAAAGAGGGGTTAGTACTTGGCCATAAAATCTTAAGCCATGGAATTCAAGTAGATAGAGCGAAAATTGAAACCATAGAAAAGTTACCACCACCAACCTCCATTAAGGCAGTGAGAAGTTTCTTAGGACAAGCTGGATTTTACCAACGGTTTATTAAGAACTTCTATAAAATTGCTAAACCACTTACTAGGCTTTTAGAAAAAGACACACCTTTTATTTTTGAACAAGAGTGTCTACATGCCTTTGAGTTCTTAAAAGAAAGATTAATTAATTCTCCTATTATGATCGCGCCCTATTTTAGTCATCCATTCGGGATCATGTGTGACGCTAGCAGTTTTGCAGTAGGAGCTGTTTTAGGACAACGCCGAAACAAACACTTTCACCCTATATATTATGCTAGCAAAATACTTAATAATGCCCAAGAGAATTATACAACTACGGAAAAAGAACTTCTACCAGTGGTATTTGCCTTTGATAAATTTAGATCCTATTTGACATTGTCTAAGGTGGTAGTATACACAAATCACTCCGCCCTTAGATATTTGCTAGCCAAAGCAGAAGCAAAGCCTCGTTTAATCTGTTGGGTTCTTTTATTGCAAGAATTTGATACGGAAATTAGGGATGAACGAGGAGCAGAAAACTTTGCGGCATACCATCTCTCACATTTAGAAAATCCACTACGAGCAATGTCGGGTGAATTTGAGATTTTTGATACATTTCCTCAGGAATTGTTATTTGCCTTATCTATAAATATAAATCCTGATTATCCATGGTTTGCCGATTATGCAAACTATCTTGTGGCTAAGGTCCTTCCAAAATAATTTTCATATCAGTAGAAAATGAAATTTTTCTCTGACTTGAAATATTACTTATGGGAGGACCCATTTCTTTTTCGGATATGTGCAGATTCCGTTATACGAAGGTGTTTATCAGCGGAGGAGGGTTGGAAAATTCTGGAGCAGTGTCATTCAGGCCCTGCTGGTGGTCACTATGGAGCAAATCACTCAGCAAAGAAGGTTCTTGATTGTGGTTTTTATTGGCCCCTTCTATTCAGGGATGCCCAAAGGTATGTGCTTTCATGTGAATCATGTCAGAAATCAGGTAATATTTCTAAATTACATGAAATGCCGCAAAACTTTATTCTTGAATATGAAGTATTCGATGCGTGGGGGATTGACTTTATGGGACCATTTCTAGTTTTTATGGGAATAAATATATTTTTGTAGCTGTAGATTATGTATCAAAGTGGGTTGAAGCACAAGCTTTGCCTACTAATGATAGTAGAGTAGTAATCCAATTTTTAAAACCTTATTCACATGATTTGGCACACCACGTGCACTTATTAGAGATAGGGGTTAACATTTTTGTAATCTGCATCTAGATAAAGTATTACAAAAATATGGAGTTACACATAGATAGCCACTCATCATCTACGAACTAGTGGTCAATTTGAAGTTTCGAATAGAGAACTTAAGAGGATCATAGAAAAGTCTATAGAATGGAATAGGAAGCAAAATTATTTACTGGTAACCCAAATGTTTGAATTAGTTTGCTTAGGGGCAAGCAAACATCTAAGTCTGGGCGTATTTGATGAGTACAATTATGATAGACTTTTTATTATCATAATTGTAATCATGTCAACTATTTTCTACCTCCCTATGTAGTAATTTCGCGATTATTGTTAAAAATATGCTTTATCATGAGTAGAAGAGCACAGTTAGGAGTTTCTATTATTTCATGTATTAAGCTGTCTATTTATTCCTTCATTTTTCTAATGTAGATATTGCTAACCAGTGGAGCTAGAAGTCTTGGGGAAAACAAAGGAGTTCATAGATTCAACATGGCCGATGAGAGGACAAGAATGGGGCGCACACGGGTAGGCACAAGCCCGTGTTCCCTACTCGTGTCCTATCCGAGATGGAACAGAAGAGATGGAGGAAAAAGACAGAGCACCACACGGGTAGGAACACGCCCGTGTTCCTACCCGTGTCCTTTTCGGCATAATTCAACTTCAGCTGCCAACCAACTCGTGTGCGAAGAATACGAAGAACAACACGGCCGTTTCCGTACCCGTGTCATTTGACACGGCCCATGACCAGACACGCCTATTCGTGTGGAATCGCCCTTGAACCGTCAACATGGCCTGTGACATGGCCGTGTTGGAACCCATGTCTGACCCTATTTGCAAAGGGACTATAAAAAACCTATAGAAAAATTAGAGTGGGACTTTTGGACCATTTTCATTTGGAGAATTTCTGGAGCACAAAGGTGGAGCACCCAAGAAAAGGAGGAATTGAAGGAGAATTTTGTATGCCTTTAATCTTTCATGTATCTCTTTTAATTTTTCCTTTCTCTTGGTGATCTAACTTTATTTATCTTTTATTTCGCATAAAACTTTAATTTGAACAATTTTGTCATCATGTATCTTATTATTTTCATCAAATTTGTGGTATTTTATTCGTATATAGGCCTTCAAACAAAGAGATTTATCCTAGTTATGAATTTATTATTTGCTTTACATGAATTCCAATTTTTAGATAGAGAAATTGGAAAGTTGTGATGATATTTATATGTTCATATTTATTTGTTATTTCTCTTTGCATTTCAATTTGTATGATCGAGAGATATGTCAATTGGATAATTATGATACCGATAAATGGATTCATGGTATTTTACAGATAGGATTTCATGAATTTATGTATTAGATAGGGTACTTTACTTTAATGCAAATTTTACGGTTGTAAATTGTTCGAGAGAAAATTTACAAACTTAGGTTTAGATTTTGAATTGCTCGGGAGAGAATTTGATAAATGTTTAACCCTTACAATACAACGAATTTGATAATATTATTATCACCAGATTTCATAGAATTGAATTATTGAGCAGTTATATTCATGTGAATTCTCTTAGACTTTCGCCCTTTTATACTCTTTAATCCTCCAATGTTTATTTATCCAAGTAGTCATAGTTAGGTTAATCTAGGTTAGAAATCAATTCTAATTATAGGTATGATAATAGAGTGAGGGTGAGTATGAGTATTTGAAAAGGCCCTGTGGAATACGACACGAGATGTAGATTTCTCCTATACTATGACTGATAGGTGCACTTTCCTGAAAGTTAAATTAATCTAGCTTCTTCCCATCTACATAGTTTATACTAGAGTGTAGAATGAATCCGCATCAAGTTATTACTTGTTACAAAAATTAATCATCAGTGCACTCAAAGCACTTTAACGGTGTGCTGAGATTCAAGCCCTACCTCTGTCCTTAATGCAATACCTTTGAGTATTTCTAGTCTTTTTGGCCTGTAGCATGAGACTTAAACCTTCCTATTCTACAACAAAGTGAAGATGCTCACTACATTGGATCCATGCCACTAACTCACTCCAAGTCGATCGCTATAGGGTGGGTATAGGTTAAACACAACCTGTTGCTCAAACCATCAGGATTGCAAGCTACGACACGGGTCAGCCGACCCTTGCCCAATCACACAATGCATAACCATGTTATGTCCAAGGCTGGCTCTCACGGGCACCATAGTGGAGCAATTTAAGCTCGCGGCTCAACCTTCAGCCCCCCAGGTATCCACGAGATAGGCCTCACAAACAGTGTTCACTGGGAGATACCGTCGGCGATAGAGCTGCTGCCATGTTATACGGTACAGACTATCGTTTATTCCCCTAAAAGAGTGTTTTCCTGAATACCTACTCTAGTACTCTCACAACAGCCATTTGCACACCCCAAGACTCCGAAATAAACACGATTACCAGCGAGTCTTCTCTGGCATACAAACAATAATCACCAATCCAGACCAACCTATCCGGATGGGCTTTATACAACATGCATATTCTGTACTTGGATTTTGTATTATAAATGCAAAGGTTTTGAGGATACAATCAATCGACCCATCGAGGGACCCGCTTCCACGTGCTCGTGGAGCGTCTACCATGTCATGTCAAAATAAAGGACTTCACTTGTCCAACAAGAAGGATCGTTAACCTTAAAGTTAGTATTGATACCATGGGAGAGATTCTAGCCAGATTAAAATGACCACAACAGTCTTGCCCCTATGGATCCAAACTCGGCTTGTGAATCAGAGCTCTGAAGCTCCGGCAATCACGCGCTAACATCTGTTAGTGTCATTACTACTCTGCTACCACCGAGCGATAACATCCTACTAATGTGTGGTAGACGATATGTCGTAACAACACGGAGCTCTCGATGCTCTCAACATTGGATGTTACCTCCATGTAGTATCTCAACCGCCACGCGGTACCTCACAGAGGGTATCTCGGCATAAACAGCTTCGTTACCGCCGACGTTAACCCTACCACTGGACGGTATCTTACAGAAACCATTTAGTGCTTCAGGAAATTTGGGGTCTTACATTTAGCAGTGACAACAACAACTTGGCACTAGCACGCACATGACACTTTTTCTTTCTTGACCTAGAAGTTTCTTTATATAGACTCCATCAATCTCCAATGGCTCTTAGTTTGATTTGACATTACATGGACAAGAATGGATAAAGATGTTTTGCTTTATTAGCCTTTTGTCAAAAATGGGTTGCCCCATTTCAATGGCTATATTCAAAATTTTCTCAGCAGTTTTGCTGGGACTAGCTTCTATCTTAGCAGCAGATTAACTACATCTCAGTGGTTTTGCTGAGAGCATATTGCTTTCACAGTAATGCTGGGACAAGTTGCTGTCTCAGGGGCAATTAGCTGAGTCTTAGAGATTCCGCTGAGATAAAATAGTCTTCTCGGAGAATCTCTCCAGAATAACTGAGGTAAATACATCATTTCCCAGATCTATTTTAAACATGTTTTTAAAATAACTTAAACATGTACAATGAGTAAAGTAAAATATCTATCATATCACTTAGCATTGAAGGCAATGCCTCTTCAAATCCAAGGAACATTGAAGAGAATTATTCCTAACAATCTCCCCCCATTTGAAGAAGGAAGAACCCATAGCAATGCTAAGATGCAATTTAACACATAAAACATGTCATGATAAATTGGAAAACTTAATTAAATAACAACATGACAACATTGCAGGGAAAAACAAATGTTTAGCCAAACTTAAACATAAGCTAAACAACCTGGCTAATCTAAGGATAACATCATAACAGCTAGACGTTTAACACTTTTAAGCATAGCATAATAACATGATTAATCAACATAAAAACATAGCTAATAGATATAATCTATAACATTTTTCATTCAGCCACCAAAAACAACCAAAACTATCATAGGATAGTTTAACATGTGTATAATAGTATAAAGTTTTAAGATTTAATTTCATAAGCTAGCATATAAAGGCTAACATATAATATTCAACATTAGTTAGTTAAGTTTCAACTATAATTCAGATTTTCTCTTCTTTGTAGAGCTAGGGCATTCATATTCAGCTGCACCTACCAGCTTTGCACTGTGGGTTATGTTCTTTTGCCTCCTGAAGTAAAGAAAAGGTTTTGTTAAGTATTTGTGAGGCACTTCTTAGGGTTGTTCCTTCTGACCAAATTCTCCTTGAAGATTCTTTATCTTAAAAAATTCCTTTCCAGGTACTTGATCCATTCTTCAGAAGAATATATGTTGTCAATGTTCTTAAGTAGTTGTCCATAGTTTAGCCATGCATTGATTATTATTATCCCTGAGGCATCACTAAAATATTCATGGTTTGGATCATCTGTATTTTTAGCTCTCCTTATTGTCATGAACACTTCAGCCAACAGAGTTCCTTCTCTCTTTCTCTTGATTGTAAGTTGTGCATCATGTGCAACTCTAGTTTAAGCCGGGAAATCAACAAATTCTGGCCTATTCTTATCCAACATAGGAAGGTGCAGTGCAATCCATGTACCTTAAAGTGCTTTGAAGGCATAGTCATCAATTAGCTTAACAATCTTAGCGTTTCCCACCCCCCCCCCCCTTCTGGCATCTTTAATAAGCTTGTTCTTCAACAAAAGGGAGTTAGCCTTAATCCTGCGGGATAGTGTCTAGCATATGTTGTCGCTGTCATCTAATATTTCATCTTTGATCTGGTAGGCTTCTTTCATGGATGTTACCGCAGTATTAGTAATAGGATTGTTTACATTATTTGCAGCTGCCCTGATATCATCATGATTTGGAGTTGAGTGGATGACCTTGATTATTATTTCTACTAATTTGACAATTAAAATGAGTTTACTTAATTTTAATAAGCCCATCTCAGCGGTTCTATCAGTTCAGCTGAACCTTTCTCAACTACTTTAGCTTGCCTGACTGTTTTTCAGTGAACATTGCCAAAATATGTTTGACATCCATTGATAGTTGATTGAGCCAATGTGTTACTTTTATTATTGTAAAGGATGTTAATCTAACATACGACTAAGGGTTTGCTAGCTGCTAACAAATTTTAGAAGAATAATTGTGCAAACTAGGTAGTTAATGTAATTAATAACTATCAATCTTCCTACATAACACACTTGTTTAAGTATGAAGGTATAGTAGAAATGTAGAGAATTTAATCTACAACTGAATCAATTAATGTACACGAATCATTCAATATTAAGCATTCCTAACAAAATTTTGAAGAAATTGAACTTAGCTTCATCCAATGGCTTAGTGAAAATATCAACAACTTGATTGTCAGTGGAGACAAATTCAATGCAAATATCTTCACTCTCTACATGTTCTCTAATAAAGTGATATCTAATTTCAATATGCTTGGTCCTGCTATATGAGACAGGATTCTTAGTAATAGAAACTGCACTGGATGAGTCACAATACAAAGGAGAATGACTTATCTTGGGGTTGTAGTCCTCTAGATGATATTGTATCTATAGGAGTTGCGCACAACAACTTCCTGTAGAAATATACTCAAACTCGACAGTGGATATAGCCACACTAGTCTGCTTCTTGCTACTCCATGAGATCAGTCTTCTCCCAAGGAATTGACAAGTTCTATTTGTGCTTTTCGTATCTTCATTGTAACCTGCAAAGTCTGCATATGAATATCCAATTAGTTTAAAATCATTATTTCTAGGATACCAAATGCCAAGGTGTTGGATGCCATTAAGAAATCTCAAGATCCTCTTTGAAGCTAAGTAGTGATATTCCTTAGGGCATGCCTGATAAGTAGCACAAACATATGTTGCATACATGATACCTGACCTACTAGGAGTTAAGTACAACAAGGATCCAATGATATATTTGTACATGGATTCATCAAAGGGCTTACCCTTCTCATCCTTGACTAGGGGAATATTGGACCCCATGGTGGTTTTCATGGTGGAATATAATTCCATCCCAAATGTCATAATAAGTTCCCTAGTGTACTTGGTCTGAGAGATAAAAATCCCTTCACCAAATTATTTCACTTGGAGGCCTAAGAAGTAATTGAGCTCCCCCATACTACTCATCTCAAACTCCCCCTATATAAGATTAGCAAACTTTTGCAAAGGTTATCATCAGTAGACGTAAATATTATGTCATCCACATAAACTCGGACTACGAAACACTTGCCCTTTGTTTCCCTAAGAAATAATGTGTTATTTATCTTTCCCCTTAAGAATTTGTTCTTGATGAGCAAGATAGTCAAGGTTTCATAACAAGTCCTACGGGCTTACTTCAAACCATATAAAGCTTTCTTTAATTTATAAACATGATTTACTAGAGTGGAATATATAAAACCTGAGGGCTGCTCCACATATACCACTTCCTTGATATTACCATTCAAGAATGCTGACTAGACATCCATCCGGTAGAGAATAGGTAAGGAACATCCTTATGTACTCTAAAATTACAACTGGGGCAAAGGTCTGGTCAAAATCTTTTCCCTCTTCTTGCTTATAGCCTTTGGCTACAAGCCTTGTCTTGATCTTGATGACTGTCCCATTCTCATCAAGCTTGCTCCTATAAACCCACTTGGTGCCAATTATATTATGTCCAAATGGTTTTAGCACCAACTTCTGTACTTTGCACCTCTTGAATTATTGTAACTCTTCTTACATGATATTAATCCAAAAGTTATCCTTTTCTTCTTCTTCAAACCCTGTGGGCTCAATTTGGAATAGGAAGCTTAGGAGCAATGCTTCATTGTGAACTCTGCTTCTAATTGTCACACCTTATTGTTCATTCCCAATGATGAGATTTCTTGAGTGATCTCTTAGAAGTCTGGTTGCAGCAGGCAGCCTATCTTCATCCTGCTGAACTTAATCTATAGCATCTGCTTCTCCTTCAGTCTAATCACCTATAACTTCATCTGTGTGTGCTTCAACTTTTGAAGAATCCTTGCTTGGGCTAGATGTGTCCTAGATAGAGAGCACTTTCATCTTCAGATCATTTCCTGCAATTACAGGTTTGTTGGACCAGCCCTTATAAAGTAGACTAGTCTCATCAAAAATAGCATGCGTTGACTCTTCAACTACATGGGATTTCGTGTTGAATACTCTATAGGCTCTACCATGTGCGCTATATCCAACAAGAACACCTACATTGCATTTTTTAGCATATTTTGTAAGTTGAGATTTCTCATTGTTTAAAATATAGCACTTGCAATCAAATATTCTAAAATATGAAATGATTTGTTGTTTGCCTTTCAGAATTTCATAGGGGGTTTTCTCATGAGACTTATTAATCGAGGCTCTATTCAGAACATAACAGGGTCTATTAACTGACTCAACCCAGAATTATTCTGGGAGTGAGGAGTCACTAAGCAGTGTTCTGCAAGACTCTATTAAGGTCCTATTTCTTCTCTCAGCCTCTCCATTTTGTTGGGGAGTTTTGGGAGAAGAAAACTCTTGGGTGATACCAAGGCCTTGACAGAACTTTGTCATAGCCCCATATTGAAACTCTGTATCATGGTCAATTCTAGTTTTCACCATAGTACATTATAACTCATTCTGGATGTCCTTGACATGGTTTATAAAAGCACATAAGGTAGCTCACGCCTTCTTAAGGAAGAATATCCATGTATACCTAGAGTGATCATCTACTATCATTAGGGTATACAACTTCCCTCCAAGGCTCTTAATGGGAAATGGAACAAATAAGTACATATACAATAGATAGAGACATATTTCAGTGTCCTTGGATCCAATACATTTAAAGGTCGCTCTTGTTTTCTTGCCCATTTGGCATGCATGACAAGGACCACTTTTAACACATTTCAAATTAGGGCTATTTCTAGTTAAATTTTTAGAAAATAATTTGTTTATTGTCTTGTAGTTAATGTGGGAAAGTCTTTTATGCCATTTAACACAAAGAGACTTTCTCTCATTATCTACAATACGCATAGGAGATAATGATTTATTGTAAATGAAATCTAAGCATTACACATTTCCACTCCTATTTCCTGAGAGGATGACCTTTAAGTCATATGACTTCTTGATCAATCACATGTCATTGTGGAATTCAATGACATAACCCAAGTCAGATAGTTAACTAATGCATAGATATTTGTTTTTCATTCCTTCCACATAAGCTACCCATGTTATTGAGACTATGCCATTGGTAATCATATCATAGCCTCTGGTGATGCCCCTATCAGAGCCACCAAAGATACCTTTAGGTCCATTCTTTATTAGAGTGTAGTCTTTAAGTGAGCTCCTTGTCCCAATCATATGTCTGGAAGACCCACTGTCCAAGTATCATATCTGGTTTATAGATGTACTCGAACTAACTAGTAAAATATAGATCTCTTGTCCTTAGGAGTCTAATATATCTTGGGTCCTAGGTGCATGTTAGTAGCATAAGTATTTCTAGCATAACCTTACTGAGCTGGAATGTCTTTCTTTACATTATGCAAACTGTGGTTGTGCCAACAATATATGGCAAAGTGTCACACTTTCCCACAACACTAACACTCATGGATGTATCGTTTTTTCTGAATAGCTTTTGAAGTAAATAGTTCAGTTTTCTGCACATGAAGGAAGATAGCAGCATTCTTCTTATTTCTTTCAGCAATGTCTTTTCATTTTTCCTGCTTGTAGTTAATCTTAGTAGTCAATGTCTTATTGGTATCAACAAGTCTGAGTTTGGTGCCTAAGCACAAGTTGAAGCATTAGAAATTACCCTGTGAGATTGAGCTGCAAGCTGGACCGCAACTAACTGTCTAGCTAGAAGGGACTTGGAAGTTGATGCTTCCTTTTCCATGAGTGAGGGGGCTGGGGCACCAAACACAAATGGTCCAGGATGGGCCATATGTATTTCCTTATATGGGCCTTTAAAGGCACTCAAGCCCATCCCCTTCCTTCGACTATAGTTCTGAACACTTTTGTTCACACTATTGGATCTTCCATTCAAATAATGACCATATATACTTTCTTGGTCATATTTGTTGGATGGAAACAAGACCTTCTCAAAAGATATTTTAGGCTGGATTGGAGCCTTACCCTTACTCCTATTCGTTCTTATAATATTCCTCTCAATGTACCTCGACCCCTTCTTACTAGTTCGGGAGGTGAAGGTATCAAGTTTTGGGGTCCAACAATGCCCACGGTGTTCAAAGGAATGACGCGAGATGTTATGGCCGACACTTGTCAAATAGAAGGGCACGTCCCCTGGGCCTAACTGGTCGCCCCGTTGATCCTGCCTAGGGTATCGAGCTCAATAATTGAGAGGTAGCGCCTTCCTCAAACAGTCCGGCCCTTTGGGAGAGTTGGTAGCACCATGTCCCTACAAGTGGTATCAGATGGAGTGGGAATATTGTCATTAATGTTCCTTCGGTTTGATTAGAAGAGGCATCACCATCAACACTAGGAGCATAGTTGTGTTTGATGTTGTTCAAGCTCATCATGTGCAGGATGTTCCTTGGAACAAGTTTAGACAAGTTGTCTAAGTGGTTGTGACAGGTGATCAGTAGAGAGGTGGAGAGATAGAATTTTGTCTAAGTCCACAGGCATTGAGTGAAGCCAATTCACTCAACGCTAGATGCCAAATGATAATTCAATATTTATACTTATTTTCATATAGTTTTTCTTTAATAAATAGTTATTTTTTTAGTTTTTATTTAAATTATTATTAATTCATTTTTTTTCTTATTTCAGGATAATCTGACCTACCAATAGCATTTTGGATCCTGCAGGACTGATCGTAAGAAGAAACAAAGAAGATTTTGAAAAATCACATTTATACGCCAATCTCATGGGTGTGACCAATTGGTCACGGGAGTGATAAATTGGTCACGGGAGTGACCCGTGTGCGTGGTCCATATAAAAGTTCCAGAAGCCAATGCCACGTCAATTACAATTACATGCCTAGGACACGGGCGTGACCTTTGGGTAACGGGTGTGACTCATAGGCGTGACATCCAGCTCAGGCGTGCCGCTGCTTTAAAATGCCAGTTTCAGATCGAGGGCATTTTCAGCTTACATGCCTTATGTCACGGGCTTGACCTAGTGGCATGACCTTTATAGCAACTGCCAGATTAATTCATGATGTTTCTCCTTCCTGTCGATTCCAGTAACAGTACTGACACGCCCCATGGTCACGGGCGTGACCCGCAAAATAGCAATTTCGGCGGTTTTTCCCAACGTTCGCACACTTTCAAGAGGACGGTTTTGTATCTGACATGCCCACTATTCACGGGCGTGACCTAGGGGCATAACTTTCCAGAAAATTCCTATAAATTCCAGACAGAGCCAGGAGCAAAGGGAGTCAGTTTAGAGTCAGTTTGGAGTCAGTTTTGAGTCATTTAGGAATCAAGTTGGAGTAGATTTTTAGCAAGTTTTATTAATTTAGTTTATAGTTCTTGCATTTCTGTATTGTAAATTCAACTTCATAGTGTTACTTTTGCTTTCAAAATTTTAATTCAAGCACTTTTATTTTCCTAATATGTCTCTCTTTTTATATAGTTTTTACGTCATGTCAAGTAGCTAATCCTCGAATAGCACTTGATCATGATGAACTTTTGAAATTAAATAAAATTCTTTTTCAATCTCTCTTTATTTATCGCTATGATTTACCTTTGATTTCTATTTTGTCGAATTCACCTTTTGATATTAGATCTGTATCCTAGATTTACCGAGAGGTTGTGGATATGAGTAGATCACTCAAAGGTAGAAAGAGTTGCATGCACTCCTTGAGAGAAGATTGTTGGAGCATATATCAGTCCATCACACTTGTTATAGAAGGAATTAGTCCTCTTCCACAGCTAACACTTTTCTACTGCACAGATGTGCAGCTACCAGCTTGCTGAATCAATGAATCAGTTTCTCTGTTCTAGAAAGAGCTATCTTGCTGAGCTTGAAGAGCTTTAGCAAACTTCCCTTACCTTTCAGGCTATCTCTGCTAGACTTGAGCTTTCAAGCTTGATGAAAAAGAAGATGTCCAGCCGCCTCTTGATTTCTTTCTATATTTTCTGCGTTTGTTCCCTTTTTTCATTCGAACTATTTCGTTGTCCTAATCCCTTTTCTTTTTTTATTTTTATATGCATTGATTTGAATCAACAACGCACTTGTATGTAGGCCCAGCTAAGGATTGGTGAGCCCCACCTTCTTCAGAAATGGACAAGGCGGCATTCAGCACCACTACAGCTTTCCCGCAACGGCTACATGTAAGTTGAATTTGATGTCGTCAGTAATGGTCATTACCATCTTGACTTAGAAAATATTCCAGAAATCCATGAAGCATTGAGTGATGTTAAGTCACTCAACGCCATCTGACTTGGATCTCAATGTTTTTACACTTGTGAATTTTCTCTAGATTTGTCTCAGCGGTTCTGTCTCAGCGATCTCAGCGGTTTCTTCTTAACAGCTGTGATAGGCCTTTATCTCAACGCTTTCTTCTTATCAGATGAGACAAGTTTCTGTCTCAGCGGTATCTTCACTGTGATCTCAGCGGTTTATTCTTCACTGCTGAGACTATCTTCTGTCCCAGCGGATTTCCTCATAACTGTATCAGTTCTTCTTCTTCATTAGAAGCGTTGAGTGAACATACTTCACTCAACGCTTCTGGACTTAGAAAAATCCAGCTAGTTTTGTCTCAACGATTAAGCTGACACATTCTTCTCAGTTGTCTTAGTTGTCTCAGCGATCTCCATGCCTTCTTCTAGCTATCTCAGCTGTATCAGTGCTTTTTTTGCCTTAGTTAGTTTTTCTGGCTTTAGCTACGTTCAACAATCTATGGCCTGAGCTCGACGAACTCCGATCTTCTCAGCGGTCTCAATGTTTTTTTCCTTTGTCAATTTTCCTGGCTTTAGAGCGACAAGTGTTGAGCAAAGCTCGATGATCTTTAAGATGATCTTGACGAATTGCAAAATGAGCTCGACGAATTTGAAGCTGAGCTCGACGAATTTTGAGTTTACCACCAAACTCATTTTTCTTCACATGTCCAATCATAGACTACCTACATTCATGAAATAATGCACACATCAAATACATTATGTATGTATGTCATTGACCCATTTGAATTCTTAGAAATCTGGAATATTAGGATCAATAGACCCAACAATCTCCCCCTATTTGAGGAAGTCAAAACAATACAGGTCATTAACAACACAACATTTTCATCACGGACAAAATTTAACATTAGTAGAGTATGGAAATGTTACCATATTTCTCCAGCCTATGGATAATTACTTACCCCCCTGGCATGAGGTCATCCTTACTGTTCAACTTGTCTGTTCTTCTCAACCATTGACTTATATCCTCCCCCTTTTGACTTCTATAATATGGAGCATACTGAGGGGTTTTCTCCCCAATTTGTCTGGAGTAGATATTCTCACTGTGACTGAATCTAGTTTAAATGTTGGGCTAGCTCCCCCTCAACAGTTATACACCATCTTCTATATCTGGAGGAAGAGCTTGAACTACCTGCAAAATGGACAGTGCAGTATATGGTAGAAGAGAGACTTGAAGCTACAACAGATTCAACATACTCAATTCAAATTTGAAGGTGTTGAACTTGGCTTCATCTAGTGGCTTAGTGAAAATATCAGTCACTTGCTTGTCTGTGGAGACAAACTCAAGGGAGATGTCTTCCCTTTCCGCATGTTCTCTAATGAAATGATTCCTATTTTCTATATGTTTAGTCCTACTATGGGAGACAAGATTCCTAGCTATAGAAATTGCACTAGTAGAATCACAAAAGAGTGGAGTTCTACTTATCTGAATATTGTAGTCCTGAAGTTGATGTTGGATCCATAGTAACTGAGCACAGCAGCTTCCAGCTGATATGTACTCTATCTATGTTGTTGATATTGCAACACTTGTTTGTTTCTTGTTGCTTCAAGAAACAAGGCTTCCACCTAGAAATTGATAAGAGCCTGAAGTGCTCTTTCTGTCCTCCTTTCAACTGACAAAATCTGCATCTGAATAGCTTGTTAGTTCAAATTCCCCATTCATGGGGTACCATAGGCCAAGATCTGGGGTGCCCTTAACATATCTCAAGATTTTTTTCACAGCAGTGTAGTGAGAATCTTTAGGGCAGTCCCGATACCTAGTACAGACATATGTTGCATACATAATGTCTGTCCTACTTGCAGTGAGGTAGAGAAGGGAGTCAACTATACCTCTATACAAAGTTTGATCAACAAGATTCCCTAGATCATCTTTGCCTAAAGGCATACTTGAGCTCATGGGAGTTCTTATTGTGGAAGCACTCTCCATGTCATGTTTCTTGATTATCTCCCTGGTGAACTTTGACTGGGATATGGATAGACCATCATTTGTCTGTTTTACTTGGAGTCCCAAGAAAAATTTTAGTTCACCCATACTACTCATCTAAAACTTCCCCTGTATAAGTTTAGCAAACTTCCTGCAGTGGTTGTCACAAGTAAAGAAAAATATCATGTAATCAACATAAATCTGGAGTAGGATGATCTTGCCCTTAGATTCCCGTAGGAATAGGGTATTGTCTATCTTCCCCCTTGAGAATTTGTTCTCAATTAAATAGGTAGACAATGTCTCATACCATGCTCTTGGGGCTTGCTTAAGCCCATAAAGAGATTTCCTAAGTCTATATATAACAGTAGGAGAGTTAGAATCTACAAAACATGGAGGTTGGTCTACATAAACCTCTTCCTTCAAGTCTCCATTTAGGACGGTAGACTGACATACATCTGGAATATTTTGAATCCCTAGTGCAAAAGTCTGGTCATAATCAATTCCCTCTTCCTGTCTATAACCTTTGGCCACCAGTCTAGCTTTATTCTTTATTACAGTGCCATTTTCATCATGTTTATTTCTAAAAATCCACTGGACTCCAATGACATTGTGTACATCTGGTCTGGGAACCAGCTTCCAGACCTTGCACTTTTTGATCTGTTTCAGTTCTTCTTGCATTGCAGCAATCAAGAATTGGTATTGATTTGCTTCTTCAAATTTCTTGGGCTCTTCTTGTGACAGGAAGCTTGAATAGAGAGCTATGTTGATAATCCTGCTTCTGGTCTGTACACCTTGGCTAGCGTCACGTATTATCTGATCTAGAGGATGATCTCTCAGATATCTGACTGCAGGGGGCAGCCTTACTGCTTCCTGCTGATTACCATTTTCATTTGTTGGTTGGTCTTCATTTCCAACTTGACTGTCCTATGCTTCCTCTGGACAACATCCCTCTTCACATTCTTCTTGCATAGCTGGGTCTTTATCTTTGATGGAGAGCTTGTCCATCATAACTTCTGTACCTGCAGATCTAGGCAAAGAGCTTGACAGCTCACTGTCAATCATGTCTGACTCATCAAACACTACATGGACAGATTCCTCTATAACTTGATTTGTCAAGTTATAAACTCCATATGCCCTACTATTATTGATGTACCCAACAAAGATCCCCTCATGGAATTTGGCAGCAAACTTAGTCACTTTTGACTTACCATTGTTTAGGATGAAAAACATACAACCATAGATCCTGAAAAGGATATGTTTGCCTTTCTGCCCTTCAAGATCTCATAGGGAGTCTTCTTGTGGCCTTTGGTGATAGAAGCCCTATTGTGCACATGACATCCAGCATTAATTGCCTCAGCCCAGAAATATTCAGGGAGAGAAGTGTCACTCAATAGTATTCTCCCAACTTCTATGAGAGTCCTATTTTTCCTCTCAGCTAACCCATTTTGCTGGGGTGTTCTTGGAGAGAAGAATTCTTAAAGAATACCTTGCTCTTCACACAATGTAGTCATAGCAGCAGACTTAAACTCAGTTTTATGGTCACTTCTAATTTTGACCATTGAGCATGCAAGCTCATTCTGTATTTACCTGACAAAATTCATGAAGATTTCAAAGGTTTCATCCTTTCTTCTAAGGAATAACACCCAAGTAAACCTAGAATAGCCATCAATCACCACAAGGGTGTAGACCTTCCTACCTAGGCTATGAACAGGCATAGGACCAAATAAGTCCATATGTAGGAGATACAGACATCTCACTGAGTCCTTGGCCCTAATTCTCTTGAAAGAGGTCTTAGTCTGCTTACCCTTTTGGCAAGCAGCACAGGTACCCTTCTTGGAACATTTTATTTTGGGACCATTCCAAACAAGCTCATCACTGAAGGGCTGACCAATGGTCTTATAATTCAAATGAGCCAGTCTCTTGTGTCATTGGACACAATATGAGACTTTATCAATTGCAACAAGGCATATAGGGGGAACTATTATCTAAGCAAGAAAAGTTTAAGCAATAGACATTCCCACTCCTATTGCCTGTTAAGATGACACTTTGGTCACTTAACCTCTTGATGTGGCACCTATCCTTGTGGAAGGAAATGTCATAACCAAGATCACATAGTTGGCTTATGCTTATGAGGTTGTGTTGCAACCCTTCCACATAAGCCACCTTTGTGATGGTGATTATGCCATTTGAGATATTACCATAGCCTCTGGTTATCCCCTTGTTAGATCCTCCAAAGTTGACCTTTGGGTCCATTCTTTACTGGAGTGAACTCCTTCAATAGCTCGTTTGTTCCAGTCATGTGCCTAGAACATCCACTATACAAGTACCATTTAGGGGAACTGGTACTTGAACTAACCAGAATTGAACACAAATCACCTTACCATAGGATCCCAATTTCTGTTGGGTCTTAGGTTAACATTTATCTAAAAATAACCATGCCTTCCTGCAGAATTCCTAATAGGTTGGCAACCTCTGGACACAAAAGGATTGTCCCAACAATCTGTAGCATAGTGTCCCACTTTTCCACAACACCAGCACTCTTACATATTGTATCTCCTTTTCTATTTGGGACGAGCATTAGCCTGTACTGCTTTCTGAACAGTGGGGAGATGTGCTGCTCTATACTTCTGTCTTCTTTCAGCATCTGTTTGACTAAAGGACAGTCTTTTAGAAGGTTATTTTGGACTTTTCTGAGAACCACCGACTACATGTCTCCTTTTAGCTAACATGCATCTGATAGCATCTGAGATTTCCATTCCAGCCATGCCAGAAAACTCACCTTGAGTCACTACTTTTGCGGGATGATTTAGATTCATAGCAGCAGTAATATCTTTGAGTTTTGGGGATGGGGCACCAAATATAAATGGTCTAGGATGGGCTATTTAAATTTCCTCATGGGCAGCCTTAAAGGCTCTCACATGGCTGTAGCTTCCACCTAGGTTAGGACCACATTGGTCCATACCAATGGATCTGTCTTTCTCCTAATGACCATAACAGATTTCATAGTCATACATGTTAGAAGGCAAGAACACTCTCTGAAACATAAGGGTTCCAACCTCAGAGCCCTGTAGGGCTCCTACAGCTCAGTGATCCACTGATCACCTACCTCGGCCATATTTCCAAGTCCTACAACACTGGCTCTTCAGCCATACAGCTTCAGGTACACAGCCCTACTCTCAGAGTGTTGCAGCACTCCTACAACTCAGTACCCTTCCAGGTACTTACAACTCAGCCTCCTCCGATGCATATAACTCAGTGACACACTTGTCACCTACAGCTCATTGACTCTCTAGTCACCTACCTCATGCACAAGGCCCTACACTCAAGCTGGGAGGACAGACCTACGTCATTTCCATACTTGGATCCTTCAGAGAGAAGCACTGTCCTACCTTAGGCAATTAAGCCCTACAGCTTAGATCCACACTTGGATCCTACCTTAGTACCCCAATAGGGCACCTACCTTAGTGACTAATTAGTCACCTACCTCAGGCACAAAGTGCATTACACTCAGATTTAGATAAACTGAATCCTACATGAAGAGAATACAGAATAATTAAGAAAAATAAATAACTGACTCAAAGATAAATCTTTGACTTTACCTTGCTAGACTGAGCAGATATCAATCCAGCACACTTGTTGTAGAAGGAATAAGTCCTCTTGTACAGCTAACACTTTTATACTATACAGATAAGCAGCTACCAGCTTGCTGAATGGATGAATCAGCTTCTCTATTCTGGAAAGAACTATCTTACTGAGCTTGAAGAGCTTCAACAAACTTCCTTTGCCTTTCAGGCTATCTTACTAAGCTTGAGCATTCAAGCTTGATGGAAAAGAGGATGTCCAGCCGCCTCTTGATTTCTTTCTGTATTTTCTGCATTTGTTCCTTTTCCGTTCGTTTTATTTTGTTGCCCTAATCATTTTTCTTTTTCCATTTTATATACGTTGATTTGAATCAACGACATACTTGTATGTGGGCCCAGCCAAGGATTGGTGAGCCCCACCTTCTTCAGAAAAGGACAAGGAAGCTTTTGGCGCCACTGCAGCTTTCCCGCAACAGCTATATGTAGGTTGACTTTGATGACGTCAGCAATGGTCATCACAATCTGGACTTATAAAATATTCCAGAATTCCATGAAGCGTTGAGTGATGTTAAGTCACTCAATGTCATCTGTCATGGCACTCAATGCTTCTGGACTTGTGAATTTTCTCTGGATTTGTCTCAGCGGTTCTATCTCAGCGGTCTCAGCAGTTTCTTCTTAACAGCTGTAACAAGCCTTTGTCTCAACACTTTCTTATTATGAGCTGAGATAAGTTTCTATCTTGGCGGTATCTTCACAGCGATCTCATCGGTTTTTGGTTCACTGCTGAGACTATCTTCTTTCTCAGCAGATTTCCTCTTAACTGTCTTAGGGCTTCCCTCTTCATTAGAAGCATTGAGTGAACATGCTTCACTCAACGCTTCTGGATTTAGAGAAATCCAGATAGTTTTGTCTCAGTGGTTAAGCTGACACATTCTTCTCAGTTGTCTTAGCTGTCTCAGCGGTCTCAACGCCTTCTTCTCAGCTATCTCAGTTGTCTCATCGCTTTTTGCCTTAGTAAGTTTTTCTGGCTTTAGATGCATTCGACGATCTATGGGTTGAGCTCGACGAACTCTGATCTTCTCAGCAGTCTCAGTGCGTTTTGCCTTAGTAATTTTTTTTGGCTTTAGTGCCATAAGTTTTGAGCAGTGCTCGACGATCTTTGAGCTGAGCTCGATGAATTGTAAACTGAGCTCGAGGAACTTCAAGCTGAGCTCGACGAATTTTGAGTTTACCATGAAACTCGGTTTTCTTCACCTATCCAATCATGGACTACCAGCATGCATGAACTAAGGCATACATCAAATACATTATGTGTGTATGTCATTGACCCATTTGACTTCTTACAAATCTGGGATATTGGGATCAATAGACCCAACAGCTAGTATCAAAATCTTGGAAGAGATATGCTTTAGCCTGCCGGTTCCTGGTAGAAGGACCGGGGAAAACAAAAGTATTTTGCATTTTTCATAAGCCTTGCTCGCTAGATCTATAGAGACACCTTGTATTCACTTTAGTACTTTTGAAATAAATTGTTATTTTTTAGCTTTTCTATATTTCAAGGTGTTTAAGTTTGCTTATGAAAAATTAGTCACCATTCCATAATTTCTACTAGCATTGTTTTATTCACCAAGTAAAGTTTTTTTAGCTTAAGAAAAATTAATTAACCCTTATTCGCCCCCCCCCCCCCTTTAAGGGCACTATAAGATCCAACACTTGGTATTAGAGGCAGGTTGCTCCAAAATCGATTTCACCACCGGGAGTAATGGCGCAAAACACTCACATATTTTCTGAGGGGAAAGGTATAAGTAGACCTCCCTTATTCACAGGAAATGACTACAACTATTGAAAAGCTCGAATGCGATGCTTTCTAATAGGACTTGATATCGACATTTGGGGCATGTTAGAAACATGCTACACCTCTCCTATAACTGTAGTAGTAAATGTCTCAATGGAAAAACCCAAGGATAAATGGGATGAAGTTGATAAGCTTCGCTGCAAGAATAACGCTAAGGCAATGAACGCCTTATTCTGCTCATTAGATAGGACTGAATTTAATCGTGTTTGTGCATGTGAAACTGTGTATGATATATGGAATCTCTTTTATGTTACTCATGATGGTACATCGCAGGTGAAAGACTTGAAGTTTTTCTAGTTAGAGTCAAAGTTTGAGAAGTTCAAGGTGGAAGTTAACGAGGATGTAGACTCCATGTACACAAGGTTCAGTAAGATATTGAACCAGTAAAGGATCCTTGGAAAGAGTTTCTCAAATGGAGATTTGGTGAGAAAGATACTTAGATCGCTTCCACCGAAGTTCAATCCAAAGGTGACTGCCATCTCGGAGTCACATGAATTCTTCTTTAAAATGTTTTATTTCTAAGAATGATGAATTAGATTTATGGCATAGGCGTCTTGGACATTATTGTTCCAAACTAATTGTAAAATTGTCTCGAAATAAACTAGTTAAAGGTTTACCTATTTTGCATGGAAATCTATCTTCTTTATGTTCAACATGTCAAAAAGAAAAATTTTCAAAATCTTCATTTAAGAGCAAAATTGTTGTTTCCACTACTAGGCCTGTATAGTTGATTCATATGAATTTGTTTTGTCCAGTTCATACACTAAGTCTAGGTGATAGAAAATACACTTTAGTTTTTATTGATGATTACTCTCGTTTATGTTGGATAATTTTCTTATCATCCAAGTCTGATGCATTTTTAGAATTTTCCAAATTATGTCTTCGTGTTCAAAATGAACTAGATTTAAAAATAAAATGCATTCGTTCTGATCATGGAGGTGAATTTGATAATGAAAAATTTGTATCCTTTTTCAATGAGTTAGGTATTAAACATGAATTTTCCGCTCCTCGCACACCGCAACAAAATGGTGTGGTAGAGAGGAAAAATAGGACTTTGAAAGAACTAGCTCGTACTATGCTATCAGAATACAAATTACCTAAATCATTTTGCACAGAAGACATTAGTACTGCTTGTTATGTTATAAATCGTGTAATGCTTTGACCGTTCTTGATATTAACACCTTATGAATTATACTTCCAAAAGAAATCGAATATATCTTATTTTAAAGTTTTTGGTTGTAAATGTTTTATTTTGAACACTAAGAATAATTTAGGCAAATTTGATGAAAGAGTGATGAAGGCATTTTTATTAGTTATTCTTCAACTAGTAAGACTTATAGAGTTTACAACAAACAGACTAAAATGGTTGAAGAAACTATTCATGTTAAATTTGCTGAGTTTTTCCCCTGTGTAGAATCTAATAATACAGGTCAAGATGAAGTGCCCTTCCCCCTATAGAGGTCGGATGATGATGAAATCCTTGGAGAGATAGAGGAAAAAAGATAATATGAACATCAAGAAGAAGAAGTGCAAGAATATGTGCCTCCAAGCGAGCTAAAATTCTCAAAAGATCATCCATATGAATTAGTTATTGGGGAACCATCAAGAGGGGTAAGCAATCATTTATCATTACATGATTTATTTTCAAATACGTGCTTTATTTCTGATATAGAACCTAAAAATGTTTAAACCGCTTTGAATGATAATTCTTGGTTTTTAGCTATGAAAATTAGTAGAAAGACCGCCAAATCATCCTGTTATAGCTTTTAAGTGGATCTTCATGAATAAAATGGATAGTGAATCTAGGGTCACTAGGAACAAAGCGAGACTTGTAGCAAAAGGTTATTCACAAGTTGAAGGAATAGATTTTGATGAAACCTTTGCACCTGTAGCACAGTTAGAAACATTTAGAATATTTCTTGCATTTGCTTGTTTTAAAAGATTTAAACTATTTCAAATGGATGTTAAAACTGATTTTCTCAACGGGTATATCAAGGAAGAGGTTTATATAGAATAACCTCAAGGCTTTGTTGATGTTAAGTTTCCTGATCATGTTTCTAAATTAGAAAAAGCACTTTATGGTTTGAAACAAGCACCCATGGGCGGACCTATTAAAGGCCGAGTGTGGGCAGCCGCCCACACTCGATTTTATTTCGCGATTCTAGGGTTATGAGTTTTGCTCTGGATGAAAACAAAACACTGAGATTCATCTTTCTCCTCCTCGCTGGCTCGCTCCCGCTACTCGACGAAAACTGCGATTCATCTTCCTCCTCACTGGCTCGCTCCCGCTGCTCGACGAAAACTACGATTCATCTTCCTCCTCGCTGGCTCGCTCCTGCTACTCGATGAAAACCGTGATTCAAGGGTTACGAGTTCTCCTCCCGCCCTTCTCCACGCTCCTGATGGGCTCGACGAAAACCCAAGGCAACTCCTCAGAGTTCAACAAATGCAGGCCACGACTCCTCCTCTAGTCCTCTGAGCGTGATTCCTCTCATCCTCTATAGTCTGTAGGTTGGTTGCAGCTTTGCCCTCAGTTCTTCTTCTTCCTAATATGTGATTCCTCTTCAAGTCTTCATCTTCCTAATTTTATTCCTGATTTGATTACGGATTCCTCATTTTTTCACTGCAGGAACAAGTTCTTTTGATTTCTTCAAGAGATCTGCACTCCTAAACTTTGATTCATGGTCATATACAGACATATAGTCATATCATGGTAATCTCCTGCAGCCCTGCAAGTTCTTTTGATTTCTTGAATTATTTCCTAGATAACTCCCTACAATCATGTTAAAAAGATTATTTAATTATTTCCTGGACTATGAATGATATATTTCACTGTAAACACTCACTGACATTGCCTTGTTTGTGTTGCTAAGGAGAAACCTGTGTTGGAATATAGTCATTCCTATTGACATTCATATTCTTATTCTTTCATCTGGAAACTTGTATCTTGCTAACTATTTGTTTTTATTTGTAATGTCTTATGTCTGTGTTAAATTTGGATCATTTTCATTGAGACTTGAGCACTGCTTGTTCCTTTCTAACTTGTATCTTGCTAACTTGTAATTTGTATCATTTTCATTGAGAAACCTGTGTCAAGAAAAGCAACAAACAGTTAGCAACTTGTTTTAAATTAGTTTTATTATTTCAATTTGTTTCATTTGCATCATGTTTTGTTGTTGAGTGAAATTTTCTTCATATGGTGTTGATATTTTCAGTTCACTAGTATGGAAAAGTTTTTTTAAAAGAAAAGCAAATGAAGAATGTGCAAGTGCTTCTATTGTGCATTCATGATTAGAGCTTAATGTAGATGATCTTCATATCTTTCCTTACAGTTTCATTCCAAGTCTTTATTGGTCCTAAATTTATTATTAGGTATGTATAAAATAAGGTAATCCCTTGCTTCGGTGTCCTAATTTATATAATTTTTTTTCCAAAGTTGTAGGTACCTTTGAAAGTCATGGATCGATATTTTAAAAGAAAACTCATAGATCCACCGCAAAATCAAAATATAATTTCCCAAAGACTTTTCAATGTAGATGACCTTCCAACGAATCCAGGATTGCGGAAGAGTATTAATGACTATGATCCAAATGATAGAGAAAAAATTAGGCGCTGGTATTTATAGAAGAAAGCATTCCAACCTCAAGATCATAATTTTCCAACAAGGGTTTTTGAAAAAGAGACACAGAGATTTATTTATGGTTGGTTTCAATAATATAGTTATTGTCTCGAGTACAACATAGTCAAAGATGCTACATTTTATTTATGTTGTTATCTATTTAAGCCTGAGCATGGTGACGAAGGTGGAGGTGACGCTTTTGTTAGTGAAGGGTTCACGAATTGGAAACATAAAGACATATTAGATGTTCATGTTGGGGCTCATAACAGTGTCCACAACCAATGTTTGAAGTCTTGTGTAGACTTGATGTACCAAAAACAAAATATTGAAGTTGCTTTGTGTACTCAATCTGACCAAGCTCGACTGGAATATCACACACGCTTAGAAGTGTCGGTTGATTGCATTAGATTTCTGCTAATGCAAGGTTTAGCTTTCCAGGGTCATGATATGATGCAGGCCTATTGTTTCTACGGATTAAACTACGCGTTCTTATGTTCGACAATTTAATTAAATATCTAGTGCGCGGTTTCTCTACTAAGCACTATCAAATACTCAAGCATTAAAAGGCACAAATTCCACAACATTCAATGCAAAGGGACGCTACCCCTTATTTTAGATTGAACAAGGGCTATATGCCAATGTTCGCTCAAGCGAAATGGACCCACCCGATCCGGACAATTAGCAATTCAAATTAAATTATGCGCACACATTCAGACATCCAATAAGAGAATATCCAGAATAAATAAGTGATCTAAAATCAAGTCCTAATCGATCCCAAAATTAATTAATAGAGGGTTTACCAAATCACTTGAACTCAAAGGGAAATCAAAGGTGATGAACCCGATTTCTTCTAGTGTTCACGAGATCCACCCGTTCCAATTAATACGAAATATATTCGAAAATAAATGCTTTGAAAATTAGAATTTAACTGGCAAAATATTCAATATAAATCAGAACAAATTACCAGCCTTCTATTCCACCAATACCTCACAAAATTGTAGAAGAAATCACACAAAGATGGTTAAGAAATTCATTACCCAATCACAAGAATAATCCATCCACAAGATGAGTGGAGGAGGTGCACACGATGGTGGTAGATTCTCTATTTCCACGCAAGTCCTTGGATCCACACCGGATGATGAAGACGCTCGCTGTTTCTCCTTTGCCAAACCCTAGAAGGGGGAATATCTTGAAAGGGACAATAGATATATAAGGGAAGAGAAGAGAGGAAAGGTGGTGGCCTTATTCCTTCAAGGGAGGGCTTGGTTTGGGTAGAGGAGGGGATTTCTCATAAGAGGAGGAGGAGGAGGAAGAGAAGAGGAGGTCAGATATACAGAGGGAGAGAGGGATGAGTAAGGTTGGTCGGCGGCCAAAGAGAGAGGGGGGGAGAGGAGGCCGAAATTTTCCTTGGAGAGGAGGAAAAATCTCAATAGATTTTTGGGTTTCAATTTCTTATCATTCCCTAAAAAAATATGACAAATATCATGGCCTATATATAGGCTTACACCACTCCATCTCCTCCAATTCAAAATTCAAAATTCAAAATGACACTATGATGGTTATATGCACCCATCATTAAATAAAAAAAACAATACAAAATTTAAATGCATGAAATTAAAATACTCTTCATGGTTATAGGCACCCATCATTACATGAAATTAAAATAATAATAAAATGCATGGAAATAAAAATGCTAAAATAAAAATGATAAATTATATAATTATAATTATGTAATTAATAATTATATATTTCATTTATTGGGGGCGGCGGACGACGAGCAAAAACATGTAGCGGCGGCGGCTTTGGAGAAGAACGTCGTGGTAGACTGCCATCCTCGAGCTTGTGGCAATGACAATCCCAATCCACAAACTCTCGATGTCGTGGATCCATGGCCGCATTAGCATCGTCGCCATCAATCCTCCACCACTCAAAATCACTCATCACCGATGAGTGGCCCGTGAGGGGGGAACCGTCGAAAGCAGCAGCAACATGGTGCAAATCTAGCCTCGTAGTCCATGTCGTAGTAGCATGAACATCCCATAGCACTAAGAACCTGTCAGGTGTAGAAATAACAAAACTCGAAATGGTGTCAGGCAAAAGAAAATTAACTTGAATCTTACCATCGGACAATCTCGAAAAGGTGTGGAAGTGTGTGCCACATAACTTAAGGAGAAATACTAACGTCCAAGACACATGAGGAGAGAATCCATATGCTAGATGAATATACCCAAACACGGAAAATAAGGGGGTTAAGTCAGGTGGCACAGGAGCCTTGTAATCATAGATAATTTTTATGGGCTCCAACACTGCAGTCTTAATTTCAATTTTAATATTTTCACGCTTAGAATGAAGATATGCCAAGGTGAACCGCTCATCATAAGCAATTGAATTGGATGCTCCTGAATGTGAAAAGATGTGCGAGCGAAACAACTCAAGGGACCTAACTATAGTCACTAACTTGGGGAAATTAGGGTCATCAAATGGCAGAGGATAAATGCATGCGACTGGGTGTGGTATATAAGTATATCTATGGGACACCACATCCAGAGGCACAATTGCCAAAGAAATAGATTCAGTCGTAGTAGGGAGGTAACCGTAGATGGACACGCAGAAAAATGTGCTGTCAAAAGTGACTTGTAGTCATATCAATGAGGTGCGGTGAATAGTCCAAATACTAGTGCGCTCAACATAGTAATACGTACACACTGAGTCAATGTCAAAGTAGGAACTAATAAAGTCGGCGTGTCACACAAACTCAGACTAGGACTGCTGGTTTCACGTCCTAAAAAGTCATCTAAGATAGGCAAATAAATAGGGGGAAGGGTCAGTAAAATAAAACCCAGGATAAAATCAGAATCAGTAAAAATTTCACCCAACGGTGACGACATCAAAGAACTCTCATCCGTGTATACAACCAATGAATCGTCCAAAAATACCCTTACCTTAAATGGTAACTCATCCACAATAACGCTTGGGACATCCTCACTCTCAGACTCCTTAGATAATTCAGATATAATCTTAGTGGGTGCGATCGTAAGATCTAACGCGATGGGGATCGTATTATGGAGAGGGCACTCAATACTAGGGTGAACAGACACAACGCTAGTAGGGCACGTAGTAGGCAACATAATAGTCTCACAGATCGGAACGTAATAATCCCATACATCATCTTCTAAATCACTAGGTCATCCAATCTCAATTTCAGACTAATTAGAATCATCGGGCACTAACGTACATGATGGAATACACTCACCTAGTTGGTCATCCTCAAGATCAAGAGATACCACATCTACATCAGCATCCTCATGGGTATCAATCACTATATCAGGAGGCTTAGGCGTCGAGGATAAAGGAGTCAAAACTTTAGGAGTAACATCTTTTGAGTGCAAGGCATAAGATCTTTTAGGAATGGTTTCCCTAAAGGTGGTAGTAGGTACACTATGAGCAGGCCGACCTTTGGAGAAAAATGATCTAGCGTTAGGTATATAATCATTCCTATAGGCAGGTATGGGACTAGCGCCATAACGATACTCACTCACAGGCTTGGTGTTAGTAGTACGGAGATAGGCGGGATCAAATTGATCCAAGAGTAGGCTACGCATTGCCGTCCAAGCATGTTTATAACTACCAACACGACGCTCTTTGTTTAGACAAAACACGCGGGCTTGACCTACTAATCGATCTCGGGCTATGTTAAATTTTGGTGGTCGTCCCATAAGTGACAATTAAAATAATTTTCTATTCCCTTAAATCAGTTTCTAAAAGTTTCGGGATAACCCAAACTGTCATAAGTAGGTGCCTCAATTCTAGTGGGATGATAAGCGTGGGGACGGTTGGTATTCCCATTGTATTAAGGCAAGGCTGGGATTTGTTTAGCTATGTGATTAACATACCAGTAATCTAAACGAGAATCATAAATGTCATAGGCCATAATAATGAGAACCAGAGAGAAAACTCACCCGGAACTGGTGCACATGCAATGAATAATGAACCTGACCCTATATAAAATGCAACAGATGTATTTGTTCCTGCTTAATAACTAAGGCAATAAAATATTTTTTAGGATTTTCTTACTGAAAATAAATGAGAGATTATTAAAATATTTTTTTATATATTTGTTTGCTGAAAAAATAAGAATATAGGCCGCTATTGGCATACCAAAATTTAAATTTTATAATAATATAATAAAAATAATGACTTAGCAAAAATAAAATATTTTTTGTTATTTCTTACTAATAAAATGTTGGAGAATTTTCAGTATTTTTTTTTGAATTTAGAAAAAAATGAGAATTTTAGGCCGCTATTTGCAGACCCAAATTTTTTAAATTTTGCTTTATATGTTGTGCAATGAAACGTACAAATGCGTGATGGCAAAAATAATAAAAGGGGGAGGGTGCCAATTAGGAAATTGACGTGAATCTGGCTCTGATACTAAATTGATGCAGGCCCATGGTTTCTATGGATTAAAATACGCATTCTTATGTTCGACAATTTAATTAAATATCTAGCGCGCGGTTTCTCTACTTAGCACTATCGAATACTCAAGCATTAAAAGGCACAAATTCCACAACATTCAACGCAAAGGGATGTTACGACTTATTTTAGATTGAACAAGGGCTATATGCTAATGTTCGCTCAAGCGAAATGGACCCACCCGATCTGGATAATTAGCAATTCAAATTAAATTATACGCACCCGTTCATACATCGAATAAGAGAATATCCCGACTAAATAAGTGATCTAAAATCAACTCCTAATCGATCCCAAAATTAATTAATAGAGGGTTTACCTAATCACTTGAACTCAAGGGAAATCAAAGGTGATGAACCCAATTTCTTCTAGTGTTCACGAGATCCACCCGTTCCAATTAATATGAAAAATATTCGAAAATAAATGCTTTGAAAATTAGATTTTAACGGGCACAATATTCAATATAAATCAGAACAAATTACCAGCCTTATATTCCATCAATACCTCACAAAATTATAGAAGAAATCACATAAAGATGGTTAAGAAATTCATTACCCAATCCCAAGAATAATCCGTCCACAAGATGAGTGGAGGAGGCGCACATGATGGTGGTAGATTCTCTATTTCCACGCAAGTCCTTGGATCTGCACTGGACGATGAAGATGCTCTCCATTTCTCCTTTGCCAAACCCTAGAAGGGGGAGTATCTTGAAAGGGCCAATAAATATATAAGTGAAGAGAAGAGAGGAAAGGTGGTGGCCTTATTCCTTCAAGGGAGGGCTCGGTTTTGGTAGAGGAGGGGATTTCTCACAAGAGGAGGAGGAGGAGGAAGAGAAGAGGAGGTCAGATATAGTGATCTAGGGGTGTCCGGAATCGGAGACCTCCACGAAGATAACGCTCTATCTACGCACTACACGTCGTAGATCTACCGCAACTACACAGCACCTATCGCCCACAATAGCTTCTCGTCGCAAGAACGCAACACAAATCACAAAGGAGGAGTGGTCGACTCGAAAACGACGATCGGAAATTTTAGTCGGAATATTCCACAAGAAAAACACAAAGGTTGCCACTCCTTTTTGAGAACAAGACCAAGGCTATAGGCCAAGATCTGCGCAGGCAAATAGGATCCACCCGATTCCGGAAATAAAAAGCCTAGCAACGGCGATTTCGATCCAAAACTTGCAGCGATTAAATTAACTTTCCGGAGAAAACGATTTGCAAAAACCACCACAACTAAAGATAATAATCACACAAGGGAGGGGGAAGAGATTACCCAACCAGAAATCTTTCACACAAGATAACTGTGGGAGAATCACTCTCTCCACGGATCCACTGGCGTCACACCGAATGGTTTGCAACCTTCTTTCAAGGAGTCGCACCGAAGGAAGCCGCGCCGGAGTCACACCGAATGGATGGAGGGAGCAAGGGGGGCGGCGGCTTCACACCACAACCAAGGGGGCGGCGGCTATGAGAGGGTTTCCTCTTGGCCGAAATTTTCAAGGGGGAAATTAGGTTTCAATCTTTGTCTAATGATCTCATAAGAAAGCCTCCTTATATAGGAGTTACAAACAAGCCTTAACCCTTCATGATGGAGATGTAATCTCATCCATCCGAATGGCTAAAAGCACACCAACATTAAAATTGTTCAAAATGAAAAATAACAAACATGCAATGAATATAAAATTATCACATAAGAATAGGATAATTTTTTATTCCAAATATAAAAAAGAGTGCAAGAAAGGAAATAAATAAGGCTAATGCTTTGCAGTGGCGGTAGCACGCCGTGGGCGGAGGTTATAGCGTAGCCTTCCGTTAGCGTCATCGTGCCGCCTCACATCCTTGAGTTGTATTGCCTTATCAACCGGATCATCATCAGCATCGTCAGAATCGTCGTCAAATGGTGGAGGAGGGGGCACGCCATCAATCCTCCCCCGCTCAAATGCACGGATCTCCGTTCCGTGGTCCAAGCGATAGCAGTGAAGGAGAGCGGCATCCAAACTCTGCAGCTCTGTCTCGAGTAACCAAGAGTCATCCGAAGGGGGCCGATCATGCCAATGGATGAGAAAGCGGTGGGTGTCGCCATCAGCAGTGGTAACAGGCTCAGCATCAAGTATCATCTCTGGAGTGGAAAACGTTCGTGGAAACCTGAGGAACATATTAGCAGTAGGCAGGAAAGAAGGCAGCTTACCATCCGACGATATACCTCTGTGGACCGAAAGAGAGAGATCATCCGTACTACCACTCCCCAACCCATGAGAATTTAGAGTGGGAGAAGAAGACGACAAAGAAATCAACTCTTGTGGTGGTGACACAAACATCGTTAAATCCGAAACATTAAAAATGGGGGAGATACCCCAATCAGCAGGCAAGTCCAAAACGAAAGTGTTGTCACCTAACTTCTTAATAATCCGAAAAGGGCCGACGCGCTTTGGTGCTAACTTTTTAACGGTGCCAGTTGGCAAGCGTTCGGGAACCAAACGGACTAAAACTAGATCGCCAAATTTGAAGTCTGATACTCTACTATGTAAATTAGCGTGCGCTTGATAAGAGTCGTATTGCGTAGTCAAGGTGGCCCGTATATGTGCGTGTAAATCATGGATGTGCTGGGCAAAGGATTGTGCAAACTGACTTGCCTTGTACGTTGGGGGCAACGACACCAAGTCAAGTGGCACAGGAGCCTTATAACCGTGGACAATCTCATTTGGAGACAGACCCGTAGACCGATTCTTGGAATTATTGTAGTCTAATTGGGCATGGGGAAGGAGAAGATCCCAAGTGCTCTTGTGATCACTCACAAGGCATCGTAACAAATTTCCTAAGCTCTGACTAACCACTTCCGTCTGCCCATCAGTTTGGGGATGATAGGTAGAGGAAAACAATAATTTTGTTCCCATTAATATCCAAAGAGTCTTCCAAAAATAACTAGTGAATTTTACGTCCCTATCCAATACTATTGTCTTTGGCACTCCACGGTGACTAACGACTTCTTTAAAATAAAGTTTAGCGACGTGAGACGCATCATTTGTCCTACTGCACGAGATGAAATAAGCCATCTTTGAAAACCTATCCACAACTACAAAAATTGAGTCGTGACGGCGTAGGGTAATGGGGAGGCCTAATACAAAATCCATACTAACGTCTACCCAAGTCATGGAGGGAATAGGCAAGCGTGTATATAATCCGATGTTGGTCTTACTATCCTTACACACCTGACATGTGCGGAAGCTACTCACTACCTGTCCCACCATAACCTTAAGTTTTGGCCAATAGAATTTGTCCTCGACTAACGTAATGGTCTTATCTCTACCGAAGTGGCCACTCAACCCTCCGCTATGCAACTCCCACATGATATGTAGTCGTAACGATGACTGCGGAATACATAGCTTCCCGTTCCTAAATAGGTAACCGTCCTTGATGACGTATGCAGATATCGTCATGGGGGAGCTATCCTGGGCAGATAGATAGAAGTCCTAGATGTCAAGACACGTGGCGTACTCATCCTTAATCTGCTCAAATCCTACAACATGTACTTACATGGAGGTTAGACGTAAAGCCTCATGATCAGAGAGGATCACAAATTCCTTGGAGAGGATATAATGCCTCCAATAGTGTAGACATCGGACTACAGCATAAAATTCCCTATCGTAATTGGAATAGTTTAGCTTAGGGGCGGACAACTTCTCGCTAAAATAACTAACGGCACGGCCCTCCTGGCTCAATACACCTCCAATCCCTACCCCAGATGCATCGCATGTGAGCTCAAAGACTTTAGCAAAGTCAGGTAGACGTAAGACAGGTGCCTAAGTCATAAGCTCCTTGATTCGTTCAAAAGCATGGGTGGCGGACTTCATCCACGTAAACTCTCCCTTCTTCATACAGTCTATGATAGGCGCCATAATACTACTGAAGTCTCGTATGAAACGACAGTAAAATGTGGCTAACCCATGGAAACTACGCACCTCACGTAGGGTGGTTGGCATGGGCCAGTCCTTAATGACCTGAACTTTGCCCGGATCAACTCGAATACCCTCAGAGCCAACTATATAGCCTAAGAACTCTACCTCCGAGACATAGAAAGTGCATTTCTTAATATTGAGAAATAAAGTCTCCTTCCACGGGTGGAAAGGATCACTCTCATGTGGGAGATGTGCTCGGTAGTAGAGGTGCTATAAATCAGAATATCGTCAAAGTAGACGACAACGAACTTCCCCATGAATGGCTGAAAGACATGTGTCATCATCCGGGAGAAGGTACTAGGGGCATTGGATAACCCAAAGGGCATCACAAGCCATTCGTACAGACCATCCTTCGACTTAAATGCCGTCTTCCACTCATTGCCCTCTCGTATCCTAATCTGGTGATAGCCACTCCGAAGATCTAATTTGGAGAATACGGTGGCTCCAGACAAGACATCCAACAAATCATCTAGATGGGGAATGGGGAACCTATACTTGATGGTGATTTTGGTTATAGCCCGGCTATCAACGTACATCCGCCATTTACCATCCTTCTTGGGGGCAAGTAGAGCTGGTACAGCACATGGACTCAAACTAGTCCTAATAAAACCTTTCGCTAGCAAACCCTCTATCTGGGACTGCAACTCCAGGTGAGCTGCGGGGTGGAGTCGATAATGGGGCTGATTTGGCAAGGAAGACCCTGGGATGAGATCTATCGCATGCTGGATATTCCTAAGCGGGGGTAACGTGGGAGGCAACTCATCCTGGTACACATCCCTATATTCTTCCAGCAGTACCCGTAACTCACTAGGTAACTCATCCAATATGCTAGAATCGAGCTTCGCACTTAGGAGGACAAGTGCATACATAATTCCATCAAAGAACGGATCTCTCTCAAACTCTTTCCTACCAACTAGATTCAACGTTTTCCGTTCTACCAAAATAGTGGTGTCCTTAGCCAAGACTACGGGCTCCTTTGGGATGGTCGGCTTCAAAGTGATGGTTTTGCGATTGAATTTGAACTCATAAGTTTTGGCTCTACCAAAATGTGTAACATCACGGTCGTATAGCCAAGGGCGGCCTAACAACACATGACAAGCGTCCATCGGAAGGACATCACACCACACCTCATCAATGTAGGATTTGATTGAGAGTGGGACCAGGCATCGCTTGGTAACGGGTACAGAGATCTTGTTGATCCAAGCGACCTGATATGGGGTCGGGTGTGGTTCCGTGTTCAAGGACATACGTGCAACGGCATTCTCAGATACGACATTCACGCAGCTACCACTATCTACAATCATCTTGCAAAGCTTCTATGGGGCTTCCGTGTTCAAGGACATACGTGCAACGGCGTTCTCAGATACGACATTCACGCAGCTACCACTATCAAAAATCAGCTTGCAAGGCTTCTCGCCACTCTTAAAAATCAGAGAAAATATGATCGTCCTCTTCCAATCATCTAATGGACGAGGAGTGGTCAAGATACAACGCATCACCATAAGGTGGTGATCGTCCTCTAAGTCACTAGGGACTCCTTCGGGGTCACTCTCCTCTGCGGCCTCGTATACATAATCGTCAGGGTCGGTAGTTGGCTCTAATAAGGCTAGGGTTTTCGTCTTTATTGGGCATTCGTAGGCATAGTGGCCTTGAATGCCGCAAGAGTAACAAGTGGTGTTAGCCTTGCTAACCTTCCCTATAGGGACACGCTCACTCGCAGGGTTCTTGGTGTTCCTAGCGGTGATCACGACTGACCTTGACTCGGTGGATTTGAACTTTCCCTTATCAGGGTATGTAGAAGAAGATGCCCCAGTGGTGGACTTGTTCTTCGCATGAGCGAACGGGAGTGAGCCTTAGTGGCTAGGTGTTTTTCAATGTCCAAGGCGGCATTGAAAGTCATGTTCAAGTCCGTATGCCCACATCGCAAGAGCTTCCTTTGGATATCGGGGTGAAGCCCTTTTCGAAATATAGATAAAGTGACTTCGGGGATCTCCCTAAGGTCACATCGCACCATACGGTCCTTAAGTTCACCCATATATTCATCTACCGAGCTTAAGCCCTGCCGCAGAGTGGCAAGCTCGTCGAACATCTGTGTCTAATGGTACGCAGGAACGTACTGATCGGTCAACAGGTTCTTCATAACTGGCCAACCTATAAGGGGGCTCCCTGTCCGGTTCCTAACCTTCGCTCGTCATTCAGCCAAAACATCTTTGCACGACCTGTTAACTTCATCCGGGAAACTTGGACCTTTTGGGGATCCGTCAGGTTGTGCCACTCGAAGTAACACTCCATGTCCACAGTCCAGTTAAGGATGATTTGGGGATCTCCCATGCCATCATAAGTGGGGGCATTTATCTTAATGGCCCTAGTAATGTCAAAGTCTCGCTCGGGGCGGTGTCCTCTAGGGGGAACCTGTGGAGAGTCCCCATCAGAATCTGATTCAGAAGTATGTTGGTGCCAGTTGGGCCGATCAACATTAACGGGTGGCGGGGGTGGCCTAGCTTAATTTTGTAGGATCTGTGTTAACATGTCCCTAAGCTCCGTTATTTCGTTACACAGGCCTGCTATGGCCTCAGTTTTGGGATCCGCACGCTCATTCGCAGCCATCCAAGACGTTGACGGAGTCGAATATTCCGATCCGAGCTTAGTGCACATTCAGGTTTAGAAAAATTTTGGAAAGATGAATTTTCCTAGGGCTGTAGCTATGCTGAAAATAAGATATTTTTATAGATTCCGAACGTGAATAACATGTAGATCATTAAAAATGTTTATTTTTGAAATTTCGCTGAAAAATAAGGATTTTAGCCCGCTATTGGCAGACCACAAAAAAATAATTTTTTTGATTTTATAAAGATCTGATCGACCAACAAGGAACGCAGAGAGGATGTTTGCAACCTGAAAGTTGAAACGACCGCCTCTGATACCAAATTGATGTAGGGGTGTCCGGAATCGGAGACCTCCACGAAGATAACGCTCTTTCTACGCACTACACGTCGTAGATCTACCGCACCTACACAGCACCTATCGCCCACAATAGCTTCTCGTCGCAAGAACGCAACACAAATCACAAAGGAGGAATGGTCGACTCGAAAACGACGATCGGAAATTTGAGTCGGAATATTCCCCAAGAAAAACACAAAGGTTGCCACTCCTTTTTGAGAACAAGACCAAGGCTCTAGGCCAAGATCCGCTCAGGCAAATAGGATCCACCCGATCCGGAAATAAAAAGCCTAACAACGGCGATTTCGATCCAAAACTTGCAGTGATTAAATTAACTTTCCGGAGAAAACGATTTGCGAAAACCACCACAACTAAAGAGAAGAATCACACAAGAGAGGGGGAAGAGATTACCCAACCGGAGAGCTTTCACACAAGATAACTGTGGGAGAATCACTCTCTCCATGGATCCACTGGCGTCACACCGATTGATTTGCAACCTTCTTCCAAGGAGTCTCACTGAAGGAAGCCGCGCCGGAGTCGCACCGAATGGATGGAGGGAGCAAGGGGGCGGCGGCTTCACACCACAACCAAGGGGGTGGCGGCTAGGAGAGGGTTTTCCTCTTGGCCGAATTTTTCAAGGGGGCAATTAGGTTTGAATCTTTGTCTAATTATCTCATAAGAAAGCATCCTTATATAGGAGTTACAAACAAGCCTTAACCCTTCATGATGGAGATGTAATCTCATCCATCTGAATGGCTAAAAGCACACCAACATTAAAATTGTTCAAAATAAAAAATAACAAACTTGCAATGAATATAAAATTATCACATAAGCATAGGATAATTTTATATTCCAAATATAAAATAGAGTGCAAGAAAGGAAATAAATAAGGCTAGTGCTCTGAAGTGGCGGTAGCACGCCGTGGGCGGAGGTTGTAGCGTAGCCTTCCGTTAGCATCATCGTGCCGCCTCACATCCTTGAGTTGTATTGCCTTATCAACCGGATCATCATCAGCATCGTCAGCATCGTCGTCAAATGATAGAGGAGGGGGCACGCCATCATATAGAAATGGAGAAAGGGAGGAGGAAGGTTGGCCAGCGGCCAATGAGAGAGGGGGAGAGAGGAGGCCGAAATTTGCCTTGGAGAGGAGTAAAAATCTCAATAGATTTTTGGGTTTCAATTTCTTATCATTCTCTAAAAAATATGACAAATATCATGGCCTATATATAGGCTTACACCACTCCATCTCCTCCAATTCAAAATTCAAAATTCAAAATGACACTATGATAGTTATATGCACCCATCATGAAATAAAAAGACAATGCAAAATTTAAATGCATGAAATTAAAATACTCTTGATGGTTATAGGCACCCATCATTACATGAAATTAAAATAATAATAAAATGCATGAAAAAAATGCTAAAATAAAAATGATAAAATATATAATTATATTTATGTAATTAATAATTATATATTTCATTTATTGGCAGCGGCGGACGACGAGCAAATACATGTAGCGGCGGTGGCGTTGGCGAAGAAACATCATGGTAGACTCCCATCCTCGAGCTTGCGGCAACGACCATCCCAATCCACGAACTCTCGATGTCGTGGATCCACGGCCGCATCAGCATCGTCTCCATCATGATGAATCTTTTGAATCAAGCAACCGAGGAAACTTTCTTGAACTTCTTCAGTTCCTCGCAGATCATAATGACAAAATTAGCAAAGTTGTATTATAAAATGCACTTAAAAATCTTAAATTGGTAGCACCAAGCATTCAAAGAGATATCGTGCAGGCTGCTGCAATAGAGACAACCAAGATTATCATTAAAGCTATTAGCCAAGCAAAATCATTTTTTATTTTAGTAGATTAAGCTCGGGATTCCTCGATCAAAGAACAAATGACAATTGTTTTACGTTATGTTGATGAAATAGGATGTGTAACAGAGTATTTTTTAGGGATATTGCATGTAAAAAATACTGCAGCTTCATCATTTAAAGCAGCCATTGAATCTTCTTTGGCAAAAAATGGGTTGATTATATCAAGCTTGCGGGGTCAAGGTTATGATGGGGCTAGTAACATGCAAGGTGAATTCAATTGGCTTAAAACATTTATTATGGCTGAAAGTCCATCTGCATATTATGTGCATTGTTTTTCTCATCAACTTCAATTGACACTCGTTGCGGTCGCAAAAAAACACAACAAAGTTTGCTCTTTTTTAGCTTGATATCAAGTATGACAAATATTGTTGGCGCATCATGCAAGCATAGAGATATTCTACGAGAGAAGAAACATGCAAAAGTTATTGAAGAGATTTACAGTGGTGAAGTGTTGACAGGAAGAGGCTTGAATCAAGAAAGAGCACTAAAAAGGGCAGGGGACAAAAGATGGAACTCTCATTTTAGAACTCTCTTGAATTTAATTTCTTTGTTCCCTTCGGTGATTGATGTGCTTGAAGTCATTGAAAAGGATGACAACCTTTCAGAGCATAGATCTAAAGCAAGTGATTTGCTGGAGGCTATGTAATGTTTTCAATTTGTATTTTTAACTCACTTAATGAAAACCATCTTAGGGATTACTAATGAATTGTCGCAAGCTTTACAAAGGAACGATCAAGATCTTGTAAATGCTATGACACTTTTTAGAATTTCCAAAATACGACTACAAGCAATGCGAGATAATGGATGAGATTCTATATTACGTGAAGTAACTACCTTTTGCCAAAAAATGATATCATTGTTCTAAGTATGGAAGAGAAATTTGTAGCTCGAGGGAGATCAAGACGCAGATCAGAAGACAATACAAACCTTCACTTCTATCGTGTTGAATTATTTTATGCAGTTATTGATCTATAACTTACCGAGCTAAATTGTCGATTTGATGAAGTGAACACGGAATTGCTTCTATGTATGCCATGTTTAGATCCAAGTAATGTCTTTTTGTCTTTTGATAAGAAAAAAATAATTCGATTTGCAGAGTATTATCTGTTGGATTTTTCTCCAAATAATATAATGGAACTTGATAATCAACTGGAAAGTTATATTTTAGATGTTCGCTCAGATAGAGAATTCTCAAATGTGAAAGGGCTTGGAGGAATAGATCAAAAGTTAGTACAATTAAAGAAGGATGTTCTATACCCATTGTTGTATTTGCTCATAAAGTTGGCACTATTAATACTTGTTGCAACTATAAGTGTAGAAAGAGCTTTCTCCACAATGAAGATTATCAAAACATCATTACACAATCAGATGGGTGATGATTGGATGAATGATTGTCTGGTAACATATATTGAAAAAGATATCTTTTTCACCATCAACAATAAAGTTATCATGGAATGTTTCCAGAACATGAAGCATCGAAGAGGAGTGTTGTAATCAAGTATGTAATCTTATTTTGTTAATTAAAAATGTCATAATTTAAAGTTTTTTGGCAAATTTGTAGTCAATTTTTATCGTATGTAGCAATTTTTTTATCGTTATTTTATTGAATGCCGCCACTGAAAAATCTCGCTGGATCCGCCCCTACAAGCACCCCGAGCAAGGTATAATAGATTGACTGTTTTTTATTAAAAAATAATTACAAAATGGGTAGTGCTGATTGTACTATATTTATTAAATATGTTCATGATGACCTTCTAGTTTTACAAATATATGTTGATGATATTATTTTTGGATCCACAAATGAACAATTGTGTGATAGTGTTATAAAAATTATGAAAAATGAATTTGAAATGAGCATGGTAGGCGAACTCACTTATTTTCTTGGTTTCCAAATTACTCAAAAGCATGATGGAATATTTATTTGTCAATCTAACTATATTCATGATATGTTAAAAAGTTTTGGATTTGAAAATCTAAAACAAGCAAATACCCCATGAGTGGCTCTTTGAAATTAGGAAAGGATGAAAGTGTTATCTCTATAGATCAAACATTATACAGAGGAATGATAGGATCACTATTATATTTGACTGCATCCAGACCTGATATTATGTTTGTTGTATGTTTATGTGCTAGATTCCAAGCTAATCCCAAAAAATCTCATTTAAAAGCGGTTAAACGTATTTTTAGATATCTTATTGGCACATATAAGTTAGGTTTATGGTATCCTCACAACGATGCCTTTATTTTACATGGCTTTTCTGATTCTGATTACGTTGGCTGTTCATTAGACCGTAAGAGCACAAGTGGCACCTGACACTTTCTACTCCCTTCGCTAATTTCCTGGTAGAGTTGGAAACATAATTAAGTTGCCTTATCCACCACTGAGGCCGAGTACATTGCACTAGGTAGTTGTTGTGTACAGGCTCTATGGTTGAAGCAAACTTTAGAGGACTTTGGAATTTTACATGACACAATTGAATTAAAATATGATAATAAAAGTGCAATTGAATTAACATATAATCTGGTTCATCATTCTAGGTCCCAACACATTGATGTGCGTCATCATTTCATTAGAGACCACATAAAGCTAAATACAATTAAAGTAAGTTTTATTGGCACTGATTCATAGCTTGCCGATATATTCACAAAACCACTTCCAGATTCCCATTTTTCATTGTTAAGATTAGAACTAGGAATCCTGGATATTATAAGCTAATGAATTGACATAATAAGTAAACAACAAACTCTAGTTAATATGAAAGTTTTGATTAACCATCAAGTAAACCACAAAGTTTAAGAGTCAATAATAATATTACAGCTGCACTACATCACAATATTACATCATGAAAATCTTACACAAATAAGATGAAAATTTAAATAACCTCACTGTCGCCGGCAACAGTGACTATCGCCTGGCGATAGCGCCAACATTTCAGATCACCTCGAAATCTTCAGAAATTCCTCCTATCACCTGCACTTGTGTCTCCTTGATCATCAGCTGAACTATGTTCACTTCTTCTCATTTGGCGAGTGCGGCGAATAGAAGTTCGGGGAGGCTACATCACTGGATTCTCCCATTTGGCCGTTTCTGCTGGAGTGGGCTTTAAGTTGAGGCTTTTGGTTAGAAATTTGAAAAATTTCTGTACCCCCTGAAAGTTCTTCTTCACTTCCCACTTATATTCTTCGAATGACTCTCGCAAGTCGTCCAACCCTTCCCACAACGATCCACCTCTTTGGAGTTGTGGGTTACGAATAGTGGATACAGGTTCACTACTCCATGTTGACCCTCCTCGAGTTGATTGGCCAATGGAAAGTGTTCCACTCGTAGCAAATATTAAAGGCACAAAATCATTGAAATATAAATTCAAATCGATCCAACTGTATTTCTTATATAAAATGCGTTGGATAACAGCTCTAAGGGGTAGTGTGTTTAATTTCTTCCAAGTAGGACTCTTTAACATGTATGCATAGCAAATTATCGATAGGATAAAGTCTGCCATATCGAACAGCTCCCGCTCCAAGATCATATATGTGACATAGCTCAATTGAGTCGTTATCTTCCATGTATCACCGGACTTGAGTAAAACAGTGTCCCTTAATATATCTTGCACTATTCGCGCATCCTCAATGAGAGAGGTCGTATATTGAATAAGTGTTTTGATGGAATTTCCATGCAAAACCAAGTTCAAAAGTGTCCAATCCCTATCTTTTCGATATTTCTCTACTACATCAATGCTAATTTCATGTTTTATTGACCCAAATTCCTCTCTGAGATCATAATGAGTTATCTCTACTATCTGGCCTTGTATCTTTGATCGTACTCCACCATTTAAGTCCGTAAATCGAGGATCTTTTAGAGAATTATAGAACTCCCTAATTAAAAAAGATGAAAATGTATCTGGGATAATGATAAACATTATTCCAGCCATTGCTAATAGGTGATGAATATGTGCATGACGGACGGGATCGAATTTGTCACTCGTCCAATCCCTATGTTAGCATTTTCTATGCCTAGAAATGTTTGGTAGGAGGAATATGAGTCACTGCTTGTACTTTTGCGAGCTTTAGAACTAGAGGCCATTACTGCAAATAAAAGTTGTTTTAAAAAACAAAACTCAAAAAAAAAAACAAAGCAAGTTTTTTCAGTATCGCCAGCTGGCGACACCCGATGTCGTCGGGCGATAACGAAACTTGATCTCATCCAATTTCTGACTCAAGATCTGGATTTTCCCCTACTTAGATACCGGATCTGACATTCTTAATGACATACCCTACAATAGATCTACAAATTCTAAGGAATCCAACAAAAAAAACCATGATCCTTACCTTGATACAAGTTTTTGTTGTCGTCCCCTTCAACTTCCGCGACCATTCTTCAAGAAAGAATGATAGATCTGATGCCTTTGACCTCATATGACCTTTTTTGTATTTTCGAACTTTCGCTGGTCGACGATATCCAGTATCGCCGGGCGACAGTGTCATTTCACTTTTACGCCAATTTTCCTTAATTTCTCAGGATTAAGCATGGTTTACTGTATATTCTTTGATTTTGGGTTCCCAGCAGGATAGTTTAACTGTTCTACCATCACATCTTCTTTTATACATACACAAGTCCTAGTGTTTATCTACTTGTGAAATTTTTTTCGCATGCCTCTAAGTATGAGAAATGTTTTAGTTTTATAATGTTCTTTCACTCACACTTGTGAAAACCTTCATATGGCTTCACCTTACTGCATATATGAACTGTGGATGTTCTACCATAACCACTAGAATTACATGCTGCGGCTAATGCTTTGTCTTCGTTTATTCCTTGCTCCGCTCATATTTGATTATCTGGTATGCTCACAAGTGAATTCGAACTCCTTTGTCACGCCAATCAAAACATGTTCAAAAAAACAAAAAAAATTTAAAAATAAAAATTCAACACCTTTGTTGATGTCTTTCAAAATTAAAATAAAACTGCTGGGTTTCTCTATGAGGATAGCACAATGCTTGTGCACGCAGCGGAAAGGAAAAACATCAAGAAAACCCAAAAGAGATGGGATCGGGCCATGGTAGTTGAATCAAGAAGTTAACACACAACTATGCAAAATTACCTCGGTGGCGTTGAGTCACAACTCAACGGAGATGCTCAAGGTTTCGTATTCCTGCTGGTGGCGAGTTCTATGTGGAATAATGTCCACGTCTCTGCAGAAATCCACACGAGCGGGAGAACACCGAATTTTTCGTCGCACGGAAAATCGGGAAGGAGAAAGACCGCACCTTGCTTTCCCACGGACTGCTAGGTCCGCGCCAGGGACTGCAACACCAGCGACGGTCGCCAGAGAGAAGGAAGTCGACGGAGCGAGCACGGCGGCGGCGGAACACTTCCGTCGGCGGCGGGATTCGGGATCGGCGGAACGAACGGAAAGGCGGAACGCTTCCGTCGCGGGATTCGGTTCGATCAGCTGCCAGAGATAATACCCGAAAACCCTAAGTGTCTATTTATACAAGAGGCATAAATAGACTTAGGAATATCGCTATCCGCAGACCACCCAGGAAAAATAGGGTCCCAGAATCGGCGAGTATCAGTCGGCGAGAATCGGCAAGAATCGGAGTACAAAACTCGACGATTCTCATCGATCGTCGAGCCGCTGTCGACGACTCTCGACGATTCTCGTCGATCATCGAGCCGCGGTCGACGACTCTCGACGATTCTCGTCGATCGTCGAGCCGCGGTCGACGACACTCTCGACGATTCTCGTCGATCGTCGAGCCGCAGTCGACGACTCTCGACGATTCTCGTCGATCGTCGAACCACGGTCGACGACTCACTCGACGATTCTCGTAGAACTCTTTAAGGCAACATTTGCCCAAAACTCCATTCAGTTCGGTGATTGGTAACCTTTACCAACACAGTAAATCATCCAACTTCTCCACATCTCTTATGCGCGACCCTGCAGGCTCATATCGCGTTGGCAGTGAGATTACATGTTTGACCACTTCTAGATCACCATGGTAACTCCAACAGACTAACACTTGATCTTGAAAGTATCAAATCAAAAACCTCACAAACAATGAGTGGCATCTAGCAATGCATCATTGCTCCCCAAGCAATAAGAGTTTATAACTCATAAGCCTTTATGACCAATGTATCAGCGTTGTCTTTGTACCTTTGTCCCTTACATCCGGAAAGAACTAGAGGCATGGACCGTGTCACCCTCGTAATAGCTCAATCCAAGTTTCTTGATCCAGGACTGACTTCCATAGAATGGTGAGTCCAATATCACATATTGACTCAACCAAGCATGGCCATACATTTCTCAGTCCAGTTCCATCAAGGAGCCCATGGATGCAACTCCTATCATACAGGAGGACAAATCCCATATCTGCTCACACACAAACACCCAAATGATTCGTAACATGCCCAACAACCACCCTTATCATCAACCTTTCTCAAGGAAGACTTTAGATGGAATCAAAGCATGCTCTTCCTCACTTGATGAATGCTGTGACTTCAGGTCAAAGGACCACAACACCATTGTCAATTGAGACCTACTCGTGACACGATTGGATGACAATCCACAGAGTAGCCTCAGGTTGGGTCTGTACAGTACAACTTGTTCACTAACAAGTACCCACGTGATGACTTGATATCACAATATCATGACCTGTGAGAACCGGTCATCAGTCAACGCACGTGCTATCCTTCATGTATCATCATCACCCTTAGCTTCTATGATGATACTCGACCAGGGACCTTTAAGAATGAAGCTTCAAATAAATCATAAGCTCTAACATTCAAGTCACGTACTTGATGTCCCATGGAAGTGAACATTCTAGGGGTATCTATTATGTTAACATTTAACTATCATATAGAAAAGCTCATAATAAAAGAACTTGCAATTAATTGTAAAAGAAAAACTAGGTACATTGTTCATCATATGAACAAATAGCCAACAAAATACATGTTTACATGCAATCCACAAAATTCTCACTAGAGTTGATCATTTAGGTATCGTATACCCATCGATATAGTATGACCATCATGCTTTCTCTACGCGAGAGGCTTTGTCAGTGGATCCGCAATATTCTCCTCAGTCGACACTCTGCAAATGTTCAAATCTCCTCGTTCGACAATCTCACGAATAAGATGAAACCGCCGAAGTATATGCTTGGAGCGCTGATGGGATCTAGGTTCCTTAGATTGTGCAATTGCACCATTGTTATCACAGTAGAGAACTACGGGACCAACAATGCTAGGAACTACATCAAGCTCGCCGATGAATTTCCTAATCCATACAGCCTCCTTCGCCGCATTAGCTGCGGCGATATACTCGGCCTCTGTTGTATAATCAGCAACTGTCTCTTGCTTGGAACTCTTCCAACTCACAGCTCCTCCATTCAGGCAAAACACAAAACCTGACTGAGACTTGGAGTCGTCTCTATCAGTTTGGAATCTAGCATCCATGTAACAACTTACAACGAGCTCTTCCTCTCCACCATACACCAAGAACACATCCTTAGTCCTTCTCAAGTACTTCAGGGCATTCTTGACTGCAATCCAGTGACACTCACCGGGGTCTGACTGATATCTGCTAGTCATGCTCAAAGCAAAGGAGACGTCAGGTCGAGTACATAACATCGCGTACATGATTGATCCAATTGCCGAAGCATATGGAATCAACTTCATGCGGTCCTTATCTTCATAAGACTTTGGACACTGGTCCTTGGAGAGATTCACACCATGAGACATGGGCAAAAATCCTTTCTTGGACTCAAGCATGTTGAACCGCTTCAACACCTTTTCGATGTACGTACTCTGGGTCAAACCCAGCAACTTTTTCGATCTATCTCTATAGATCTTAATACCGAGTATATAAGTCGCTTCACCCAAATCCTTCATTGAAAAGCAGTTCCCTAGGTTGTTCTTAACAACTTTCAGTGTAGGAATGTCATTCCCAATCAACAGTATGTCATCTACATACAATATCAGGAAGACAACAATGCTGCCAATGATTCGCTTGTAAACACAAGGCTCATCTTCATTCTTGATGAAACCAAACTCTTTGATTTTCTCATCAAAATGAAGATTCCAACTTCGAGAGGCTTGTTTCAGTCCATAGATGGACTTATTCAGCTTGCATACTTTAGTGGCTTCATCTGGGGATACAAAACCCTCGGGTTGTGTCATATACACTTCCTCAAGGAGGTTTCCATTAAGGAAAGCCGTTTTTACATCCATCTGCCAGATCTCGTAGTCATAATACGCAGCAACAGCAAGCAATATCCTTATGGACTTTACCATGACAACAGGGGAAAAGGTCTCATCATAGTCAATACCATGAATTTGCTTGAAACCCTTAGCCACCAGTCGCCCTTTGAATGTCTGTACATTCCCATCCATGTCGGTCTTCTTCTTGAAGACCCACTTGCACCCTATAGGTCGTACCCCTTCAGGTGGTTCCACCAAGTTCCAAACTTGGTTTGCATACATGGAGTCCATTTCGGATTTCATAGCCTCAAGCCATTTGTCAGAGTCCGGTCCATTTATAGCCTCTTGGTAGGTTGCTGGTTCATCATCATGATCCATAAGCAACACATTACCTATTTGAGACACGAGAAATCCATATCTCTTAGGCTCATACCTCGGTCTACCAGATCTACGCAGGACTTGTGTTTCTTGAGCAGGTTCTCTAGCTACAACTTCTTGTAGTCCTGTCTCAGAATCCAATTCCGGTTCATTCATTACATATGGTTCTTGAACTTCTTCAAGCTCTACCTTTTCAGTCTTTCTTGATAAGAACTCTTTCTCCAAGAAGATACCAGTCCTTGCGACAAACACTTTGCCCTCAGACGGTAGGTAAAAGTAATATCCTTTCGTTTCCTTAGGATATCCCACCAGATAACATTTATCCGATTTGGGTTCCAGCTTGTCAGGCATTTGACGTCTCACGTATGCCCCACAGCCCCAAATTTTAATGAACGACATACTAGGACGCTTCCCAGTCCATATCTCATATGGTGTCTTCAGAACCGCTTTCGTTGGAGCGCGATTCAATGTCATTGCAGCAGTCTCTAAAGCAAATCCCCAAAAGGAAACAGGCAAGTCTGCATGACTCATCATCGAACATACCATGTCTAAGAGTGTACGATTTCTCCTCTCAGACACACCATTATGTTGTGGTGTTCTAGGTGGAGTGAGCTGTGATACAATACTACACTCTTTCAGATGATCACGGAACTCATGACTCAGGTATTCGCCACCTCGATCAGATCGGAGTGCTTTAACCCTTTTACCCAACTGGTTTTCTACTTCATTCTTGAACTCTTTGAACTTTTCAAAGGTCTCGAATTTGCACTTCATAAGATACACATATCCGTATTTACTGAAATCATCAGTAAATGTAACAAAGTAAAAATACCCACCACTAGCCATGGAACTCATGGGTCTGCATACATCACTATGTACAACACCCAAGAGATCCTCAGCCCTCTCAGTATAACCAGTGAAAGGAGCTTTAGTCATCTTGCCTAACAAACAAGATTTGCATCGCTGAAATGATTCATAATCAAATGAGTCCAAAAGTCCATCTCTATGGAGCTTGGATATGCGCTTCTCGTTGATATGGCCCAAACGACAATGCCAGAGAAATGTAGGGTTCGAGTCATTTGTTCTTAGTCTTTTATTATTTTCAACATTACAGATCAGATGGTCCAAGTTCAAAACATAAAGACCATTAAACAATTGGGCTACAACATAACAAACATTATTCTTAAATATAGAACAACAGTTGTTCTTAATTATAAAAGAAAATCCAATCATGTCCAAGCATGAAATAGATATAATGTTTCTAGTTATGGCCGGAATAAAATAACAATTATCTAGTTCTATTACAAGCCCACTGGGCAAATAAAGACGGTAAACCCCTACGGCTACAGCAGCAACTCTTGCTCCATTGCCGACGCGGAGGTCCAACTCCCCTTTACTCAGCAATCTTCTCCTTCCCAGTTCCTGCACATTTGTACAAATGTGAAAACTACATCCGGTATCCAATACCCAAGATGAAGGAGCAGAAAGGTTTATCTCTATAACGTGAATATTTGAAGCGGAAGTCATACCTCCCTTCTTTTTCTGCAGACCTTCAATGTACGAAGGACAGTTCCTCCTCCAATGACCAGCCTTGCCACAGTGGTGGCATTTCCCTTCCTTCACCATGCTTTTCTTTTTCATCAGTGCAGAAGACTTGGGCTCAAGATATGACTTAGGTCCCACCTTCATCTTCTTAGAGCCCTTGGCCTTGCCCTTGCCCTTATGCACCATCAGTATGGGGCTGGCAGGCTTGGCCTTCTTCATATTGATTTCAGCAGTTCTCAACATGCCTAGGAGTTCGGGCAGTGTCTTGTCTATTTCATTCATGTTGTAGTTCAAGACGAACTGCTCATAACTGTCCGACAACGATTGCAGGATCAGATCTGTGGCCAACTCTTGACCAAGAGGAAAACCCAGCCATTCAAGGTTCTCTATATACCCAATCATCTTGAGTACGTGAGTCCCTACTGAGTCTCGAACTCCCATCTTGCACTGAAACAACGCTTTTGTGATGTCGAACCTTTCTTGACGAGCCTGCCCTTGAAACATTTTCTTGAGATGCTCGTCAATCTCCTTGCACCCCATGTTCTCATGTTGCTTCTGAAGCTCAGAGTTCATAGTGGCAAGCATAAGGCATTCGACATCTAAAGCATCGTTAGTATACTTCTTATAAGTATCCTTCTCAGCACGGGAAGAGTTCCCGGTCGGCACCTCGGGGGCTTCTTCTTCCAAGACATAGAGCTTTCGCTCTTGCCTGAGAACAATTCTCAGGTTCCTATACCAGTCCATGTAATTTGTCCCACTGAGCTTATCCTTCTCAAGGATGGCTCTCAGAGACAAAGTGGAGTGTGAAACACTTGCCATGGAATTCTACAAGAATTTATGCAGAATAAAATCAGTACCAAAATTTCAAATACAATTTATTTTGATTTGGACTTCAATTAAAACACTCCCACTATTTTATTCGAAATGATAGCCCTCACTAACAATTCAGAGAGTTCATGCGAGCTACTCTCTTAGTGGACAAGATCCGTATTTCACCAACACAATGAGTCAGCTTTGGCTTTCCTCTCACGATGCGGTTATTTAGGTAGGCAACGCTTGCCAATTGCATCCTCATGCAATTCTTGTATGGTTGGTGAATAACTCCTTACTCGCATCCATCATATAGTGCATGCCAACCCTATGCCTCTAGGCACTCAACCTTTGAGGTCACCTAGTTATGTTGGACCCGATGTCGACAGTGGGATATCACAATTATCCGCTCGCACCCTTACCAAGATAGATTAATGCACCTTGCTTTGGCAAGCCCACACTTCATCGATCGAGGCAGGAAGAGTGTCATCCATCGGAAGGTATCCGAACACTTAATATTTGATGAAGGGATTTTAATTATAGGTTAACAATTAACCATGATCAACATTTGATCAATGTGCACATCCAAAGAAAAACAATTTTCTAAAACCACATGCATCCCTTATGTGCACAACCTGACACCATCAACATTTGATAGAAGGAAGGGCTAAATCTAAACATCCGGAAACTTCCAAATCCTCAGATTTACATGCATTGGACAAAAGCAAAGACAACTCAACTTAAAGCAGTAGACAAGCTCATCTCTCTATGTTGGATTCAAAATCCAAAACAAACTCGAGGGATGGTTACTGCTAAGGAGACTACAATTTCTAACAATTAGAAATTCCCACGCAATCCCAGACGTTCTTGGAGGGGTACCAAGACTAAATCTAGACATTTAGAACACTTCTAAATCCCTAGGTTTGCACGCACTGGAATAACAAAACTTCCAATACAACAATCATGGCCGAACCTGCCTCTGATACCACTGTTGGGTTTCTCTATGAGGATAGCACAACGCTTGTGCACGCAGCGGAAAGGAAAAACATCAAGAAAACCCAAAAGAGATGGGATCGGGCCATGGTAGTTGAATCAAGAAGTTAACACACAACTATGCAAAAATTACCTCGGTGGCATTGAGTCACAACTCAACGGAGATGCTCAAGGTTTCGTATTCCTGCTGGTGGCGAGTTCTACGTGGAATAATGTCCACGTCTCTGCAGAAATCCACACGAGCGGGAGAACACCGAATTTTCCGTCGCACGGAAAATTGGGAAGGAGAAAGACCGCACCTTGCTTTCCCACGGTCTGCTAGGTCCGCGCCAGGGACTGCAACACCAGCGACGGTCGCCGGATAGAAGGAAGTCGACGGAGCGAGTACGGCGGCGGCGGAACACTTCTGTCGGCGGCGGGATTCGGGATCGGCGGAACGAACGGAAAGGCGGAACGCTTCCATCGCGGTATTCGGTTCGATCAGCTGCCAAAGATAATACCCGAAAACTCTAAGTGTCTATTTATACCAGAGGCATTAATAGACTTAGGAATATCGCTATCCGCAGACCACCCAGGAAAAATAGGGTCCCAGAATCGGTGAGTATCAGTCGGCGAGAATCGGCGAGAATCGGAGTACAAAACTCGACGATTCTCGTCGATCGTCGAGCCGCTGTCGACGACTCTCGACGATTCCCGTCGATCGTCGAGCCGCGGTCGACGACTCTCGACGATTCTCGTCGATCGTCAAGCCGTGGTCGACGACACTCGCGACGATTCTCGTCGATCGTCGAGCCGCGGTCGACGACTCTCGACGATTCTCGTCGATCGTCGAGCCGCGGTCGACAACTCACTCGACGATTCTCGTCGAACTCTTTAAGGCAACATTTGCCCAAAACTCCATTCAGTTCGGTGATTGGTAACCTTTACCAACACAGTCAATCATCCAACTTCTCGACATCTCTTATGTGCGACCCTGCAGGCTCATATCGCGTTGGCAGTGAGATTACATGTTTGACCACTTCTAGATCACCATGGTAACTCCAACAAAAACGGGGCTGACAAGGAACCTCCATCAAGCACTACTTACCCTCTTGATAAGTCTTAATAAGCATTGTGAGGTTAAGCACCTTGGAAATAATTGTAAAGTGTCTAGTACAACTATATATCTGGATATTCTATTTATATGTGCTCTGAATTCCTAGATATAAGAACAACTCATCATGCATACATCTATGTTATGCTGTTTTTTACATTCCATGTATTCATGTAGTTGTAAGAACTCTCATATGTGTTTTTCTTCAATCTATCACGTGTACACAACATTATCTTCGCTAAAATTTCTTCTTATGGGAATTGGACCGAAAATGTTCCCAACATAGTCTTCACTGGTGCATGTGTCTATGATATGGATGGATGAATGTTGCCTCTTGTTCATGTTTACTCATTTACTTCTTTCATATACATTGATTCACCTGCTCTCTTCTTCATTTCTTTGTGTTTTCCTCTTTAGCTTTCGCCCCACTCTGCTAGCACTTTTGACAATACCAAATGGGGAGAATTTACTGAAAGATATGGTACCTAAACACCTAGAGGGGGGGTGAATAGGTGACCTAAACCTTTTTGCAATTTTGTTGACAGCACAACAGTTATTTCACAGATTATTACAACTAACAGCAATTACAGAAATCAAACAGTCAATCCACAGCACAGCTCAGCACATCACAGCAGACACACTAATTTATAGTGGTTCCCCAATCTTTGGGTACATCCACTTTCCCCCTTCGCCTATCTAGCAGTATACTAGATTCGGCCAAACTTCTCCACTATCTCAGAACCCAACTAGGTTCTTACCTCAGGCCCAAAGCCTTACACTCAGCCAAAAGGCCTACACTCAGCCACCCAGGCCTACACTCAGCCAATTAAGGCCTACACTCAGAGTTCTTCAACTCCTACACTCAGGCAATCAAGCCCTACCCTCAGCCTTTATAATATAGGCTTACAATTCTCTCAGATCCAATGGATCCTACAAGTTAAAATAGAAAGTACAATAGCTAACTCTACAACTCAGAAAATAAGAGAGGAGTTGAGAGATTCTTGAAGAGTTCTTGGAAGAACTCAGTTAGATCCAAACTGACTTAGCTTCCTTCAAAGCTTCTTGATTAGAACTGAATTAGTCTGAATCTTCTGCAGTTGTTCCTTGACCTCTGCTTCTTGAAATCCAGATGACTCTGAATTCTTCTTCTCAGCCTTAGTTCCAAAGACTGAATACTTGGATGGAGCTCTCTCTCCAACTTCTTAGATCTGCCGATGCACAGCAAGATCTTCTTATGTTGATACTCAATATACCACTTTTACAAAGATCTGAACTCTCTTTTTCAAAAACTTTCTCAACTACTTCTATATCACTTGATCTATCTTTGTCTGTAAACTATGGGTGCCTATTTATAGGCTTCCTTCATGGTAACCGGCTGCTCCGGTTCATAACAGACTTCTGATATCTCTGACAGTTGATGTAGACCGGCTGGATCGGCAGCTGTCATGTCAACCAGTCACTTCTTGAAATTCTCTAACTGTCAGATAGTGTCGAGACTTTCTGTTCTTAAGTGTCGACACTTATAGGCCAAGTGTCGACACATGTTGTGTAAGTGTCGACACAAGTCTACAAGGTGTCGACACAATTCCTTTTATGTCTCGACACAGATTCTTCTGCATGTGTCGACACTGAAATTGAGTGTCGACACAAATACTTATACTTCATTCTTAATCTGTATTCTTCTAAGTGTCGACACATATTCTTTGTGTCGACACATCTTTATGTGTTGAAACTATCAAGTGTCGACACTGCTTCTTGGTGTCGACACAAGTCTTCACTTTTGTTTCTTCAGCTGAGTGTCAACACATTCCTTTAGTGTCGACACTTGTACTTAGAATATTTTGTAACTTTTCTGTTCTTCGCTAAGTGTCGACACAGCTCCTTGTGTCGACACTTTCTTCAAGTGTAGAGTCTTCTGGTTGTGTGTCGACACATTGTGCTGAGTGTCGACACTTTCTTCAAATACTGACTCTTCAGCATAGTGTCGACACATTGTGTTGAGTGTCGACACTTACTTCAAATACTGAGTCTTTAGCTAAGTGTCGACACATTGTGCTGGGTGTCGACACTTTCTTTAAGTGTTGACTCTTCTGCATAGTGTCGACACATTGTGTTGAGTGTCGACACTTGTACTTAGATTCTGCAGACTTTTGCTGAGTGTCGACACAACTCCAAGTGTCGACACTTTTTGGTGTTGACTCAGCTCTTCTAGGTGTCGACACTTCTGCTAAGTGTCGACACAGCTTTTCTGCATTCTTCTACACTGAGTGTCGACACAACTCCAAGTGTCGACACTTTCTGACTGGTGTCGACTCTTCTTCCCAGGTGTCGACACAATGACTCCAAGTGTCGACACTGCTTGTCTGGGTGTCGACACAAGCTTTCTCAAGTGTCGACACTTTCCCTCAGGGTGTCGACACATGGACTTAGAAATTTTTAGCTTCAGTCCAGTGTATACCTAACCTGCACAAGTAACTCAAACAAACATCAAATACACTATGATGTATATCATTGAGTTAGGTGAGGCTTCTTCAAATCAGGTACATTTGACCAATGTACCCAACAATCTCCCCCTATTTGGAGAAGTCATAACCCTTAGTCAATGATATACACCACTCATAATTAAAAATTATAAAATGATGTAAAACAGGTATAAGTCAACAGAGTTAAACTTAAACATGTAATAAAGCACACATGTATACTCATACAGCATTACAGAACAAACAAGAATTAGACACATTCTACTGAACAATCATGAAATATATATTTATCAAAAATTGTTCATACATTGCTTTGCAATCTATTTTCAAAGATTTACAATAATGTTTAGATGTAACAGATTACAACATTCTTCAGTCTAAGCTTAGTCTAATTCTGCTCTGGTTCTTTTATGACTATGCCTTTTCCAGCTTGCACTTTGGCCTTTACAGCAGCAGCAGCAGCAGGCTCAGCTTCAGCAGTCTTCTTCCCTTTGGAGTCCTTCTTCTTCTGTTCTTCAGCCTTGATTTTTTGCCTCTCAAAATAATGATAGGGCTTAGGAAAGTACTTGCTAGGCTCCACAGCTGTAGGAGGTAGCTTTCCTAACTTAGCCTTCCTTCTATGTTGGACAATGGCTTCCTGCCTACTCTCATGCTTCCTCCATTCTGCCTCTGAGAACCACTTGTTCCTCTGACAACGGCGCCAAAAACTTGGTGGTTAAAACTCCAAAATTATTTACGGTCACGCGGCGACCCGGCGGTTTTATTTGAGAAAAAGGCGGAAGTGATTTTATTTAAGAAAACGGGGCGCGCGTATTTATTTATTTTGGATATAAAAAGGTTTAGATAGAGTTTTAACGAAAGGAGGCAAGTGCACCTATCGTGAGTAGTACAGGATATTCCGGGTGGAATATCGAGGTCGTATTATTCTCGGGTCCGGTTCGATTATTTCTACTCTTCCCTGGAGGGGACTATTATTTTACCGATAATTATCTTGTCGGGATATTTTATATAAAAAATACAGAAAATGGCGGAAAGAAAATGAAAGCAATAAAAAGAAAGCTTGAAGGTGGTGCCGATGAAGAGCTTAGCTCGATGGCACCGAGAAAACAATTGAACTAAAATAGACTTTAAATAAAAAGAGCTCCTAAATTTCTAATTAATTAAGGCGGAGACTTGGCCGTGGAGGTTCCACTAAAATGAGCTCACCTATCTCTAGGACTATCGCTCACCTGAACGCTAAGACTATTCGACCGAACGTTAGTCCGACGAAGGATTCCTCTTAACGCCCGCATTACGCTAAGAACCCCGCTATTGGGTGGGGAACCCAATCCGGTAGAGTTGGCGCGCCTCCTCTCTCGAGGGTTAGTGCGGAACTCTCTCTGCCAAGGGGTGATCGGTCCGTATGAACGGCCTCTCGGCTAGCTAGCATATGGACTACGGAAATAGGGCCCACACATCGATATGTGGTCCTACGCGTCGTAAACCCCGGGCAAACCTTAAGTACTTTAAATTAATTAGAAAAATTAGACCTTTAATTATTTTAAGCTATTTTATCTATCTCAATGCTCTTCGATACCGAGGGCTAAGAATGGTTAGCCACTCATCGGAATTGGGACGGCTTGCGGGAAAAGCAGAAAATAAAGCAGAAAATGGAAAGCAGGAAATGAAAGCAGTAAAGGAAAGCTGAAAATTGCAAGTCCTACTCAAACGAGTAGGACTGAAGAAAGCAGTAAATTGCGAGTCCCGGCGCAAATGCGTGGGCGGGAGAAAGAAAGTGTGTCCTACTCAAACGAGTAGGACTAAATAAATGCAACTCACGCACACGCTCTCTCGACATAAATGAAAACACACGCACTCTACTGAAATAAAATCCAGCCATTTAAAACTCAAGTGAGTAGGCGGAAAAAAGGAAAATTACAAACTCACGCACTCTACAGAAAGTAAAATAAGCGAGCGCCATTTAACTCTTAACGAGTAGGCGGAAATAGATGCGCATACATAAAAAATTGCAAAAAAAACTAAGTTAACGAAAAATAAAAACAACTGCATTTCTACAGCTAGAATGCGGTAGAAATGCATAAAAAGCTGAAATAAAAATTAACCGGAAAGAAAGTTTTGCAAATAAACGAAAAATGAAAGTGATCGAAAAATAAAAACGAATACATTTCTACCGCTAGAATGCGGTAGAAATGCATAAAAAGAGAACGAAAAAATTAAAAGAACGAAAGTTTAAAATGAAAAACTAAGTGCGCGAAAAATTAAAACGACTATAATATCATTCCTATAACTCCGTAAAAACGCTAAGAAAGTGCGAATAAAGGAAAAAAGAACGAAAAAGGTTTTGCGAAATAAAAAGCTAAGTTAAAAAAGAGGAAAAACACTTTGAAAACATTTTTACGGGTTTATAACAATGAAATAGAGAGCTATAAAAACCTAATCTAAACAAATCTAAGTAAGAAAATGAAAACATAAAAGCGAAAACTATACTCATACACTCACACACGCCTTAGGAAAAAACGAAAAAAAAAACAAAGTTAAAACAAAGCATAAATAAGATTGTATAAGAGAGGGGCACATGGATGCATTCCAAAACCATGAAATGGGAAAAAAAACTACATTTTTATTAAGTCTAAAAACGATTACAAAGCTAATACAAAAAGAAAGAGAGAGGGAGAAAATATCCCTTACAAGGGCCTTGGAAGCAATCCAGCAGCATTTCCCCTATACAAAATGGTGCCCAAAAGGGGAACAGAAATCCAGAGCAGAAGACTGGAATTTATAGAGAAAATTTTCATGTGTCACGCCCTTGGTCACGGGCGTGACATGGGGCGTGACAGTACTATTTGAGAAGGCGGCCGGCGATTTGACGGGAAAGTTGACTTTGGCTGGACACGTGTCGGTCTCGCAGTGGTCACGCCCTTGGTCACTGGCGTGACAGTGGGCGTGACAGGCAGGTGGATCTGGGCGCGGTGCACCAAAAAGTCGTTGCGCGGGTCTTGTCGGGCTAGCTGGAAAGGTCACGCCCCAGGTCACGGGCGTGACTCTGGGCGTGTCGGCTGGTGTCGACACTCGACGAATGTCGAGCTGAAAGTGTCGAGTTGAAAATCGTCGAGCGGAAAGAGGTGTCACGCCCTAGGTCACGGGCGTGACTCTAGGCGTGACTGCTAGTGTCGACACTCGACGATCGTCGAGATGAAATCGTCGAGTGGAGTGTCACGGGCTTGGGTCACGCCCCGTGTCGGGTGACACGGGCGTGACCCAGGGCGTGTCAGGCTTTGGTCTTCAAAAATTGCTGATTCACGGGATTTTGACGTGTCACGCCCTGGTCACGGGCGTGACCAATATGTCACGGGCGTGACATGTCAATTTTTTTGGCAGATTTTCAATTTTTCCTGAAAAATAAAATAAACTAAGTTAGTATAATATTTACAAAAATAGGAGCATTTTATTGAATAAAAATAAGTAAAAACGACAAAAATAAATGAAAACATCTAAATTAATGTACACAAAAATAGGTATATTTACAATTCATCAAATACCCCCATACTTAAGCTTTTGCTATTCCAGAGCAAAAGTTGGAGATGAACTTATAAGGAATAAAAGAAATCCTAAGTTCAGCTACCGCTTGAATTAATTAAAAAGAAAGATCAAAATAAACATCCGGGGTTAAAGAATTAAATCCTAATTTATTAAATGTTATGAATAGAGGAAGAGTTTCAAAAAGACTTCTAGAAGAAATAAAATAGAAAGCAAAAATTTATTTTTGTTAGTTTAACAAAGATGGATTGGATTTATACAAAAAACTTTAGCTTAAAAGAAGTTAAAGGAAATAATGCAATTTAAAAATTATGCTCTCAAAAAAATTTAAATTAAGTCTAGAATCATTGAAATGAGATAAGTGGTTTGGTGGTTTATGAAGAAGGCTTGAATATTGAGGTGAGGTAATTTTTTCTCGAACCTCCAATTTTTTTTCTTTTGGATAGTTAGGAAAACAAAATCTTATTTTCCTAACTCATAATAAATTTTTTCTTTCTTCATAATAAATAAATAACCCAATGTATATTTGTAGGAGTAATGAATTTTATCCTCTTACTCCCTATATAATCTTTTAAAATTATTGGGTGCCTATGTTTACGGAATGAAATCTTATTCCCATTGACATAAGATCTTTTTTTTAAGGGATAGGGGTAAACATGTCAAGTAAGACATGAAAAAAAAATGGAAGTGGGTTTATTTTTTCAAAAATAAAACTAGCTTTTAATCAAAAAGTTTTGAGAGCAACCTTTTTAAAATGAACGTTCCAATGTTTCTAAAAACATGAAGTAGAAATAATTGAAATCCATGGATGTTATTTTCTAACATAAAAAACGAGCTTCTATTTATAAAATTAGAAGTGGTGGTGAAAAACAAGTTCCCTATTATAAGAAAAAGACATAAAAAATTCTTTAAGACTTAACCCCAGACACTTAAATCTATCGAACTTTAATTAATAAACGAATAGTAAGCAAAGAATAACTAAAATTCGCATATAAATTAACTCGAAACTAGATTTTTGGAAAGCAAAAAGAGTTAATATATGGTGTATTCGAATTATTTTGTTATATAATTAAACAAAACATTTTTTTGGGATTTTTAGAGTTTTTATCATTTTTTTGTGTTTTAATTATTATCTTTGTAGGATTTTTTTGATTTTTTATCTTTTTAGGGTTTTTGGGTTTTTTCTAATTTTTTTTTATTTTTGGTTTTTGAGGATAAATTATTTACAAGAATGAGGAGAGAAAGAAGAGTTATTTACAAAGAAGATAGGGGGGAAAGAGAGATTTTTACAAAAAAGGGCAAAGTAAAAACTCGATTACGGCCCCGCGAACAGACTCTTATTTGAATGGTTGGTTCGATGAGTCGACCGTCGCGGGCAGGCAAGACGCAAGTTTTTACAAAAAAGAAGAAGAGGGTGGAAGAGAGATTTGTTTTGAAAAATATTTACAAAGTAAAAAAAAATTTTTTTTGTTGTTGAATTTTTTGATGTTTTAGAAGTTTTTGAGATTTTTGTTTGTGGTTTATGATTTTTTTTTGAGTTTTTTTTTTTTATTATTATTTATATAAAACAAGGAAAAATTTCTTTTTTTATGTTTTAAGTTTTGCAAATTTGTTTTTTGTATTTTTGATGAGTACAGAATATAAAAAGTGCAGAATAGGAAAACACCCCCATACTTAAACCCAACATTGTCTCCAATGTTGCAATCTAAGTATGCGGAACAGATAATATACAAATTATAATAAGTACAAAAAGAAAAAGGGAGGGTAGGAGCTTCCCTAAGACGAGTCCGGGAGGCCAAATTGGAAGCCCTGCATTATTGAGAAAAAAAAAAAGAAGCAAAAATATAACAGAAAAAACAAAAAAAAATAAACTCGGCCTAAAGATTGCGGGCGGTAGGGGGGAATGTGCGTGGGGGAGGCGGAGGTAGCTAAGGCCTTAGCGACCACTACGTGATAAAAATATGATCCCCTAGCGCGCATAATAATGGAAGCGTGCCGAAGCAAAATAAATTAAAATATAATAAGTTAAATTAAAATATATTTGTTTTTTAGTTTTTCATTTTGTAGTTTTTTGTTTTGTTTTTTTTTTGTATTTTTTTTGTTTTTTTTTTTTTTGTTTTGTTTTTTGTTTTGTTTTTTCTTTCTTTTTTTCAAAAACAAGAATGAAAATAAAAATATTTTTTTTGTTAAGTTTTTTTTTTTTCATTTTTTGGATTTTTGTTTTTTTTTTTTTTTAGTTTAGTTTTTTTAGTTTTATAGGTTTTTTCAAATTTTTAATTTTTAAGGTTTTTCAAATTTTTTTTGTTTTGAGTTTTTCAATTTTTTTTGGTTTTATAAATTTGTAAATATATATATTAGTTTTATTAATATTATTATTATATTATAATTTTGTTAGTTGGCCAAACTATTTTTTTTTTTATAAATATATATAGGTAAAATTAATAGATTTCCAGGGTTTAAAATAACGAACGTAAAATTCCCCGGCAACGGCGCCAAAAACTTGGTGGTTAAAACTCCAAAATTATTTACGGTCACGCGGCGACCCGGCGGTTTTATTTGAGAAAAAGGCGGAAGTGATTTTATTTAAGAAAACGGGGCGCGCGTATTTATTTATTTTGGATATAAAAAGGTTTAGATCGAGTTTTAACGAAAGGAGGCAAGTGCACCTATCGTGAGTAGTACAGGATATTCCGGGTGGAATATCGAGGTCGTATTGTTCTCGGGTCCGGTTCGATTATTTCTACTCTTCCCTAGAGGGGACTATTATTTTACCAATAATTATCTTGTCGGGATATTTTATATAAAAAATACAGAAAATGGCGGAAAGAAAATGAAAGCAATAAAAAGAAAGCTTGAAGGTGGTGCCGATGAAGAGCTTAGCTCGATGGCACCGAGAAAACAATTGAACTAAAATAGACTTTAAATAAAAAGAGCTCCTAAATTTCTAATTAATTAAGGCAGAGACTTGGCCGTGGAGGTTCCACTAAAATGAGCTCACCTATCTCTAGGACTATCGCTCACCTGAACGCTAAGACTATTCGACCGAACGTTAGTCCGACGAAGGATTCCTCTTAACGCCCGCATTACGCTAAGAACCCCGCTATTGGGTGGGGAACCCAATCCGGTAGAGTTGGCGCGCCTCCTCTCTCGAGGGTTAGTGCGGAACTCTCTCTGCCAAGGGGTGATCGGTCCATATGCACGGCCTCTCGGCTAGCTAGCATATGGACTACGGAAATAGGGCCCACACATCGATATGTGGTCCTACGCGTCGTAAACCCCGGGCAAACCTTAAGTACTTTTAATTAATTAGAAAAATTAGACCTTTAATTATTTTAAGCTATTTTATCTGTCCCAATGCTCTTCGATACCGAGGGCTAAGAATGGTTAGCCACTCATCGGAATGGGGACGGCTTGCGGGAAAAGCAGAAAATAAAGCAGAAAATGGAAAGCAGGAAATGAAAGCAGTAAAGGAAAGCTGAAAATTGCAAGTCCTACTCAAACGAGTAGGACTGAAGAAAGCAGTAAATTGCGAGTCCCGGCGCAAATGCGTGGGCGGGAGAAAGAAAGCGTGTCCTACTCAAACGAGTAGGACTAAATAAATGCAACTCACGCACACGCTCTCTCGACATAAATGAAAACACACGCACTCTACTGAAATAAAATCCAGCCATTTAAAACTCAAGTGAGTAGGCGGAAAAAAGGAAAATTACAAACTCACGCACTCTACAGAAAGTAAAATAAGCGAGCGCCATTTAACTCTTAACGAGTAGGCGGAAATAGATGCGCATACATAAAAAATTGCAAAAAAAACTAAGTTAACGAAAAATAAAAACAACTGCATTTCTACCGCTAGAATGCGGTAGAAATGCATAAAAAGCTGAAATAAAAATTAACCGGAAAGAAAGTTTTGCAAATAAACGAAAAATGAAAGTGATTGAAAAATAAAAACGAATACATTTCTACCGCTAGAATGCGGTAGAAATGCATAAAAAGAGAACGAAAAAATTAAAAGAACGAAAGTTTAAAATGAAAAACTAAGTGCGCGAAAAATTAAAACGACTATAATATCATTCCTATAACTCCGTAAAAACGCTAAAAAAGTGCGAATAAAGGAAAAAAAGAACGAAAAAGGTTTTGCGAAATAAAAAGCTAAGTTAAAAAGAGGAAAAACACTTTGAAAACATTTTTACGGGTTTATAACAATGAAATAGAGAGCTATAAAAACCTAATCTAAACAAATCTAAGTAAGAAAATGAAAACATAAAAGCGAAAACTATACTCATACACTCACACACGCCTTAGGAAAGACGAAAAAAAAACAAAGTTAAAACAAAGCATAAATAAGATTGTATAAGAGAGGGGCACATGGATGCATTCCAAAACCATGAAATGGGAAAAAAAAACTACATTTTTATTAAGTCTAAAAACGATTACAAAGCTAATACAAAAAGAAAGAGAGAGGGAGAAAATATCCCTTACAAGGGCCTTGGAAGCAATCCAGCAGCATTTCCCCTATACAAAATGGTGCCCAAAAGGGGAACAGAAATCCAGAGCAGAAGACTGGAATTTATAGAGAAAATTTTCAAGTGTCACGCCCTTGGTCACGGGCGTGACATGGGGCGTGACAGTACTATTTGAGAAGGCGGCCGGCGATTTGACGGGAAAGTTGACTTTGGCTGGACACGTGTCGGTCTCGCAGTGGTCACGCCCTTGGTCACGGGCGTGACAGTGGGCGTGACAGGCAGGTGGATCTGGGCGCGGTGCACCAAAAAGTCGTTGCGCGGGTCTTGTCGGGCTAGCTGGAAAGGTCACGCCCCAGGTCACGGGCGTGACTCTGGGCGTGTCGGCTGGTGTCGACACTCGACGAATGTCGAGCTGAAAGTGTCGAGTTGAAAATCGTCGAGCGGAAAGAGGTGTCACGCCCTAGGTCACGGGCGTGACTCTAGGCGTGACTGCTAGTGTCGACACTCGACGATCGTCGAGATGAAATCGTCGAGTGGAGTGTCACGGGCTTGGGTCACGCCCCGTGTCGGGTGACACGGGCGTGACCCAGGGCGTGTCAGGCTTTGGTCTTCAAAAATTGCTGATTCACGGGATTTTGACGTGTCACGCCCTGGTCACGGGCGTGACCAATATGTCACGGGCGTGACATGTCAATTTTTTTGGCAGATTTTCAATTTTTCCTGAAAAATAAAATAAACTAAGTTAGTATAATATTTACAAAAATAGGAGCATTTTATTGAATAAAAATAAGTAAAAACGACAAAAATGAATGAAAACATCTAAATTAATGTACACAAAAATAGGTATATTTACAATTCATCACATTGTCCTTGGCCGCTTTCCAGGCTGTGAGAATGATGTTCCTAGAAGTAGGGCTCCACTGTTCAAAATATGGTTTTTGCTCAGCAAGTTCCCTGAACTTCTTCTTTGATAGCCTAGTCTCTTCTTCTTTGTCCAAAGCCTCTTGCATAGCAGCTGTAATAGGTTGAACAACCTTTTCCAGAATAACATTTGGCTTGCCAGCAGTTGGACTATACATTGTGCTTACATCAGCATGAACCATGTCAAAATCTGGAGGTGGATAGATCACCTGAGCTACTTCCTGTTGCTCACCTACAAGATATGCACTTTGAATACCAGATTCAGCTACATTGTCATCATCACACAGGGGAGGATAGCCCAGTGTAGCTCTGATGGAATTAGAAATCCATTTGGCATGGTCAGAGCTAGCTTTGACTAACACCCTCTCCCCCTTTATGACTTCTTGTGCAACATGGTCTCTTACATCATCCTTTTGGAATCTTATCTGACTGTCCAAGTACCTGATTCCTTCCTTAAAATAAGGTCTAAGCTTTGTAAGCTGTTCAGAAATGACCTTCTGTGAATCTTTGATTGCATTCTTGACAGCAGCAATTTCTTCCTGAAATACTTTATCAAATTCAGCTTTGGCAGCAGCAGATGATGTTGAAGGTTCAGCAGACTTACTATTCAGTTCAGTGACTATTGCATTGTGAGAAGCTGTCAGATTATCATTCATTCTCAATTGATTTTCCAGCACATAGCATTGTTTCTGTGCTATATCATCTACTTGAGACTTTATTTTCTCCTGGTGAGTTGCCAAATAGACTACTTCATTACCACCCTTGTGGAAGCAGTCAGTCATTTCCTTCTTATTCAGATTCATTTCAAACCTTATTGATTTGATATCTTGAGCTAGATCAAATTGTAGGGACTTTTGGCTTTCATCAATATATGTCTCTATGGCCCTCCTTTGCTCATCTAGCTTAACTTGCATTACTACCATTAGGCTACTGTAATCTGTTGATGGAGCTTGTTGGACTAGTGAGTGTTGAGCAACAGTTTGTAGAGCTTTCTTATAGCTCTGACTCCTTCTTTTGAAGACAAAGAACTTCTTCTTCTTATCTTGCTCAGCTTCATCATCCTCAGACTCTGATGTACTTGCAATATTCACCCTATCCTTAGGGCTTTCAGGCCTTGCAGTCTGCACACCAGGTGCTTTCTCAGTATCTAGCCTTATAGGCTCTTCCTGAACATCCAAGTTCTCCCCCTCAATAGCAGCACTCTTCTCTTCATCAGCAGCAGTCTTGTCCATGTCAAAATCTTCTTGATCTAAATTCAGAAATAGATCTTCCATTGTATATTCTGGGGGTGACTGTGCAGGAGATGTACTGTGTTCATCATCTACAACAGATGTGTCTTGGAGAACAACATCTGGTTCTTGAGTTGCTTGCTGATTTTGCTGATGGTCATCAGACAAATCAGAATTTATTATAGAAAAATTGAAAGTATTAAGGTCAACAAGTACCTCTTGGATGAGAATGGTGGCTTGCTCACTCTCCAGTGTAGATGGTTCTGCTACACCTGGAAGCTTCCCCTGGCTTGGATCCCTAGGGATGGGGCTAGTGTGAGGCAGCTCCCCCTGAATCTCAGCCACATCTTGACCAGCAGGGGTCTTTTCTACTATCTCCTCCTCTTGCTCATCAGGTGTAAACACCACCTGTTCTTCACTCTCAGAACTGCTTGAGGACACTTGTGTCACAACAGCAGTTTTTCTTTTCTTCCTGGGAGGAGAATCTTTCTTAGTAACTTGTTTCTCAGGGGTGGTCAATTCCTTTGACAGCACCCTTTCCCACCTGGAGAAGATTCTCATGTCCATCCTTCTCATGTGGTTGATTTTAGCTCCAGCAGCATTGCTCATGACCTCTGGTATTGTACCAGCCAGGTAGAGACTTAATATCCTGCCCAGATTGGGCTTCTTCAGACTTTCCTTTATCTTCTCAAAGATAACCATTGACCAATCTGTTCTTAGGTTGAAGATAATTCTGGTCATGACATTGAACATGGAGGCTGACACTCTGTCATGCCCTCCAGTTTTACTGAGAATGACCTTGCCTACTATCTCTGACAGAAATTTTCCTTGAATGTTCATGCCTTTTCTGTTAAAGACAGAACCTATTTTCATCTTAGAATCAAGACCACACCAGACCAAAGCTTCCCTGGTCTTGGATGTAGAAATTTCTTCTTCTTCTTGAGTCTTAGGTAGCTGAAGTACCTTTCTCAGACTTTTGGGTGATACCTTGACCTTGGTTCCATGCACTCTGGATTTGATCCTGTATCCAGAGTCGTCTACAGATGCTCCAGTAAGAAATTCTATAACTTCCTTCTTCCATATCTTGGTTGGTTCTGAAACCAAGAACTCCAATCCTGAATCGGTGACTAGGGTTACCACCGACTTGATTTCTTGATCGCCATCGTCAAAAGCACCTCGCACGAGCTCATACCCTTCGTTAACATTCTCCTCGAGCTTGGGAGCCATTAGGGTTTGAAGATTTAGTCTTGAGAAGAGAGAAATGTCGACACAAGAGTTTTGTTCTCGAAACTTTTGAAAGCGTGTCGACAAACAAAGACAGAATCCTATTTATACCTTTCTGGTTTGAAGACGAACAGGCGGGATGGATTACTAATGATGTGTCGACACTGTCAATAAGTGTCGACACTGACTTATAATGTCTCGACACACATGTGTCGACACAAGTTTAGTCAACAGATTTTATGTGTCGACACTTGGTTAAGTGTCGACACCACACTACTCGACATGTAGTCGAGACTTTACTTAGAAAATTCTGAGTAAAACTTAAGTGTCGACACCTTATTGGATGTGTCGACACCTACTCGACATGTGTCGACACTAACATTCTGAAGTGTCGACACCAACTTCCTAGATGTGTCGACACCATTTTCCTGAAGTGTCGACACTTACTATTCTGTGTCGACATAGACTTGTCTATGTGTCGACACCTTTTTACTTAGCCAATTTTTAGTTCTGTAAACTTAGTCTAAGTTTATCATACCTAGTTCAATTTTGAACCTATTAAACTTAGCTTCTTCTAAGGGCTTAGTGAACATATCAGCTATCTGATTATCAGTTCTAACATATTCAAGTGCAATATCATTTCTTTCTACATGCTCCCTAAGAAAGTGATATTTAATCTCAATATGTTTAGTTCTACTATGTGATACAGGATTGTTAGCTATTGAAATAGCACTAGTAGAATCACAGTAAAGTGGAGTTCTACTTACCTGACATCCATAGTCTTCTAGCTGATGTTGAATCCACAGAAGTTGAGCACAGCAACTTCCTGCAGCTACATATTCTGACTCAGCTGTGGAAATAGCCACACTGGTTTGCTTCTTACTACTCCATGAAATGAGTCTTCCACCTAGGAATTGACAGGATCCAGTAGTGCTCTTTCTATCTTCTTTGCATCCTGCAAAGTCTGCATCTGAATAGCCTGTTAGATCAAAATCTCCATTCCTAGGGTACCAGAGGCCTATATAAGGTGTGCCCTTTAGATATCTCAAGATTCTCTTGACTGCAGTCAAGTGAGACTCTTTAGGGCAGGCTTGATACCTGGCACAAACACATGTAGCATACATAATGTCAGGCCTACTTGCAGTCAAGTATAGTAGGGTGCCAACTATCCCTCTATACAAGGTTTCATCTACAGGTTTCCCTGCATCATCCTTGCTTAGAGACATACTTGACCTCATAGGAGTCTTCATGGTACTGGAGGAATCCATACCATATTTCCTTATGAGTTCTAGGGTGAACTTTGACTGACATATGGACAAGCCACTTTCAGTCTGTTTAACTTGGAGACCCAAGAAAAACTTCAGCTCTCCCATACTACTCATCTCAAATTGACTTTGCATGAGCTTTGCAAACTTTTTGCAAAGGCTACTTTCAGTAGACCCAAATATAATGTCATCTACATATATTTGGACAAGTATGACTTTGCCTCTAGATTCCCTAAGGAATAGAGTCTTATCTATTTTCCCCCTTGAGAATTTGTTCTCAATGAGGAAACTAGATAGGGTTTCATACCAAGCTCTAGGTGCTTGTTTTAACCCATATAATGCTTTCCTAAGTCTATAGACATAATGTGGAAGAGTAGGATCAACAAAACCTGAAGGCTGCTCTACATATACTTCTTCTTTCAAGTTACCATTTAGGAATGCTGACTTCACATCCATTTGGTATACCTTGAATCCTTGATAGGTTGCATAGGTCAAGAACATCCTTATGGCTTCCAGTCTGGCTACTGGAGCAAAGGTTTGATCAAAATCAATACCTTCTTCTTGCCTATATCCTTTTGCAACCAGTCTTGCTTTATTCTTTATGATGACCCCTTGTTCATCTAACTTATTTCTGTAGATCCACTTAGTTCCTATAACATTGTGGTCTTTAGGCTTTGGAACCAGCTCCCAAACCTTGCACCTTTTGAACTGATTAAGTTCTTCTTGCATAGCTTCAGTCCACTGTGGATCTTGTATAGCTTCTTCAAATTTCTTTGGTTCTATTTGAGACAGAAAACTTGAATATACTACAGCATTCTGATTTCTGCTCCTTGTCTGAACACCTTGTCTTGGATCTCCAATTATCAGCTCTACTGGATGATCTCTTAGATGCCTGTTGGCTGGAGGCATCCTTGCTTCTGGTTGTACTTCTACAGCATCTTCATCATGCTGAGTTCCTTGTACTTCTTCAGCTCCTGGTACATGTAGTTCTCCCCCTGGACATAAGCCATCTTCTTCTACTTGCTGTCTTGCAGCAGGTACATCTTCTATGGCTAGCTTGTCCATCTTCTTAGTAATACCTGTGGGGCTGCATACATTGCTAGACAACTCATTGTTAATTAGTTGTGTCTCATCAAAAACTACATGCACAGACTCCTCTACAACTTGTGTAGTCAAGTTGTAGACTCTATAAGCCTTACTATTATTGCTGTACCCAACAAACACTCCCTCTTGGGACTTGGCAGCAAACTTAGTTAGGTAAGACTTTCCATTGTTAAGTATGAAGCATTTGCAACCAAAAATCCTGAAATAGGATAGGTTTGGTTTCCTGCCTTTCACAACTTCATATGGGGTCTTGTTTAACCTTTTAGTGATGGTAGCCCTATTTATCACATGGCATGCAGTGTTAACTGCTTCAGCCCAGAAATATTCTGGCAGTGATGAATCACTTAATAGGGTTCTACCAGCCTCTATCAAGGTCCTATTTTTCCTTTCAGCAATGCCATTTTGCTGAGGTGTTCTAGGTGAAGAGAATTCTTGAAATATCCCATAGTCTTCACATAGCTTTGTCATGCTTTCAGACTGAAACTCAGTACCATGGTCACTTCTAATTTTGACCACTGTACAGTTCAATTCATTCTGAATTTGCTTAACAAAACTATAGAAGACACTAGGTGTTTCAGATTTCTGCTTTAAGAAGAACACCCAGGAAAACCTTGAGTAGTCATCAACAACTACAAAGGTATAGACCTTCCTACCTAAGCTGTGAACTGGCTTTGGACCAAATAGATCCATATGCAAAAGGTATAAACACCTCACAACATCTTTGTTGTCTAAGCTTCTAAAGGTGGATTTAGTCTGCTTGCCCTTTTGACAAGCTGAGCAAATGCCATCTTTGACACACTTAACTTGAGGACCATTCCTCACTAACTCTTTGCTAAAGAGTTTGCTAATAGTCTTGTAGTTAAGATGAGCTAGCCTCTTGTGCCACTTGACACAATGAGAGATTGTCTCATTAGCTACAAGACAGACAGGAGAACCATTGTTCTCAATCATAATGTCTAAACAATAGACATTTCTCTTTCTATTTCCTGTCAAAATGATCTCTTGATCACTTGACCTCTTGATATGACAACCATTTTTAACAAATGAGATGTCATACCCTACATCACTTAACTGACTTATACTAATGAGGTTGTGTTTCAACCCTTTAACATAAGCCACTTGAGTAATGGTAACAAGGTTTGAAGAGATGTTACCAAACCCTTTGATGATTCCTTTTTCAGAACCACCAAAGGTCACTTTAGGACCATTTTTGATTGGGATGTAGTCCTTCAGTAGTCCCCTTGTTCCAGTCATATGTCTGGAACATCCACTATCCAAGTACCATGTTGGGGTATGGCCACTTGGATTCACCTGCAAAACAAATTAATGAACCTTAGAACCCAAAGTAAACTTGGGTCCTTGGTGATTGTTAGTTTGCAACTTGACATAGCTACCTGCTGACTTTCCAACAGGTAACTTGCTACTCAACTTGACACTGGCATTGTGCCAACAGTCCATTGCAAAATGGCCAATCTTGCCACAGCACCAGCATTCAAACTTGTTGTACCTTTGCTTAGGTACAACCTTTGCTGTCTTGACTACAGCAGGCTTGTTGAATGTTGGGGCTTTGCCCTTGGACTTGGACTGATCCTGAACAGTTCCTAGCTGGTTTAATAAAACCCAATCCAGCCTTTCCTTTATGATGAACAAATTCATCAATCAAGGGTAGCACTGATTTAGGTTTTGAAAACCTAGCAACTAGCTGTTTTTCTTTCTGGAGATTAATCTCCAGTAACTTAATTTGATCATTTTTATAAGTGATAGTTCCCATCTGCATCACAGTAATGTGTTTCAACCTGGCTACCTCATTGAGCTTTTGATCAAATTCCTTCTCAAAGTCTGTTGCAGCTGCCTTTAGATCAGCAATTTCCTTTGCCTGACTTTTGGCAAGGGATTTGCTTTTCTTATAGGCTTGCAACAGTACTTTATATTCATCTAAGAGCTGATGAATATCTCCCTCAGATTCAGAAACACTTTCATCACTTGATGAAGATGAATCTGACTCTGAACTAGAACTGAAATCTGAACTTTGAGTTGGACTTTGTACCTGACTAGGTCCTGGCTGCTCCAGGATTTTGGTACTTTCAGTCAATGCCATCAGTCCTTGGCACTGACACTCTTCTTGTTCATAGATTGATTCCATGATCTGCATAAACTCTTCTTCTTCTTCAGCAAATAGCCCTATGTAGGCTTCAGCATCTGTCTCAGTGTCTGAAGAAGAAATGTCTGAAAGAGTCTTCTCATTCTTTGCAACAAAGGACTTCTCCTTCTTTCCTTTGAAGTGAGTCTTCTTTTTGTCACTGGATTCATTCCTTCTTTCAGGACAATCTGCAATAACATGACCCTGTCTATTGCAGCAGTAACACACAATCTTAGACCCAGTTGCCTTACTAGTCTTTGTCTTTTTCTTATCCTTCTTTGAAGGCTTCTTCTCCTGATACTGGACTTCTTTCCCTTTGGAATATGAAGGTCTGGACCTCCACTATTTCTTCTTAAGGAATTTCTGAAAATGTCTGGTGAATGCAGCAAAATCTTCATCACTTTCACTGCTTGTAGATTTAGTGCTAACAGACTCATCAGATTCTAATTCAACTACCTCTGGAGGAGGAGTTGATGACTTAGTCCTGTTCTTTCTAGGTACTTCTGACTTAAAGGCAACAGTCCTTTCCCTGTGTTCAGTCCTTGTTGACTTTTCCTCCTCTTTTCTTACTGACAATTGCATCTCATAAGATAACAACTTGCCAAACAGTGTGGGAGGAGGAATTTCTCCCAACTTTGCCATTTCTCTGATGGCACAGATCTTAGTGTCCCAATCTTTGGTTAGGGACCTTAAGAACTTATCATTCAATTCATAGTTAGTGAACTCTCTTCCATAGGACATGAGTTCATTAACAATTCTATAAAACTTCTTGTAGCATTCAGTGATGCTATCTCCTCTTCCTTGCCTAAAGCTCTCATATTCTTGATTAAGCAAGGACTTCCTATCTTGTCTTACTTCTTCAGAACCTTCCATGTAGACAATGAGGGTATCCCACATTTCTTTTGCTGTTTTACAGTGAATAAGGTTCTGGAAGGTGGCATCATCAATTGCACTAACTATGATGTTCTGTGCCCTTTTGTCCATTGTAGCTAGGACAATCTCATCCTTGGTCATCTCAGAAAAATCCTTTGGAGTTCTCTGTGTAGCATCCAAGACTGAAATCTTCATGGGCATATAAGGCCCTTCTTTGACTGTGATGTAGATCCTCGGGTCAGAGGCCTCCATGAACAGCCTTACCCTTTCTTTCCAGATTCCAAAAATCTCCTTTCTGCATATGGGCAGTTTCATTGAACCCAATTCCTTGTGATTCTCTGAAGACCCCATGTTTCTTGATTTTCTTGAAACTGTTTCCTGACTTATACTGAATCTGCCAAACTGGATCTCCTCAGACAGTTAGTCCTTTTTGAGGAACCTGGCTCTGATACCACTTGAAAGATATGGTACCTAAACACCTAGAGGGGGGGTGAATAGGTGACCTAAACCTTTTTGCAATTTTGTTGGCAGCACAACAGTTATTTCACAGATTATTACAACTAACATCAATTACAGAAATCAAACAGTCAATCCACAGCACAGCTCAGCACATCACAGCAGACACACTAATTTATAGTGGTTCCCCAATCTTTGGGTACATCCACTTTCCCCCTTCGCCTATCTAGCAGTGTACTAGATTCGGCCAAACTTCTCCACTATCTCAGAACCCAACTAGGTTCTTACCTCAGGCCCAAAGCCTTACACTCAGCCAAAAGGCCTACACTCAGCCACCCAGGCCTACACTCAGCCAATTAAGGCCTACACTCAGAGTTCTTCAACTCCTACACTCAGGCAATCAAGCCCTACCCTCAGCCTTTATAATATAGGCTTACAATTCTCTCAGATCCAATGGATCCTACAAGTTAAAATAGAAAGTACAATAGCTAACTCTACAACTCAGAAAATAAGAGAGGAGTTGAGAGATTCTTGAAGAGTTCTTGGAAGAACTCAGTTAGATCCAAACTGACTTAGCTTCCTTCAAAGCTTCTTGATTAGAACTGAATTAGTCTGAATCTTCTGCAGTTGTTCCTTGACCTCTGCTTCTTGAAATCCAGATGACTCTGAATTCTTCTTCTCAGCCTTAGTTCCAAAGACTGAATACTTGGATGGAGCTCTCTCTCCAACTTCTTAGATCTGCCGATGCACAGCAAGATCTTCTTGTGTTGATACTCAATATACCACTTTTACAAAGATCTGAACTCTCTTTTTCAAAAACTTTCTCAACTACTTCTACATCACTTGATCTATCTTTTTCTGTAAACTATGGGTGCCTATTTATAGGCTTCCTTCATGGTAACCGGCTGGTCCGGTTCATAACAGACTTCTGATATCTCTGACAGTTGATGTAGACCGGCTGGATCGGCAGCTGTCATGTCAACCAGTCACTTCTTGAAATTCTCTAACTGTCAGATAGTGTCGAGACTTTCTGTTCTTAAGTGTCGACACTTATAGGCCAAGTGTCGACACATGTTGTGTAAGTGTCGACACAAGTCTACAAGGTGTCGACACAATTCCTTGTATGTCTCGACACAGATTCTTCTGCATGTGTCGACACTGAAATTGAGTGTCGACACAAATACTTGTACTTCATTCTTAATCTGTATTCTTCTAAGTGTCGACACATGTTCTTTGTGTCGACACATCTTTATGTGTTGAAACTGTCAAGTGTCGACACTGCTTCTTGGTGTCGACACAAGTCTTCACTTTTGTTTCTTCAGCTGAGTGTCGACACATTCCTTTAGTGTCGACACTTGTACTTAGAATATTTTGTAACTTTTCTGTTCTTCGCTAAGTGTCGACACAGCTCCTTGTGTCGACACTTTCTTCAAGTGTAGAGTCTTCTGGTTGTGTGTCGACACATTGTGCTGAGTGTCGACACTTTCTTCAAATACTGACTCTTCAGCATAGTGTCGACACATTGTGTTGAGTGTCGACACTTACTTCAAATACTGAGTCTTTTGCTAAGTGTCGACACATTGTGCTGGGTGTCGACACTTTCTTTAAGTGTTGACTCTTCTGCATAGTGTCGACACATTGTGTTGAGTGTCGACACTTGTACTTAGATTCTGCAGACTTTTGCTGGGTGTCGACACAACTCCAAGTGTCGACACTTTCTGGTGTTGACTCAGCTCTTCTAGGTGTCGACACTTCTGCTAAGTGTCGACACAGCTTTTCTGCATTCTTCTACACTGAGTGTCGACACAACTCCAAGTGTCGACACTTTCTGACTGGTGTCGACTCTTCTTCCCAGGTGTCGACACAATGACTCCAAGTGTCGACACTGCTTGTCTGGGTGTCGACACAAGCTTTCTCAAGTGTCGACACTTTCCCTCAGGGTGTCGACACATGGACTTAGAAATTTTTAGCTTCAGTCCAGTGTATACCTAACCTGCACAAGTAACACAAACAAACATCAAATACACTATGATGTATATCATTGAGTTAGGTGAGGCTTCTTCAAATCAGGTACATTTGACCAATGTACCCAACATTTACTTTGGAAATCATTCCTATTACGTACATCAAAAAATATGCTTAAATTTAGGGGGAGTCCATCATTCTTACTCTAAGAATTCAATGTTATTTACTAAGGCCATCACAAATATGCTTAGATTTAGGAAGAGTACACCTGCAGGGGGAGTGTTTCATCCAAGAAATATTTGTGCACATACAAATGCTTACTCTTGTTAAACATTGTCTCATTGTTTCAAACCCTTCTTATTTCATTCATGATTTCTTTCTCAGTGGATTTGTTATTATCAAAAGGGGGAGATTGTTGGAGAATGCATTCCACGCTTCTTTGGTTTGTTAATAACAAATCTCGTTTGTATTTAATCTTTGGGTGTTTATGATATGCATATATTAAAGGTCTAGCTCTAATTGTTTCTTGGTGTTGTTTCGGGTCAGAACAGATGAGCATTGAAGATATAGCCAGGAGATATTGGGTATCTCCCATAGGCGACAGCGAATTCTGCCCTTGACGATCGAAGAATCTGCGCTAGACGATCGACGATCGTCGTTCGACGAATTTGCATCAGAGAATAAAAGTTATAGCTAGGCGATATTGGGTATCGCCCACAGGTGACAGCGATGATCGATGAATATGCGCTCGATGATAGACAAATGACGTTCGACAAATCAATAATGCGAAATCAGGAGTTCGTGGGACACATAGAAGCAGTTATCTTTATCTCCTGGTGGGAGATTCCTAATGTTGCCATGCGACATTCCACGTTTGATGATAAAAGAATCTACGATGTGATAATGAGGAGTTCGTGGGACACGTGACAGTAGTTACAGATATCGCTAGGTGGCGATACCCAGTGTCGTCAGGCGATATCGCCAATATATAAAAGCCATTCAATTTTTTGAGGAGATTACAACTTTCATTACCTGGATTGCACCTTCCTGTTTAGACGAACTAGAGAGCTCCAGATTCCAGATTCACTCCATATTCTCAAGAAGGTCGAAGCACGAAAGATTGATGACACATACGCAGCATTCAAAGCAACCTTGTCTAGGATTAGCCGTCATCATTGGAACTTTATTTGAAGGGAGTTTTTATTCAGAAGTTTTGAATTTGTCCTGTTTTTATTCCTATTGTAATCCTATTGTAATCGAGAGGTGAAATCGTCGCCTTGTGCATGGCGTCTAAGTCCTTGTGTGGCTTAGGGGAAATCGCCACCTTGTGCATGGCATCTAAGTCGTTGTGTGGCTTAGGGAAAATCGTCGCCTTGTGTGTAGCGTCCAAGTCCTTATGTGGATTAGGGAGAAAGTGTTTCCTTATGTGTAGCGTCTAGGTCGAGGTATATCTAGGGAGGCTAGTAGTAAGATCTAGGAAGAGATACGCTTTAGCCTGTCGGTTCTTGGTAGAAGGACCGGAGAAAACAAAAGTATATTGTATTTTTCATAAGCCTTGGTCTCTAGCTCTATAGAGACATCTTGTATTCATTTTAGTACTTTTGAAATAAATTGTTATATTTTAGCTTTTCTATATTTCAAGTTGTTTAAGTTTGCTCATAAAAAATTAGTCTATATTCCATAATTTCTACTAGCATTTTTTATTCACCAAGTAAAGTTTGGTTAGCTTAAGAAAAATTAATTAACCCTTATTCACCCCCCCCCCCCTCGAGGGGCACCGTAAGATCTAACAAGGATGACATACCTCTTACGAATTGCAGTCAAATCCAATAGTGGGGTTCACCACATAAAGCAAGCTTAGGGGTTTCGACTGGCCAAGTGGTATTAATCGATCAACCTAAGCTTAGTAAAGAACGTATTCTCGAGAGAGGCACTTTTGTAAATTAGGAAACTCAACGATTGAAGTCAGTTGATTAAAAGCTTGAATTTCGTAAAAGTTCATTTTATTTCAAAGATAGTTTGGATCAAGTGTTAATTCATAGTTTTATTAGTCTTCTATTTTTATATTCGATAAAATAATATTAATTTGGGCGCGTAGAAGTAGTCAACAGGGCCCGAGTTTAATATGACACCTGATCCTATACTCTAGAACGATAGGTACACTTGCCTTATAGATTTAGAATTACGCTTTAACGTGAATTTTATTCATCAAGTTTTGGGCACCGTTGTCGGGGAACTATTTTGTTGATATTTTGAAAGCATAAATTTTATTAATTTGATCATTCTCTTTCTCTACCTCATTTTCTTTTTTTCCTTGTTAAATTAAATTCCATTAGGTTACGGTTGTTTTTATTTTCTTTCATAAAAGATATTATCTCAATTGGCCGTTTTGCTTGTCGAGCTTGAAAATAAACACAATATTTTGGAAGACACAAAAAAGTGGCAATTTTTTTGTTTTTATTGTGGAACTCCTCATCAAAGTGAGGAATGTTATAATTATTATTATTATCAAAAATTTTCTTATGAAACTAATTTTGATAATATTTATGAAAATAACTATTCTCACTTCAGTGATAATTATTTTACACATTTTCATGAAAACAATTTTTCAAATTTTACTAATTTTCATGAAAGTAATTTTTCAAGCTTTAATGAGAATAATTGTTCTGATTTTAAAAATTATTATTCTAACTCGGATGTTAATTTTTCATGGTGGCAAGATCAACCAGAAAAATACCCGAGTAATGAGAATAATTATTTAGATTCGAATTTTTGTTCTTTTTTTTCCACACCACAAGTTGAGCCCTCTAATTTTGGGAAATCTTTGCAAATTCATTTTTTTCTCCACCCCAAAATTTAACTCCCATTTACTTATTCTAACGATTCTTCTCCCTCTTCAAATATTTCTTCTATGGAGGAACATAAATCTACATGTGTCCCCTTAGTTGTTTATTCTAAAGAGAAAGAGAAATTATTATGTCAAGAATTTTTAAATATTATGGGCACACCTGGTGAATTAGAAGAAGAACAGGTTTCTTCTCCTACTACTCTTCATTCCTCTTATCTTCATCATGAATTTTCGTGCATAATCTATAAATATTTAGTCATCCAAATTCATGAAAATGATGTGCCCGATAATTTTATTTTAAATGAATTTTTAGATAACAATTTTATTTTAGAAAATAAATTAACGGAGCTTATACAACAAGCTTCGCAAGAGCCTCCTCCTTGCCAAGATTTTTCTGAAATACTTCTTTTTTATTTTTCTTATACTGACAATTTTCAGATAGAAGACGAGCCGTTGTAATTAAACGTCTTCCAAGATTCATTTGTCGCTCCTCTACAAAAATTTAAATCAACTCAGTTATGTATAGGTTATTTGTATTTACATTATCAAGAAAACTGTCGCAAGGGAAATCAAGAAGTAGGCGGAGGAGTAGTCGGGCAATCATCTTCGGCTTATTCACCAAAGCTTGAATTAAGGTAGTTGCCATTGCACTTCAATTTTTATTTTCCTTTTTCTTAATAATAACTGTCTGGCTTAAAGACGAAAAAACAAAAAGCTCTTTGGAAGACGCCCTGTGCTTATCCATTATTTTCTTATTTTTTTCCCCCTCCTACTTGACTTATAAATATTGGAGACTGTTTATTTTTAAGTATGGGGGTGGGATCTTCTTTATCATTTAATTTTAAAAAATTCAAAAACAAATCTTTAAAATTCAAAAAAAAATGTTTTCTTTTTCTTTTTAATCAAAAATATAAAAAATTAGAAAATCGAAAATTAAATTTCTTGGAAAGGTCCGTGTTGGGCTTTCATCCCACAAAATCATCTAGTACCTTGCAAACCCATCACTAGGTAGTCTTTGGGAAGTCTAAGAACTAACAAAAAAATTAGGATTATAATTTTGGTTTTTTATAGTATTTATATTTTCATAAAAATCAAAAAATTCAAAAAATTATAAAAAACCCTTTCTTAAATTTTTAAAAATTTCCAAAATTTATATTGAGTTGATTTATAGTATTTTAATAATTTTTCTTTACTAATAAATTATTTCATCATAGTTAGTTAGATTTAATTTTTTGGTGATTTAATTTTAAGAAATACCTTATGAATTAAATTTGTTTGAGTAATTTATATAGCTATTTTTTATTTCAATTCAAATTAGTTTCAATTTTATAGTGCTTAGCCTAATAATTTATAAATTCTAATTATAATCACTTATGCTTTAAGATTCTTTCGAAATTTTAATTCACTATAGTTGCTCTCTAAACATTTTAATTTAATCTAAATATTTGTTTAGCCTTTTCTTTGTCCTTTTTAAATTTTTTATTAGATCATTTGTAATGGGGATAAGATGATAAAATTCATTATCACCGGGTAAACATATCCATTTTTTCTATATTGTTAGATCATATGTCATGGAAATCAAGTATTCCTTGATACTCATATGCAATCCAAAAAGTTAAAGATGGAGTAAGAGGATAAAATTCATTACTCCCAATTTTTTTTATTTTAAATTGAAGAGAGAAGAATATTTGTTCATATGTCATGAAAAATGAGAGTGTAAAATTCATTATTTTTTTGGTAAACATATGAGTGAAAAATGGAGAAAGAGCTAAACAAACCATAAACTTTATTGTTCTAAAAAGATAAAGGTTACATTGGTATGCCCCCTTATTTATAGAAATCGGGGGCAGTGAGAGAATACGACACACGATGTGGGACTAAATACAAATTGGGCGCTTTACACGGTCTGACATGGTCAAACCGCCCACTATACGAATAAAAAACAGCAGGATACAAAGCACAATCCCCCAAAGTAGACCCTTCGAACAGACCGCCTGACGCTACTGCGGGTAGACACCACACCGCAGTTGCGGCTATCCACCAGACCGCATCTGCGCAAGCTATCAGACTACAACTGCGACCTTAACCAGACTGCTACATCTTTATCTAGACTGCTGTTGTGGCACTTAAATTGACTCTTGTCGCTACTCTCTGTCAGACCGTTGCGGCTTCATTTAGCCCGCAATGGCTAACCAACAACCAGTCATCGCGACTTTTGGCTAGACCACTACTGCTCCAATCTAACCACTGCGACTAACCTCTAGACCTCCACAGCTGATGTCCACCAAACCATAAGCCGAGGTTTGTCACTAGACTGCTGGACCAGACCACAAGCCAACTGGAACACTCAGACCGCTATAGTTAGAAACCAGTCCGACCAGTCTCTCCCATCTTTAACACTCACCCTGAAGCTGGAGCATATATATCGACCATGCCAAGCTTTTTATAGATCTCCTCCGAAGGAGTAACCGCCTTGGTGAAGAAATCAGCTAGTTCTCTCTCTAATGTAACAAACATAGTGCAAACCTGATTCTTCAAAATCTCCTCTCTAATGAAAGAGCAATCAACCTCAATATGCTTTGTCCTCTCATGAAAGACAGGATTCCTTGAAATATATATAGCTATCTTATTGTCATAGAATATTGGTAGAGGATGATCATAACACTCTCCAAAATCAAGCATAAGTGCATGTAACCACTTCAGCACCCAAGTTGTTAGAGCCATGCTCCTATACTAGACTTATGTGCTTGACCTGGAAACAACAATTTATTTCTTGCACTTCCAGCTTACCAAATTTCCACCAACAAAAGTACAGAACCCAGATGTGGACTTCCTATCTTCCTTATCATCTGCATAGCTCGCATCAGAATATGCCTCAACCTTCAAGAGACAACGCTTCTAAAATAGAAGTACTTTTCCTGGAGCACCTTTCACATACTCCAGAATCTTTATAGCTGACTGCAGATGACACTCATTAGGAGCTTGCATAAACTGACTCACTTTTTTCACTGCATAGTAAATATCCGATCTTGTGACTATGAGATAAATGAGTTTCCCCACAAGTCATCTGTACCTGGTGACATCTTCAAGAAAAGGTGAGTCTTACTCCAACACTTGTCATTTCCAACTGACATCGGAGAATGGGCAGGTTTAGCCCCAAGGTGACATGTCTCTTTTAAGAGATCCAAGGAATATTTCCTTTATGAAATAACAATAGATCCTGGCTTTCTAGATATTTCAATTCCAAAGAAATATTTTGGTGACCACATATCTTTAGTGACAAAATGCTTAAGAAGATGCTTCTTTGTCATATCCACACCTTCTTTATCATCTCCGGTGAGACGAATATCATCAACATAAACAGCAAGAACAACAAGACCAGCTGATGTTTTGTGAATAAATAACGAGTTAACCGCTACACTTCGAGCAAACCCAACCAGAGAAATGACCTCATTGAACTTGTTAAACCAGACCATGGAACTTTGCTTAAGACCATAAATATTCTTACGCATCTTATAAACCTGAGAGTCCCCCAGAGCAACATACCCCAGAGGTTGCTCCATATAGACAGTTTCTTGTAAATCTCCATAAAGAAATGCATTCTTTTCATCCAGGTAAGAAATTTCCCAGTCTTGGTTCATGGCAACTGAAAAAAGAACACGAATGGTAGTAATCCTTGCCACAAGAGAGTAAGTATCGAAGAAATCAACCACATAAGTCTGCGTAAAACCTTTGGCAACAAGTCGGGCCTTGTATCGATCAATGGAGACATCAGGGAAAAATTTAATAACAAAGACCCAAAGACAGCCAAGCACATCAACACGTGGAGGAGGACGAACAAGAGTTCAAGTACCCCGCTGAGTAAGAGTACTCATCTCTTCATCCATAGCAGACTTCCAATGAGATATAACAAGAGCGTCTTGTTAGGAGGCAGGAACACCATGAGCCGAGAGAGCCAGAGCAAAGCTCCTAGAGGAAGGAGAGAGCTTAGCATAATATACCATAACCTGAAGAGGATGTTAGCTCTAGGAGCGAACACCTTTCTGAAGAGAAATCGAAAGTTCCAAATCAGACCAGTCCACATGATCTGCCTCATCCAAAGAAGAGGGGACTGGGCCGGGAGCTAGTTGCAGTGGCAAAGGAGAAGAAGAATCAGAGATAGGAGAGGCTGAAGGCAGAGCATGGTCCAAGGGCAAAGAATCAGTGTCGAGAGGAAGAGACGGCTCAACAGGTACAGGTGTATAAAGAATGGGTTTCGGCAGAGGTGCCAAATCAACAAGCACGAAAGAAGCATCAAAAGGCAACAAATAAGACTCAGGAGAAAAATACTGTGTATCTTCAAAAAAGGTAACATCCACAGAAACATACTGTTTGCGCAGAAGAGGATCAAAACAACGATATCCCTTCTGAGTATGACAATAAACAAGGAATATACATTTAAAAGAACAGGAAGAAAGTTTGTCACGACCAGGAGAAGGTATGTGAACAAGCGTTGTACACCCAAAAACCATAAGAGGTAAAGGAAACAGCTCGGCCGTGGGATACAAAATGGAAAAGGGAGTCTTGCAGTGAAGAATATATGATGGTATCCGATCAATGAGATAACAGGAGAGAAGAACGACATGAACCTAATAGGACCGAGACGTTCATTTGTAAAAGAAGGCTGCGAGCAACATCCAAGAAATGATCATTCTTGCATTCAGCAATGCCATTCTGTTGAGAGGTATAGGGACAAGAGGTTTGATGAACCAAACCATGGTTCGCAAAAAAATCCAAAAATTGTCAGCTGACATATTCCTTGGCATTATCATTACGAAGAACTTGAATATGCACCTGAAACTATGTCAAGATCTCATGATAAAAGGCGGTAAATAGAGTGTAAAGTTCAGAATGATCTTTCAGAAGATACAGCCAAAGTACACCTGGAGAAATAATCAATGAATGTGACAAAGTAAAAACTAGCTCTACCAATAATGGCAACCTGAGTAGCACCCCAGATGTCATAATGAATAATTTCAAAAGGACGTAAAGAACCACTGAAAGAAATACTGCCTAACCACCTAGAGGGGGTGTGAATAGGTGTACTTTTTCTTTTTAATTTTAAGGCAGAAACTCTGTACAATTAAACCTGTATTTGCAATATTCTACAACTATTCAGCACATCAAGCTCAGCAATCACAGAAATTATCAAACACAGAGTGCACACAGATTTTTATAGTGGTTCTCCAAGGTCTGGGTACATCCACGTTCCCTTTCGCCTATCTAGTAGTGTACTAGATTCGGCCTAACTTCTGCACTTCTCCCCAGATCCTCAGATCCTACAGCTTAGAACCCCAAACTAGGTTCCTACAACTCAGAGTGTCCCCACTCCTACAACTCAGGTACAAAGACCTACCACTCAGTCTTCAACAAGACATACACTCAGGCTAAACAACCCTACCTCAGCATTCAACAAGGCCTACACTCAGAGAATTGATTATCCTACACTCAGGCTCAAAAGCCCTACGTCGGCCTTTATAAATTTAGGCTTACAACTCAGATCCCTTAGGATCCTACAAAAAGATAATAAAAAGTTCTATATCACCACTCTATTTTTGAGAGAATGAAGAGGGCAATCTTCTTGATCAGTTCTTGATAGCACTGATTCCTGAGATCCACTTTGCCTTTGCTTTCTTCAAGGCTTCTTGAGTCTGAACTCAGTAAAGATGATCTTCTTGAAGTAGACCGGCTGGCAACTTGCTTCTTAGGATGGAGAATTAAATCTGGATCCTACTTTGCAGTCTGGATATGAACTTGCTTCTTAAGAGATATGATTAACAAGTCTCTTTCTTGATTTCAGATACTGGAGTTCTCTCTCTTTAAGTAAATCTGAAATTTCTTCAAAATACTGATTTACAGTTTTCTCTGGATCTGTATTGATCTTCTTAATCTTCTAATTGATTGATTGATTATACTGATTCATTGATTCTTTTCTGTTGAAGGAGAAAGGCCTTTATATAGTCTTCCTCCAAGGTAACTGGCTGATCCGGTTTCTAACGAACTTCTGACAGCTCTGACAGTTGCAGTAGACCGGCTGAAATGGCAGCTGTCAAGTCATCCAGTCACTTCTTGAAAATACTATCTCTGTCTGAAAGTGTCGAGACTGTTCTTCATTATGTGTCGACACAAATAGACCATGTCGACACAATTGGACTAAGTGTCGACACTTGCCTTGGTGGTGTCGACACAACTCCTTCTGTTGTTGTAATCGCTTATCGACACTACTTCTGTTGAATGTGTCGACACTGATTGAGTGTGTCGACACAAGTACTTCTTTAGAACTTAGTTGAATTCTTCTGTATGTCGACACATCTCCTTTGTGTCGACACAACTTCTTTTGTAGTTGATACTAGCTGAGTGTCGACACATCTCCTTTGTGTCGACACAACTTCTTCTGTTCTTTAACTGTGTTGAAACTTGTTGTGTGTCGACACAAGTCCTGTGTGTCGACACAGTTGATGTCAACAATGCCTTCAGTGTGTTGACACAGCTTCCTGGTGTCGACACATTGGTTGTCGACTAAGCTTCTCTGGGTGTCGACACTGCCTCTAAGTGTCGACATGATATATGTTGAGTATTCTTCATAGTGTGTCGACACTGCCTGTATGTGTCGACACTTTTCTTTTGGTGTCAACTCTACCTTTCCCGGTGTCGACACAAATACTCCAAGTGTTGACACAGCTTCTCTAGGTGTCGACACAAGCCTTCATAAGTGTCGACACTGCATCTCTAGGTGTCGATACATGGACTTAGAAACTTTTCTGCATTTCCTGCAAATACTTAACATGCACATATAAACTCAAAGCACATCAAATACACCTTGATGTATATCATTGAGTAGGGTGAGGCTTCTTCAAATCTGGTATACATTTTCCAATGTACCCAACAATCTCCCCCTATTTGGAGAAGTCATAACCCTTAGTCAATGATATACACCATGCATAACTAATACACATTATGACGTATAACAATTTATATGACATAGTAAATACTAAACAAAACATGTATAAACAATCTTCACAGAATAAAAATGTAACAGATTGAACATCAAACATTGTTTTGTTACAACTTCCAATAGTTTCATTAATCAAAAGTTTACATGGATTTTAATGCAAATGATTACAAAGTTGTAAACTTAGAAAATTCTATTCTATGGCTGCTTTGGCTCCTTGATGACAATGCCCTTTCCAGATTGAATCTTGGCTTTAACTGGTGCATCAGTGTCATCAGCAGGCTTCTTTCCCTTAAGATCTTTCTTCTTCTATTCTTCAGCCCTTATCTTTTGTCTCTCAAAATAATGATAAGGCTTAGGGAAATACTTGCTAGGCTCCTGTGCATTAGGAGGTAGCTTCCCAAGTTTAGCCTTCCTTATATACTGAACTATGGCCTCTTGCCTAGCTTCATGTTTTCTCCACACTTGCTCAGAATACCATTTTCCCCTTTCTAGGATATTATCCTTTGTAGCCTTCCAAGCAGTCAGTATAATATTACTGGAAGTTGGGCTCCACTGCTCAAAATCTAGCCTTAACTCAGCCTGTTCTCTAAACCTATTCTTAGATAATTGAGCTTCTTACTCTTTTAATACTGCCTCTGGCACAGGCTGTACTACTTTCTCAATGATCACATTTTGAGCACCTTCTGGAGGGCTATACATAGATTGTATCTCTTGATGTATCATTTCAAAATCTATTGGAAGGTAGATCACTTGAGCCACTTCAGCCTGCTCACCTCCAAAAATAGCAGGATGTATACTAGATTCAGCAATATTATCATCATCACACAAAGGTGGATATCCAAGGGTAGCTCTGATGCTGTTTGAAATCGATTTAGCATGGTCAGATCCAGCTTTGACTAATACCCTCTCCCCCTTTATGACTTCTCTTTCTATATGATCCCTAAGATCATCTTTCTGAAATCTGATCTGAGCATTCATATAGTTAACACCATCTTTATAAAAAGGTTTTAACTTTTGGAGCTTTTCAGTAATAGCCTTTTGAGAATCTTCAATTGCAGTTTTAACAGCATTTAGGTTTTCTTGTAATTGCTTGTCAAACTAAGCCTTGGCAGTAATCCTTGCTGCAGTCTGAGCAGCTGCAATATTCTGCATTTCAGTGACTATCACATTATGTGATTCAGTTAGATTGTCATTCATTCTAATCTGATTCTCAAGAACATATCCTTGTTTTACTGTCATATCATCAACCTGTTTCTTTATCTTCTCTTGATGGGTAGCCAGATATACCACTGCATTGCCTCCTTTGTGGAAACAATCAGTCATTTCTTTCTTAGTTTGATTAACTTCAAATCTTATAGATTTTATGTATTGAGCCAGATCAAATTGAAGGGATTTATGTCCTTCATCCATATATGTTTCTAGAGCCTTCCTTTGCTCATCCATCTTGATCTGCAAAGCCACCAACAAAGAGTTGTAATCAGCTGTTAGGCAGGGTGAGGAGTAATTGTTTGCAGAGCCTTCTTATAGGTCTGGCTTCTCCTTTTGAAGACCTGTAGCTTTCTTTTCTTGGCTCTAGCAGCCTCTTCATCCTCAGAAGCAGAAGTACTGGCAATGTCTACCCTTTCCTTAGGACTGGGAGGCAATTCCTTCTCAGTCCTTGGTAGCTCCTCAGCACTCCTTTGCTGCTCAGTCTCTTTTTAGCAGTCTCCCCCTGTGACCTTACATGCTCCCCCTCAAGGTTATATGACTCCCCGTCAAAAGTTGCTTTCTCCCCCACAAAATCAGTATATAATAAATCAGGGAACAGCTCTTCTAGTGTAAACACCTGTTGAGTATGGACTGGAGAATCTCTTATCTCAGGAGCATTATCAGCAACTGATGTGTCTTCCATGACAACATCTTGTGGTTGACTATGTAACTGAGTTTGCTGATCAATATCAATTAAATATTCAGTCAATACTTCATCCTCAATATGAAAAATTGATTGATTAACTTCATTGATTACCTCAAGAATGGTTTGGGTTGCCCTTTCACTGTCTAAGTGAGTTGGCTCATCCACATGTTGAGGCTCCCCCTGGAGTGGATACATGTGAATGGGGATAGCAGATGGTTGCTCCCCCTGCCTCTGTGCATCTTCCATTTCTTGCTGGTGACTATCCAGCATTTCCAGCCTCTCCATCATCAGTACTAAAAACTACTTACTCCTCTGAGCTACTTGAGGATTCAGGAGCCACAATGGCTTTCTTCTTCTTCTGAGGTGTTTCCTTCTCTAGTGTAGGAATTTCTTTAGTTAACACCATATCCCATCTTGAGATTATTCTGATGTCCATTTTCCTCATGTGGTTTATCTTTGAACTAGCAGCTTGGTTCATCACTTCTGGAATAGTTCCAGACAAGAAAAAACTCAATAATCCTACCCAGATTGGGCTTCTTCAGGCTTTCCTTAATCTTGTCAAACATCACTGCTGACCAATCAATTTTGAGTTTGAAAATTATACTTGTCATTAAACTGAACATGTGAGCTGATATCCTATCATGCCCACCTGGCTTGCTTAGAATTACTTTTCCTACTATTTCAGACAAGAACTTGCCTTGCATGTTCATGCCTTTCCTATTAAAAACTGATCCAATTTTCATGCTTGAATCAAGTCCACACCATTGCAGTGCCTCCCTTATCTTTGATGCAGGTACATCATCGTCTTCTTTAGTTCTAGGTAGATGTAGAACTTTTCTTAGACTTTTCTGGGTGACTTTCACCTTAACTCCATGGACTTTGGATTTAATCTTAAGGCCTGTGTCATCAAGGGTAGCTGCACTAAAGAATTCGAGGACCTCCTTCTTCCAAATCTTGATTGGCTCTGAAACTTAGATACTCTAACCCAGTCTCTGCAACTAGGGTTACAACACCTTGAATTTCTGGTTCCGCATCGTCAAAGGCATGTCGCACTTGCTCATAACCTTCATTGATGTTCTCTTCTAGCTTGGGCGCCATTAGGGTTTCGAGAAATTTTGAATTTATAGAAGAGAGATGTCGACACACAAGTTTGGTCTCGAAACTATGGTGAGCGTGTCGTCAAACAATTTGGAAGACCTATTTATACCTTTCTAAAATCGAAGGTGAAAAGGCGCGTCGAAATACTTGATTGTGTCGACACTGTTGAAAAGTGTCGACACCTACTACTAATGTCTCGACAACTACGTGTCGACACAAATATAGTCGACAGAATATATGTGTCGACACTTATACATCTCAGCTCGACGATTAGTCGAAACTCTACTCGATGAAATTAGTGTTAAATCTAAGTGTCGACACCTACTCGGAATGTGTCGATACCATTTCTCTGAAGTGTCGACACAGACTTCCTAGATGTGTCGACAACATTTCTCTGGAATGTCGACACCACTTCTATGTGTCGACACAGACAACTTCATGTGTCGACACCATTTTACTTAGACAATTTAATGAACCTATTCTAAGTTCAACATTTCCTATTTCAATTTTAAAATTATCGAATTTGGTTTCATCTAGGGGCTTAGTAAACATATCAGCAATCTGATTATCTGTGTTAACATATTTTAGTGAAATGTCTTCTTTTTCTACATGTTCTCTAAGAAAATGGTATTTAATTTCTATGTGCTTAGTCCTACTATGTGAGACAGGATTATTTGCAATAGAAATGGCACTTGTAGAATCACAAAACAAAGGTGTTCTACTTACCTGGATACCATAGTCTTCTAGCTGATGTTGTATCCACAAAAGTTGTGCACAACAACTTCCTGCTGCCACATATTCTGACTCAGCTGTGGAGATTGCCACACTGGCCTGATTCTTACTGCTCCATGACACCAGCCTTCCTCCTAGAAATTGACATGTTCCTGTAGTACTCTTTCTATCTTCCTTACAACCTGCAAAATCTGCATCTGGATAACTTGTTAGTAGAAGATCTCTATTCCTAGGATACCAAAGGCCTAGAAATGGTGTACCCTTAAGATATCTCAAAATTCTTTTGACTGCAGTTAGATGAGATTCTTTAGGGCATGTTTGGTATCTATCACAGACACATGTTGCATACATGATATCTGGTCTACTAGCAGTCAGATATAATTGGGAGCCAACAATCCCTTTATACAAAGTTTCATCTACAGGTTTCCCTGCATCATCTTTGCTTAGAGACACACTTAACCCCATAGGAGTCCTCATGGTAGTGGATGATTCCATACCATACTTCTTTATTAACTCTAGGGTGAACTTAGACTGGAATATAGACAAGCCATCTTCAGTCTGTCTAACTTGTAGACCCAATAAGAACTTAAGTTCCCCCATACTGCTCATTTCAAATTTTCCTTGCATAAGTTTTGCAAACTTCCTACGAAGATTACTTTCAGTAGACCCAAATATTATGTCATCTACATATATTTGGACTAAGATAATCTTGCCTTTAGATTCCCTAAGGAATAGAGTCTTGTCTATTTTCCCCCTTGAGAATTTGTTCTCAATGAGGAAACTAGACAGGGTTTCATACCAAGCCCTTGGGGCTTGTTTCAACCCATACAATGCCTTCCTAAGTCTATATACATAATCAGGTTTAAGAGAATCAACAAAACCTGAGGGCTGCTCTATATAGACTTCTTCCTTTAGATCTCCATTTAGGAAAGCTGACTTAACATCCATTTGGAACTCCTTAAACCCTTGATATGTTGCATAGGCAAGCAACATCCTGATTGCCTCCAGTCTTGCTACTAGAGCAAAGGTTTGATCAAAATCAATACCTTCTTCCTGCATATATCCCTTTGCAACAAGTCTAGCTTTATTCTTTATGATGATTCCATACTCATCCAATTTGTTCCTAAAGATCCACTTTGTTCCAATGATATTGTGGTCTTTTGGTTTAGGAACAAGCTTCCAGACCTTTCACCTCCTGAACTGATTCAGTTCCTCTTGCATGGCCTCAATCCAATGAGGGTCTAGAACTACTTCAAATTTGTTTGGTTCCACTTGTGATAGGAAACTGGAGTAAAGAACTGCACTCAAATTCCTGCTTCTTGTTTGCACTCCTTGTCTTGGATCACCAATTATCTGATTGGCTGGATGATCCTTTAAGTATCTATTAGCTGGAGGTAGTCTTTCTTCAGGCTGAACAACTCCAGCCACTTCATTAAGCTGCACCTCTTGATCTTCTTCAGCATCTAGAGAGTCTTGTACTCCCCCTGGACAGCAGCCACTATCTTCCACTTACTAACTTACAGTAGAATCTTCTACAATAGTAAGCTTGTCCATCCTCTCATTTAAACCTGTAGAAATGCAAACACTACTTGGAAATTCACTGTTAATGAGTCTTGCTTCATCAAAAACTACATGTACAGACTCTTCTACAACTTGAGTAATCAAGTTGTAGACCCTATAAGCCTTACTATTGTTGATGTACCCAACAAATATCCCCTCTTGGGATTTGGCAGCAAACTTGGTTAGATAAGACTTGCCATTGTTAAGTATATAGCACTTGTAACCAAAGATCCTGAAATAGGATAAATTTGGTTTTCTGCCCTTCACAATCTCATAGGGGGTCTTCTTGTGGCTCTTGGTGATAGTAGCACTATTGATCACATGACAAGCAGTATTTACTGCCTCAGCCCAGAAATATTCTGGGAGAGAAGTCTCACTCAATAGAGTTCTACCAGCTTCTATCAATGTTCTATTCTTCCTTTCAGCAATACCATTTTGCTGAGGTGTTCTTGGTGAAACAAATTCTTGAAATATCCCAAATTCTTCACACAGTTTTGTCATACTTTCAGAATGAAATTCAGTACCATGGTCACTTCTGATTTTGACCACTGTACTGTCCAACTCATTCTGAATTTGTTTAACAAAACTATATAAGATACTTGGGGTTTCAAATTTTTGTCTTAGGAAGAACACCCAGGAATATCTTGAATAGTCATCTACTACCACAAATGTGTAGACCTTCCTACCTAGACTGTGAACTGTCATAGGACCAAAAAGATCCATATGCAAGAGGTATAGACACCTCACAGAATCCTTGTTCTCAAGGCTATGAAAGGTGGATTTGGTCTGCTTGCCTTTTTGATAAGCTGAGCATATCCTATCCTTTATACACTTAACTTAAGGACCATTTCTCACTAACTCTTTGCTAAAGAGTTGGTCAATAGTCTTGTAATTTAGATGGGCTAGCCTCTTGTGCCATTTGACACAATGAGAGACTCTCTCATCAACTACAAGACAAATAGGAGAAACATTGTTCTCACACACAAAGTCAAGACAATAAACATTCCTTTTTCTATAACCTGTCAAAATGATCTGTTGATCACTTGACCTTTTGATATGACAACCATTCTTGACAAATGAGATGTCATATCCTAAATCACTCAGCTGACTTATACTAATGAGGTTGTGTTTCAAACCCTTTACATAAGCCACTTGAGTAATTGTAATCTTATTACTAAAAATGTTACCAAATCCCTTGATGATTCCTTTTTCTGAACCACCAAAGGTTACTTTAGGGCCATCCTTGATAGGTGTGTAGTCCTTCAGCAACCCCCTAGTTCCAGTCATGTGCCTGGAACATCCACTGTCCAAGTACCATATAGGGGCATGGCCACTTGGACTCGCCTGCAAATAACTCTTGGGTCCTTGGTGCAGGTTAGTCTGACCTTTAACAAAACTACCTGTAGCTCTTCTAGCAGGAAGTTTGCTACTCTCTTTGACACTAGAATTGTGCCAACAATCTAATGCAAAGTGGTCTATCTTGCCACAACACCAGCACTCAAACCTGTTGTACCTTTGTTTAGGTACAACCCTGGCTGAAGTATCTACAGCAGGCTTTATGTTTTGTGCTGGTTTTTTTCCTTTAGATTTGGACCTACGAGTCCAGGCAGTTTTCTTAAATCCTAATCCAGCCTTACCCTTTTGAGGTACAAACTCATCTATCAAGGGTAAAATAGATTTAGGTTTAGAAAAACTTACTACTATCTCTCTCTCTCTTTCTGAAGTCTAATCTCCAGATTTCTAATCTGATCATTCTTGAATGTGATTGTGCCCATTTGAATAACAGTTATGTTCTTCAATCTGGCAATCTCATTTAGTTTTTGATCTAACAATTTCTCTGAATCTACTGCAGCCAACTTAAGACTAGCAATCTCCTTTGCCTGAGTTTTGACCAAGGTTTTGCTTTTCTTCAAGGCCTGCAATAAGACTCTATATTCATCAATTAACTGATGAATATCTCCTTCAGATTGAGACCCACCCACATCACTTGATGCTAATGTATCTGATTCTGACTCAGTACTATAAATTGAACTAGAAGAACTACTTTGTACCTTACTTGGTCCAGGTTGATCTTGGATCTTGTCTCCTTCAGATAAAGCCATCAGTCCCTTGCACTGATGGTCCTCAAGCTCATAAATTGAGTTCATTAGCTGCATGAACTCATCTTCTTCCTCTTCAGCAAATAATCCAATGTAGGCTTCAGCTTTTGATTCTATTTCTGAAGATGACTGATATGTCAGACTCTTGTCTTTCTTAGCAACAAAGGACTTTTCCTTTTTTCTCTTAACCTGAGTCTTCTTTTTGTCAGCTGATTCCTTCCTCTTTTCAGGACAGGCAGCCACTACATGTCCCTATCTATTGCAGCAATAACACACAATCTTTGAGGATGTAGCTTTGCTTGGCTTGGACCTTCTTCTGTCATTCCTGGATGACTTTCTCCTCTGATAGTAGTCATCTTTTGGCTGAGAAGTGGATGGCTTAGACCTACACTGCTTTTTCTTCAGAAATTTTTGAAAATGCCTAGTAAAAGCAGCAAAGTCTTCATCACTTTCACTGCTATCTGAATTCTTGCTATATGAATTATCTGTGACAGCCTCAGCAATTATTTGAGGTGGATATGGAGACTTGATTCTATACTTCTTAGTGGCTTCAGTCTTGAATGCCACAGTTTTTTCCTTGTGCTCCACTCTAGTATTCTTCTCTTCCTCCTTTCTAGCCATTAACTACATCTCATAAGATAGCAGTTTTCCAAACAAAGTTGGAGGAGGTATATCAGCTAGTTTGGCCACTTCCCTAATGACACAAATCTTGGTGTCCCTGTCCTTAGTCATAGATCTTAAAAACTTGTCATTCAGCTCATAGTTGCTGAAATCTCTTCCATAATACATAAACTCATTAACAATCCTATAGAACTTCTTGTAACATTCTGTAAAGCTATCAGACTTTCCTTGTCTGAAGCTTTCATATTCCTGATTTAACAAGGACTTCCTATCTTGTCTTACTTATTCTGATCCCTCCATATAAACTATTAATATGTCTCATATTTCTTTAGAGGTTTTACAATGAATTAAGTTCTGAAATGTTGCATCATCAATGACACTAACAATTATATTCTGGGCTTTCTTGTCCATAGTGGCCAGAATAATTTCATCTTTAGTCATTTTAGAAAAGTCCTTGGGAGTTTTCTGATTTGCATCCAGAATGGATATCTTCATTGGCACATATGGGCGTTCTTTAACTGTAATATATATCCTTGGGTCAGAAGCTTCCATAAAGAGTCTAACCCTCTCTTTCCATATGCCAAATATCTCTTTTCTACATATTGGCTATTTCATGGACCCCAGCTCTTTGTGATTCTCAATAGAACACATTTTCTTGATTCTTGTTTGTTCTGAATCTGTCTACAGGATCTTACTCAGACTGTTATGTCCCTTTTTGAGTAACCTCGCTCTGATACCACTTGAATAGTGTCTAACCACCTAGAGGGGGTGGGGTGAATAGGTGTACTTTTTCTTTTTAATTTTAAGGCAGAAACTCTGTATAATTAAACCTGTATTTGCAATATTCTACAGCTATTCAGCACAGCTAGCTCAGCAATCACAGAAATTATCAAACACAGAGTGCACACAGATTTTTATAGTGGTTCCCCAAGGTCTGGGTACATCCACTTTCCCCCTTCGCCTATCTAGTAGTGTACTAGATTCGGCCTAACTTCTGCACTTCTCCTCAGATCCTCAGATCCTATAGCTCAGAACCCCAAACCAGGTTCCTACAACTCAGAGTGTCCCCACTCCTACAACTCAGGCACAAAGACCTACCCCTCATTCTTCAACAAGACCTACACTCAGGCTAAACAGCCCTACCTCAGCCTTCAACAAGGCCTACACTTAGAGAATTGATTCTCCTACACTCATGCTCAAAAGCCCTACCTCAGCCTTTATAAATTTAGGCTTACAACTCAGATCCCTTAGGATCCTACAAAAAGATAATAAAAAGTTTTAGATCACCACTCAGTTTCTGAGAGAATGAAGAGGGCAATCTTCTTGATCAGTTCTTGATAGCACCGATTCCTGAGATCAACTTTGTCTTTGCTTTCTTCAAGGCTTCTTGAGTCAGAACTCAGTAAAGATGATCTTCTTGAAGTAGACCGGCTGACAACTTCCTTCTTAGGATGGAGAATTAAATCTGGATCCTACTTTACAGTCTGGATCTGAACTTGCTTCTTAAGAGATTTGACTAACAAGTCTCTTTCTTGATTTCAGATACTGGAGTTCTCTCTCTCCAAGTAAATCTGAAATTTCTTCAAAATACTAATTTACAGTTTTCTCTGGATCTGTATTGATCTACTTAATCTTCTGATTGATTGATTGATTCTACTGATTCATTGATTCTTTTCTGTTGAAGGAGAAAGGCCTTTATATAGTGTTCCTCCAAGGTAACCAGCTGATCCAGTTTCTAACGAATTTCTGACAGCTCTGACGGTTGCAGTAAACCGGCTGAAATGGCTGCTGTCAAGTCATCCAGTCACTTCTTGAAAATACTGTCTCTGTCTGAAAGTGTCGAGACTGTTCTTCATTATGTGTCAACACAAATAGACCAAGTGTCGACAAAAGTGGACTAAGTGTCGACACTTGCCTTGGTGGTGTCGACACAACTCCTTATGTTGTTGTAATAGCTTCTCGACACTGCTTCTATTGAATGTGTCGACACTGATTGAGTGTGTCGACACAAGTACTTCTTTAGAACTTAGTTGAATTCTGATGTGTGTCGACACATCTCCTTTGTGTCGACACAACTTCTTTTGTAGTTTATACTAGCTGAGTGTCGACACATCTCCTTTGTGTCGACACAACTTCTTTTGTTCTTTAACTGTGTTGAAACTTGCTGTGTGTCGACACAAGTCCTGTGTGTCGACACAGTTGATGTCGACAATTCCTTCAGTGTGTTGACACAGCTTCCTTGTGTCGACACATTGGTTGTCGACTAAGCTTCTCTGGGTGTCGACACTGCCTCTAAGTGTCGACATGATATATGTTGAGTATTCTTCATAGTGTGTCGACACTGCCTCTATGTGTCGACACTTTTATTCTGGTGTCGACTCTACCTTTCATGGTGTCGACACAAATACTCCAAGTGTCGACACAGCTTCTCTAGGTGTCGACACAAGCCTTCATAAGTGTCGACACTGCATCTCTAGGTGTCGACACATGGACTTAGAAACTTTTTTGCATTTCTTGCAAATACTTAACTTGCACATATAAACTCAAAGCACATCAAATACACCTTGATGTATATCATTGAGTAGGGTGAGGCTTCTTCAAATCTGGTACACATTTTCCAATGTACCCAACGACCACATCTCATTCATGCGGGAAAAGAAGAGCGATGATGTTTGCCAAACCGACAGGCTTCGTAATTCATGGAGAGTCATCCTAAGGAAGATCGGGAAGAAGTTGATAGATGAGATAAGAAGGAGGGTGGCCAAGATGACGATGCCACTGCTGAAGAGATGAAGAAGCAGAAAGAGCAACGTCATGGTCAATATAGAAGAGGCCACCATTGGCAGTCCCAGTAGTAATTGTAGCTTTGGAAACATAATCCAAGAAGGAGCAAGTGGTACCCGTCAAAGTAACTGTGCAATTTAACCTAGTATAAAGAGCATGAATAGAGTAAATTACATGGGAAAGCAGGGATATAGAGAGTGTCTTCAAGCAACAAAGACGAAGAGAGATGCACAGTGCCAATACCATGCACGAGAGCAGAAGTGCCATCAGCAATAACAACAGGGGACATCCTGTGCTGTTCAAGCAAAGAGGAAAACAAACAAGAGTTGACAGTCTTGTGACAAGTGGCACCAGTGTCAATAAGCTACTTATCAGAGGAGGCCACAAGAGCACGAGTAGTAGAAGAGAGAAGGGAATCCATCTCCAAGAAGATACCGGAAAGCAAAAATAGGTAACCACACAGTTAGAAAAAATGGGACAAGAACAAGACGGCAAACATGTCAGAAAAAAAACTGACCATAACAAAGAGGCCGACAGAAAAAGAAAGTTGCACGGGTTGAGGAGAATCCTAAAACAACAACACAGCGAAGAAACCATGCAGACAAAAAAACTCGCGAACAAACCGCGGGAACAAATCGGTGAAAAACAGGTCGCAGAAAGAAGTACAGATTGCATGGTCACGGTGTCAACACACCAGCGGCAAGGAACAAGCCGCAACCAAAATGCGGGACACACAACAAAGAAGAAACAAGCCACAGGAAGACAACCACGAAGAAGAGAAGAAAGATCAAACCACGAAGAAGTCGCACGTATAAGAAGAAAGAGAAGAGCAAGTGCCCGCCCGGTCAAGGTGACAACACACTAGTGCCCCGGAAGAAGTCGCGACCAAAGGCGAAACGTGCAAAAGAAGTACGGGTAGCAGAGAAAGCAGGGCGAACATAAAAGCCCAGTAAGAAGGAAGACATAAGAATAGTGAGAAGCAATGGAGGGAAAGAAAGGGAAAGAAACTGGACAACCCGGAAGATGCCGGACGAATGTAGTGGAAGAGGTCGCCCGATTAAAGCAACAAACCGCGATCTTCTTGAAGCAAAGGATCGGTTCGCTCTGATACCAAGTGAAAAAAGGACAAAGAGCTAAATAAACCGCAAACTTTATTGCTCCCACAAGATAAAGATTACATAGGTATGCCCCCTTAATTATAGAAATCGGGGGAGGTGAGAGAATACAACACACGATGTGGGACTAAATACAAACTGGGCGGTCTACGCGGTTTGACATGGTCAAACAGCCAACTATACAAATAATAAAATAGTCGGCTACAAAGCTGCAATCCACTAGAGAAGAATGCTCTAATAGACGGCCTGACCGCAACTGTAGGTAGACACCAGACCGCAGTTGCGGATATCCACCAGACTGCATCTGCGCAAGCTATCGGACTGTAACCACGGCTTCAACCAGACTGCTACGGCTTTATCCAGACTATTATTGTGGCCCTTAGATTCACTGTTGCTGTAACTCTCTGCCAGACTGCTGCGGCTTCATTTAGCCCATAGCAGCTAACCAACAACCCACCATCGCGGCTTTTGGCCAGACCACTACTCCTCCAATCTGACCGTTGTGACTAACGTCCAGACCGCCACAACTGCTGTCCACCAGACCACAAGCTGAGGTTTATCACCAGACTGCCAGACCAGACCGCAAGCCCGCTGGAACAATCAGACCGCTGCGGTTAGACACCAGTCTGACCGGTCTCTCCCATCTTTAATAATATGCAAATATAAAACAGAAAAAATAGTGTTGGGTGAGAGGATAAAATTCTTCACCTGCAATCCAAAAACCTCTTCATATTCCTTGCTTTCGTAAAACCTATTAGCTAATATAATTGCATTACACTTAAATTAAAATACTAAGAGAGCATAAGTAGTTGTTTGAATTTTTCTTTAAGTTTCATTTTAGTTAAAAGTGTGAATAATTTTTAATCTAATTTTGTTTGCTAACTACTTAATTTTGAAGTCTAATTAATTTATTTAAGAAACAATTGCTAAATATTTCGCTCTTCACATTTTCATTTCATATTGAAGGACTTAAATTTTGAATTACTACGTTTTATTTTTAAATTTCTTTTGATTTAATAAATTTTTAGTTTAATTAAAAAATTATATTAATTTCTTATAAGTACTTTTCATAGTTTTGTTTTGAAATAACAAAAGATTAAGTATTGGGGTATTTGATAAGTCAATATTTATAGTTATTTTAATATAGTTTTTCTCTAATAAATAGTTATTTTTTATTTAGTTTTTATTAATATTGTTATTAATTCATTTATTTTCTTATTTCAGGATAATCTCACCTGCCAAAAGTATTTTGGAGCTTGCAGGACTAATCAGGAGAAGAAACAAAGAAAATCTGGAAAAATCACAATTACACGCCAATGTCACGAGCATGACCAATTGGTCACGGGCGTGACCTGTGGGCGTGACCTATATAGAAGTTCCAGAAGCCAATGCCACGTCAATTAAAATTGCACGCCTAGGACACGGGCGTGACTCATAGGCGTGACATCCAGCTCAGGCGTGCCGCTACTTTAAGATGCTAATTTTCGATCCAGGGCGTTTTTTGCTTCCACGCCCTAGGTCACGGGCGTGACCTAGGGGCGTGACCTTTACAACAACTGCCAGATTAATTCCCTCCATTTGTCCTTCCCGTTGTTTCCAATAACAGTACTGACACGCCCTATGGTCACGGGCATGACCCGCAAAATAGCAATTTTGGTGATTTTTCTCCCAATGCTCCCTGGCTTTCAAGAGGACTGTTCCGTATCTAACACGCCCCCTAGTCACGGGCGTGACCTAGGGGCATGACTTTCCAAAAAAATTCCTATACATTCCAGACAGAGCCAATAGCAAAGGGAGTCAGTTTAGAGTCTGTATGGTGTCAGATTTAATTCATCTAGGAGTCAAGTAGGAGTAGAATTTTAGCCAGATTTAGTAATTTAGCTTATAGTTCTTGCATTTCTTTATTGTAATTTAAATTTCATAGTGTACTTTTGCTTTCCCAATTTTAATTTAAGTACTTTTATTTTCCTAACATGTCTCCCTTTTTATATAGTTTTTACATAATGTCAAGTAGCTAATCCTCAATTAGCACTTGATCATGATGAACTTTTGAAATTAAATAGACTTCTTTTTCATGCTCTCTTTATTTATCACTTTGATTTACTTTTGATTTATATTTTGTCGAATTCACCTTTCGATATTAGATTTATATTCTAGATTTATTGAGAGGTCGTTGATACAAGTAGGTCACTCAAAGGTAAAAAGAGTTGCATGTACTCCTCGAGAGAGGATGGCATAACAATTCCGGATTGGAGTCAAATCCAATAGTAGGGTTCACCACATAAAACAAGATTAGGGGTTTTGACTGGCCGAGAGGTCTTAATCGATCAACCTAAGTTTAGTCAAGAGCGTATTCTCGAGAGAGCCACTTTTGTAAATTAGGAACCTCCACGGTCGAAGTAGGTAGATTAGAAGCTTGAATTTCGTGACAGTTTATTTTATTTCAAAGGTAATCTAGATCAAGTGTTAATTCATAGTTTTATTAATCTTCTATTTTTATATTCAATACAATAATATTAATTTATGTGAGTAGAAGTAGTCAACAGGCCCCGAGTCTAATTCCACTAACCATCATATACTCTAGAATCATATGTACACTTGCCTTATCGATTTAGAATTACGCTTTAGCGTGAATTTTATCCTTCAAGTTTTTGGCGTCGTTGCCGGGGAACTATTTTGTTGATATTTTGAAAGCGTAAATTTTATTAATTTTATCATTCTCTTTCTCTACCTCCATTTCTTTTTTTTCTTTTTAAATTCAATTCCATTAGGTAACTGTTGTTTTTATTTTCTTTCATAAAAAATGTTATCTAAATTGGTCGCTTTGCTTGCCGAGCTTGAAAATAAACAAAATATTTTGGAAGCCACAAAAAAGACCCATATTTTTTGTTTTTATTGTGGTGCTCCTCATTGAAGTGAGGAATGTTATAATTATTTTTATTATCAAAATTTTTGTTATGAAACTAATTTTGATAATATTTCTGAAAATAACTATTCTCACTTCATTGATATTTTTTTTTCACATTTTCATTAAAACAATTTTACAAATTTTACAAATTTTCATGAAAGTAATTTTTCATGATTTAGCGAGAATAATTGTTCTAATTTAAATAATTATTCTTCTAACAAAGATGTTAGTTTTTCTTGTTGGCAAGATCAACCAAAAAAATCCCCGACTAATGAGAATAATTATTTAGATTCGATTTTTTGTTCTTCTTTTTCTGCACCATAAGATGAGCATTCTAATTTTGGGGAATCTTCGAAAATTTATTTATTTTTCTCCACCCCAAAATTTAGCTCCCATTTTTACTTTTTTAATGATTCTTCTCCCTCTTAAAATATTTCTCCTATGGAGGAACAAGAATCTTCATACGCCCCCTTACTCGTTTATTCTGAAGAGGAAGAGAAATTATTATATCAAGAATTTTTAAATATTATGTGGACACAGGGTGAATTAGAAGAAAAACATGTTTCTTCTCCTACTTCTCCTGATTCCTCTTATCTTCATCATGAATTTTCATGCATAACCTACAAATATTTAGGCATCCAAATTCATGAAAATGATGTGCCCAATAATTTTATTTTAAATGAATTTTTAGATAACAATTTTATTTTAGAAAATAAACAAACGGATATTATACAACTAGTTTTGCCAGAGCCTCCTCCTTGCCAAGATTTTTCTGAAACAATTCTTTTTTATTTTTCTTATACTAACGATTTTCAGATAGAAGATTTAACATCCCTCAAACAACTAGACCCCTGGGAGTGGTTTTGTCATGACTAGGCATGACAAGACCCTAGAAAGCTCAAGGAGTCTAGGTGAACTAGGGCATGAAGGTAGAAATCACACTAGTTTGCAAATAACACATTTCAATTACCTAACCTAGGGTTTGACTTTAAGGCCTCACCTTTACTCTTTGACCTCCCCATAACATCCCTAACCCATTAGGTGGTCCTATGGAGCACCTAGAAATCATTTGTCCAAAGTCAACGCTAACCCTAAAATGGTCAAAGTCGCCCAATGAACACAAAATGTCAAGTTGTCAAAGTCAACCTAAATCCTAAAATGGTCAAAGTACCTTAATGAGGGTCAAGTGACCACCAATGTGTCAAACCAACCATATCCAAGTCTCCCTAGACCTTAGGGGAGGCCAATGGGTGACTAAAGACCTATTGGGGTCAACTCAAAAGATTAATTTGACCAAAGTCAACTCAACCCTAAAATTAGGTCAAATTAGCCCAAGTGGACCCAACCAAGCCCAATCCACTTGGGCTAAGCCCAATTTAAGTGGCACATTAATCTTAGGAGGCTGAGAATTATCTAAAATGTCATTCATTTTTAGGAAATAGTCACTAGGAGAGAGAAAGCTCTATTTCTCCTTTAATGGAGGAGAGAGAAAGAAGAAAGAGAGAGAGTACTAATGGAGGGAGAGCATGGGCCACCCCATTCACCTCCCCTAGACAGCCTTTGGGATTGCCTGATGCTTAGGATTCATCTCCCCATCAACTCCAGCCCATATACATCAAGAGGGGAGCCCAACCACCATGGCCGACCACCACTTCACCTCCCCTCCATCGAAAAATATAAATACTCCTATACAGCTGCCCATTGCCACTTTTGTAAGACCCCCCTCCCCCTTACCAAGGAGGGCTACCGGGTATTATGCCCAGAACCTCCGTCTTACGGTGACACTAAGGCACGAGTTAGTCGACACCGCAACATGCTGATTCTGCCTGCTAATACGATCTTTTAACCTGTAGGCCAATCTGAGAAGTAGAAGTATAGCAATATGTTAAATCCATTAGTCCACAAGTCACAGAGTACATATCATATATATAAATGAAGAGTACAGAAACATAGTCCACAATGAGTACAAATGAAAGAGTAATAAGGGCTTATGCCCAGTACATCATATCAACTCTCTCTCAAATAAAAGCGAAAGCTAATCTAATACATCATAACTCTTCCCACCTGAGGACGGGCAGTAGTAGTAGTAGTCTGTGGTAGCGGTATCTGCTCCTCAAGTCCTGCCTCCTCATCGTGCTGGTGCTCCATCTCCACGAGCTCCTAAAATAGTATGGTCACCGACCATTAGTCAAAAAGACTAAGTCGTTTCCTCCGCACCTCACCCCGCAGCTCCTAGGCACCGAGCGGAAGGACGAAGTGGAGCACAACAAGGGGTAGCAAAAGTGGAAGCAGGTTACAAGAACTAACTAGCAGTTGTAATAGATATTATTATTCTACTCTAGCAGTTCTAAGTATATAGTACAAGTAAGTAAAGTGCAGTACTAGTAAGGAAAGACTGAAAGTAAAGAGCAAGAAAGTAAAGTAAAGCTGAAAGGTAAAGCTATCTACCATCACAAAAGTACTTTAACTTATAAAAATGCCCATACAAATTTATAAGCTAAGGTTTTCCAGGAAATTTAACTTATCATATAAAAGAGCCCATACTAATTTATATGATAAGGATGTATGAAGCGTATGACCTAATATGAATAAATGTTATGGTGCAATTTATGGACAGGCAAGTGCAACTCACACACAACGACTCTGTGATCACAGACCTTTAGTTCCCACTTTTTGATAGCAAGCATCACTCTTGGGTACAACCGCTGTGGCTACGGCAGCAGCGGAGCTGGCGTCTCCACTTCTAGGCTGGTATGCACAGTACCAAACCTTAGAACCCTCTCATACGCCTCTATACACGTCCAAGGTGCACTATAGAGTCTCTGTGTATGTACTTTGCTGACAACCCGTCAGTCTTGTTGGGTTGGATGTGCGTTATCGTGGATCATCCTCCAGACCACAGTGTAAAACACCGCACTGGCCCCTCTAACCCTCACAACCGCCTGGTGCACCATACTGTCATCGGTGTGACGAACGGCCAGTACCGCATGCCCCGCCACTAAATTTATGCACATGCAAATATTTCATCCCGAGCCTCCAGCTCGCAGGACCAACCCGTCCTGGATCACTCAAACCCTACACGAGTGAGCATTTATCACAATCCCTCCAACCCTACACGGGTGAGAACGCACAATAGTACATTTATTCCAAATCCCTCAAACCCTACATGGGTGAGCATGTACACAAGTCTCCCTCCAACCCAACACGGGTGAGAAAGAACCATAATGTCTTAACCTATTAGTATACTCTTGTCTACGGGTTATTATACTTAGTGATTTAAGGTTAATCCCAGGACAGCCCAAAGTTTATTAGTTATTATACTTAGTGAAGGGCTCTCGGTGGAACTAGGAACTACGATGGGATTACGCCCAAAGTTCCCTTTCTCAAGGATAATTACTTTTATTGGTGACTACCCAGGATTTTTACCCCAACTCTCGTATTACGTTCGAACGACCCTAAAGACTTAAGGTGTTATTAGGAGCGCGGCGGTCTTCCGCCGGTCCCCGTTATCGTTGCTGCCACGGGACTCACACTATTCCACACATGGTTAAGGAATCCTCTAGGAGACCAACCAGGGTTAATTCCTTTACTAAGATCCTCATTTTACTAGTTATTCAGATTCCTCCCCTGGTGGCCCTACTAGTACGAACATCGGTGCTAGACCCTTACCCATGTCCTGATATCACCCACAAATGTGACCTTCTAATTCCTCTAGCCATATGCCTAAAATTATTTATCCTAGGATGGTATGGACCTATATGATGACTAGGATGAATTTCCATAATTTCCAAATTACTTACACCATTAAATTAATTTCTTTAAATGTAATCCCTAGTCATTTTGCACATGAAGTATTGTCAATATTGAACATACTATCCTAGGGATTCTACCATGTATATAATATGACAATTAGTGGGGCCTACCAAAATTTCATGCTTTTTCAATTCATATTTACAATTAATTCCTATTTAATACTATATCCACAAATATAGCATTTTCCAAATGAAGTACATAAAATAATATCTCCAAAATTCTAATTAAATTACAGAGTATTTATAAAAATGAAATAATGCTATGTCCAGATTTTCATTTACATCTAGGTTGAAATGGCCTATCCATGATCAATTTGAGTTATTTACCAAAATGCCATTATGGGGCCTATGTATATTATTTTTCACTCCAAAAATTCTGAAATAATTGCACAAAATATAAAACATAACATTACAGCAATATGAATTTTCTCAGATTTTTCAAAGGAATATACCATCATTTCTACACAAAATTCCATAAGGGAAAAATGGTCATTTTGCTCCTTAAACTACTTAAACTTCTTCCAACAGAGATATAATTTATTTCTAGTGCTTATTATGTTACTCCTTAGTCCTCAACAAAAATTGAACCTTTTATGATAAGGGTAAACCTATTTTAAATTTATTTCCTAAAAAGGGCAAAATTTTTAGAAATTCAAAATAATGGGTTTTTTATTCCCAAAAATCCCACCATTGCTATGAGAGGTGTACTACATCCTCATGTGTCTCTATAATGAAAATCATGATTTTTGAATGTTCCAAGTTGGCTGAATACACATTATTTCATTTTAGGCTAAATGCACACCAAACCTATAACAAGCCAACACATGCAAGTGGGTTTACCCAACATGCAGTAGTCCCAATTGGCTGAAATTTAATACATACACTTATAATTCCCCTAAGGACATGCCCCCAAACTTTGGGGCCATTTGGAATCCCAAAACTCCAAATATTTCATTTATTTCATTTTGGTTATTTTGAATAAAACTATAGAAAACATTTTTCCAAAAATTCTCAATTTTTGGCAGGGCTAACTAAGACCTAAGAATGCATACACCCAAAATGTTGGGCCATTTGGATGACTGGTTTGACTGGGGCATCATTTTGAAATTCTGCCTTAGCTAAGGACCAACCCTAGCACAATGGTCCTATAGGTCAAACCACTGAACCAAATCTCAAGTTAAGGGAGGCAAATTAAAGTTAAGACAAATAGGTACAATTTTTATGTTGGTTACCAGTTCTGTATTTGCACCTAAAGGGCCTAACTTTAGCATGCAAGTGACAGTAAAAACAGGGACAGAAAATTTAAATTGTTACAGCACTAATCTCAGAGCAGAAGGGATGGCATCTGTTCATCTTCTCCATGGAGCCTAGGGCCGCGATTTGCCCGACCTGGAGCACCTTCTAAGGCCATTTCCCGGCCATCCAACCACCTCCCTGGCCGGCCACCACTACGACCACCTCCGTTGAGGTGAGGGCTAACGTTCGGCGGCGACCTGGCCGCCGGAGGCAGCGGTTTCCGGCGAACTTGCACTCCATCAAAAATCCGAAATTCATGAAAAATCTCACCTTGGATCTGGCTCATTTGAGCCTGATGTCTCACCTAATAGATCTAGGAAACTAGTACGGGTAAAGGTGAGGTGAAAAGGACCCGAAATGAGGCTTGGCGGCGGGTTTGGCGGCGGTGAGCCATGAAATTTCTCCTCTTCGGCGAGCTTGCTCCCGAACCCGATTCTCCCCCAAAAGCTTCGATCCAGGTATCGAATTCCACTCCTTTGGACCTTCTGAAGCAAATGGGAGGGTTGGTTTTGGCTGATATGGGATGTATAAAGTGATGCCATGATGAGGATTTCGGCCATGATCTTTGGTTTCTCCTCCTTGGCTCCAAGTGGCATGAAATTTGGTTGGAAAGGCTTATAATTGATGTGTGGGTTCAGATGTGTGCTTGGGAAGAGAAGAGGAGGGCCACATGGCCTTCATCCCCATTTTCCCTCTCTTCTCTCTCCTCTTTTTCCCCCAATTTCCAAAACTACCCCCTTGCATGCAATCTCTCTCCAATTTCAGGGGGGTAGGGGCAGTCATTAACCATAAGGTTGGTCATGGGTCTTGGTTCATGGGCTTAGCCCATTGGAAATGACCTTGACACTCATTTTCTCTCTTTAGGCCTTATATTGACCAAATTGACTTTTAGGGTTGACTTGGTTAACTTGATGAATAGGCTGGCCCCACTTGATGGTCATGAACCCCATGTCACCACCTAACATGGGTTGGGTCATGGCTGTAACGCCCCGAATTTTGTGTGCGAGTCGGTCGCGGAAAAAGAGTTTTGGTGCCTGTAGGGGTACACGGCCTAGGACACGGGCGTGTCCAAGGCCGTGTCTGGCTGGTGATTTTTTGGCCGTTTCCAACCCGAGAAGGACACGGCCAGAAACACGGCCGGATGACACGGGCGTGTCATCCGACACGGGCGTGTGCCAACCCGTGTCCAGACCCGTGTCCTGAGGGGTCGTGGCGGTTATGCGTGACACGCCCTCGAACACGGGCGTGTCGAGGAACCCGACACGGGCGTGTCAGGTCAGACACGGGCGTGTCTTGGCCCGTGTGCGTTTCTCAGTTCGACGATCGTGCCTGGATCGAGGCACACGGCCTTGGACACGGCCGTGTGCCAAGCCGTGTGCGGCCCAGGTCTGGGGAATTTTGTGCAGATCCGAGCCGTTCATTTTCTTTAATTAGGATCCGATGGCCCAAATTAAATCCTGCTCTGTTAAGGCCGGGAATAGGGAGTTATTCCCTCATTTTTGCTCTCCAAAGTTCTCCCCTTCCAAAGTGAGAGAGGAGAGGAAGAAGAAGGAGGTTTCCGGCCGCCCGCGGAGCATCGGAGCACCGTTTCGAAATCGGAGAGCGGATCCGTGGAGGGAAGGTCATTGCGAAGAGTTCTAACCGCGTAGTTTTTCAATGGCGCCAAAACGGACTACAAGGGTAACGATTCTCAACTCGAGCGCTTGAATCTCTTTCTTTCTGCATAGGGAATCCCGCTCCCGCGAGTATGCGGTGAGTGCGTGGTGTTCCTTGGGGTTGACGGGAATAGTCCCCCTTGTGTTGCATGTAGAGCCCGGAATCGTAAGTACGGGCATAGGCATTGTGTGTGAAGCCTACCCGGACGTGTTTTGTCTGGATCGGTGATGTTGCATTTGATGTGGTTTTGCCGGAGAAGACTCCGTGCTTTGGATTTTTTCGGGTTTCCATGCGGTAGATTGCAGCAGGGATCCTTGAAGGTTAGCTTCAAGGCGCACCCGGAAAATTGAGCGGAAACGTGTTCTGCTAACTTGGCGGTCTGGGAACCGGCCTTGATCATAACTGGGTTATGAGACTGTTTTGGAAAATTTGGGATCCGAGAGAAGCTTGGCCCGCGCAAAGTTCCTTAAATTGGACATGCGGCGTGAGCAACGGGCAAGTGGAATTGGACCTAAGCTATGTGGTTCGGTGCGAGAGACCCGAAGACGGGGACTGGCCGTTGGCATAGTCAGAGCCTTAGACGGTGGTCAGAAAGGCTAAATGCTCACATGTTGTTGCCATCCTGGGGGTGGTGGTGGATGCACTGATGGGTCAGGGTCCACCATGAATGTGCCCTGAGTGCACGGGGTGTTTGGCCGTGCGAGCCTACACCTGTGGCGAATTATAATTGCGCTATATATATATTGTCGGCTAATGCTTTGCAGGGAAAGAGCACCGCCGTCCCGAGTAAGGGGCGGGGTCGTTATAATTTGGTCGGCTTTTAGCTGACCGTTGCTTTATTTGCCACCGTGCGGTGGTATGTGCTTGCAGGTGCTGCGGAGCCGAGCGCCAAATAGCGGGCTGGAGCCCATGTTGCTGTGCTGGCCCTAGAAGGCCGTAGAATAGCTGTTTTTATATATTTCATGTGTGGCCGGCCTGCGAGCCGATGTATGTAAAACACTATTTATGAAGTGAACATTTGTAAGGCCTTAAGGCCATGTACCCGTTTCTGTGTATTTGAGTTTTCATTCCTATTGTTGTAGCTGTGGACATTCATATTGATGGATTTATTTTTGGGTTCTTTCAACTTTAAAAATCTTCCGCTAGAATGCTCTGTGATTAGGACGAGTAGTCTTAATTAGATGGTTTGATTTATTCATTTAGTAACCCTTCCGACTGTCTGTGGTATATGGCGTCGGGTTCCAGCTGGACCTTCTGTTATATGCCATGCGACGGATGGGGGTGTTACAATTTGGTATCAGACTTCTGGTTACGGTCAAGCTTAAATGAATTCGTGGGCGAATTCTTTTAAGGGGTGGTGAGCACATGTGTGCGTCATCGTTATAACATTAAAAAGAACCCATGAATGTCCACTTAGGAATGAAAATACACTTGTTTTGTGGAACCTGAGTGTTCCAATGATTGCTTTTAGCAATTTGTTTGTCGTCTAATCGTGTGTCTTTGCTTTTATAGGCAGCTTGGAGCGGTGCTGGTCAGTCAGAGCGTCCGCAATCAGCGGAAAGTAGTGCACCAAGGGACGTGCCTGCTACACCTCCTTCAGCGGAAACCATCAGGATGGTGGCTGAAGCCGTGTTCGCAATGATAAATGCCCAACCTGCAGGGCAAATGCATCGCGCACCTCCTGCGGATGAGCAAGAACCGGTTAGGGCGGCAGAGCCGAGAGTGGTGGAACGCGCAGCAGTTGAGTTAGTAGAGCCGAGGAGAACTACGGAGCGACAGCTAAAGCACGTGATGGGCTTTAATCCTCCGAGGTTTAATGGGGTTGGAACGCCAACTCAGGCTGAGGACTGGCTCTCTTCCATAAAGAGGGTGTTGACGGCCACAATGACTGAGGAGTGGCAGAAGACCACCATAGCGACTTTTCTTTTGGAAGGTGAGGCGAGGCTGTGGTGGGACGAGTTGGAGTTTCATCTTCTAGTGGGAAGGCAACTTGCGGATGTGCCGATAGAAGAATTTTCAAGACTGTTCCTAGCCAGATTTGTACCTTCTGCTCAGAGGTTGGAGATGGAGAATCAATTTCTTGGGTTGACTCAGGGATCCAGAAGCGTGGACGAATATCTGCATGAGTTCACACGGTTGGGTCGTTATGCTGGTGCTATGTTTTCTGAAGAAGAGAGGAAGACCAACCGATTCTATGAGGGTCTTCGTGGCGATTTACAGTTACTCCTTGCTGGGCCTAAGGCGCAGGGCTTCCTAGCCTTGGTCAATTCGGCCCGATCGTTGGAAAAGGTTGCGAAGAAAGTTCAGGAGAAGAGGGACCCAGGAGAAAGGAAGACCGAGTTCAAGGTGCCAAGTCACAAGACAGGTTTCCGCAGATGGAACAAGAAGCGGAGGACTTCAAACTCAGCCCCTTCGGCTGATGCATCGGGGGCAACTACAAGTCGAGTCCCCGGGGCTTGCTACAACTGCGGGAAGACGGGGCATTTTGCTCGGGAGTGTTGGAGCGGACGTCCAAAGTCCGAGAGGAGACCTGGAGCGACGTATGAGGAGAAAGGGAAGGCGGTGGAGTCAACCGCATCCCATCATGCTCCAGCCCAGCCTAGAGTCTACAACCTTGGTCTACAGGAGGCCATAAAGCAAGCAGACGTGGTGACAGGTATGAATTAAATTACAGTGGTTTAACTTTTATAGTTGTTACCTTCGTATTTGTTAGCTTACGTTTGTTAATGCTAGGCTTTGTGTTAATCTTTGGGTTTCCGGCGAGAGCCCTTTTTGATACGGGGGCATCACATTCCTTCTTGTCTGAAAAGTTTATATCGCGCATCGGAGTTCCGTTCTCGATGGCAGAAAACAAGTTGGATGTGTTGTTGCCTAATGGGTGCTCAATGCGTGCGGATAGGATTTGTGTTGTGAAGATTCAGATTGGAGACCGGGAGTTTGATTTGCGGGCGTTGGTTCTACCATTAGTGGAGTTCGACGTAATTTTCGGTATGGATTGGCTCTCGGAGCAGAGGGCATGTATTGATTGCAACCGTAAAGAAGTCAAGTTGGGTCTGGACACTGGTGTAGAGGCTACTTTTGCGGGCATGAAGGGGTCAGGGAAAGTTCTGATATCGGCCCTTCAGGCGTTTAAGGCAGTTCGGTCTGGGGCAGAACTGTATGTCACTCTAGTGCAGACTTCGACGCCTAAACCTAGTGTGGGCAACATCCCAGTTGTGTCCGAGTATCCTGATGTGTTTCCAGATGATCTCCCAGGAGCCCCTCCTCAGCGGGAGATAGACTTTACTATAGAGCTGGTACCGGGTGCCAAACCGGTGTCACGCTCCCCCTATCGGATAGCCCCGAGAGAAATGGCAGAGTTGAAGGTGCAACTGCAGGAGTTGCTAGAGCAAGGTTATGTGCGTCCAAGTTCGTCGCCTTGGAGCGCACCAGTTCTCTTTGTTAAGAAGAAAGATGGGAGCTTGCGGCTTTGTATCGATTATCGGGAATTGAACAAACTTACGGAGAAGAACAAATATCCAATCCCGAGGATTGACGATCTATTTGATCAGTTGGTTGGGTCAACTGTATATTCGAAGTTAGATTTGAAGTCCGGTTATTATCAGTTGAGGATAAGGGAGAGCGACATTCCAAAGACAGCATTCAGTACGCGGTTTGGGCATTTTGAGTTCACAGTCATGCCGTTTGGGTTGACGAATGCTCCATCCGTGTTTATGGATCTGATGAATAGGACGTTCAGAGAATACTTGGATCAGTTTGTGATAGTATTCATCGATGATATCCTGGTGTATTCGCGGTGCGAGGAGGATCATTACAAGCATTTACACATGGTGTTGGAGACATTGAGGAAAAGTCAGTTGTATGCAAAGTTCTCCAAGTGTGAGTTCTGGTTATCCTCGATAGCGTTCCTTGGTCATGTTGTCAGTGGAGAAGGAATAGCTGTGGATCCGGCGAAGATAGTGGCGATACGGGAGTGGCCTACTTTGACTACAGTGGAAGAGGTCCGTAGTTTTCTGGGGCTTGCTGGCTACTACAGGCGCTTCGTAGAGAACTTCTCGCGGATAGCACTACCACTCACGACGTTGACAAGGAAGGATCAGAAGTTTGTGTGGTCTTCGGAGTGCGAACAGGCTTTTGTAGAGTTGAAGAGGCGGTTAACCACGGCGCCTATTTTATGTTCGCCAAGTGGTACCGAAGGGTTCGAGATTTATAGTGATGCTTCAGGCAGTGGTTTGGGCTGTGTTCTGCTACAGCATGGGAGAGTGATAGCTTATGGTTCACGACAATTGAAGGTTCACGAGAGGAATTATCCGGTCCACGACTTAGAGTTAGCGGCCGTGATTTTTGCTCTAAAGCTTTGGAGGCACTATCTGTACGGTGTGAAGGTAGATATTTACACCGATCATAAGAGTTTGAAGTACCTATTGGATCAAAAAGATCTGAACATGAGGCAGAGGAGGTGGATGGAGTTCTTAGGGGACTACACCTTCAAGATACACTATGTGCCTGGGAAGGGAAATGTAGTGGCGGATGCGTTGAGCCGTAAGATTCCCGCACAAGCCAACTGGTTATCAGTGCATGATAAGAGATTGGTCCAAGAGTTGGAGGCATTGGAGATATCTTGCGTTGACAAGCAGTCTAGTGCCGAGGCGAAACTGTTTTGGACAGAGGTGCAGTGTGACCTAGCGGATAGAGTTCGGCGGGCTTTGGTTCAGGATAGCAGCATGAAGCAAATCCTAGATGGATCTTTGGATGGGTCAAATTCCCAGTTTGTGGTTGAAGATGGGTTGCTAAGGAAGGACGGTCGTCTATGCGTTCCTAGTGCGGATAATATTCGGGAGGAGTTGATGTATGAGGCTCATCATACCAAATACTCAATCCACCCGGGAAGCACGAAGATGTATAGAGACATGAAGAAATTATTCTGGTGGCCGGGTTTGAAGAAGGATGTGGCGCTTTATGTGGCCAAGTGCCGTACTTGTGCATTAGTGAAGGCAGAATGCCAGAAGCCCGGAGGTTTCTTGAAATCACTTCCTATCCCAGAATGGAAGTTTGACGACATATCTATGGATTTTGTGCACGGTTTGCCGAAGTCGCAGAAAGGAAATGACGCCATTTGGGTGGTCGTAGATAGATTGACAAAGGTGTCGCACTTTATCCCAATGAGAAAGGAAGATCCAGTAGAAAGGTTAGCCAAACTCTACGTGGATAATATTGTACGACTGCATGGTGTGCCTCGCAGTATTGTTAGTGATCGTGATGGACGCTTCACGTCAAATGACTGGAGGTTGGTGCATGGTCTGTTGGGTACTAAGCTAAAGTTCAGCACAGCCTTTCACCCACAGACAGATGGCCAAACCGAGAGAGTCAACAGAACTATGGAGGACATGCTTCGCATGTGCGTCCTAGATTTCGGGAAGCATTGGGAGGATCACCTGTACATGGTGGAGTTTGCGTACAACAATAGCTTTCAGGCAAGCATTGGAATGGCGCCTTTTGAAGCTTTGTATGGGAGGAAGTGCCGTACGCCGTTGTCTTGGTTGGAGGCAGGAGAATCAAAGTTGTATAAACGTCAAGCGGTGGAAGATGCCACTTCAATGATACGGACAATTCAGGAAAGGCTGAAGATTGCTCAGGATAGACAGTCAAAGTACTACAATGCCAAACATAGAAATGTAGAGTTCAACGTTGACGACATGGTGTATTTAAAAATCAAGCCGTTCAAGGGTGTATCGCGGGTTCGACGCTTGAAGAAGCTGAGTCCGAGATACCTTGGACCATTTGAAATCCTGGAGCGTGTTGGCGAGGCGGCGTATAGATTAAAGCTGTCGACGGAGTTGAGTGGGCTGCATGATGTATTCCACGTATCAGTGTTGCGTAAGGCAGTTCAGGAGGCTTCGCAGATCATTGCAGACGATCAGGTACCGGTTGATTATGAGTTAACAACAAGGGTCAGACCAGTACGAATTGAAGATGTTGCAGTCAAACGACTCCGCAACAAGGAGGTCAGAATGGTTAAAGTCCGTTGGGATAATTGCGGACGTGAGGAGCTTTCTTGGGAGCGAGAGCAAGCTATGTTGGAGGAATACCCCGAGTTATTCCACTCAGGTATCATTTAGCTTTTGTGTACCTTTGCTTAATTTCGGGACGAAATTCCTTAAGTGGGGGAGATTTGTAACGCCCCGAATTTTGTGTGCGAGTCGGTCGCGGAAAAAGAGTTTTGGTGCCTGTAGGGGTACACGGCCTAGGACACGGGCGTGTCCAAGGCCGTGTCTGGCTGGTGATTTTTTGGCCGTTTCCAACCCGAGAAGGACACGGCCAGAAACACGGCCGGATGACACGGGCGTGTCATCCGACACGGGCGTGTGCCAACCCGTATCCAGACCCGTGTCCTGAGGGGTCGTGTCCGTTGCCGTGGCGGTTATGCGTGACACGCCCTCGAACACGGGCGTGTCGAGGAACCCGACACGGGCGTGTCAGGTCAGACACGGGCGTGTCTTGGCCCGTTTGCGTTTCTCAGTTCGACGATCGTGCCTGGATCGAGGCACACGGCCTTGGACACGGCCGTGTGCCAAGCCGTGTGCGGCCCAGGTCTGGGGAATTTTGTGCAGATCCGAGCCGTTCATTTTCTTTAATTAGGATCCGATGGCCCAGATTAAATCCTGCTCTGTTAAGGCCGGGAATAGGGAGTTATTCCCTCATTTTTACTCTCCAAAGTTCTCCCCTTCCAAAGTGAGAGAGGAGAGGAAGAAGAAGGAGGTTTCCGGCCGCCCGCGGAGCATCGGAGCACCGTTTCGAAATCGGAGAGCGGATCCGTGGAGGGAAGGTCATTGCGAAGAGTTCTAACCGCGTAGTTTTTCAATGGCGCCAAAACGGACTACAAGGGTAACGATTCTCAACTCGAGCGCTTGAATCTCTTTCTTTCTGCATAGGGAATCCCGCTCCCGCGAGTATGCGGTGTGTGCGTGGTGTTCCTTGGGGTTGACGGGAATAGTCACCCTTGTGTTGCATGTAGAGCCCGGAATCGTAAGTACGGGCATAGGCATTGTGTGTGAAGCCTACCCGGACGTATTTTGTCTGGATCGGTGATGTTGCATTTGATGTGGTTTTGCCGGAGAAGACTCCGTGCTTTGGATTTTTTTCGGGTTTCCATGCGGTAGATTGCAGCAGGGATCCTTGAAGGTTAGCTTCAAGGCGCACCCGGAAAATTGAGCGGAAACGTGTTCTGCTAACTTGGCGGTCTGGGAACCGGCCTTGATCATAACTGGGTTATGAGACTGTTTTGGAAAATTTGGGATCCGAGAGAAGCTTGGCCCGCGCAAAGTTCCTTAAATTGGACATGCGGCGTGAGCAACGGGCAAGTGGAATTGGACCTAGGCTATGTGGTTCGGTGCGAGAGACCCGAAGACGGGGACTGGCCGTTGGCATAGTCAGAGCCTTAGACGGTGGTCAGAAAGTCTAAATGCTCACATGTTGTTGCCATCCTGGGGGTGGTGGTGGATGCACTGATGGGTCAGGGTCCACCATGAATGTGCCCTGAGTGCACGGGGTGTTTGGCCGTGCGAGCCTACACCTGTGGCGAATTATAATTGCGCTATATATATATTGTCGGCTAATGCTTTGCAGGGAAAGAGCACCGCCGTCCCGAGTAAGGGGCGGGGTCGTTATAATTTGGTCGGCTTTTAGCTGACCGTTGCTTTATTTGCCACCGTGCGGTGGTATATGCTTGCAGGTGCTGCGGAGCCGAGCGCCAAATAGCGGGCTGGAGCCCATGTTGCTGTGCTGGCCCTAGAAGGCCGTAGAATAGCTGTTTTTATATATTTCATGTGTGGCCGGCCTGCGAGCCGATGTATGTAAAACACTATTTATGAAGTGAACATTTGTAAGGCCTTAAGGCCATGTACCCGTTTCTGTGTATTTGAGTTTTCATTCCTATTGTTGTAGCTGTGGACATTCATATTGATGGATTTATTTTTGGGTTCTTTCAACTTTAAAAATCTTCCGCTAGAATGCTCTGTGATTAGGACGAGTAGTCTTAATTAGATGGTTTGATTTATTCATTTAGTAACCCTTCCGACTGTCTGTGGTATATGGCGTCGGGTTCCAGATGGACCTTCTGTTATATGCCATGCGACGGATGGGGGTGTTACAATGGCTCAAGGCCTTAGCCCATTAGGAATGAACTTGGTCTTCAAATTTACTTAAGTAGGCCTATGGTTGACTAAGTTGGCTTTTAGGGTTGACATGGTCAACTTGATGAGTGGGCTGACCCCACCTGAAGGTCATGGACCCTATGACACCATCCAACTTGGGTTGGGTCATGGTGGTGTCCCACTTGGACTATTTGGACTTTAGGTGTAGGGGTTTGACCAAATTAAGGTTTAGGGTTGACTTGGTCAAATTGGGTCAATGGGTGACCTAATGGCATGCTTTAGGGTTCACTTAGATTTTTCTTAGGGTTAGGGCAATGTGGTGGGGTCATGGTATGGTTAGGGTTCCTATTTAGGCTAGTTTGACCTAGTTTGACTTTGGCCCCTTAGTAGGCCCCACATGGCAACAATCCACTACCTAGGGTCAAGCCTAGCTAAATCCCCTATCACCCAACCCATGTCTAACCCAATCTAAGTGAAGGGGGCCTAGAAGTAACATGTGATATTACAAATCCGAATAAACAAGAAAATAATTTTGTCCCCGAAATTTAAGTTCGGGTGTACGGGGTTCTACTTACAAGAATTTTAAGAAATTTTAAATGTATAAACTAAAGTATACCTGAAGTGAACAGCTCCGGGTGTCGCTCCAGCATTAGATCCCTTGGCTCACAGGTGTGCTCCTCCTGTCCATGATTGGACCACAACACCTTCACGAGAGGGACCTTCTTCTTCCGTAACACACGGACATCTGTATTATCAATCCGGATCGGCTCCAGTCTGATGGATCTGTCTGGCGCTATCAGACCGGCTGTAGTAGTAACATGCTCCTCTGGCCATAGGAGAGCTCTTTGCAAGGAAGAGACATGGAAAACGTCGTGTAGGGCACCCAACTCCGGTGGCAGCTGCAGTCGGTAAGCTAAGGGGCCGATCCGTTCCAGGATCAAGTATGACCCCATGTATCAAGTACTGAGCTTCTTGTGCCTCCACACCCGACAGACACCATGTACCGGACGTATCTTCAAGAAAACCCTGTCTCCAACCTGGAACTCCACCTTCCGGTGCCGAGCATCATAAAACTTCGCCTGTCTTCTCTGGGCCTCTAGCAGCCGATCCCTGATAAAATGTACCTGAGCCTCCGTATTCTTCACATAATCAGAACAAAGAGACTTGGTATCCCCATCCTGAACCCATGACAGCGGTGTCCGGAATTTCCTCCCATAAAGTGCCTCGTAAGGAGCCATCCTGATGCTAGCCTGGTGGTTGTTATTGTAGGAGAACTCGATCAGTGGTAGTAGCCTCTCCCAAGGCTTCCTCGTAACCAATATGCACAGGCGGAGTAGATCCTCCATGGTCCGGATGGTCCGCTCTGTCTGTCCGTCGGTCTGTCCGTCGGCAATGTCCTCGAACTTCCACTCTGGGACTGGCAGTGGCTGTAGTAAACCTCCTGTGCTCTTAAAATCCGCCTTCACATGTTGACAAGTCTCGCAATGTGTCACAAAATAGGTGATCCCCCTCTTCATCCCAGGCCAGTACATGGTCCTTCGTAAATCTGCCCACATCTTGGTGATACCGGGATGCACTGAATATCTGGAGCAATGAGCCTCTCTGAGTATGTCATCCCGGATACTGCCCCCTGCTGGTATGTAAATGCGTCCACGGAATCGAAGGAGTTCATCCTGTAGCGTGTAGTCCTCGACTTTGCCCCTTTCCAGGGAACTGAAAATCGGCTTTAATGCAACATCCAGCCTCTGATGTGTTCGGATGCACTCCTGTATATCATCACCACTGATCACTAAGCTCAAGTACTCTCGATATACCACTGGTTCGTTCTCAGATACCATGGTAATATGCATGACTTCCATCATCAGTAACAGCTCTATAGACATTAACCGAGGCTCCGGTCAAGAAGTGCCGGCCCTCCTACTCAAAGCATCTGCTATTGTGTTTGATTTCCCCGGATGATAGTGGATCTTATAATCATAGTCGCAGAGGAATTCCAGCCATCTCCTCTAACGCAGGTTCAAGTCCTGCGTATCGATATATTTAAGATTCTTGTGATCTGAATAGATATCACAATGGATCCCGTATAAATAATATCTTCGCATCTTTTGGGCGAATTCCACAGCCCTGAGCTCTAAGTCATATACTGGATAGTTATGCTCATGCTTCTTCAACTATCTTGAAGCATAAGTAATAATATGTCCATGCTGCATCAGGACAACACCCATCCACTGGTAGGAGGCATCTGTGTAGATCTGAAATCCTTCACTCTCGGATTGAAGCGCAAGAATAGGGGATGAGGTGAGTCGGTCCTTCAGGTCCTGAAAAGCTGTCTCGCACTGCTCTGACCAAACAAAATCTGCATCCTTCTTCGTCAAAGATGTGAGGGGGAGGGCTAACCTCGAGAATCCCTCAACGAACTTGTGATAATAACCGGCTAACCCCAAGAAACTGCATATGTCTGATCCTGTCTTCGGTCGTAGCCAATTCCGTACTGCCTCTATCTTGGCTGGATCCACTGCCAATCCAGCCCCACTGATTGTGTGCCCCAGGAAAGCCACCTCCTGTAGCCAGAACTGGCACTTCGAAGACTTCACATACATCTGGAATTCTCTCAGTCTCTGCAAAACCTGTGTCAAGTGTCCAGTGTGCTCCTCTTGAGTCCGGGAATAGATCAGGATATCATCAATGAACACAATGAGGAAGCGGTCTAGGTAAGGTTCGAATACACGGTTCATTAGGGTCATGAACGCAGAGGGGGCATTCATGAGCCCAAAAGGCATCACCATAAACTTGTATAGCCCATATCGTGAACTGAATGCCATCTTCGGTATGTCCTCTTCCTGGATGCAGAGTTGGTAGTAACCGGATCGCAAATCTAGCTTAGAGAACCATAAGGCTCCCTGCAGCTGATCAAATAGCTCGTCTATCTGAGGCAGTGGATAGGTATTGCGGACCGTTAACCGGTTCAGCTCCCGGTAATCTATGCATAGTCGTAATGACCCGTCCTTCTTCTTCACAAAAAGAACTGGTGCTCCCCACGACGATGAACTGGGCCGCACAAATCCCGACTCAACTAGATCCTGAAGTTGAGTCCTGAACTCTGCCAACTCTATGGGAGCCATCCTGTAAGGTGCCCGGGACACTGGCCTCGCTCCCGGTACTAGCTGAGTCCTGAAATCCAAGTCCCTGGCTGGTGGTAGCCCAGGCAATTTCTCCGGGAACACATCGGAGAAATCCCGGACCACCGGAATTTCTGAAATAGAAGCCTCTGCTCCGACCATCTCAAAGCAGATAAGGTAAACCTCCTCTCCCTGCTCGTGGGCCTTCACAACCTGTACAGAAGATAGTAATAGGTGGGAGATAGGTTTAATACCTTCCATGATGATATGGGAATCACCATGCCTTAGTGTGATCCTCCTTGATGGGCAGTCTATCTGAGCATGGTTCCGATGTAACCATGTCATGCCCAAAATCAAATCGAAGTCCTGCAGCTTCAGAATAGTTGTTGGCGCCCCAAATGCCTTGCCGCCAATCTCGGCCTCCATATAGTAATGGGCAGTGGTCCACAGTTCTGACCCATCGGGTAGACGCACCCTCATCTCCAGTCCCGAAAATCTTTCCACGCCTTTATGTCCGTCTATGGAGGCCTCAGATACGAACAAGTGCGAAGAACCCGTGTCGAAGAGGGTATGTGCGGGCTAGCCGCTGATCATAACTATCCTGAGGTTTTTTTAAGTTAAAATGAATTGTTATTCTATGGTTCCAGGTACTATATAATAGAAAGATCAAGAATGTTAACAATAATCTTAAGTAACTGTGATAACCTCCTCGGGGTTCCTCTGCTCCGTGAGATCCAAAGCGTATATCTGCTCCTGATTGCGTCCCGTGCCGTGATATCCCTAGCCTCAGCCTCGTCCTCGGCCTCGGCCCTGCTGTACTGGGCCCACTAGAGGTGGAGGAGGAGGAAGATGGAATCGGTGTGGGCACTCCGACCTAATGTGCCCGGGATGGCGGCATCCGTAACAAACTACTTGCCGGTGGTCATGGTTATGCTGTCTCCTAGGATCATGCACCTATAGAGGTTGGGGAGCTAATGCTGGAGGAGGTCCCTGCTCCTGCCTGTAGTTGGGGAGACGACGTCCCCCACCCCTCGTGTACCCAATAGTCCTGCCTCTCTGAGAGCCCCTGCTGCTCTCTCCTGATGTCGACCCATCATACGATCTCTTCCCTCTGCCTTGCACCATCAGCTGGTCAGCCTCTAGCTTCTTCGCCATCTCGATAATCTGGGTGGACGTACCGTGAGAAATGAACAACAAAGCCTGCCTCAAATCATCCCTGAGGCCCCGATAGAACCTCTTGGCATACCTCCTATCATTAGTATCATGTATCCCTGAATCGTCCCGCTTATTCGGAAAGAAGTGAGCCACTTTCATCAACCGGTCGACAATAACCCAGATTGAATCATTCCCGCATTGAGATCTCGGCAACCCATTCACGAAATCCATTGAAATATCCACAAACTTTAATTCCAGAATCGGTAATGACTTCAAGAAACCTCCGGGCTTCCGGAATTCCTCTTTCACCAAAGCACAAGTTTGACATTTAGCCACATAATGAGCTGTCTTTCTTTAGACCTGGCCACCAGAACAAATTTTACATATCCTTGAACATCTTTGTGCTCCTAGGGTGAATTGAGTATTTTGTGAAGTGAGCTTCATACATCATTTCTTCTCTCAACTTACCCATACTCGGGACGCACAAAAGACCCTCTTTCTGCAAAAGGCCATCATCCCAGGAGAATTGGCCATCTAGCCCATCCTTTGCATAGTGTTGGTGACTTTCATCCAGCTCTATTGCTCGTCGAACCCTGTCCGCATGGTGATATTGTACCTTCGTCAAGTTTAAGCTGGCATCAGTTGTGGAATTATTGTGAACAGAAGAAATCTCCAATGCTTCCAACTCCTGGATCAGACGCTCATCATGCATCTGCAACCAATTTACCCTTGACAGAGTCCTACGACTCAAAGCATCAGCGACTATGTTTCCCTTCCTGGGAGTATAATGAATATCAAAGGTGTAGTCCCCAAAAATTCCATCCACCTTCGTTGTCGCATATTCAGATACTTCTGATCCAACAATTACTTTAGGCTCTTATGGTCCGTAAAGATATCCACTTTTACGCCATAAAGATAATGCCGCCATAACTTAAGTGCAAAGATCACCGCCGCCAACTCTAAGTCGAGGATGGGATAATTTCACTCATGCACTTTCAACTGGCGTGAGTCATAAGCAATCACTTTTCCAAACTGTAAAAGAACCCAGCCAAAGAAGCTCCCTAAAGCATCACTATAGATCTCATAGCCGTCTGTACCACATGGCGACGTCAACACAGGGACCGTGGTCAAACGACTCTTTAGCTCTTCAAAAGCTCGCGCGCACTCTGGCGTACAAACGAACTTCTGATCCTTCCTCGTATGTGTGGTCAGAGGCAAAGTGATCCGCGAGAAGTTTTAACCAAAACATCTATAGTAGCCTGCTAGTCCAAGGAAACTCCTGACTTCGGCCACCCAAGACAACACTGGCCACTCCTGTATGGCTTTTATCTTTGACGGATCCACTGCTATGCCCTCTCTACTTACCACATGGACAAGAAAAGCCACTGACGACAACCAAAACTCACACTTTGAGAACTTGGCATAGAGCTTATTCCTTCGCAAGGTATGTAACACCAACCGCAAGTGGTTTTCATGATCAGCTTCTGATTGAGAGTACACCAAAATATCATCAAACAATACAATCATAAACAGGTCCAAGTACTCTCGAAACGTTCGGTGCATTAGGTCCATGAACACTGATGCCATATTATAGAGCCCAAACGACATTACTGTGAACTCATAATGACCATATCGTGTTCTAAATGCCGTCTTGGGAATGTCACCTTCCCGAATCCTCAATTGGTAATATCCAGATTTCAAAACCAATTTGGAATAGACGGTTGATCCCACTAGCTGATCGAACAATTCATCTATCCGTGGAATTAGATACTTGTTCTTCTCTGTCAGCTTATTCAATTCATGATAATCAATACATAACCGCAAACCACCGTCCTTCTTTTTCACAAAAAGAACAGGTGCGCTCCAAGGCGACATACTTGGGCGTATATATCCCTGCTCCAGCAACTCTTGCAATTGGACTTTCAATTCAGCCATTTCCTTTGACGCGACGTGATATGGCGAGCGGGCAACAGGTTTCGCACCTAGCACTAGCTCAATAGTGAAGTCGATCTCCAGCTGGGGTGGTAGCCCAGGAAGATCCTTCGAAAACACATCAGCAAACTCCAATACAATCGGAACATCACCCACATTGGCCTTGGGCTCAACAGCCTGAATAAGCATGAAGAATAACTCCGCGCCCTTCTGAACAGCATTGACGACTTGGAGTGCAGACATCAAGGTCCCGCTCACTCCTCGCATACTCGCGAACTTAGTCTCAAGTTCGGTATTCTGGCCCAGTGTGATCTCTTTTGACTTGCAATCAATCAAGGCACGCTGCCACGAGAGCCAGTCCATACCAAAGATCACATCAAATTCCGATATCGGCATCACAGATGCGCTCAAATAGAAATCCCGACTTCCAATTTGAACCTCCACATCGCAAGCCCTATCTGCAAGCATCAAACAACCATTCGGTAATAAGAACTTTATGCTCTTTGTCTTCACATAACTATGTACTCCAATCCAAGTGACGAAGTCCGTAAATAAAAATGAATGCGAAGAACACGTATCAAATAGTGCTCTCGCTAGCGTGTTCCGAATTATACAAAGACTGTGGCAATCACATCACACACAAGCCACATACAAAACATGCAATAATAAAAGCAATCAATAACTTAACTCGTACCTGTGATGACGTCACTTTGCTTTATAGCCTCCTGCTGGCCAAGGTTATAGACTTGGGGCTTCGCCTGGAATGCAGAGGACTCCACCACTGCCTTTCCATTCTCAGTATAAGACACTCCCGTCTTCTTTTCACCCTTTGGTGGAGCAACCCGACAGTCACGGGCTATATGCCCCACTCTACCACAAGTAAAGCTTGTACAAGTCTCTGGCCTCGAAGTGGCCCCTGACAGAATTGTTGAAGGAGCTTGCCCAGAAGGCTTGGAACTCTTGCCCCATTTCTTTTGATTGTACGATTTTCCAGGACGGGGCGCTTTCAACTCTGGCTTTGCCACAACCAATGATGCAGGCTTGCACATTTACACCAAATAAATCTACGGACGAACATGTCTGCCTCTCCTTGATCCAATCCTATACTCGCACAATCATTCTACGCAGCACCACGTTAATTAATTTTATCAATTATATGCTAACGTACGGGTAGCCAAACCGCTTAGGATCAAACAAAGGATATATGCCAAAATTCTTTCTTGCTAAAAGGACCCACGCGGTCCGAACGAGTGGTATTGTACCAAAAGAGATCTACCAAAAATAACGATTCAGAAGAAGGTAGATCTCTCCCAACAAAAGAAAACGAAGGTTCGCCAAGACTTTTCGAAAATAAAATCAATTAAGATAAAAACAAGTCAATCGATGGAAAACCACGATTATTCAATGCTTCAAGATGCAACACCAAGAATTTCCACCACAAGAATATCTAGGAAAAGAAACACATGAGAGTAGAAATTTTTCGTTACCTAATCGGAATTGATGATTCCGATTTCTTTGCTTGGATTTCCCTTCAACGGCGCCGTCGGAGTCACGTTGGAAGGGGAGGAAACTTATCCCCCTTCGTCGCTTCACGCCTTGGACTAGAATCCATGAAGCTTTGTTGCATATCACCTTGGCCTAACCACCAAGAGATAGGGAGTGGTCGGGTTCTCCTTTGAGGGGAATGGAGAGGAGGAGGAGAGGGTGGCCGGAATTTGAAAGGGCGAGGGGAGTGGCCGGTGGCCAAGAGAGAAGAGAAAGGGGGAGGGTCGAATTTCTCAAAGAGGAAGGAGAAAGGAGGGGGAAATTCAAAACTTGAATTCTTAGGATTTCTTTTTTTTTCATTCACTAAATCAATATGAGAACCATACATGCCTACTTACACCACTCCATCTCCTCCAATTCAAAATTCAAAATTCAAAATTCAAAATTCAAAATGATACTATGATGGTTATATGCACCCATCATGAAATAAAAAAATAATGCAAAATTTAAATGCATGAAATTAAAATACTCTTGATGGTTATAGGCACCCATCATTACATGAAATTAAAATAACATTGCAAATAAAACAAAATCATAAAAATGATTTAATAATTATAATAATTATTAAAAAATTATTAATAATTATTAATATATTGGTTTGCGCCCAGGGCAGATATTATGGAGACACTCCACATGGTCATCACGGCGCCGCAAATCTTTATTTGGAGGCGGAGAAAGTTCTTCCGTAAGCACGCCATCACCATCTTCAATATGTTAAGGGTCGTCGTCTCCATCAATCCACCCCCGCTCAAAAGTACTCATCACCGATGAGTTTGTCTGAATGCACCAGTTCGGGAGAGCAACATCCAAAAGAGCCACCTTTGATATAAGAACCCGAGAGTCATCGAAGGCCGGACGATCACTGAATCGAATCAAGTAACCATAATCATTACCACAAGTAGAGGAGAGCACTTCAACCTGGAGTATCCTGTCATGCAAAAAGATGGTCCTGGGGAACCTTGGAAAAGCATTAGGTAATAAAGGAAAATAAGTTTCTACATCAACTACAAACGTACCTCCAGTGAAGGCCGATGAAGAGAGTGATCCAGACACAAGCTCACTATCCAAATCATAAGAAAACAAAGTGGACCCAAACAGACAAGCAGATAATTCAAGTGGTGGAGAAACATATGACGTTAAATTAGAAACATTAAAAATAGGGGTAATACCCCAATCAGTGGAAAACTTCAAATGATATGCATATTCTCCTAATTTCTTTAATATCCCCAAAAGATCTAGCTCGCCAACTCGCCAACTTTCTATAGTGCTCGAAGGCATCCGTTCAGGGACGAGACTCACCAAAACTAAATCGCCAGTAATATAGTGAGACACTATTTTATGTAAGCTAGCATGAGGTTGATAAAATGTAATTGGTATGGTTAGCGCTTCACTAATGTGCTTTTATACTTTTTGAGCATGAGAGGCATAAACTAGTGCCATGTGACTTGTATTATAAGACAGTGGTAACAAAATCAAGTCAAAAGGCACTTGTGCTTTAAATCCGTGCACGATCTCATTTGGCGGGCAACATGTATATAAATAATAATAATACGCTACTTGATTGAATAATTTTGTAAAAGTGCGCCTAAGTATCTTACTACCATGTGGTGTAAACCCATGTGCTACGTGCCCCAACCTGAACATGGAGGCTATAGGGGGTTAAGTCAGGGGGCACGGGAGCCTTAACATCAAAGATGACTTTCAATGGCTCCATAGTCGCAGTTCTAATTTGATATTCGTTATTTTCACGCTTGGCGTGAAGATATGCCAAGGAGAACTGCTCATCATGAATAATAGAGTTGGACACTCCCGGGTGTGAAAAGATGTGCGAGCGATAGAACTCGTGGGGCCTAACAGTGGTCACTAACGTGTGGAAATGAGGGTCATCATAAGGTAGTGGGTAAATACATGCGACCGGGTGTGGGATATGGGTATGTGAAAGAGACACCACATCCAGAGGCACGATAGCCAAAGAGTCAGAAACGGATGAGGATAGAACCGTAGCTAGACACGCAGAGAAATGAATAGACAAATGTGTTGCGTAGTTAGAGCTACTCGGTGCGGTGAACAGATCAAAAACTAGTGCGCTCAACCTACTAATATCTAATTGCTGAGAAAATGCGAATGTAGGAACTAACAGAGTGGGCGTGTCACAACAACTCATTCTAGGGCGACCGATTCCACGACCTAAAACGTCAACTAATATGGGCACAAACATAGGAGGAAGGGTCGGTAGAAACAAATCCGGGATAATATCCAAATCAGAATAAATTTCACCGATCGGTGATAACTTCAATGAAATCTCATCCGGGGGTAAAACCAAAGAATCGTCCAAAAATACCACTTCCTCGCTTATAATTTCTTGCAACACACTAGGCAAGTTGTTTAATTCAGAATCAGTATAAGCCTCCGAAATGGGAAAAATCGAACCCGACGTAAATTTTAATTCAGAGTGAACTTCAGATAAAGGAGATAACAATAAAGAACTATCGTTCGGGTTCATAGCGCTAAAATCATCCAAACATAAGATTCTCACATAAGTTGAGTCTTCCCAATCGGTTGGGACATCTTTTAAGTCCGGGTCATCAATAATAATAGGGAAATCAACACTCACCATTTCCTCAAATAACTTAGATATATTCTTAGTAGGTGTAATCGCAAGCTCTAACACGACGGGGTTTGTAGTTTGGAGAGGGCCATCAATACTAGGGTGATCAGTCACAATGCTAGTCGGGCTAATAATAAGCAACATATTACTATCACAGATCGGAATGTAATCATCCCATACATCTTCTTCTAAATCTCTAGGGATTCCCTCACTTTCAGAATCATCAGACTCGTCGGGCACTATCGTACATGAAGGGATACTCTCACCTAGCTGGTTAACTTCATCATCCAGAGATTCTATATCCACACTGAAATCCTCAGAGGTACTAGTCACTATCTCTAGGGGCTTAGATGTCGAGGATAACAGAGGCATAACCCTAGTGGTAACATATATCGAGTCCACAACAAATGTCCTATTAGAAGAGGTTTCCCTAATGGGGTGTGGTGGTCCTAATACAGCCTTTCCGGTCTGACATGAGTGAGCTTTATTCCTAGGAAGGTGGTGCTTCTCAATTTCTAATGTCGTGGTAAAAGTGCAGTCTAGATCGGTGTGCCAATAGCACAGTAATATACCCTGGATGTAGGGATTGAACCCATTACAAAACCTAGAGAGGGTGATCTCTAGCAACTCCTTCACACCACTTCTAACCATCATATCCTTAAAAAGACATATAATCTGAGACTGACTTGTTCCCTTGTTTAAGTTTAGTCAAATCATCAGTTATCTGTCCCTTGGTTTGGGCGTTTGGTTTATAGTCATTCTTAAAGGCAGGTATGGAACTAGCGCCATAATGATACTCACTCTTAGGCTTAGTATTAGCAGGTCGAAGGTAGGCGAGATCAAATTGATCCGAGAGTAGGCTACGCATGTGTGGCCAAGCGTAACGATATCTACCAACACGACGCTCTTCATTTAACCAAAACAACTAGGTCTGACCTACTAGTCGCTCTCGGGCAAAGTTAACATTTTTGTGGTCATCCCATAAGTGGTAATTAAAATAATGCTCTAATCCTTTAAGCAAAACACTAAAAATTTGGGGACATCCTAAACCGTCATAAGTAGGATAAATGTGTTGTGCCCTAGGGGTCTGTTTACCCATATCCTGTGCATATGAATAGTCAAGTCTGGCAGGATATATGTCATATGTCATTTTAGTGAGAACCGGAGAGAAAACTCAACCAAAACTGGTGCACATGCAATGAGAAATGAACCTGACACTATTTAATTTTCAAAGATGGAATTTTTCCCAATTAACAACTATGGTAATAAAATATGTTTTTGTATTTTCTTGCTGCAAAAATTATGAGGATTATTAAATAAATTATTTTTTATTTTTGCTGAAAAAATAAAAATATAGGCTGCTATTGGCAGACCAAAATTAAATTTTGTAATGATTTAATAAAAATAATGGCTTAATAAAAATTAAAATATTTTTTGATTTCTTACTAATAAAATAATGGGAAAATTCCAGAATTTTATTGTTTTGAAGTTTGAGAAAAATTGAAAATTTTACGCCGCTATTTGCAGACCAAAAATTTTAAAATTGAGTTATATGTTGTGCAATGAACGTGCAAGTGCGTGTCGGCGTTTTAGGTAAATTTTTTTTTCTAGGATGGTACTAATTAAGAAATTAGCACAACCTGGATCTGATACCAAATTGATGCAGGCTTGCACGTTGACACAAAATAAATCTACGGACGAACATGTCTGCCTCTCCTTGATCGAATCCTATACTCGCAAAATCGTTCTACGCAGCACCACGTTAATTAATTTTATCAATTATATGCTAACATACGGGTAGCCAAACCGTTTAGGATCGAACAAAGGCTATAGGACAATATTATTTCTGGCTAAAAGGACCCACCCGGTGCGAACGAGCGGTATTGTACCAAAAGTGATCTACCAAAAATAACGATTCAGAAGAAGGTAGATCTCTCCCAACGAAATAAAACGAAGGTTCGCCAAGCCTTTTCGAAAATAAAATCAATTAAGATAAACAAAAATCAATCGATGGAAAATCACGATTATTCAACGCTTCAATATGCAACGCCAAAAATTTCCACCACAAGAATATCTAGGAAAAGAAACACACGAGAGTAGAAATTTTTCGTTACCCAATCGGAATTGATGATTCCGATTTCTTTGCTTGGATTGCCCTTCAACGGCTCCGCCGGAGTCACGTCGGAAGGAGAGGAAACTTATCCCCCTTCGTCGCTTCATGCCTTGGCCGAGAATCCACGAAGCTTTGTAGCAAATCACCTTGGCCGAACCACCAAGAGATAGGGAGTGGTTGGGTTCTCCTTTGAGGGGAATGGAGAGGAGGAGGAGAGGGTGGCCAGAATTTGAGAGGGCGAGGGGAGTGGCCGGCGGCCAAGAGAGATGAGAAAGGGGGAGGGTCGAATTTCTCAAAGAGGAAGGAGACAGGAGGTGGAAAATTTAAAACTTGATTTCTTAGGATTTCTTTTTTTTTCATTCACTAAATCAATATGAGAACCATACATGCCTATATATGGGCTTACACCACTCCATCTCCTCCAATTCAAAATTCAAAATTTAAAATTTAAAATTCAAAATTCAAAATGATACTATGATGGTTATATGCACCCATCATGAAATAAAAAAAACAATGCAAAATTTAAATGCATGAAATTAAAATACTCTTGATGGTTATAGGCACCCATCTTTACATGAAATTAAAATAACACTGCAAATAAAACAAAATCATAAAAATGATTTAATAATTATAATAATTATTAATAAATTATTAATAATTATTAATATATTGGTTTGCGCCCTGGGCGGATATTATGGCCACGCTCCACATGGTCATCACGGTGCCGCAAATCTTTATTTGGAGGCGGAGAAAGTTCTTCCGTAAGCACGCCAACACCGCCTTCAATATGTTGAGGGTCGTCGTCTCCGTCAGCCAAGGCACTTTTTTCTTGCACCCGCTTCATATCCTTCTCCAGCGCACATGCAGTATCCACCAATGCCTGGAACCCTTGGTTCACCGAACTCGAGAGTAGGAATCGCAACTCATCCCGCAATCCTTTGTAGCACCTATTGGTTTTCCGCTGCTCATCGACAAAGATAGAACCCACATAACGTACCAACCTTGTGAGCTCATGCAGGTAAGTCTCAACACTACTTTCTCCTTGCGTTAGCCGTTGGAACTCATTTTTCATGGCAATGCGTTGTGCTGCTGGTAGGTACTTTGCCAGGAATAGTCGCGAGAACTCCTCAATCAAGACTTGTGTTAACTGCCTGCCCGCTAAGTGGTGTAACTCGATCTCTCCTTCCAATAAGAAGGTGGCCAAGGTAACCTTCTGATCTTCCTCCATCCCGATCGCCATCAATATACGCTTGGCGCGCAACAACCAATCCTCCGCCCGCATTGGGGATCCCACACCCGTGAACATAGGAGGATTGAAGCTCATGAAGTGCTTTAACTGTCGTTTAGCTGCTCGCGCATCAATAGCCGCAACAGGTTCTGGCCTTCCACCAACCTATTTTAACACCACTACCGGCTGTGCTTGCCCACCAGGTTGTGCTTGAAGCATTGCAAACAGTGCCTCAACAACTAAGCAGATGGTTTCCGCATAAGGGGGGGGGGTGTAGGTACCTCACCTGGTGTCGTACTCTTATCAGAACGTTGGGGCTCCGACTGCCCAGCACCAAGGGACTGGCTTTACAATAGCCACATTGTACACCACGGACTAGCTTCACAATCAACAAGGGGAGTTCATGCTAGCGTCCTTCACAATCGCTTAGTAAGTTCTGCAGAACTCACTTTTTGCAGCCAACTCCGCCCAAACTCTTCATCAACATGCAGTACCAGAAAACTAGTCTTGCCATAGCATGCATCACAAGCATCACAAGGGCATTTTCCTGGACTACCACTCCAGTACTTCCTGCTACTGCCCCTCACAGGTCTAACCCATCGACTCCACAAACTACACGTTTAACCACAGAGTCTTCTCCGGTGTGCAAATGAAACATCACCAATCCAAACCAACCTGTCCAGATGGGCTTCACACAGCATGCTTATTCTGTACTACACATTTTCGGATCTATATGCAAGACTATTGGGGATTCTAAGAATCAACCCAAGGAAATCCCTTCACAATCCACCCACTGGTGGGGGAAATCTATGCACATGCCAAAAGAAGGACTTCACATGTCCAAGAAGGAAGATTGTTACCCTTCACAACCTCTTTGGAGCCAGGGAATTCTAGCCAGTTGGAAAGCGCCGCAGCGGCCTTGCCTCTACAAATCTGGCCTCGGGTCTCGATTCGGACATCGAAAGCTCCACCGGTGGCCGGATCCCTTTCTTCTACTCCTTGCTCTCCCTTCTCTCTAGCTCTTTGAGAAAGAAGATAACCCAAGCTAAATGAGAATCTCTTTCTCATTCCTGGATATTAACCAGCAGGGAGAAGCTTGTGCCATCGGATCCCGTATGAAGAAAATGGACGGCCACAAATTGCCATCAAAACTCTATTTTTGGGCTGACACGGCCTGTGACAAGCTCGTGTCACAGGCCGTGTACCTTAAGAGGCACACAACCGACTTACCCAGAGTAGGACATGACCATGTGACACACCCGTGTCATAGGCCGTGTGCCCTAACACACCTTCAGACACGCCCATGTCTATGGACGTGTACCTCAGGCGGTACACAACCGATTCAACCCGAACAGGACACGGCCATGTGACACTCCCATGTCACAGGCCGTGTGCCCAGAGACACACCTGTGTCCTGCCCGTGTTCACAAGGCCTCAATGCCTTGGCCAAATCCAGAGAAGGACACTGCCATGTGACACGCTCGTGTCACATTTGACATGCCCGTGTCACAGGTCGTGTTCCCCACTCGAGGATCGTCGAGCACATTTACTCGAGTGGAGGTCGACGAACCAGAGGAGGACACTCCCTCGGACATGCCCGTATCGCAGTGTATGTTCCCTCTCGATAACTCGTCAGTTCGTCGAGCACTCGACAGGCTGCTCAACTATGCAGAGCAGGACACAGTTTGGGACATGCCCGTGTCCCAGGCCGTGTTGCCCACCCTGAACCCAAACTTGGGATTTGGGGTGTTACACTATAGATGCTCGCATTTCCACTATTACAACTCAGATTCAGCATCCTTTTCTTCCCTCTCCTTTTCCTGATATTGTTGCTCATCCTGCACATCATGATAAATCTAGTGGTCGAGGTGGCCGTACTAGAGTCCATAGTTATTCTAAGTTTCTCTGCTCTCATTGTGGTAAAGTTGGCCACTTGGTTGATTGTTGTTGTGCCAAACATCCTCACCTCCGTCCCGCTTCTGCTAATTCCGTCAAGAAGTATACTTCTTCCCTTGCTACTTATGGTGCTGCTTAGTTAGCTACTACCTACCGATTCTTGCGCTACAAATTATATGACAGGGAATTCTCGGCTTTTTTATTCTCCTGACAAAAGTAACCAGTTACCTCCAATTATTATTTTTAGTTGATCATGACTTCTATACCTGCAGAGCTAGGCAAAGAGCTTGATAACTTGTTGTCAATCATGCATGACTCATCAAATACTATATGGACAGATTCTTCTACAACTTGATTTGTCAAGTTATAGACTCTATATGCCCTACTATTATTGATGTACCAAATAAAGATCCCCTCATGGAATTTGGCAGCAAACATAGTCACTTTTGACTTACCATTGTTCAGGATGAAACACTTGCAACCAAAGATCCTGAAATAGGATATGTTTTGTTTTCTGCCCTTCAGGATCTCATAGGGAGTCTTCTTGTGGCCTTTGGTGATAGAAGCCCTATTGAGCACATGACATGCAATATTAACTATCTCAGCCCAGAAATATTCAGGGAGAGAAGTGTCACTCAATAATGTTCTCCCAACTACTATGAGAGTCCTTTTTTTCCTCTCAGCTAACCCATTTTGCTGGGGTGTTCTTGGAGATTAGAAGTCTTGATGAATCCCTTGCTCTTCACAGAATGTAGTCATGGCAGCCGACTGAAACTCAGTTCCATGGTCACTTCTCATTTTGACCACAGAGCATGCAAGCTCATTCTGAATTTGCTAGACAAAATTCATGATAATGTTAAGGGTTTCATCTTTTCTTCTAAGGAAGAACACCCAAGTAAACCTGGAATAGTCATTAACCACCACAAGGGTGTAGACATTCCTACGTAGACTATGAACATGCATATGACCAAACAAGTCCATATGTAGGTGATACAAGCATCTCACTGAGTCCTTGGCCCCAATGCTCTTGAATGAGGTCTTAGTCTGCTTACCCTTTTGGCAAGTAGCACAGATACCCTCCTTGGAGCATTTTATTTTGGTACCATTCCTAACAAGCTCATCACTGAAGAGCTGACCAATGGTCTTATAATTCAAATGAGCAAGTATCTTGTGCCATTGGACACAATATGAGTCTTTGTTATTTGTAACTAGGCATACAATGGAACTGTTATATAAGCAAGAAAAGTTTAAGCAATAGACATTCCCACTCCTAGTGCTTGTTAAGATGACACTTTGGTCACTTAACCTCTTGAAGTGGAACTTATCCTTGTGTTGCAACTCCTCCACATAAGCCACCTTTGTGATGGTGATTATGCCATTTGAGATATTACCAAAGCCTCTAGTTATCCCCTTGTCAGATCCTCCAAAGATGACCTTGGGTCCATTCTTTACTGGTGTGAACTCCTTTAATAAACCCTTTGTTCCAGTCATGTGCCTGGAACATCCACTGTCCAAGTACAAATTAGCGGTATTGGTACTTGAACTAAAAAGAAAAGAACACAAGTAACCATACCTTAGGACCCCAATTTTTGTTGGGTCCTAGGTTCATATTAGTCAGAAAATAACCATGCCTTCCTGCAGAATTTTTGATAGGTTGGCATCCTCTAGACACTGAAGGATTGTGCCAGCAATCTACAACATAGTGGCCCACTTTACCACAACACCAGCACTCATAGATATTGTATCTCCTTTTCTATTTGGGGCCATAATTTGGCTATACTGCTCCCTGAATAGTGTGGAGATGTGCTGCTCTATACTTATGTCTTCTTTCAGCAGCCGTTTGACAAAAGGGCCATTTTTTGGCTGGCTGTTTTGGTCTTTTTTGAGAACCACCAGCTGCATATCTCTTTTAAGTTAACATACATCTGATAGAATTTGAGATTGCCATTCCAGCCATACCAGAAGACTCACCTTGAGTCACTACTTCTGCTGGATGATTTAGATTCACTACAACAGCATTATCTTTGAGTTTTGGGGCTGGGGCACCAAAAATAAATGGTCAAGGATGGGCCACTTGAATTTTCTCATGGGCAACCTTATAGGCTCTCACATGGCTATATATTCCACCTTGACTAGGGCCACATTGGCCCATACCAGTGGATCTGCCATTCTCCCAGCGACCATAATAGCTTTCAGGGTCATACCTGTTAGAAGGAAACTGAACTTTCTGAAAAGGAATTTGAGGCAATGAGGCTAGAGGCATAACTAGTGCCTTCCATTTTCCTTTTCCTCTTGGATTGGAAGGTCTAGCAGGTCCCTTAAATACCAACCCTTTCTTACCAAATTGGGTAAGGTGGGTGTCAATTAAGGGCAGCACAATGCTTGACTTAGAAAATTTGGTCACTAGCAATTTCTCATTTAAGAGATCATTTTCATGTTTCTGGATAAGTTTCTCATTTGAGACTCGTACCACAGACTCACAGTCAATGATCTCCTTGAGCTTGGCTGCTTGAGCAGTCATGTCAGTGAGGGCTTTTTCTTGGTCTTCACACTTGCTTTTAAGACTATGAAGCTCTTTTTCCTGTCTCTTGGCAAGTAGCTTGCACCTCTTGAATGCCTCAAGAAGTTCTCCATTCTTTGCAATTATGGAGTTGACATCATACGTAGAGTCTGAATCCCCTTCATATCTTGATGATTGAGCTTCATAGTCTGATCCAGCCTCATGACTTGAAATAAAAGATTGTGATTTAGCATTTACCTGAGTCTGACCAGGCAGATCCTGATTGCTTTCTTCATCTGTCATTGTCATCAATCCATGACATTGAGCATCTTCTTATTCATCTTCATCCACCTCTGAGTCACTATCTGAGTGAGGCAGAGGGGTCCTTATCTAGCAGGGTATTCTTCAGGTTCCTCTTCAGCAACAGCAATAAGCCCAATGTAGGCTTCTTCTTCTTCACTGTCTGAATCAGAGGAAGAGTCAGTTCAGGTCTTTTCCTTCTTGGCCACAAGGGATTTTTCTTTCTTCTTTCCCTTGAAGCTCTTCTTTACTCCTTCTTCTTTCCTCTTCACTGGACAGTCAGCAACTACATGACCGGGTTTGCTGTAGTAGAAACAAAAAATATTAGAGGAAGATTGTTTATTAGAGTTTGGAGTATACTTATACTCCTTAGAGGATTTCCTTCTATACTGTGAGGAGGATGACCTTCTCTTCTTCCAATGCCCCTTCTTTATGAATTTTTAGAATTGCCTGGAGAAGACAGCAAGGTCCTCATCAGATGTATGGCTGTTAGAGGAGCTGGACCTTGAGCTCTTAGATTCTGACACAACAGTTCTCCTAACTTAACATATTTTTGATCTATGTCCCCATGCACCACATGCTCCCGATGAAGTTGTATCGCAACTCTATGTGCTTTGTCCGACTGTGAGAGACTGGGTTGTTGGCTATTGCAGTCGCACTGGAGGAGTCGCAAAACATCGGGATGTTTTGGACTTTGAGATTGTAATCTTCCAGCTGATTCTTTATCCATAGAAACTGTGGAGAAAACTACCTGCAGAGATATACTCCGACTCGGCTGTTGAGATTGCAACATAGTTCTGTTTCTTACTACTTCAGGAAATGACCCTTATTCCAAGGAATTGGCAAGTCCCGGAAGTTCTCTTCCTGTCGTCTTTGCTACCTTCAAAATCTGCATCTGAAAAACCAATTAGCTCGCTATCATTACTTCTTGGGTACCATAAGCCAAGATTTGGTGTAACTTTAAAGTATCTCAAAATCCTCTTTGCAGCAGCATAGTGAGACTCCTTAGAGTTCACTTGAAATCTAGCACATACACATGTTGAGAACATTATGTCTGGTCTACTGACAGTAAGGTATAGCAAGGATCCAATTATGCTTCTGTACTTAGTTTCATCAAAAGGTTTCCCTTTCTCATCCTTGTCCAGAGACACAGCTGAACCAATTGGAGTCCTCATAGAGGTTGCGTTCTCCAATCCGAATTTCTTAATTAGCTCCTTGGTGAACTTCGTCTACAAGATGAAAATTACATCTTCAGATTGTTTCACCTAAAGCCCTAAGAAATACTTCAGCTCTCCCATACTGCTTATTTCAAACTTCCCTTGCATAAGTTTAGAAAACCTCTTGCAGAGGTTTTCGTCAGTAGAGCCAAAAATAATGTCGTCGACATAGATTTGCACTGGCAAAATCCTGCATTTTATTTCCCTAAGAAATAATGTCTTATCTATCTTTCCCCTTGTGAATTTGTTCTCAAAAAGAAAGCTAGACAACGTCTCATACCAAGCACGAGGAGCTTGTTTCAAACCATATAATGCTTTAGATAATAGATAAACATAATCACGATAGTTAGAGTCAATGAAATCTGGAGGTTGTTCCACATACACCTCTTCCTTTATGTCACCATTAAGGAAGGCAGACTTCACGACCATCTGATAGACAGTGAAGCCCTTAAGAGCAGCATATGCTAGGAACAACCTTTTTGCCTCCAATCTTGCCACTGAAGCATACGTCTGGTCAAAGTTGATTCCTTCTTCTTGGCGATATCCTTTAGCGACGAGTCTGGCCTTATTCTTTATGATTGTTTCATCCTCGTCCATCTTGTTCCTGTAGACCCACTTTGTCCCGATGACATTCTTATCTTTGGGTCTTGGAACAAGTTTCCAGACTTCACAACGCTTGAACTGATTTAGTTCTTCTTCCATTGCCATTATCCATGACGCGTCTAAGTTTGCTTCCTCAAACTTCTTTGGTTCAACAAGTGAGAGAAAGCTCAAATATAGATTCTCGTTAGTTGTACCTCTACGAGTTCTGACACCATCCCGGGGATCTCCTATGATTTGGTCCATTGGGTGATCCTTCAAGTGCCTGAGCTCTAAGGTCCTTGCATCTGGAGCTTCTTTTTCAATCACCGGAGTGACTTCATCAACTTGGATGATTTTTTCATCTTGATCATCAACCTCCCCAATCGGGGTTGTAGTGGTGATCTTGATGAACTTTTCACCTCTTTCTTAACTCGACTCACGTAAGTTTAGTTCTTTCATTTTTGAACCTACATCTTCAATGAATATACTAGAAGAGTTTCTTTGCAGCAAACTCGTCTCATCAAATACAACATGAATGAATTCTTCTATAACCAAAGTTTTTCTATTAATTATTTTATATGCCTTACTATGACCACTATACCCTACAAAAATACCTTCAAAATTCTTTTCGCTAAATTTGGTAGTGTGATACTTGTCATTGTTAAGGATGAAGCACTTACAACCAAAGATTCTAAAATATGCAACAGTCGGTTTCCTGCCCTTTAGAAGTTCGTAAGGTGTATTATTGTGGTTCTTGTTTATGAGTGCTCTATTTTGCACGTGGCATGTAGTGTTGGCGGCTTCAGCCGAGAAGTATTCTGGTAGTGAGGCATCACTCAACATGGTCCTGCAGGGCTCTATGAGTGTTATATTGCATCTCTCAGCTACTCCGTTCAGTTGAGGAGTACGAGGAGAGGAAAACTCATGAAATATACCTAAGCTTTCAAAAACTTTTGTCATGTCCACAGACTTGAACTATGTTCTATTGTCACTTCTGATTTTGGCAACGGAATAGTTTATTCATTCTGGACTTGCCTAACAAAATTAGTAAAGAGGTCAAAGGTATCTGATTTGTGTTTCAGAAATAACACCTACGCAAAGCGCGAGTAGTCATCAACAATAACCAATGTATAATCGTTACCTCCCAAAATTCTAACTTGCAGTGGACCGAACATGTCCATATGAAGTAGATGTAAACATCGATTAGAATCTTTATCAATAATGCTTTTAAAGGTAGCCCTTGTTTTCTTGCCTTTTACCCATGCGTGATAAGGTCTATCTTTAACGTATTTGACATTTGGGGCATCACGTACTAAATTCAGAGAAAATAATTTATTAATAGTTTTGAAATTAATATGTGCGAGTCTCTTGTGCCATTAGTCACCAAGAGATGCACTATCTTTAGCCATAAAACACATTGGTGTAGAAGAGTCTATACAAATGAAATTCAAACAAAATATATTTCTGCATCGAGTGCCCGATAGAATGATTTCCATATTGTCAACCGATTTTATCAAGCACTTATCAGCATGAAATTCAACAACATAACCTTTATCGCAGAGCTGGCTTATGCTTATGAGATTGTATTCCAATCCTTTAACATAAGCCACATCCGAGAAGGATACACTACCATTAGTGATCATACCATAGCCTTTTGTAATTCCTCGGTCTGAACCTCCAAAGAAGACCTTTGGCCCGTTCAAGACTGGAGAGTAGTTCTGAAGAAGGCTTCTTGTCCCGGTCATATGCCAAGAGCATCCACTGTCCAGGTACCAGATAGGAGTTTTGTTGGCCTTTGGAAATACCTGCAATTACAAATCAATTTGCCATAGGAACCCAAACAAGTTTGGGTCCTTGGTCTCTTGTTAGAACACCCACCCCCTACGAGTATTAGCATTATGAGTGGTCTTTCTCATATTGCCAACTTGGGGAGTTGCAAATTTCTTGGAATTAAACCAGTAGTCAATGACAAAGTGACCAATCTTACCGCAGCACCAACAGTCAAACCTATTGTATCTTTGCCTCAAGATCTCCTGCTTGAATTTTTGAGATGGTGGTCTAGCAGGGGCAACATTCTTAGAGGAAGAAGCTTCATGGTGATCGCAATCACATGTCTTCTTCTACTTGAGAGGATTTTCTACAATAGGCTTTACCTTTGGTGCCTTCTTGATGTTATGACCATTATTATAAGGGTCATAGCTCTGGAGAGTGATTTCCTCATAGGGTGTCATAAAGACACTTTCACCAAAGTTAAGGTGACGAGTCCATCCTTGGTAATGAGACTTCGGCTCTACATAAGTAGGCCTAGCAAAGTGACCATAGGACGAGTCAAGATCAAACTCGTTTGATGGAAATACGACCTTCTTGAAAGAAGTCTGATCTTCAGGAGCTTTCCCTTTTTCTTTGGCCAATGCCTTCTTAGCCGCCTTATTCTTTCTCTGAGCCTTATTCCTCCTAGAAGATTTACTAGGAGCTTCAACATGGCCTAGCCCAGCACCCTTGACCTTAGCTGAGAATTCAGTAACGAAAGGAAGGACAGTCTTGGGCTTTGAGAAACTTTCAACAAGATTATTTTCTTCTTTAAGTTGTGCTTCCAATTCTCTTATGATCTTCACCTTAAGGTCTAGGTGCTCGAGATCCTTATTGTATTCTTCAATGGCAGCATTGAAGTTATCTCTGAGTTATTCTGTCTTAGCGACTTCCTCTCTCAAAGTTCTCTCTTCAGTATTCAGAGACTTTATCTCTTTGGCTTGAGTTTTCACGACTTCTCGACATTTGTCGTAAGTCTTGATCAACTCCTTATACTGGGCCATGAGTTCAGACTCATCGTCAGAAGAGCTGTCCTCATTATCATGTTCGGAAACATCAGATTCAGAAAGAGGAGTATGAGAATTTACCTTCCCAGTGAACTAGGGTTCTTGTTCATCATCAGTCTGAGACATTAGCCCGAAGTAGGATTCGTCTTCTTCACTCGACTTAGATGAGTCAGAGTCGCTAAGATTCTTGCCCTTCTTGGCTATTAGGCTCCTTTTTGTTCTCTGCTTATTGTAAGAAGATTTCTTTTCTTCTCTTTTTCCAGCCTCCTTCTTGTGGGGGCAGTCAGCAATAACGTGACCTGGCTTATTGCAACAATAACAAACGATGTCAGTAGAAATATGTTTGTTCTGTTTAGTAGTATACCTATCATGGCTGCTTGTCCCTTTTCTGTGTCGATCACCATCATGACATGATCTTCTGTACGAGTCATCCTTGCCTTTACATTGCTTCTTCTTGTTCAAGAATTTCTTGAACTGTCTTGAGAGCAGTGAGAAATCTCCATTAGATAGTTCTGAGCCTGAAGTACTTGGCTCCATGGTTTCTTCTTCATGCACTTCTTATGCTGGGGCAGGAGAGGCAGTCTTGGACTTCCTTGAGGTGTCTACCTTGAGAACTACAAACGTTTCCTTGGATGAAGACCTGTTCTTCTCTTTTTCAGCTTTTCTTGAATTAATTTGTAGCTCATATGACATAAGCTTTCCGAAGAGATTTTGCGGGTCAGTCTCAGCTAGCTTTTCAAATTCTCAAATAGCATAGACCTTGTCATCCTATTCCTTAGTCAGGGATCTCAAGAACTTATCATTCAGTTTTTCGTTGGTGAAGACTCGACCGTATACTCTTAGGCCGTTGAATATCTTGAAGAAGTTTTCAAAAGTGTCTGCAATGGTATCCTTGGGTCCTTGTTGAAAGGCTTTATATTTTTGATTAAGAAGGGATCTTCTATCATCCCTAACTTCTTCTGTGCCTTCCGTCAAGGTGATGAGGGACTACCACATTTGTTTAGCGGATTGACAGTAGACCAGGTTTTGCAGCATCGAGTCATCAACTGCACTTGCTATAATATTTTTGTCCTTTTGTCTAAAGAGACAAGTGCAAACTCATCTTTGTCCAGATCCATCAACTTATTAGGAACCTTCTTTGTAGGATCTATAGTGGAGACGGTCATAGGAACATAAGGACCTTCTTCAACAATCATGAAGATCCTTGGATCCACAACTTCCATGAAAAATTTGATCCTCTCTTTCCACATGGGAAAGTTGTTCTTTGTACATAAGCGAAGCTTAGCAAAATCCTTAGCCTTATCCATGCTTGGTTAACTCAAAAGACAACTTTGGTCAGATCTGATCAAGGTGTTAACCTTTTAATGATCAACCCGGCTCTAATACCAATTGAAATGTTAGTTGTCTTACTAAATTCATCCAGAGGGGGTGAATAGTTGAGTTTTGCGTCTTTTGTAGAGTAAAAATTTTAGAGATCTAAGTACAGAAAATACAACCACCAAGCAATCATAGAGGACATAGAGATTTAAACTGGTTCCCCAACCTTGGGTACATCCACTTTCCACTCACCTATCTAGCAAAGCACTAGACTGGGCTACTCCACTATCTCGGATTATAACCAATCCTATGCCTCAGAACAACGTTCCTACAACTCGATCCACAATATGGATCTAAACTCGGAAGATGAAAACTTCCGACAACTCGGAGAGTAATTCCCCTACACTCGGAGAATAATCTCCTACAAGAATAGATTGAAAATAGGAAATACAAACAATAATATTTCTCAGATCTGGAGATTTCGGCCAAGGTCTTCTTCCTTGAAATTTGCGGCACAGTCAGAAACTTTGAAGAAGAGACGCCATGGCAGGATCAATATATGAAAATTATTGACTCACACGATCAGAGAGAAGATGAAGAAGTTGAAGACCAATCTCGATCTGTGAGTCAACTGATCTGAATCTTCTTGAACGAAAGCCCTAGGCGATTTACATGGTGAGGAGCGGCGGAGGCTTCCGTTTTGGAAAGAGAAAAATCTGATTCAAAATTCTTAGAGTATTTCTTTTCAGTGCTTGTGAGGGTTAGTAGGAATGACAAGAACTTATATAAGATCTCGCTAACGGTCATAATTAGCATTAATGACGTCCACGTGGACCAATCATGTCAAATCATTTGAAAATACCGTCAGTTTAGGTCTTAGCGAAATTTTCTCGAAAAATGACTGAATTACTCGAGTGAAATAAGAATGACTCGAGTGCAATGATGAGTACTCGAGAGGACAATGTCAGGCAACTCGAGAAGAAGACCTTCAGGAAATCAAGAACAAAATTCATCATCACTCGAGTGGAAAAAGGTTACTCGATTGATAGAAGTATTCCTCGAGAGGTGGAGATGAACTTCTCGAGAAAAGGACTTGGAAAAAAATTCTGGAAGATAAGACTGATCACTCGAGTACTGGATCTAGACTACTCGAGAAGAAAGCAAACTTCTTGAGTACATAAACTTCATTACTCGAGTGGGGTTGATTCTCAGGAGAACTTTCCTTCTGTAACTCGAGTCAAAGGGCTTATCTACTCGAGTGGTGAACTTGATTACTCAAGTATTATACTTACAATATTTTTGAGAGCAAATATGTCAACTCGAGAAAGAGAAGAAATCTACTCGAGTAATGGACTTCGCCACTCGAGAAATAGTTTTAAACTTCTCGAGAACCATTCCCTTTACTCAAGTACAGACTACACTTACTCGAGTACATCTAAAGGTTCAACTAGAGTATTATATTTTACTCGAGTGAAACACTTAGAAAAATTCAGTTTATGAGGATTTTCTTTTCTTCAATGGAATCAGCAACATGTCTTTCACCAACAATCCTAGTGCTTGAAAAATGAATTGTATCCCAATAGAGAGGCTACACATGAGTCAACACCATGGATTACACAATGATGGATTACAGTGTATGGTACTGTGTTTGGTGTCCCACTATAGACTGGAATTGTTCTACATTTGGCAATTAAGTCCTGCAAACACATTACTCAAACAATACATCAAATACAACTTAATTCATCTTAGTTCAAGGGTGACATCACCAAATCTATGGTATCATGGATACAATACCCAACAAAAAGAATACTGTTGCTTTGATCCTGTTCTTAGTAAACAATACGTATCCGCGGATGTGACCTTTTTCGAGAATGTGTCCTATTTCTCTTTTGACCCCTCTCCCTCTACAGTTCTTTCACCTTCTCCCACCATCCCCTCCACTCCGTCTACTCCCATAGAGATTATCCCACCATCCCCTCTACCATCTCTTCCTTCCCTCTCTTCGTCATCACCACAGATTTCTCCCTCCTCTTCGTGGCCATCTTTCTCCTCTCCCGGGCCAGCTCTCTCCGCCATAGATACTTCGGTTACTGAGGAACACGCTGACATGGATATTCCCATTTCTCTTCACAAAGTGGTGCATACGTGTCCCCAGCATCCGCTGGCTGCCGTTGTTTCATATGATCATCTCACTCCTTCTCGCAGGGCGTTTGCATTAGCTATATCTGCGATTGCAACTCCCCTCACCTACCTAGAAGCTCTTGTTCCTAATTGGAAGGCTGTCATGGATTAGGAAATTGCTACTCTCACTGAATTGGGTACCTAGACCCTTGTTCCCCCACTTTGGGCACTGATGTGGTTGACTGTTATTAGGTCTTTGTTGTAAAGTTCCGTCCGGATTGTAGCTTGGATCGATACAAGGCCCGCCTGGTCGCCAAAGGCTTCACTCAAACCTATGGTGTTGATTACTTTGACACCTTCTCTCCTGTCGCTCGTGTCAGCACCATTCGGGTCCTTCTATATGTCGCTGTCAATAGGGATTGACCCATTTCACAGCTAGATGTTAAGAATACTTTTCTTTATGGTGATCTTCAGGAAGATGTTTACATGGAGCAACCTCTTGGGTATGTTGCTCAGGGGGAGACACGGGTATGCCAGCTAAAGAAGGCTATCGATGGCCTAAAGGAAAGCCCTCAGGCTTGGTTTGACAAGTTCAGCGCCATTGTTGTGGCCATGGGTTTTGCAAGAAGTTCAGGCGATCATTCCTTGTTCATTTGGAAAACCGTCCTCGGGTCTGGTTGTTCTTGTGGTATATGTGGATGACATTCTTCTTACTGGCGATGACCAGGATGGGGTAACTTTGACAAAGAAACACCTTCATCAACACATGGTCACAAAGGATATGGCTTCCGCGAAATACTTTTTGGGATTGAAATCTCTAGGAAGCCCCACTCCATTGTCCTTTCCCAACGAAAGTATGCTATTGATATTTTAAAGGAGGCAGGGTTGATTGGTGCTAAACCTGCCCGATGTCCCATGGCTGCTGGAAAAGACAAAACTTGGACAGATGACTCGCCCCTTATATCCGATCTTATGAGGTACCGACGTCAAGTTGGCAAACTCATTTATCTCACTATAACAAGACCCGACATCTCTTATGCTGTAGGCAAGGTGAGCCAGTTCATGCAAGCTCCTAGGGAGTGTCATCCACAATCTACCCTGAGGACATTGGAGTATGTTAAAGCAGCGCCAGGGAAAGGACTCCTTTTTCAGAAGAATGGTCACTTAAGGGTTGAAGCGTACTCAGATTCGAGCTATGCTGATGACAAAGGTGACCGTAAGTCAACATCAAGTTTATGCACATTTGTTGGAGGAAACCTTGTGAGTTGGAAGAGCAAGAAACAGTCTGTGGTATCCAGGTCTAGTGCAGAAGCAGAATATCGTAGTATGGCATCAACCACATGTGTGTTGAAATGGTTACGAGCTCTCATGCTTGACTTAGGAGAGGTCTACAACTATCCTCTTCCTATGTTCTATGACAACAAGGCCGCGATATATATCTCCAAAAATCCTGTCTTCCATGAGAGGACAAAAAATATAGAAGTCGAATGTCATTTTAGTTCGGGAAGAGATCTTGAAGAAACAGATTTGTACTCCGTTCGTCACTTCCGACAATGAGTTAACATACGTCTTCACCAAGCCAGTATACGCTTCCTTCTTCCACATTTGCGACAAGCTGGGTGTAACATCCCGAATCGCACTATGCCCCTTGTACGTGTTTTTGAGTTAGGAGGGCTGACTTGGGTTCGGGGGAGTGCTGACAACTGGGCAGCACATGTGAATAGGATTTGTATCACCCGAGTCATTGGTCAAACACTTTGATGTCGAGGTGTTGACACACTAGGACAAGGTGTCGACACAGTGTGTCGACACCCAGGTTGAGGTGTCGACACACTGGTGTCGACACCATGTGTAGACACTCGCTGTGTCGATACATTGGAACCAGGTGTCGACACAGTGTGTCAACACCCTGGGGTTGAGGTGTCGACACACTGGTATCGACACCACGTGTCGACACTCGCTATGTCGACACACTGGATCCAGGTGTCGACACAGTGTGTCGACACCCTGGGGTTGAGGTATCGACACACTGGTGTCGACACCGTGTATCGACACTCGCTATGTCGACACACTGGAACCAGGTGTCGAGGTGTCGACACCGTGTTTCGACACATGCTATGTCGACACACTGGAACCAGGTGTCGACACACTGTGTCGACACCCAGATGTTGAGGTGTCGACACTCTGGTGTCGACACCATGATGCAAGACACAAGCATACCAGTGTGTGTGAGTGTGTGAGACAAGTATGACACGGGTAGCGACACGGGCATGTCCCTACTCGTATGTCGTTGTGTCGAGTTAAGTCGAGGTGTATTCGGAGGAGGACACAGCCAGGGAACACATCCATATCATGTGGACACGGATTGGGACACGGGCGTGTCCCTACCCGTGTCGAATAATGAACCGACACTGAAAACCGTTGTAACGCTACACGGAAGCAGGACACGGGCAGGGATACGGGCGTGTCCCTACCCGTGTCACTTTTCATATATAAGGAGAAGTGAAAAACCTAGCCGTTTTCAATCCTCATTCCAGCCACTTTTCCTGAGAGAAATTTCCGTAGAGAGGGAAAACTGCTGGAGCAAGTCCAAGAGGAGGAGAACCGCCGCTGCCGTGAAAAAGAAGATGCCGTCGAGAAGAGTTACACGATCTATGGCCGGAAATAGTGGAAACATCGGAAATGAGGTGAGCTTACACCTCTCTCCCTTGGTTCTAGATCTGTAGTTATCTAGGCGAGATGTCGACTCAAAAGAGTCTATACTTGCGAGATGGTGATTTCTCTAGGAAGAGGCCGTCCTAGGGCTTCTGCTCTAGGGCTAGTTGTATATTCAACCTCTCCAACCTTCTATGTAAAGATGGGGGATGGTTTAGTGAAGAGTAAATGCCTCATGAGGGTGAATAATGGAGGAGGAATTTCTGATGTGATTTTGGATGACCGACTCGAGGAGGAAGATGAACCGATTCCGTTCATTCCTCTTTAAGATGCGTGTAGAATCGGTGTTCTGCGCACAACGATCTCCTTGGTCATTTTTTGATGTGATAGTTCCAGAGCTGGGCTTTTGACTAAACACGAAGGTTGAAGCCCTCGAAAATACCTTTCCAACGAGTGGTTGCACGCCTTCATGCGAAGTCTGTAGCCACGGGAATGTGTGGACGAATATAACATCCGATAAATCTTGCATGCAGAAATTGTGTTTTGTACGCAGCAGATTTCAAGGTTGATTTCAAGTATGATACCTTTGAATCTGGGATGTGGTCTGAACATAAACGTTGTAGCTCATGGAAAGACCTTTCCATCGAGGTGTTACATTCCTTCACCAGATTCCTGTAGCTCCAGGAATCGCCGGTTAAAGTTGCTGTCCAGATTTATTCTGCACTTAAATTCTGGATTTTTATATAATATGGATTTGTATTCGGTGGAATCGATGTTGCAAACTGACTCAAGATTTTGGTGAACTATTTTATGTTAACCACCGTGGTGCTATAAATGATGAAGATTATTAATTGGATTTCATATAACTGAATTGAGAAGCAAGCTTACTTAAATGAAATGACTAGATGGAAATTGGTAGATTATTATTTATGCGCATCATGCTTGTAATATGTTGAAATCATTTGGAATGATAAATAGAAGGATGAACCATGGTCATGAGTATGTATGATGGTTAGAATGAAATGTAGTAGTCCAATTCTTATAGTGTAGTCTCCCTACGGGTAGTATTGTGGATGGATGTAAGTGCGGCGTTGGCCGTCACTAGTTGAGTTAATGTCGAAATGAGGTATAGATGGACGGTTGGGTTTGGTCCTCGGTGTTCACGTCCCGGGGCTCCTTCCGTGCCGAGTGGATGGTTGGGTTGTGTCCTCATGCTTACTTCCGAGGCGCCTTCCATGCCACGGTGTTGTGGAATTTGTATGTGGTGTGAGTCGACACTTAGTGTCGTAATCCTGGGTTAAGGATAGTGTGGCAGGTCTACGGGCTCGCCGATAGTCACGCCGACGGGAGTTGACAGTTAGAATTTGGGCGGTTGGGCTTGGTCCTCGGTGTCTACGTCCTCGGGTGCCTTCCGTGCCAGGTGAACGGTTGGGCTTGGTCCTCGTGCTTACTTCCGAGGCTCCTTTTGGGTCAATCAAGGTTAGTTCGGGGCTTGGTCCTCGGTGCACATCTACCCGAGGCTCCTGCTTGGCATAGTACGCATGTGCTCCGCTGTTTTGTTCTTAGCGTTGAGGTGTACGGAGGCCTAGGTGAAGTAGTGTGGATTCCCGCCTAGTAGTAGAGATGCCCGGTCTACTATCACCGCCTGGCCACGGCGGCTGATGCCTGAGAGGTTAGCTACCTGCTCGAATAGTGGGAACTATAGTCTGTGTCGACATAGCAATTGCATGTTTGTGATCATGGGTGAGTCATTTCATAGCATACATATCATTACATAACATTGCACAAAAAAGACCCTCATCGTATAAGTTTGTATGGCCACTCTTATACGATTAGTTACTTTTATGTAACCCGATCCTTAACTTATAAGCTTGTATGGACATCCTTATAAGTTAAGTTACTTTCCTGCTGTAGTTACTTGTACTAGTTGATTTACTAATTGCTCAAGTAGAACTGCTCGTTTGTAATATTGTTATTCAAGTAGGACTGCAAGTTTAAAATGTTGTTAATCATTGTACCATTACCACATGCTTGTACTTGCTTTACTACTTGTATTATACTTGTACCCTTATTCCTTTCTCCGCCCGGTACCGAGGAGTCGTCGGGGGAGCAGATGTGAAGCAACTTAGTCTTTTCAACTAACAGTTGCTACGTCTTCCTTTTTAGGAGGTCACCCCGCAGGTAGAGCAGCCGCAGACTTTGCAGCAGGACATCCAGGCCAAAATGACAGGGCCTGATGTGACGGTGCCATCGATACCGTCAGTTACGGATGTGAGTGTTGTGAGATTTTGATGTAGCCCGTTTGGGAAATTTTATAGTTGTACTCTGATATTGAAGAAGCATGTTTTAGCTTCTCTTATTTGATGTATTTGGACATATATGCTTAGTGTGTATTTGACTTCTTGCTTGTATTATGGTTGGGTTGGCATATTTATATTGATATTGGTTATAGCCGACGGAATAGGCGTCTTGTGGTACAGGTTAGCCCGTGTGCTAATGCTACCGCAAGGCGGCTATTCTGGCCATAAGACCCCTCTTCGTGTCGTGTTTTGGGATCCAGGACTAGGGGGCTTATATTGGACATGATTGATATCTATGCTCCCGCTTGAGGGGGAGTATTGCAGTATGGAGGTCGGGCGGTTTGTTGCTGTTCGAAGGTCGGGCGGTCTGGCAGTTTATCCTAGCCGGCTTGTCTGCCACGCTGTTTCTGTTTGGCATCCCAGTGGTCTGTAGGTTTGTCTCAGACGACTTCGAGACCGAGCGGTCTAGCGGTCTCCTGTGGCGGCTTGTGCTCTGTGGCGCTTATTCTCTCCTACTATCGGTTGTCGGGCGGTTAGCCAGCTTGTCTAACTGTGCGACATGTTCGGTTTGTCTTTTTGTAAAGCTGCATATACTTGTAAATTTTTAGTCCCACATTGCTTATTTGTAATCTCTCTCATCTCCTCCATTCTATAAAAGGGAGGCTATACCTTAGTAATAGATACCTTTTTTGGATAATAAAGTTTTTGTTACTCCAAATTTTCGGTATACCTTTTTCTGTTCACACAACATTCATCCCCGACACATTACCTTAGCTATTGGTCGGTGCACGTTGGGGTTTCTCCATCGGCATAGTGCCTTTTGCCGTGGTTTGTGCGCATTGTGGACCTTTTTCCCCGGCACCGTACTCTTTCCTGTTGAGCTGATCAGTCTCATTTAAAATTATGAATAACATGAATAATAAAGAAAGATGAATGTATAATCTTTTGATGTTTGACACTTTGCTCTGTCCAACAATTGTGATTAGCCTTTCTTGCTCAGCTAGATTTACTGTTTTGTTTTTGTTACTCTGCTACTGACCTTTTATTGCAGTCTTCTTGAAGATTTTCATTCACCTTGAGATTTGTTTTGTTTACCTTTACTTTTTGCATCACTTGTAACTTGCTTCTGAGCTATTCTTCTTTTGAATGTCTTAGGTCCAGAGCAGTAGTAGGTTTAACTGACAGAGTTATGCTTCTAGTGTTGCGAGTTGCTGCAGCCGTTTGTTTCCACCTCAGAGCATTGAGGTAGTTGTCTTTGTTTAGACTTCTCATATTTTCCTATGGGTTCATGTCAGTTGTTGGCGCCCATAGTCTTAGACTTTTTTGTATTAGACTACTTACTGCTTTTACTGCAGTTACATTCGATAGTTTGATACTTGCTCTCTCGGAAGGATTTATGTTATGATGCATATAGTTACTATTAAGTATACAAAACTGCATTCTGGATTATTGACGTGACATAACTTTTTAACTGCAAAACTTATTACTTTTAAGCTCTATAAAAGTATTTTTTTATTTATATTAAATTTAGAAGTCATATCATCATTACATTATGCTAGGCTTTCAATCTCATATATGATAGCAAATGAATCAAACTAAGTATTTTTTGCTGCGTAAACTTATATATTTTCTCACTTATGGACTAGTGATCCACCCGACCGAGGAACACAGCCAGTAAACTCAAAGAACTTATATGTATTTTTAAACATAATTTCATAAGTCTTTTACATAAAGTAAATCTGAGGACGAGTCGCCTGAGCATCTGTAGTTGTCCCCTGCACGGCGTGGCATCACGACGCATATTTTCTCTTACTCTGACGTATCATTTAATACAGAGAAAATGCGGGTTGTGACTGTTGGTATCAGAGGGAGGTTTTGCAAGAGTGTTGGTTAGTTTGGCAAGCCTATCGAACAACTTTCCCTTAAGCGAAACTCTATTTGTATCATTTCATTACATAGACACACCGATATGTCATCAGTAGATCTTGATGCAAGTATGAACACTATGCTCATAGCATGATAATAAGTATACTGGGCATATTATGTAGTATGAGATGCATAATATGTGTTTGTATATGGATCCACCATAGGTGGCAACATGTGACAGTTATGTAGTATGGGATGCATAACCATCATCACATGGATGTCTATTAACACATTTTAGTTTTTTCCTTACATACAATATTATGTAATATGAGATGCATATCATTGTATTTGTACGCCTCTCATAACATGCACTTAGACCTTTTTAGAATGCATAGCACTGCATACATAACATACCATCGCATAAGCGCACATGCCAAGTTAAAGATCTACATGATGACATATGTACACCCATGATTTGAAATGAAATTTAAACATTCATGCATTCATATTATAGGCACAAGTTAGAAGCATAACATCATTTCATGATTTCTTAGAGCAAGGTAACAAGAAGAGCAAGTATCTGTTCGTTCCCGATCTGATTTGAGTCCATTTGTTTCAGATCTGATCTGGGTTAGTATATTCGAGTTTACTAGCTTAGGTGTCTTAATCTAGGTCATTGATAATTTGTTTGTTCGTATTTGTAGAATATGACCCCGAAACAGTTTTGCTAAGGTAATATCTTCCCAGTTTGTGATGTCTTAGGCAAGGTTTTAACTAGATATCCATTGTTCTGTAGAAATGTTGGCTAAATGCGTTGCGACGAGGTGGACTCCACAGTCGGAGGGTGAGTCTTCTGGTGCCTAGAGTGAATTTGTGATTGAAGGACTATGATAGAGTAATGAAACCCTGACAAGGCAGATGGTGGACATGCAATCACAGATACAATCGTTGTTGTTTGTCGTCGTCAGGCAACAGACTAGAGAGTAAGACCCTGATGTCGGTCAAACTGTTCTTACTACTCCTGCTGCTCTAGTCCTGCCGCTAAAGATGAATTTTATTTCTCACTTCAAACGACCAGGAATTCCTACATATGATGGTTGGGCAGACTTCATTGCGTTGGATGACTGGATCATCACCATTGAAGAAATGTTTTGTTATTCTGGCATTTCCTTCGATTAGAATATGATGATTGCGGCGTACCAGCTCAAAAGACTTGCGAAGAGTTTGTGGATTAGAGAAAAGACGAATCTTACTAATGTGTGCTCTTGGGATGCGTTCAAGAGTATGTTATAGAAGATTTTTTAGCCATCGGTCGAGCAAGACAGTTTGATGAACAACTTTTTACACCTGAAGCAGAGGCAACTCACTGTTAGTGAGTACATGATCGAGTTTAGCAAGCTCAATTGTTTCACCCCAGATCTGGTAGCGTGCGAAGAAGGCAGAGTAAAACGCTTCCTTGGTGGTCTGAGGTATGACATCCAACAGTTGGCTAGCACATACAAATTGGAGACCTTTGTAGAAGTAGTATAAGGAGCCTTGAAGGTTGAGGTGATAGATAATGCGAACAATCAGGGATTGCATGCAAAAGAAGGATATGAGGAAACTTGATGATGGTGGAAGTACTAGGGCATCTGGCCCTACAATGAAGAAGGATCCAAGGAAAGCGTTTAGCTTCTGTGGTAAGCCAGTCCACCCTTTTGAGAAGTGATTTAAGAGACTGGATGTGCAGAAATATTCTCAGGTACACGCGATCCAGGATCCACCAAAGGGAGGCCCTGTCTATACTTATTGTTAGAAGAGTGGGCACGATGCGGCCCGTTATCGAAAGAAGGCTGGAGCTTGTTTTCTCTGCGGCAAAAAATGACACATGAGGGATAATTGCCGGTAGAGCCAACCTGTGCTGCATGCAGTTTCGTTGCAGACTCTACCGCCGCCCCGCCTCACATGGACTAGGGAAAAGGAAAGTAGAATGTGCTGACCATGGAGAAAGCCCAATCATAGACTCAAGTGATCTCAGGTTAGTCTTCGACTCAGCTAGTAATCTCTTATGGTAGATTTATGGTTGCTGCATTTTAGTTGCGAGCGCAATATGTTTAGGTGAATTTAAGGTGAAGAATAAGTGGTCGCCCATCCTGTTCGATTCAGGTGCTACTCACTCCTTTGTGGCAAGGAGTTTTGTAGATCGACATCGATGGGTTCTCGTCTAGTTAGACACTTCCTTGAATGTCAAATTCCCTTAAGTAGAGCTGGTGATGTCATGTCAGGTTATCCAAAAATGCCCCATCTTCCTAGGTGGTTTTCTAGCCTTTGCAGATTTGAAGTTGTTAGACTTGGAAGACTTCCATGTGATTTTGGGCATAGACTGGCTGTACAGCTATGATGTCATTATTCAGTGCAAGCACATGTGGTTCTACTTCAAAGGAGACAAAGGCCAGCCCATGAGTGTGTATGGTTTTCCGCATCAGGAATCTCCAATCATTTCTGCGGTACGTGCTCGTAAATTTCTAGAGTCTGGCTGCGATTCTTTCCTTGTCTCCGTTTTTGTTCTAGAAGCTACACCTGTTGTGCCTCGGGTTGATGACATTTCTATGGTGCGTGAGTTTCCGGATGTCTCTCATGTTAGTCTTCCTAGACTTCCTCCTGAGAGAGAAGTGGAGTTCGTCATAAACCTTAATCCAGATACTCGCCCAATTGCAAAAGCACTGTACTGCATGGCGTTGCATGATTAAGAGGAGCTGCGTACTCAACTGGATGCATTATTACAGTATGGTTTTATTAGACCCAGTTCTTCCCCCTAGGGTGCACCAGTTCTCTTCGTGAAGAAAAAGGATGGAACGATGAGGTTGTGCATAGATTATCGAGAGCTAAACATGGTGACCATCAAGAATAGATATTTGTTGCTTAGGATTGATGATTTGTTTTACCAGTTGTGAGGTAGTTTCGTGTTATCTAAGATTGACCTTCGTTAGGGCTACTATTAGTTAAGAATCTGTGATTTAGATGTTCCACAAACTGCTTTTCATTCCCTATATGGTCATTTTGAATTTCTGGTGATGTGGTTTGGATTAATGAATGCACCGTCAGCTTTTATGGACATGATGAACAGGGTGTTGAAGGATTTTCTGTAAACGTTCGTGGTTGTATTCACTGACGATGTCCTGGTATATTCCTGAAATGTAGAAGAGTACGCCTTGCACTTGTGCTTGGTCTTGGCCACTCTGAGGGAACACAAGCTATATGCGAAGCATAACAAGTGCGAGTTCTGGTTGTCTTAATTGTCATTCCTAGGACACATTATAGGCAAGGATAGTATCTCAGTGGATCCCACAAAGATAGACACAGTCTTGGATTGGAAGAGACCTAGATCGCCTAAGGAGATAAGGAAATTTTTAGGGTTGGCAGATTACTACAGAAGATTTGTGAAAGGATTCTCCGTGCTTTCTACATCATTGACCAGACTTACGCAAAAGAGCGCAGCATTTGTTTGGAGTGATGCCTATGAGGATACTTTTCAAGAGCTCAAGCGGAGACTATGTTCTGCTATAGTTTTGGCATTGCCGATGAAAGGAGTAGAGTTTGCTGTCTATGTGGATGCCTCGCTAGTTGGACTCGGTTGCGTGTTGATGCAGGTCATCAAGGTGATTCCGTATGGATCGAGACAACTGAATGTCCATGAAAGGAATTATCCTACGCAAGGCTTGGAATTTGCTGCCGTCATTTATGCCTTGAAGTTGTGGAGAAATCTTCTGTATGGAGTGCCATGCAAAATTTACACGGACCACAAAAGTTTGAAATATGTCTTCACTCAGAAGGAGTTGAATTTATGCCAGCGTTGATTGTTAGAATATGTTGCGGACTATAAAGTCAATATCCTTTATCATCCCGCCGAGGCTAACGTGTAGCGAATTCCTTGAGCCGAAAGCCCGCTCATATCTTTAAACTCTCGGTGCAAGATCTTGTAGAGGACTTTTTGCTCGTGGACATAACCAAAGGGAATAGCGGTTTGCCAAGTAGCTTAGAGGTGGAAGAGCCTTCGTGGATTACTCTCACTATGCTACATCAAAAAGGCGATTCTGATTTGCAGCACCTCTGCAGTATGACTGAAAAAGGGGAATTACCTGACTTTTCAATTGATGACATTGGTACCCTAAAGTACCATGACAGATATTGTATTCCCGCTGTTGTGGACATCCGAGCAAGAATATGCAGTGATGCGCATGTTTCAAGTGTTTCTCATCATCCTGGTTGTACAAAAATGTACAGAGATTTGAAGTACATTGTTTGGTGGTCAGGTATGATGAATGACATCGCAAGATTTGTATCTGAATGTTATACCTGCCAGCATGTCAAAGCTGATCATAGAAGGCCGGGTGGTAAGTTAACGTCTTTAGATATACCGACTTGGAAATGGGGAGTTTATCCATGGATTTCATAACCAGTTTGCCGATATCTGCACGAGGGCATGATGCAGTGTTGGATATCGTGGACAGAGTAACCAAGTGTTCCCACTTTGTGCCTTTCAAAATTGATTATTTTATGGAAAAGATAAATGAGCTTTATCTGGACGAAGTCATCAGGTTGCATGGTGTGCCTACGAGTATAGTGTCAGATAGTGATTCCCATGTCATGTCTCGTTTCTGGCAAAGTTTGCAAGAAGCTCTGGTACTGACCTTAGGTATTCTACTACCTATCATCATCAAACGAATGGTCATATAGAGAGAGTGAATAAGATCTTATTGGATATGATTATATGCAATATTCTGGACCATGGTGGGGCTTGGGATAAATGCCTCAGACTAATGGAGTTCCCATACAATGACAGCGATCATGAGAGTTTATAGATGGCGCCCTTTGAACCTTTATATGGAAGGCATTGTCGAACTCCCCTGTTTTGGGTAGAAGTTGGTGAGAAGCCTTTTCTCAGTCCAAAAGCGTTGGAATATATGAGCATTTCAGTGACGCATATTCGTGAAAATCTGAGGTTGGCTCCGGAGTAATATGAAAAGTATGTAAATCAGCGCAGAGTTGTTATGGAATTTGTAGTTGGGGATATGGTATTTCTGAAGGTCTCTCCATTGCCAGCTGTTACGAGATTTGGAAGGAACCATAAGCTAGATCCTAGGTATGTGGGACGTTTTCAGATTCTGGAGCGCATCAGATTTTTTGCCTATAGAATGGAATTACCTGATTATTTCCCTGGTGTTCACGACGTGTTTCACGTGAGCCAGTTGCAAAAGTGCATTCGTAGTGATCGGCATGTCCTAGACTCAGTACCCTAGTTGCAGCCTAATCTCTCGTATGTCGAAGTGCCTATCTGTATTCTGGAGATGCAAGATCGTGTGCAAAGAAAGAAGAGAATTCTGATGGTTAAGGTTCTCTGGCGCAATCAGGATGCTGGAGGTGTAACTTGGGAATTGGATTCCGCATTGAGAGAATCTCATCCTTAGCTGTTATCCTAGCCATCCCTGGTTAGTATTATTCTTTAATGAATTCTTCTATCATGTCTCTCCCTCTACCCTCTTGTTTCGTTTCGTGTTGCAAGTTTCGGGATGAAACTTCATTTTTGGAGGGGTGACTGTAACGCACCTAATATTCCGACAATTATTTAATCCTCTTGTTGACGTCATAATGACGTAAAGGGCGTTACGTTAACATGGTGTTGACGGCATGTCTCCGTTTCTGCGTTTTCGTGTCTGTTCGGTCGGGGAGGCCAAATTCGTGAATTCTTGTCGAAAATGGAAAATTTCACGTGAGAAATTAAATTAATTAATTTTTGACATGCTCCTCAAGTTTCTTTGTGATCTCAGCGATATTCGAGTCTCGGCGAATTTCTGAAGTTTTGTAGAATTTATGTTTGTCGTAGACTTTGAAAATTTATATCTCGAGAACGGCACGTCGGAATTTCGTTCCGTCTTCGCTGTTGGATTCGTAGCGTCAGTATTCGCCTACGGAGCGAATTTTGTTTAATTCGGCGCCCCTTTGGGTGTCCGTTGAATTCGTATTTTCTTGTTCAAAAATATAAAAATATGATTATTATAATACTAAAGCACTATTAAAAAATAAAAAGTACTATTCATTACTAAAGTTTTATCAAGGGTATATTTGAAAAATTCACTATTCACAAGGAGAAAAAGACACTGTTCATGCAAATATTTATTGGGTAGTATTCATTCTTCTCGAGTCCTTCTCGGTAAGCCTGATCATTCTTCTCAAGTACTTCTCAATAGGCCGGAAAATAGTACTCGAGAACTCAAAGCCTTCCCGGGAGATCATATTTATAGTACTCAAGAACTTTAAATTTTTTCTCGAGAAATCCCTGCCCCCTTCTCGAGAAGTCCTATGCTGCACTCGAGAAATTCGAAATTCGTCCCGAGAAATCCGTTTCAGCCTATTTTCAGGCGTCATTTTGAGGGTCAAAATGTTGTCATATGGAAAAAATGGTTAACATGTATTTTGTTCATCTTGATAGGATCTACAACTTCCGTGTTGATCACTTTTTGATTCAGAGTAATATTTAGCCTCTATTTTGCATTTTTCGCGCACCCGCACTTGAATTGCCCGCCGCCTTCCTATTTAGACAAAAGAATATATATATATATATATATATATATATATATATATATATATATATATATATATATATATATATATATATATATATATATATATATATATATATATATCTTATTCGTAAGGATAAATAGAACAACTTCATCTTCTTCCTTAAATGTAGATAGAACCAGAGAGCGAGAGTGATGTCGAGGGTTCTTAGTTCATGAAGCTTTGGATCGCCGCCGTCGGAGCTACGGTGCTCGGAATCACAAAACGGGCATAGATCCGGAAAGCTCTCGCCGATATCTTCACGATCGTGATAAGTATTTCTCATTTCGTGAAAGTTTTTCGTTAAGGTGTTCGGCCCTAACCTCTCTTTTGCCCAAATCCTTGTATATTCCGCTTCCCCGCGCCTTCTTTTGGCTAGATCCACGACATAGAGTAAATTAGAATACCGATTGGAGTAGAAACCGAGGCAAGTGGTGTTCTTGTTCTCCCTCTTGCTCTTTTTCTTCTAAAGTTTTGTCATATTTTGTGAGTTTGACATGTTTAAATTTCCTAAAAACTTCTCTTTAATTTTGATCATTGCGACACCTTGTGCATTGCGACACCTTGTGCATCACGTTGTTCTGATCGCGTAGCTCCTTTCTTAATCCTTGCAATGTCCATATACAGTCCAAGTCGTTTGTTAACCCTCTTTGAATTCTCGTCAGGTAATTCCTAGTTGGTAAGTGTCCTTTCGATGTGTTATTCTCATTAAGAGTCGATTTATAGTCTGTTGACCGTTAGTCTATGATGAATAAAAGAAACTCTGCGTGTATAATTATGTAACTAAAGAAAACTCTGATGGTCTATGCGCGTTGGGGTTTCTCCCTCGGCACAGTGCCTTATGGCTGAGTCCATGCGCGTTGTGGTCCTTCATCCATGACACATTACCTTAGCTATTAGTCTGTGTGCATTTGGATTTCTCCCTTGGCATGGTGCCTTTTTGCTGGGTTTGTGCGTGTTGTAGACCTTTTTCCCCGGTACAGTACTCTTTCCTATTGATCTGATCAGTATCATTTAAAATGATTAATAACACGAATAATAAATAAAGATGAATGTATGAACTTCTGATGTTTGACACTCTGTTTTGTCTAGATGTTGTGATTAGCCTTTCTTGCTCAGCAAGATTTGCTGTTTTGTTCCTGCTGCTCTGCTATTGACCTTTTGTTGCAGTCGTCTTGTACATTTTTGTTCACCTTGAGGTTTGTTTGGTCTACCTTTACTTTTTGCACCACTTGTAGCTTGCTTCTGAGGTGTTTTTCTTTTGAATCACTTAGGTCTAGAGCAGTAGTAGGTTTAACTGACAGAGTTGTTCTTATGGTGCTGCGAGTTGCTACGGCCATTTGTTTCCACCTCAGAGCATTGAGGTAGTTGTCTTTGTTTAGACTTGTCAGATTTTCCTATGAGTTTGTGTCAGAATTTTGGCGCCTATAGTACTTAGACTTTTTTGTGTTAGACTACATGGTGCTTTTACTGTGGTTACTTTCGATAGTTTGATACTTGCTCACTGGGAAGGATTTATGTTAGGATGCATATAGTTACTTTTAAGTATACAAAACTGCATTCTGGATTATTGACATGACATAACTTTTTAACTGCAAAACTTACTACTTTTAAGCTCTGTAAAAGTCTCTTTTTTATTTATATAAAATTTAGAAGTCACATCATCATTGCATTATATTAGGCTTTCATTCTCATATAGGATAACAAATGAATCAAACTAAGTACTTTCCGCTGCGTAAACTTATATATTTTCTCACCTATATACTAATGATCCACCCGACCGAGGGACGCAGTCAGCAAACTCAAAGAACTTATATCTATTTTTAAACTTAATTTTATAATTCTTGTACATAAATATATGTGAGGACAAGTCACCTGAGCGTCTGCAGTTGTCCTCTGCATGGCGTGACATCACGATGCGTATTTTCTCTTACTCTGACGTATCATTTAATACGGAGAAAATTTGGGTTGTGACAGATACGACCCTGTTGCCTTTAGAATGTATCCTGGAAGAGGTAGCCCTTGATGGCTTAGGGATAACCCTCTCCCATCTTCCAAATAAAGCAGAAGTTAGCCTTCTCGAAGTATTGATAAATATGGTCTGGGAGACAAATAATTCTGCGCATTTGGCCTACAAGAAGATGCCCAAAATCCTATCATATCCTACATCCTTCTAATTCAACTTTTTCTTAATAAAATCAAACAAACTTCCTCCCCGGTTAACTGACTATTGATTCACCAAGGCACTGATCAACAAGAATTGTGCCTGGTTATGTAGTCCTGAGTAGTATGCTTGCCCAAGATTACCTTGCCCACAACATCAGCCAAAAATGTATATTGAACTGAGAGATTTTTCTTCTGCAAATGATTAGGGTTTCCCTGGGAGTGACCCATCCTTTCTAACATTTCATCAAACTCAGAGCTAGATAGTTCTATTTCATCTTCTCCATTAATAAAGCCAAAAACTTCAGTAATAATGACAGGTGTGAGAGGAACCTGTTGTCCAGATATTGATACAAGGATTGCGGAGGAGTCAGGAGTCCATGCAGTAAAGACCCATTCCTTTATCTCCGATACAGGAAGATTTATCCAGGTAGTCATGAACTTCCTTAGTTGTTGAGCCTCAAACAACTATAGAATGTCTTTGAATATCTGGTCAGAATGGTTGAAGGAATCAATATCAATGTCAAAACTGGCATCAAATTCATTCCCGGAGAGAATCGCCGCAGAAATCGCCATTGTTTTCCAGCAAAGAGAAAAATCAAGTTCAAGAGAACTGGAAAGCGCGAGATGGAGTTCGATGAAAACCTAATTATAAGTTTTCAAAAGATGAAAAGATGAACTCCGTCCAACGAAAAATAAAAAACTTTGAACTCAGTTAGATAAAAAATCTCGCAAAGAAGTAATAGCGTCGATCTAAGTTTGAAGGGAAGAAACATTTCGTCATTATCTGTTTGACGAAAAAATTTCTGAAACATCCTTCATCGATCTCCGTTCGACGAAAAGTTTCACAAAGGAAGGTTCATTGATTTCTATTCGACGAACACTCCACGAAGAGTTCACAGTTCGTCGATCTCCATTCGACGAAAAATGGACAATTCGTCAACCACAGACAAAAATCAAATTAAAGATTTTCCATTAATCATACCTAGCTGATTTAGGAAGAACATATGTTTCTTTTCATCTAAGGGTTTGGTGAAAATATCTGCCCTTTGTACATCGGTAGAGATGAAGACAAGATTAATTTTATTTTTGTCCACATTATCTCTAATGAAATGATGCCTTATCGCTATATGCTTGGTCCTAATATGATGCACTGGATTTTGTACAATTGAAACTACCATGGTATTATCACAAAATATGGTTGAATTATTTAAGTTGAAACCATAATGCAGAAGTTTGTTTTGAATACCACAAAATCTGTGAACAGCAACAACTTGCTGCTTTGTATTCATCTTCAGCAGTTGAAGTTAACACAGATGTTTGCTTTTGCAAAAACCAGGACACAAGCCTATCATCAAGTAACTGACAAGTTCCTGATGTTCTTTTTCTATCAACTCTATGTCCAACAAAGTCAACATCTGATAATCCAGTTAATTCAAATTATGACTCAGTAGGATACAAGAGTCCTAGATTAGGACAACCCTTTATATATCTTAAAATCCCATTTAATTAAATATGGTGAGAATCCTTAGGACTTACTTGTAATCTAGCGCATATACAAGTAGCCAACATAATATCAGGCCTACTAGCTGTAAGATACAATAAGGACACAACAATAGCCCCATATGTTTTCTGATCAACTGGATTGCTCTGTTCATCAGAATCAAAAACATCATTGGAGGGCATGGATGTTTTCATAGCTGAGGCATATGACATCCCAAATCTTTTAAGTAGCTCTTTAGCATATTTAGATTGGGATATAAAGATACCATAAGTGGTTTGCTTCGCTTAAAGACCAAGAAGGTAGGATAGTTCACCCATGCTACTCATTTCAAACTTTGAATGCATTAGGTCAGAAAATCTTTTGCATAGTTTAGAATCAGTAAAACCAAAGATTATATCATATATATATATATATTTACACTAGCAAAATTTTAGATTTATGATGTCTAATAAATAAAGTCCTATCTGCAATGCCTCTAATGAACTTATGCTCTAAAAGAAAACTAGCTAAGGTCTCATACCAAGCTCTTTGAGATTGCTTTAGACCATAAAGGCTTTATGCAGCTTAAAAATATAAGAGGGATGAGTTGAAGAAATAAAACATAGAGGTTGTTCAATATATACTTACTCTTTAAGTTCTACATTTAGAAAGACACTTTTTACATCCATATGATATACTTTGAAGTTCTAGAATGCAGCATAAGCAAGAAAGATAATGATAGCTTCAAGTCTTGCAATAGGAGCAAAGGTTTGATCATAATCAATGCCTTCTTCCTATGAATATCCATGGGCTACCAGCCTAGCTTTGTTTCTTACTATTACTCCTTGTGCAACCAACTTGTTCCTGAAGACTCCATTTTTTTTCAATGACTGGGTAGCCTTTGGGTCTTGGAACTAAATCCCAATCTCTACACCTCTTAAATTGATTGAGCTCCTCTTGCATTGAAATAATCCATTGGGGATCTTACTCTGCGTATTTAATGGATTGAGGCTCTATTTGAGAAATTAAACTAAGCATGCATCTGATCTTGGTTGAGTTGATGCCTTGTTTGCACACCAACTAATATGTCTCCAATCATTTGTGATATAGGGTGATCTCTAAGTGTGACAAGATTAGGAGGTGGAGTTGATACATTAACAGCTAGTGGAGTTAATTCCTCTTGTGGAATTACATTTACTGTTGTTGGTTCAATAATTTCAACATAATTTTCATCACTTTCTTCAACGATATGTGGAGAGGGATGCAAAGTAACCTCTTATTTAAGGTTTAAATCATCCAACTTCTCATACAGATAGGGAACCCGCAATGAGTATATGGTAGAAATTTCGTTCTCCTTGAAAAACAAGTTAGTCTCAACAAAAGTTACATGAATAGATTCTTCCATTTTTAGGGTTAATTTATTAAAAACCCTAGAAGCCTTGCTGACTTGGGAATATCTAAGGAAAATTCTCTCTGCAGCTTTGGCTTCAAATTTCCTTAAATGTTTCTTGTTATTATTATGAATATAACACTTGCATACAAAGACTTTAAAATATCTACTTTAGGTTTCTTCCATTGAAGTAATTCATAGGCGGTCTTACCCTTAACTTATGAATTAGACTTCTATTCAGAACATAATTTGTTGTGCTTACTGCCTCTGCCCAAAAGGATAGGGGCAAGTTAGCATCTGTAAGTAATGTCCCAAAAAATTCAATTAGGGTTCTATTTTTCCTTTCAGCTACCCCATTTTGTTGAGGGGTTCTAGGAGCAAAAAAGTAATGTCTGATACCTTCTTTCTCACAGAATTCTTTCATCAGAAGAGATTCAAACTAGTTGCCATGATTACTTCTGATCAATGCAACCTGAGTATAGTACTCAATCTTGATGCTCTTAAGAAAGTCTGTAAGAAATTTGAAGTTATCTAACTTGTTTCTCAAAAAGAAAACCCAAGTGAATTTTGAGAAGTCATCTACAACAACTAAATGTAAGATTTCCCTCGCAGACTTTATACTGCAATAGGTCCAAAAAGGTCTATATGTAACAAGTATGAAATTCTGGGTGAATAACTTTTAGATATGGATTTAAAACTCTTTTTAGTTTGCTTGTTTAATTGACAAGCCCTGTAGAGTCCTTCCTTCTTATAAGAACTAGAAGGTAGTCCCCTAACAAGGTTGTCCATAGATAATTTGACAATATTCCTAAGATTTACATGACCCAATCTCTTATGACCATAATTCGTTGGTTGAACTAATTTAATTAAATAAATAAATTTCTGAATTAGCAGATCTAAAATTTACTATATATATGTTGCCTTGTCTAATTCCAGTTAAAACATATTTGTTGTCACTAGAGGTAATAATGCAAGAAGAATTGATTGAATGATACCTGATAACCTTCATCACATAATTGACTTATGGATATTAGGTTATGCTTGAGACCACTTACATAAGCTACCTTCCTGAAGGTAACTATTCCTACTTTGATATTTCCATAGCCTTCTATTTGTCCACAGTTAGAGTATCCAAATATTACTTTTGGTCCAATCTTTGACTTGAAGTCTGTTAGATTTGCTCTACTTCCAGTCATATGTTTAGAGAACCTACTATACAGATACCATTGTTCCTCTGTGGTAGTATAGTTCTTCACCTGCAAAAGAATAAGTTAGGTGTTCTTGACCCAGGTAACCTTGGTTCCTTGATTTCTTTCAAACTTGTAACTAGAAATATAAAAAAATTCAGGCTGATCATTATAACCTAGTGGATGAAATCTCCTACGAGGAATGATCCACTGGGTAAAAAGATTAATAAAAATTTTAACTTGATTAAAAGTTTTAAAAGAATTAAAGTTTCTGTTAAAAAAATCTGTGTTCGACGAATTAAGATAAGTTTGTCGATCTTCATTCGACGAATGAGGATGAGTTCATCGAACTCTGTTCATATAATGAAAATATTCATTCTCTGCGCCCCACGTTCGTCGATTGTGGTTCGACGAACCATATTGAGATCATCGAGCGTAGTTAGTAGAATAATTATACTGAAAAGATGGTTTCATAGTTAGTCGATCAGAGTTCGATGAATAATGGTTATTTCATCGGGCTCGGTTCGATGAATTATGTTGAACAAATTTTTTATGAAGATTTTTTTTTTATTTTGTTTAGTCTTGTGAAAAACTTCTGTTTCTTTATTTACATCTTCTAATTTTTCTTTTCTTTTTTCAGAAACAAACTTTACAGGAGTAGATAATATGTTTTTTTGTAACACTGGAGGCTGACTACATGAAGCTCACAAGCTCAGTTTGCAATTTAGCCTGGAATTTATTGTACTTGTGATATTCATAAGGTTGATACTTCTCTCATTAAGGGATTCTTCAAACTCCTTAGCCTCAAATAATTTAGTTTTAAGGATATTATTTGTTCTGAAGCATTGTCTTAATCATCTTTAAGTTTAATATTTTCAAAAAATAAATTATAATATTCAATTAATTTTTCTCTGAGAAGTTTGATTTCCTTCTCAGATTTGATTAAATCATTACATAATAGTTTAAATTCAGTTTTGAATTGTTCTAAAGTAAAATCAAAATAAGAAATTACCTGGTCTTCCTTCTGATTCTGATTTAGCTTCAGAGATTTCAGCTTCAGAGTGGCTGCATGATGCATTGATTGCCATTAAGCAGACCTCTCCGGCCTGCTTCTTCTTTATCCTCACTGGAGCTGGATGAAGATTCATCCTTAGATTCACTCCATGTTTCAGCAACAAATCCACTCTCCTTCTTCTTGTGTTTGCTGGAGGAGGGTTTGTGAGTATACTTCTTAGAGTGCTTCTCCTTCTTCCTCTCTTTCTTCTGGTTCTCTGGACATTCTGGAAGTGTATGTCCACCTTTACTGAACCCATAACAGACAATCTCTTTAGTAGGAGTCTTGTCATACCTTGGTTTATCATTATTTCTGGCTGATCTTCTCCTTAAGTCCTTCCTTGCCATCTTGTAAAATCTCTTACCCAAGAGACTCATTAGTTCTTCATTGTCTGGAATGGCTTCTACATCTTCAGTTGCTTTAAAAGTAATGTTTTGCTCTTTACTTACTGATGAAGAGGCTCTTTTTACAGCTTCTCTGGTCTTAATGAGCTACTCATAAGATTTGAGCTTTCCTAACAAGATGTCTGCAGAGATTTCATTGAGGCTTTTGGCTTCTTTGATTGGCCAGATCCTTGAATCCCATGTGCTAGGGAAACACATAATGATCTTGTCATTTATCTCTATCAATGTGATATTCTTGTCCAATGATTTCAGCTCATTGCTTATGAGGTTGAGTCTATTATACATATCAACAACTGATTCTGCTTCTTCCTTCTTTAAGTTCTCACACTGAGAGATCAGATGTGATCTCCTGTCATTTCTTCCATCTCCAGATCCTGATACCATAGTATTGAGAGAATCCCAGATTGCTTTTGCTGAAGTGCATTCAACAACTTTCTGGAATATGTCATCTGACATAGTATGGGACAAAATGTTCATTTATTTGGCATCAGGAATCCTGGCCTTCTTCTGAGCATCAGTCCACTCGAGTTGTGGTACAACTCTTGTACTTATTGTTACCACTGGTAGCGGTGGTCCTGTCAAAATAGAATTATAGATATCCTCATCAATAGAATTCATGTAAAGTCTTATCCTTGCCTTCCAAAGGGCACACTCCTTCAAATTGTATACTAGAGGTATGGTGCTTGAATACTCTTTATTTTTTGTCATGATAAACTTCTAGGTAAAGAGAAAATATATCAGATCTTATGGTTCAGGTGTTAGAGTATACAACCAAGTAACCTATCCCTTTGATACTAATTGAAAGTAAGGGACAAATTTCCTTTACACTAGAGTGGGGGGGGGGTGAATAATGTATTTTAAAATTTAATTTGTTTTTACAGTAGAGTTAACGTAGGTGATAAATAAATATATATGAAAAGGAAACAATCACAGCACACAAATAAAACAAGTAAAGGCAATTCAGACGACACAAGGAATTTATAGTGGTTCCTCAATAAATATGGGTACATCCACTCTTCTACCACCCTCTTAGGAATCCACTATAGGGTTTTGCTCAGGTTCCCTACCACCACAGGTTTTTGCTCTGGTCCCCTGTCACCAGAAGATCTATTTTTCTAAGGGAGATCTAACAACCCTTTGAGCTTTTGATCAGGTTCCCAAAAACCAATCCCAAGGTTTTTGATCAGGTGACTTGTCATCTAAAAGATTAACTTTCGAAGGGAGTTAAAACCCTGTACATAGTGAAAGAAAAATGAAAATTATTTTGTCTTATCTATCTCAAATCTCTGAGAAGACTAGTGGATTGTTGGTGATGTCAAGTCACCCCCTGAGTTGTGTAGATGATCAGGAGATGGAAGCTTTGCTTCAAAGTGCAGGCCTTCAAAGTTGATGTTGTCGTTCAGTAAAACTTTCAGACTAATATTTGATTTGTTCTCTCTTGAAGGCTTGAAGTAGATGATGAAGAACTCTGTATGTAAAAATGTATTTGTTCTTCACTTTTTTTTGTACTCTATTCTACATTCCATGACATCTGCAATTTTCTGAAGGAGTATATATATCCCAGAAGATTTCAAAGCTTTGAATTTTAAATCATTCCTTGAAATTGTTTATATAATATCTGGGAGTTGGAATGGCTCAGTTTGTCTTGAATGCATTTCCATAACTATCCCAGTAATTTGGTATGGTAATAACTCTGTGAATACCATAATTAATGCTGCCTAATAACATCTATATTCATTAGGAATATTATGCATTAATTATCAAAATATTACCTAATTGAATTAATTTGAAATTGATCTATCATTAGTTGAACTAAAAAACTGCAGAGAATTAGTCGAACAGAACCTGGAAGGAGTTAGTCGAACTCAACAAATTTTCGTCGACCTGAGCTCCAAGTTCGTCGAGCTGATAACTTTCTTTCGTCAAGCTGACCTCCAAGATCGTTGAACAGAATAATTTACTTCTTCAATCTGAACTCCAAGTTTGTCGAGCTGAACTTCAAAGCAGAGAAAGTTGTACATCGACCTCAGCTAGACTTTCATCGGTCTCAACACAGAGAAGGAACTCTGAGTTCGTCAATCTGAGAACAATAATCGTCAAACTTAGTTCAGCTTTTGTCGAACGACTTTTTCTGCATACTTTTAACTGCTTTTTCTCTAAAGTCTTCTGTCTCTTATGTATTCTGAAGGTAGGTTCCAATAATCTAACATCATGTGACTGACCTTTCCCCTGGAAACATCCTATGACCCTAGACTATATATGTTAGGTCATCTAATCAATCCTAATAGTGATCCTAGCCCAAATCTCAAGTAGGGTTCTAATAATTTGGATGTTGTAGCACCCAGTCCCGTAGTCCCAAAGGTAGTAACTGCAAGAAATATGGGTAAGATAATTGATAGAAAGCGAATGAAAATAAGGTGAATTACAATTGACCCACAGGAGATCTTTTGGTTTGTGAGGGGAGGCAATCTCGGAGGCCACCTTGTCATTTTTGGCCGCAAGCAAGTGTGGTGCAGCACTCGCCTCCCAAACCACCTTGCCCTTTGGCAGGACCTGAAGGCGAGCGCGTTGGCATGACCTTATACTAATAAGGAATGTAAAGCGAGTCAAGATACCTGAGGGATTCCGGAGTGGGATGGAGTCCGTGAGATGGACTCATCCCTGGTCAGCTCGTGCCTGACCATCTTGGCCTTCTTCACTTTTGGAGAAGATCTTGGGGCTTATCGGGCGAGCCAAGGGGCGAATGAGCCCATCAGGGTTTTGTTCTCGGCATGGATAGCGTTGCGGCAATCTTGAGATTCCTTCGAAAGCGACATCGGGTTGGAGGCGAGAATGCCGGAGAGAAAGGGGATTGGATTGGACAGGGCAAAATTCATGTTCGTGATTTGAAATTTATAGAGCTACGACGGGGCCCATGTAACGTACTCGATTTTTCGATGATTTTATTTGTGTGGGCATCGCCATATTTATGACGTCATGGCATTACTTTTAACGTCGAGTTGATGGCGAAATGCCGTTAAGGCATTTTCGCGTCCGTGCGGTCGAGTCGGCCGAGTTCTTGTTGTAATGAGAAAATATTGCATTTGGAATTTAAGTTAAGTAATTTTAGACTTGCTCGTCAAGTTTCGTCGCGATTTGAGCAATATTTGGGCCTCAGCCATTTTCCGAAGTTTTGTGGAATTTATGTTCGGCGTAAACTTTAAAAATTTATATCTCGAGAATTGCTCGTTGGATTTGGGTTTTGACTTCGCTGTTGTGTTCGTAGCGTCATTGTTCGCCTTCAATGCGAATTTCGTTTAATTCGGCCCGCGTTCGTGCCTCTGTTTTGAACTCGTGTTTACTTATTCAAAAATATATAAATATGATTATTTTAATATTGAAGTACTATTCAAAAATGAAAAGTACTATTCATTCATATAGTTTGATTTTTGGATATTTTCGCAAAAAACACTATTATCCAAGACAAAAAAAAACGTTTCATGAATTTTGTTCTGCCCTGCTTCTCGAGTGAATTCTGGCTAATCGAGTGAATTCTGGCTAGTTCTCGAGTTCTTCCCGTGCACTTCTCGAGTAATGCACTGTGCTTATCGAGTGTAATACTGTTCATGCAAAAATTAAATTTTGCGATCACTCGGGTCCTATATTTATCTACTCGAGTCCTATATTTATTTACTCGAGTCCTATATTTATCTACTCGAGACCTGCATCTGAACTACTCGAGTCCTGCCTTTATTACTCGAATCCTGCTTACCTCTCGAGTGACAGTTTCTGCTTACTCGAGTGATCTTTCAACCTCTTGAGTGCCGCTTCTTGTTACTCGAGTGCTGCTTCCAACCACTCGAGTAGCCTGTTTTCTACATCTCGAGTACCTGCAAACTTGTCTCGAGTGGTCTACAACCCTTCTCGCGTAGTCCGTTACAGTTTGCGATCGGGAGCCTTTTTTTGAGGGTCAAAACAATATCGTATAGAAAAATGGTTAACATGAAATTTGTTCGTCTCGACTAGATCTACAACTTTCATGTTGGGCACTTTTCAATTTGAATCCATCCTAAATTCTATTTTCATTTTCCGCACACCCTCTCGTAAATAGTCCGATTTTAGACAAAACGTTTTATAATTACATATATATCTTTATTATATAAATGAATATACACATTCAACAATCACACCAATATTTTGATCTCAACCGTTGGATCCAATACACTTCAAATCCTTCCCACCGTTCGATTGCAGCATATACCTAAATCTTCAATGAAGATCCCGCTGTCCTCTCCGCCAAAAGCCGCAGCCCCAAATCTCGCTGTCTTCTCCGCCGAAAGGCGCAGGCGGACCTCTTTTCTCCCGTCATGTCGCCGAAAGCAGCAGGCACGCCTCGCCATTAATCTCCCGCAACGCACACCTCGCCTTTAACTCCTGTCGCATGCCCCGGCGAAAATCTTCCTCCTTCCGCTTCAGAGCTCTTCCTCCTGCCGCTTCAGATTTCTTTCCCCCTGTCGCGCGCTTCAGAAGTTCTCCCGCAAACGGTGGTGCCGGACTTCTTTCTCCGACGAAACTGCTCCGTCGGGCGGTCGTGCCGGACTTTCTCGGCTCAACCTAGATATTACTCCGACTGCACGGTAAGTGTTCGGCTTCAGTTTTCAGTTTTCTATTCTAATCTAGACTTCTTCTGCTCAATCCTTCTTAACCTTTCACCCAATAATCTTGCTTCAGTTGAGAACGCGGTTGCTCCATCCTTCCAGTGCCACTGCTTTTCAGGTGCCACTGCTTTTCAGGTGCCACTGTTTTTCAGGTGCCACTGCTTTTCAGGGATTTGCCGAGATCAACCCAATTACTGCAAACCATAGAACAGGTTATTTTTGAACACAGCGATGTTATTTTTTTGGCTCTTCTACTTAGGTTACTAATGATTACAGATTTTCATTGCCACAAATGTTTTACCTAAACCTTAAAATTTCTTAGCGATGTTATTTTTTTGGCTCTTCTACTTAGGTTGCTAATAAATTTCTTAGCGATGTTCATTATTAAATTTATCAAAGTTGTCCAAAAAAATTTACATTTTCGGCTCATCATGTTCTATCTATCAAAGTATATAATAAAGTAAATGAAATACAGCAACTCAAAATAAGTAAAGTAACCCACAGAATTTGAAAAAGCAAGAGTAACATATTAAAAACATTAGGTATTTTGTATTTTTGCATTTTGTTCTCTCTAATATATTCACTTCCTATCAAATACTGATCTGAAATCCCATTCTTCTCAGAAATTTGTTGTTTCAATTATTTGCCGGCCTCGGTTGATGTAAATTTTTTCAACCAAAAATAAGGAACTTTTTGGGATAGAACTTGCAAGTCTGTTTCAATAAAATTTTGAAGTCATATCAATGTTATGACCGATTATCAGATTGAAATAGGAATCGAAGCGATAAATTGATTTCGAGTCAAACTCGAAGCTTTTTTTTCTAAAATCATACAATAACTAAATTTAATTTATTTCACATTTACATTTAGTACGAAGAACTGAACACTAAAATTAGTAATTGCTCCTTTGCAGATATCAGAATTACCAAACTGTAAATGATATTACATCCATTGGTGTTAAGTAATAACAAACCTACTCAAATATGAGTGACCTTGGAAAATAAAAAGCCTTAAACAAAGGAAAATAGAACTTGCAAGTCTGTTTCAATAAAATTTTGAAGTCATATCAATGTTATGACCGATTATCAGATTGAAATAGGAATCGAAGCGATAAATTGATTTCGAGTCAAACTCGAAGCTTTTTATTCTAAAATCATACAATAACTAAATTTAATTTATTTCACATTTACATTTAGTACGAAGAACTGAACACTAAAATTAGTAATTGCTCCTTTGCAGATATCAGAATTACCAAACTGTAAATGATATTACATCCATTGGTGTTAAGTAATAACAAACCTACTCAAATATGAGTGACCTTGGAAAATAAAAAGCCTTAAACAAAGGAAAAACATTTGGATAGCATTTTGCCTCCGAATGGCATGGCATCCCTGTCCCTCCTTTCAACCCTTAATTCACCCCCATATCCCAGCATTGGGAGGCTTTCGGATTAACCATGTTACTTTTCAGGTACACTGTGTTCTGCTGTGTAATTCTTCGAAGCATCCAAAGCATCTATTGAATTTCTTTTTCAATCCAGGATAATCCAAGTGTGATTTCTTTGCAACTGCTTTCCCTTGCCACAAACTAAGCTCAGACATAGATCAAACTCTGAGTTCTACTAAAATCCATACCTCTAGAAATTGAGGTACTCTCTTCTACTGCTGCACCTGTGTCTGTTGCTATAACTGACTTAGACATAGCTTTTTATTCCTTGTTTTTGTTTTCCTCATTTATGTGGTTGTTGCTACTGCCACATTTCATTGTTTGCATTCAATTGTTAGTGTTAGAGAAGCTCATTTGACAAAAGCCCGTTATGTATTTTTTATTGTTATTTCTCTCTTCTCTTTAGTCCCACATCATGTATAGGACCTTCTTCTCTCTCTCTCTCCATCCTATAAATATGGTGAATCCTTTGTATTTGACACAAGTGAACATATATACAAGGTTCCTTTTTTTCATCTCGACATGGTATCAGAGAGCCAGGTTGCGGACTCCCGATCTCTGTCCGCCTTTTTTGATCCTCTGCGGCCTGCGGCCTGTTGCGACCTCCGTCAGTTTAGTTGATCAAGACTTTTTTGACACTTAAAATTTAAAAATGAAGAAGTATGTACGTACATGAAAGATCAGAATACGGGCTGTTCATTAGAAGATCTCCGTTGCTTGCATTTCTAACATCTTAATATTTTTGCTTCTCTTCGAATTTATACGAAATATAGAATATAATACACATAAATTTTATGTTCACCACTGTTTTAATGAACAGTTCTAACAGAGTGCTCTGAAAAATCAAAGATATTCTCGCATTGAATAACTAGACAAAAGAAGAAAGCTTACACTTCCAAAAGATTCTGGTAAGCCTATTTGCACGCCATTTGATTCTGTTTTTGTGCTCGAATGTATTATTTTGAACTACATCTGATGTTTTGTTTAAACTTTCCACCACAAAATTAAATTATGGCTTCACTTATATCAAAACTGAAAGACAAATGCTTGAAGCTTCCACCAAAACATGATACTTCGAGCATAAACTTAGGAACAACTAACCGCTATCCCAACATAAAAGAAAATCGAACTTTCACACACAAAACTAAAACTCTAGAAGCTCCTCTATGAACCTTCGTAAACAATAAAAGCATAATCAAACGCCCATATCCAAAGAACAAAACAACAAGTGAAGCCATAAAAACACTAAAATATTGATGAAGTATCATATGAACTTTGAATCACAAAAATAAACACTAACCGCTATCCCAACAAAAAAAATAGGTGCGTTAACACAGTGATATCGAAATAGAATGCCGAATATCAAATTTCACAATTTCCATGTACACAATCTAGGCCCAAAACACAACCATACTAACAACTAGGAAACCAATACAAATGCTTCCCGTGCAGTTGCTTAAATAAGGTTTCCGAAAGAAACCAACAGAGAAAGCCACATTTCTCCGTTAAAACCCTTCCATGATTGAGGATTCTTTAATTGGAAATAACACGAAATGGAAAGAACCAAGTTGACTCACTCTGCACGTTCCCCTGGAGTAGTGGATGCGGCGATTGCCAGTAATAGAAACCGCGATTGCAATCAGGAACCCCCAATTGACACGGGGCGAAGTGCGGAGGCGGAGCCCCAAAATGGTTTCAGATCTTTATCGAACTCTAAATTGCAAAAGCTTTTTCCGAGATTACAGCTTTCCGGTTGTTTCGATTACAAGCTATTTGATTATTTCTACTATAGGAAGGAAAATCAGACCTGCAACATAAAACACCCCCCAACAAGTCTTATCAGTAATAGGATATGAGTGTTTTCTTCGTTTTAAAATGAGATATGAATTCGCTTAGTTGCAGTTTATGTTATCCATTCACTTGCTATGTTCCCCAACAATTATTTTCATAATGTCCCCTTTTTATAGTCCTCATGTATATTTCATGATTGTTGATGCCATATAATTGCTGCACGTTGTTTATGCAAGTGTTCATGTCATGATCAACTTAACTATTGCTTGGCTCCATTTGGTACGGTGTTGGCCGTTTCAAACACACGAGTTATAACGTCATTTGTTAGGAAGCACCGAACAAACAAGATCCATTTAAACTCCTGTAAATTGTTTTTCAGATATTACTCTTCAACAATTAGAACCCATTATAAACAATGGAAGAAACAGGAAGTCAAGAATTACTTCAAAATTTACTGACTCCAGGTATTATCTGCCCAATTTTATAAACATTTTTAAACACAATACAAAATAATGTGTGATAGCAATACATTAATGAAATATGCGTACAACTACCAGATACTCGCACACGCTTACTGCACCGCGATTGTACCCACGTACAACAAAGTAATACGACTGAACAACAACGTGCTGAAGAAAATGAACGAAAACACGAACAACACAGTTGTCATGAAGCGCAAGAAAGAACATCGCCCAACAATGTGACAACGCATTCAACTTATGAAAATAATGCGCTTTCAACGTCGACAACAACCCCAACAATTGCGAGCCAAGAGCTGCTTCAAAATCTACTAACTCCAGTTATTATCTGCCCAATTTTATAAACATTTTTAGGCCAAAAAAGAAAATAATATATTGCATGCAATACATTGACGAAATATGTGTACAACTACCAGATAGTCGCACCCGCTTACTGCAGCGTGATTCTACCCGCGTACAACGAAATAATACGACTGAACAACAATGTGCTGAAGAAAATGAACGAAAACATGCACAACGCAGTTGTCATGATGAGCGCAAGAAAGAACATCGACCAACGATGTGACCATGCATTCAACTTCTCAAATAAATGTGCTCTCAACGCCGGCAACAACCCCAACAATTGCAAGCCAAGAGCTCCTTCAAAATCTACTGACTCCAGGTATTACCTACCCAAATATGAGATAGACCTTGACATAATATCTCATGCATGTGAATTTAATTCTCTGTTATCACACAACTACCAGAAAGTCGTAATCGTTTATTGCACCGCAATTATTGCCGCACACGACGAAGCAATATGACAGTTCAACAACGCGCGGCCGAAAATACCCGATGACGAGGACAACGACATGTTCGTGAAGACCAATGGAGAGGGATATCTAATGTTATGAACGCGCGTTCAACTTTCGAAATAGGCGAAAGTTCAATATCCACCCGGCCTGCAACAATCTCTCACGGTACACACGAGTAACTATCTCTATGACTTCACTCATTTACGTATTTGTACTTCTAAATAATCACTAAATGTCTGAATACTTCACCCCAGCTACTGAACCAATCAATAATGATAGTTATGACACGGAAAATGATAGTGCTGAAGAAGATGATGAAGAACATAATGCAACCACAAGGACGTATATTCAGCGTAATTGCGCTAGAAATTTCTATCCAGCACGCATTGAAACATGCTTTGAACTAAACTCACCGACAATATGTCCCCATTGTCGTGCTAGACTATTTCAACGAGAGACAAGCTCAATGTGTTGTAACAGAGGAAGAATATTAATACCTGAAATCCCAGCACCTACAGAACTACTCAATCTCTACACCGATCTATCTGAGAAAGGTCAGCATTTCAGGCAACATCTGCGCGCATACAACCATGTTTTCTCCTTCACGTCATTGGGTGTAACTCTTGACAACACGATAGCCCCATTTCACCAAGGAATTTATAGCTTTCGGGCACACGGATCCATATATCATCGCATCAGAAACCTAACTCCAGATCATGGTCTAAGACCACGCTTCCTTCAGCTATTCATCTACGACACCGAGCATGAGACAACAAATCGTTTGCAAGAAAATAATGAGCTTAGGATTGAGGTCCTACAGACAATAACATGCATATTGGATAGGTTCAATCCCTTCGTTCAGATGTTCAGACAACTGTCGCGTCAACCAAACATACATGAATGCAAGTTGCTTATAAAAGAACGCCCTTCCAATCTACATCAATACACTATGCCTTCGGCCTCTCAAGTTGCAGCTATATTAGTTGGACAAGAAGAAGGGCAACCAACGCAAGAAAGAGATATCATTGTTCAAACGATTGGAGGACACCTTCAGAATGTCCAAGAATACTCTGGCTACTACGACCCACTTCAATATCCTTTGTTGTTACCGTTGGGAACATTTGGCTGGTCTAGCAATTTACAGTCAATCACAAACTCAAAAATCACATGTTGCGATTACTATTCATATATGCTTCAGGTAATCACCATTTATTTTACACATTTTTCAGATGTCGCGTTTTTACTACTCATGCAATTTTGCTAACTATTTATTGAATTTTCTCAAGATCCGTGCTGCTTCCAATTCGATATTACTGCGCAGCGGAAGGTTACTACAACAGTATGTGGTCGATAACTATGTAAAAATAGAAACTCAGAAATTGCGGTTTATTAGATCACATCAAAGTGACCTGCGAGCAGAACTATATTCGGGGTTGCAAGATTATTTCTGTGCGGGTGAAAATACAGCTGGTATGATAAACTCACTTCGTCTTGAGAATATAAGTATATTGTTTCATTACTAATAAGCACTTTACCGTGTTATTTCAAATTAGGTAACGTCGGAAAAAAAATCATACTACCATCTTCATTTAATGGCAGCCCAAGAGATATGTATCAGCGATATCAAGATGCAATGACAATTGTTCAGCACAGCGGCAAGCCAGATTTCTTTATAACCATGACATGCAATACAGGCTGGAAGGAGATTAAAGATGAGCTCATGGAAGGACAAGCTCCGTATGACCGTCCAGATCTCCTAACTAGGATATTTCGTTCTAAATATGAGGAGCTCAAAAAAGATATATTCCACAGAGGCGTGTTAGGAAAGGTCGTCGGACATGTTCATGTCATTGAATTTCAAAAAAGGGGGTTACCACACGTTCACATGTTGGTGTTATTGGATCCCACAGACAAATTAACCTCCCCTGACGAATACGATTCAGTTGTACGAGCTGAGATACCTTATAGAGACCAGGAACCTGCACTGTATGAGTCCGTAATAAAACACATGATTCACGGGCCATGCGGACCTTACAAACCAAATGCACAATGTATGAAGGATCATACATGTAACAAAGGTTTTCCTAAACAGTATGCAGAAGCGACAATACAGGGGAATGATGCATACCCAGTGTATCGAAGAAGGAATGATAATAGGAATATTACTTTAGGCAGAAATGCAGCTTTCAATGTTGATAATAGATGGGTAGTTCCATATAATCCATGGTTGCTTTTAAAATATGATTGTCATCTAAATGTTGAGGTTTGCAGCAGTATCAATAGCATTAAATATTTATACAAGTATGTATACAAGGGACCCGATCATGTCTCTTTTGAGATCCGTCCTGGTGCTAATCAAGATGAAATAAACAATTATGTTGACGGCAGATGGTTGTGCCCGCCTGAGTCATTATGGCGAACGTTCAAGTTCCAGATGAGTCGAATATATCCATCGGTAGAGCGATTACAAATACATCTACCTAACAAACATCAGATACAATTTTATGGTGAACAGTCACATTCATCGATATTAATGGATGATCGCAATTCGAAAACAATGTTGACCGAGTTTTTTAGTGTTTATTCACAACATACAGAGCAAAACCTCTATTTGTACAGAGATTTTCCAAAATATTATCGATGGTTCAAACAACAAAAAATTTGGAGGAAAAGGATCAGGAATCGACGGGTGATTGGTAGAATTTATTCAGTACCCCCTGCTGATAGCGAAAGATACTATTTACGCATGCTTCTAAATCACGTACCAGGTCCAAAGTCATTCGATTCACTATTAACAGTCAATGGTACGCACTGCATCACTTTTAAGAATGCTGCACAGAATTATGGTTTGCTTGAGAACGATAACAGTATTCGTGAATGTCTACTTGAGGCTCGAGCATTCAGGATGCCATCCGCTTTGAGAAGACTGTTCGCTACTATATTGATCTTCTGTGAACCAGCCGATGTCCGAGGGATTTGGGATGAAAATTATGCAAGCATGACAGAAGATTATCCAAGTTCTAGCATGACCAACGAGTTCTACATTATGAATAAAGTACTTCATAGTCTCAATGATATTTTGAAGCAACATAAACGATCTATTACAGAGTTTGATTTACCACCAGTCAATGAATCATTCAATGATTTCAATAACCTATCCAGTCTTATAGAAGACGAATTATCAATACCTATTACCCGAGATGATCTTAACGCAGTTGCGTTGCTCAACGAAGGTCAGTTACATGCTTACAATGTCATCATCGGGGAAATAAAGAACAAAGCCCATGAGTGTTTTTTTGTTGATGGACCTGGAGGAACTGGAAAAACATATCTGTATCGTGCAATTCTTGCCACATTTAGGAAAATAGGATGCATTATTATAGCTACAGCTACTTCTGGTATTGCTGCTACCCTTTTACCGGGGGGTCGGACTGCACATTCAAAATTACAAATACCCATTAAATTGGACTACAAATCATTCTGTTCTTTTACAAAACAATCGGATTTTGCAGAAGTAATCAGACAATCAAAAGCTATAATTTGGGATGAAGCACCCATGGCCGATAGAAAGGCATTCGAGACAGTTGATCGTTCATTACGTGATGTTACTGATGTAGACAAGCCATTCGGCGGGAAAATTATCATTATGGGAGGCGATTTTCGACAGGTACTTCCGGTTGTAGTTAATGGAACAAGAGCACAAATAATTAATGCAAGCATTGTTCAATCACATTTATGGAGTCATGTCAAGATATTAACTCTAACAGAAAATATGCGAGCCAAAATGATAACAACTTCTCTGAATATCTCCTCCGAGTTGGAAATGGTTTGGAAAAGACCATACAAGACGATATGATTAGAATCCCTGATACAATGGGGATGCCATGGGAATGTGAGGAATCTATTGGAGATTTAATAGATGTGATATTCCCAGGTTTAGGGCTGCATGTTGGTGATAAAGATTATATTCGAGACAGAGCTTTATTAACACCGCTCAATGAACATGTGAATATGTTGAACAACACCACTCTACTACAATTCCCCGGCGAAGAAGTTGTATACTACTCTTATGATTCTGTCGTTGATGATAGGAGAGGTTTGTATCAACCTGAATTTCTAAATTCATTGATGCCAGGTAACTTACCGCCCCATAAGCTAAAGTTAAAAATCGGAGCTCCTATCATGTTAATCAGAAATATTGATCCAAAGATAGGTCTATGTAATGGAACAACACTTATTTGTCGTCGGTTTGCGAAAAATGTAATAAAAGCAGAGATTTTAACAGGCCACTTCCAGGGGAACTTGGTCTTCTTACCACGAATACCATTGAAGACAGCTGAAGATATTAGACTGCCATTTCAATTAACGCGCAAACAGTTTCCATTGAGGCTAAGTTTTGCACTGACGATTAATAAATCGCAAGGCCAAACAATCGAAAATGTTGGAATATATCTGCCTAATAATGTGTTCAGTCATGGTCAGTTGTACGTAGCTTTATCGCGAGGTGTGTCCAGTGAAAAAACCAAAAATTCTGATAAAGAATTGCAAGATAGTTGGTCAAGAAGGCATTTACACAATGAACGTTGTTTACAAGGAAATATTTGCACAACTTAGACAACAACATGCAATGTATCTCGAATGTAGGTCGATTACTCATTATTTTCACAACACTAGAACTATTCCAGTCAACCGTTAAATAAATTTTTTTTTGCAGGAAAGACGTCGTGATAGGTGATGATTGTGAAATGACTTCCAATTCGGCGGTAATACAAATTATATGTCATTAAATCGTATCATCATTGTAATATTTTCCTTTTTGATGGTTTGTAAAATTCTCACCGTATTGTGAGATTTTCGGCAAAATTTGAATATTAACTGTTTTGAAATGTTTTGTCTGTTTTCCTCAAGTCTTTGAAATGTTTAATCAATTTTAATAAATATTTTTTGGTTTTGCACCAGAATCCATAGGATGCCCTAACTTAAAGATAATTTTGATCTACTATTTTAATTTGGATCCCTACTTCATTTCAAACGCATGCAGATGGCAAACCAAAATCAATCTGAGGCGGCGGCGGCGTCATTGCAAAACGGGGGTGTTCCAGTCCAACGTAAGAGCTTCATACTATACGAAGACTAATTTCATGCATTTTACATAATCTAAAAATGTATTGCATGTTAAATACTGTCGTTTGTTTTAAGCTCTGCCAGCCTCAAAAGATAAAAATTGCAATATCACTGCTACCACCGACAATGATTATGAATACTACGATGAAGTTTGCGGAGAGGGTACAGCCAGATGGTCTGATGGTCCGCATGTTAGGGTTGAAGGTTTTAGGCTAATTAACCCAGCAGTGCCAAAGGGGTTGGATGCTAGAGAAGAGTGTAATTTTGTTATCGATATGATAAGAAGGTAACACATAATAAGAAATATATGTTATGGTTTAAATATTATTTTGTAACACATTTCAAAACACTTAACTAATGATTTATCTTTGAATCTTTGATTGAAACAGAGTCTCTCGAGGCCGATGAATGAAATCTACTGCTGCATAAGGAGCTGCTAATACTTTGAAATGGGTTCAACTGCGAGATTCTGACGGGTTTTTGGGGGTTTTTGCAGTTTTAATTTTTTGAATAGATATTTGGAATCAATGATACTGTTATGTACATCTCGCGAGCTCATGAAATTATTCATTTTGAAATGATCTTCTGATATTTTGGTTATGGATTTCTAATCAATACTGCGAAATGTGTTGTATTTTGAGATATTTTGCATTGCAAATATGAATTTGGTTCTGAGCTTTTTTCATTGCAAGTGCAAGTATGAATTTTGCATGTTACAATCATATTTATTTGTAGTTACTTCTCAAAATTAATGTTCTTTATCAAAGATCTATGATTGTCAGGTTGAAGTGTTGCGTATAGAAAAGGACAACGTCACCCCTCCTGAACAATGTCGCCGCCCCCCCCCCCCCCCAAAAAAAAAATGTCACCGCCCCTACACAATGTTGCCGCCCCGACACATTGTCACCGCCCCCAACCACTTTTGCCGCCCATTGAAAATGTTGCCGCCCACGAATAATGTCGCCGCCCACGAACAATATCGCCGCCCACGAACAATGTCGCCACCCACGACAAATGTCGCACTCACGACAAATATCGCAGTCCACGACACCTGCTGTCGCCCACGACCCATGTCGTTGCCAAGCGGGCGAAGCCCGCTTGCTTGCGGGCGAAGCCCGCAACGACGCATCGAGAACGGGCGGAGCCCGTTCGAAGATGCTAGTATATATATATATATATATATATATATATATATATATATATATATATATATATAGTCTTATAACTTAGGGTAATTAGAAAAAAAAACTTCATCTTCTCCAAAATTCTGAACCGAACCAGAGAGACGTAGGCGAGAGAGGAAGCCATTTGTGAACCTTCCGGTGGCCGCCTGCGGTGCTCCTGTGCTCGAAATATTCAACCGAGTATAGATCTGGAAAACTCTCGTCGAGAGCTACGCCATCGTGTTAAAACTTCTCCCGTTTCTTGAGTTTTCTCGTAGGGTTTTTCGGCCCTAACCTCCATTTCGTCCATTTTTGTCCAGATTTCAACTTCCCCCATCTTCTTTTGCCCCGATCTGCAACGTGGAGTGAATTGGAGAACCTTTTCGGTAAACTAAAGACAAGTGGTGATTTCCCCTCGTTTCTCCCTGTACGATTTGATGGTAACATCTAAGTTTTTTATGTTCTTTAAAAATTTTCTGCACTTGTGTTCCAATTTATTACTATGATTAACCTTCTTGATGATCACTCGATGTTGTAAGATTTTGTCATGATGAACTCGATCTTGTCAGGTTATGTTAAATCGTTCTTGAAGCGTCTTATTGATGACTTTAAACGCCTTATATATCATTATTGAACGTATTAGAGTATATCTAGGACTGTAAATCGTTCCTAAGGGTTGATCAACCATGCCTTGAATCTAGAAATGTAAAGTAGAATCTAACGTGCCAAATCTCAAAATATATGTGGTGGTTCCTTTGTGGGTTTTCTTGATTGTGGGAGTTAGTGGACGAAACCATCTCCGCAATGTTTGATGCCTTTATTAGTACCTCGTGGAAGTCTACCAGGTTTTTGGGCATCTGCGATGTTTGGTGGAGAGTAAGATACTCCATCGCAGTTAGACGGATATTATATTCGTGAGGGTGTGTCCATTTGAGTGACCACCTCGCCCGTATTTTTGGGTAGAGTCGACCACAGGCGCCTAATAAAGGTTTCGTATTTCCTCCTTATGATTTATTCATGTTGTCACCTTATAACCTCGTGCGTCTAGTGTACTCTTGTTGTACGTGATGAAGCATGTAATGGTTCTTTTCCTGTTGATGCCTTGTTTCTTTTTGTACTTTACTTCAATGCTTTTGGTCTTGGCTTGGTACCCCTTTTGACCTTTGTTTATTTTGGCTTTTTTTCTGCCGCCATTTTTTACTTCTTGCTGAGGTGTTCTATCTTTGGAATGCCTCAGCTTCAGAGCTGTAGCAGATATCAGAGCTGGTTTCAGAGTTTCTGGGCGGTAGTGTTGGTCGTGGTTGTTGCCTCGTCTTAGCGAGGTAGTTTGTTGCTTATTTTGTTTTACTGGATCAGACATATTTTGTTGTATGTGGGTTCGTGTCAGTTTGTTGACGCCCACAGAATTGTTATTTTTTTATACTTGTTAACTGCTTAGTTTTCTATATGTGGATTACTTGCTCTCTCGGAGGATTTATGCTAGGAATGCATGTTAGGTATTTTCAAGTATAAAATCTACCACTATTACATCATGCATTGCATAATTTAAAACTATAACATGTTATATTTAACTACCGTAAAAGCTATCTTTACTACTATTAGAAATTTATAGTCTTGCATAGCGTAAGTTGTCCTTTGGGGATGTTTACACTCATGTAGGATGTTGGAGTCAATCTAAACAAGTATCTTCCGCAGGGTATAATTATATTTTGATTTGTGGACTAGATGAGCCACTAAGCCGAGGGATCCGGCTAACTACTGCACCTAAACTGATTTTTACCTTAAAATAACTTAAAGAATCTTTCTTCATGTTTAAGTAGGTGTTTTCCTGAGCGTCAGCAGTTGTCCCCTGCTGACATGGCATCATGACGCGCATTTTCCCTCACTCTGATAAATTATTATTTGCGGTGAAAATGCGGGTTGTGACAGGTGGTATCAGAGTCAGGTTGCGTGAAAATGTGTCGGGCAACCTTCCCTTGTTAGTGTTAGTTGTTTAGTGAGATTTCATACACACACCGATGTGTCATCAGTACGCCTGAACCGAAGCATAATCACTACACTCATAGCATGATAAGAAGTATACATGTATATTATGTAGTATGAGATGCATAATATGTTTCTGTATATTGATCCACCATAGGAGGCAAGTTGTGACGGTTATGTAGTATGGGATGCATAACCACCATTACATGGGTGCCCATTAGCACGTTTTCTTTTCATGTTTCATGTGATGTTATATAGTATGGAATGCATAACATTTCATGTGTACGCCGCTCATTCATGCATTAAAGCCTTTTTAGAATGCATAGCACTGCATACATTGCATATCATTGCATAAGCACGCGTGCTAAGTTAAGGTTTACATGATGACACATGTACACACATAATTTTAAATAAGAATAAAGAATACATGCATTCATGTCATAGGAACAAGAGTCAATGGGATGAGAGGATATCATCCTAAGTAGGACATAATATCATTATAAAATCCCAGAGCAAGTTGCAGCGTGAGCAAGTATCTTTTAAGTATGGTCTGAACTAGCCGTGTGGCTTTATTGTAAGATAGGATTTTGATGAGTTGTCCGTTTACTTTTTAGAAATGCCGCCAAAGCGTCCTGCGATGAGGTCGATTTCCCAGTCGGAGGGTAAGTCATCAGGTGTGCAAAGTGATGCGATTATTGAGAGTCTGCGTCAGGGCAATGAGGCTCTGTCGAGGCAATTAGTTATGATGCAATCGCAAATTCAGTCTTTGTTGTCTGCCGCTCCCGCGCATCAACCTTTAGTGCAAGAGCCTGCCTTGGGCCAAGCCGTGTCTAATACGCTTGTTCCTCTGGTGCCCCCGATGGCGATACCATCAAAAATGAATTTCATATCACACTTCCAACGGTTGGGACCTCCCACCTACGACAGGAGTTCCAACTTTATGATTTTAGATGACTGGATCATCTCCATCGAGGAGATGTTTTCGTATTCCGGAATTCTAGGAGCCCAGAAGCTGATGATTGTAGCCTATCAGTTACAAGGCCTGGCAAAGAGTTGGTGGATTCGGGAAAGAGAGAGTCTGAAGGAAGGTTGTTCTTGGGAATTTTTTAAGAAGATGCTGCTGAAAAAGTTCCTACCCTCGGTCGAGCAGGACCGCCTGATGAATAACTTCCTACATCTGAAGCAGAGACAGCTCACCGTGTGTAACAACCCAATTTTCAAAATGGGCAAAAATTGGGTGACACAGCCTGGGACACTGGCGTGTCCCGCTTGGGTTGAGCAGTTGGGCACGTGGTCGATGAAATTCGTTCAATGAATTTTCGGGAGGTACACGCCCCGTGACACGGGCATGTCAGGGGGCGTGACCTAAGATGTGTCCTCCCTTGGTCGACACCAGAGCATTTGGTCGACGAAAGTGGTCGACAAAGGGAACAGACTGTGCTACACAGGCATATACCGTCTGACACGGGCGTGTCGGAGGGCGTGTCCCCTCTAGTCGACGAACTGCGCTCGACGAACATCGAGTGGCAAGCAAGATGTACACGGCTTGTGACACGGGCCTGTCACAGGGCGTGTCCCGCTGTGTAGAGAGGTCGATAATTTTTTGTCGACGGGGTGTTGAGTGGGTTACACGCCCTGGGTCATTGGCGTGACTGGGCCGACACGGGCGTGTACCCTAGCCGTGTTCTATTTTGGATAAGTCAGAATGAGTCGGTTCGTGTGCCGCTTAAGTTACACGCCCTGTGACACGAGCGTGTCATAGGGCGTATCTGGCCCGAAAAGTAATTTTGGAAGAGTTTTCTGGCCGTTCATTTCCCAGTTCTGGATCTAATGCTCCAGGATTCTTTCCTGTGGATAAAAAGGCCGAGAATGGGATAAATTCCCTTCATACTCATCTCCTTGTTCTTCTCATTCCAAGAGAGAGAGAGAAAAAGAAATGGAGGGGCCAAGGTAATTGAAGGAGAAAGGAAAGCCAACTGCTAGAGGAGCTGCGTAGTGCGGATTGAAGATCCGAGAACGGATTCGTGAAGGCAAAGCCGAGGTGGAGACTTCCATCTGGCTACTTCATGGCGCCGAAGCGATCTTCAAGGGTAACGATATCCTTCTTGGACATCAAAGTCATTTCTTTATACATGTGCATGGGATCCTCCGCCAAAAGGTGGATTTCATAAGCGATTCCGTGGTTGAGTTTGCATCTAGGCCGGAAGTGTGGAGTACGACATAGGCATGTTGTGTGAAGCTCATCTAACCGGGTAGTTTGGATTGGTGATGACCATGGGTAAACCGGAGAAAACTCCTTGGATTTGATGCTATGAAAGGTTTATGCTTTAATTGAATGATTGTATGGATGAATGAATGTTGGTTATGGATGTATGGTGGATTTGAGTAAGCTCCTGGTTATGATGAAAGATCAATTCGTAGCATGCCTGGGGAGCGCGAGATAAACCCGGAATGTTACACCACTAGGGTGGGTTTGTCTGGATAGATGAGGGATCGATTGGTGGCAATGCCTGGGGAGCCGAGTTAAACCCCGCTTGTTGCACCACAGGGGTGGGTCGATCAGAAATAGGTGAGGGGTCGATTGGTGGTACTGCCTGGAGAGCACTGATAAACCCGGCTTGCTACACCACATGGTGTGGGTCGATCTGCTCTGGTTGTTTGTGGATGTTGTGAGGTAGTACCTCTGAGTGATATGGACGGGATGTCGCCAATAGTAAGATTGGTGGACTATGATTGAACTGCCCAACCAACAAGTGAAGAACCTCTGATCGACGGTGTATGACTAGGATACCTGGTACACCAAGAAAGTACCCTGAGTGCACGGAGCGTCTGGTGGATACCAGTGTTTGTGATATGATTGTAATTGGTAGTGTTGATTCATATGATTATGGCAATGCATTCAGGGAAGGATCCACTGCCCCGGGTAAGGGGTAGGGTGGTTATAATGGGTCAGCTAATGCTGACCGTTACTTTGTTTTCCGCTTTGGATTGGATAGCTAATTGCAGGTGCTGCTGCTTGAATCGAAATGAGCGGAATGAAAGGATTGCTTCTAAAGGCCCTTGAAGGCCGTGCGAAGCGTGTTTGGATTTCATGTGTGGCCGGTCTGTGTGCCGATGTACGAAAATGTATTTGTGTAAAGAGGAACCTGTAAGGCCTTAAGGCCAGTATGTGTGAGGTGTAATACATTCCTGGTTTGGATATATAAATGTGGAGTTTATACCGTAGTGGACATTCTTTGAGTTGAGTTCATGGTAACTTAAAATGCTACGCTAGAATATATTGAGTTAGGATGCGAGTAGTTTTTGATTTCCACATGTAATTCCGCCGCTTGTCTGTGACATATGGCATGGAGCCCCGGCTGGACCCACCGTTATATGCCACGTTATGAGTGGGGGCATTACAAAGGGGTATCAGAGCAGGTTGAGATTGTTTAGGAGGCGAGAACATAATTAAACTCACGATTGTCCACTAGGAATGTATTTCATTCACGTAAGGGGCAATAAGTGTGTAATTAATGTATAATTACCGTTTTGACATGGCTGCTTCATGGTGTTTTGTACATTGCTAGGTGGCAAGGAGTGGTGTCGGGCAGTCAGAGCCCCAGCGATCTGATGAGAGTGCAGCACCCATTGAAGCGCCTACTCCTCCTTCGGCGGAGACCATATAGGTGGTGATGGAAATGGTGCTAGCGGTGTTACAGGCACAGCCGACTGGGCAGGCAAGACCTGCAGGGGTGCCAGTACGGCATAGTGCAGGGTAAGAGCGCGCTGTAGTTATGGTGGATGAGCAAGAAACGGATGAGTCATTAAAAAGCTTTATGGAGTTTCATCCACCTACGTTTGGTGGGGCGATTTCCCCAACGTAGGCGGAAGACTGGTTGGCTCGATTAAAGAGGATCCTAACTGCAATCAGGATTGTAGAAGAGCAGAAAGTGACCCTAGCCACTTTTCTGCTAGAAGGAGATGCGAGACTGTGGTGGGATGAGATGGAGGTACTTCACTAGGCAGGTCGAGGTTTAGCGGAGGTTTCAATCGAGGAATTCTCGAGATTGTTTCTCGCTAAGTATTTGCCGGTGTCGCAGCAGATTGCGATGGAGAACGAGTTTCAATGCCTGGTGCAGGGTGAGGCTGATATTGATACGTACCTGCATGAGTTCACCAGACTGGGGAGATATGCAGGGTCTACCTTCGCGGAGGAAGCGCGAAAGATGAATCACTTTTATGAGGGACTGCGGTATGAGTTGAGGTTGGTCCTCCCGAGTTCAGTGAACCAAGGCTTCCAAGCGTTGGTCAATACGACCCTTGCCCTGGAGAAAGATTTGAAGCGGGTACAAGAGAATAAGAGACTAGAAGTGGCAAAGCCAGAGTTTAAAGTGCCACAGTCGGAGCAGTCAGAGTTTAGAAGACGAGAGAAGAAAAGGTTTAGACCTGCTGAATCAGCTCCGTCGACTGTTTCTTCGGGGGAAACTTATGGGCGAGGACGTGTTGATACACGTATATGTTATAACTGCGAGTAACAAGGATACATAGCTAAATTTTGTTGGAATGTCCCTGTGGGAGGTGAGAAAAAGACAGGTGTGTCTTATGAAGAAATGGGAAAGCAGTGGCCGAGTCATTTGCATCCCGGACGCAACCTCGATTGCATAATTTTGAAGTACAAGAGCCGCAAAGCTCAATTGGTGAAATTCAGGCTCGATTGTTTAATTTGGCTCTGATGCCTGAGATGCAAAATCAGGAGGCTGGGCGGAAGTAAGAATAATGATTTGTATCACCTTGGTGATGTGAATAATGTTGTATATAAGACAATGTCTAATGCGATGGATGATGTGCATATTGTATATATATGATGACTCACTAGTAATGTGAATCCTGATAATATGCCTACTTATGATATTCGTGTACATATATGTGATATGTTATGATGTATGTCGACAAGTTGGTGCACTTGGCTCGATTCTGATCTATGTATATGATGTTTGAGGGGATATCGAATGTTTGAGCTATCGATCTCTAGCTGCAACTATGACTTAATGTGCACATGTGGAGGTTGGATTGTTGTAACATATTATTTTGACGTTATAACCGTATGTTTGATGTTTTCTTTCCTCTGTGCAATTTTGTGGACGAAATTTCTTGTAGGAGGGGAGGGTTGTAACAGCCCAATTTTCAAAATGGGCAAAAATTGGGTGACACGGTCTGGGACACGGGCGTGTCCCATGGCGTGTCCCGCTCGGGTTGAACAGTTGGGCGCGTGGTCGATGAAATTCGTTCGATGAATTTTCGGGAGGTACACGCCCTGTGACACGGGCGTGTCAGGGGGTGTGACCTAGGGCGTCTCCTCCCTTGGTCGACACCAGAGTATTTGGTCGACGAAAGTGGTCGACAGAGGGAGCACGCCGTACTACACGGGCGTGTGTACCGTCAGAGACTGGCATGTCCGAGGGCGTGTCCCCTCTGGTCGATGAACTGCGCTCGACGATCGTCGAGTGGCAAGCAAGGGGTACACGGCCTGTGAGACGGGCGTGTCACAGGGCGTGTCCCGCTATGTCGAGAGGTCGACAATTTTCTCTCGACGGGGTGTTGAGTGGGTTACATGCCCTGGGTCACGGGCGTGATTGGGCCGACAAGGCCATATACCATGGCCGTGTTCTATTTTGGATAAGTCAGAATGAGTCGGTTCGTGCGCCGCTTAAGGTACACGCCCTGTGTCACGGGCATGTCACGGGGCATATCAGGCCCGAAAAGTGATTTTGGCAGAGTTTTCTAGCCATGTTCATTTCCTAGTTCTGGATCTAATGGTCCAGGCTTCTTTCTTGTGGATAAAAATGCCGAGAATGAGATAAATTCCCTTCATTCTCATCTTCTTCTTCTTCTCATTCTAAGAGAAAGAGAATGTGAAAGGGAGAGGCCAAGGCATGGGAAGGAGAAAGGAAAGGCAGCTACTAGAGGAGCTGCGGAGTGCGGATTGAAGATATGAGAACGGATTCATGAAGGCAAAGCCGAGGCGGTGACTTCCATCCGGCTACTTCATGGCGCTGAAGCGATCTTCAAGGGTAACGATCTCCTTCTTGGACATCGAAGTCCTTTCTTTATGCATGTGCGTGGGATCCTCCACCAAAAGATAGATTTCGTAAGTGATTCCGTGGTTGAGTTTGCATCTAGAGCCAAAAGTGTGGAGTATGGCATAGGCATACTGTGTGAAGCCCATTTGGACGAGTAGTATGGATTGGTGATGATCATGGGTAAACCGGAGAAGACTCCGTGGATTTGATGCTATGAAAGGTTTATGCTTTGATTGAATGGTTGTATGGATGAATTAATGTTGGTTATGGATGTATAGAGGCTTTTAGTAAGCTCCTAGTTATGATGAGATATCAATTGGTAGCATGCCTGTGGAGCGCGAGATATACCCGGCCTGTTACAACACTAGGGTGGGTTGTTCTGGATAGATGAGGGATCGATTGGCGGCAATGCCTGGGGAGCCGAGTGTTGGGTATTGTATCCACGATTACCTAGATTTGAGGAAGCCCCCTGTCAAGCTAAGATGAATTCACAATGTATTTGATAAACTCTTTCAAGTTGTACTTGCAGTCTCTCCACGCTAAGTGCACACCAATGTCAGGTGCAGTAGGTCAATATACACGGGTCTGCACGACGTAATCCCTCGTTGAGCAGATCAGTGTGTTGGCCTATGTGTACTCTCTCTATTGGAGTGCACTTACTTTCAAGTACAGGGCCGCTCATATGCAAGAGAAGACAAGGAGCATGGAGGATCAAGGAGCAGCTCCTAGGTGGAAGACGAAAAATCGTCCAAGGCAAATTCGTCGAGAATCACCAAGTGATTCTCGCCGAATCGGCGAGCATCACTAAGTGATCCTCGCCGAATCGTCGAGAATCGTCAGTGATTCTCGCCGACTCCTTCTGGCCATATCAAAATGGTGCCAAGTGAAATTCGGCGAGAATCACTTGTAATTCCCGCCGAACCAGTGGTCAAGCAGCCCATGAATACCAAGTCCAATTCGTTGAGAATCGACAAGTGATTCGACGAGAATCACAAACGATTCTCGACGAATCGTCGAGAATCACTTGGTGATTCTCGCCGATTCGTCGAGAATCGTTTGCGATTCTCGCCGATTTTTACTTGGCGTTTTCTCAGAATGCTGCTGAACCGGATTCTGCTTCTGGATTTGTTTGAACCGGATTTTGGGGATTTCATTTGTGGGTCCACAAACGGTCATATTTGAGAATCCTACAGTATTTATACTCAGGTACTTTTGAACAGTAAAATAACGGAGAAAGAGGCCGAGCACGTAACCCTAACTTTGCGAAATCGCTCCGCTCCGCCGCCGCCGCTCGCGTCAAGTTGTCGCCACCGCTGATCGATCTTCTTCCCGATCTCCGGTGACAGAAGCTTAGCAAGGCTTGAGTCTCACGCGTCTATCCAGAGATCCTTTGTCTCTCGATTTGTTGATCGGAAACACTTCCCATCCGAATCGATCGAGACGGCCGATCCTCGTGTGACGGTTGGTAGACCGAGCTTGCTTCGCAACGAAGTTTGGATCTCCAAGTTCAGCAGCTGCTCTTCATCGTAGCCGCCGATCCCGAAGCTAGCCGCCGCTCGTGTGCCGCCGCCGGTTCCGGGGAAATCCTCTCCAAGAGAGACCAAGGTCGTAGACTCTTCATCGACTTCAAGAACACGTCGTCGAACAAAGAGGAACACCGGAGTCTCCAAGAGAAGTTTGTATCACGTGTACATTCTACATTTTCATTTCGTTGTATAGGAACTTTTGTTCCGAGTTGTAAGGGTTGGGTGCAACCCGCTTTGTGGAGTGTTGACTCTCACGTGTGGAGGGCTCCTTCCGTTAGTGAAGGGATTGGATTTCAATCCTGTTGGTGAAGTGACCGAGTCGTCCCTTGTCGGGGAGATAGGTCGAAGGGGGAAAGTGGATGTACCCAAGTCGGGGAACCACTATAAATTTGCTGTGTATTCTGTGTGCTGTGTTTGTTGTTTTTATTGTGCAGGTACATCTGTAAATTCCGCAAAAGAACCACACGTTACCTATTCCCCCCCCCCCCATAGGTACACATAGCCGACACTAGGTGGACTTTCAAGTGGTATCAGAGGGAGGTTGCTCTTCAAAAAGGTTAACACCTTGAGCAGAATCCTGCCACCAGTGTCAGAAGCATGGATCTGGATTATGACGTATTGCCACTCAAACTCCCTGCATGCTCAAAGGATTATTATCCCATCTGGAGGATGAGAGTATTATTTCACCTGGATGCCATCGATCCACTAGCATCCCTCATCCTGGAAGAGGGTCCGTTTATCCCCATGAAGACCTCCGACTCGGGGATCCAAGTGCCCATGTGCATTGCTGAGATGACAGAGATGGAACTCTCACTTTTCCAACTGGACCAGAGGATTCGACAAATTATTATGGATGTCTGGTCTGGAGCCTCTCACTCCAGGTTGGAAAAATGTAAAACGGCTAAATCTCTGTGGATGACGATCTCAGAGCTGATGGGGGGGTCAGAGAATGCTGAAATATGCTGCCAATCAGAGGATGAAGCGTATGTGGGAGTCCTCACCTCTGAAGATGAATGCAAGGATCCTTCGGATTGCATCAGAGCTCCAGTATCCTTGTCAGAGACTGAAGAAGATAGTGAGGAAAGCAACTCCGACGAGGACGAAACATTGGTCACTGATTCTAATGACAATAACCCAGATGAGCAGGTATCATCTTCATCCTGTCCCACATCTTTTGACTTTTCTGAAGACAGAAACTGCTCTCCTCCAGAAAATACTGATTCCCTGAAGAGAGCCCTTCAGGAAAGCAATCTACTTGCTGAGAAGCAAGCTCGAGAGATTGCTCGACTGAAGATCTTGTTGGTTCTCCAATTGGCGTCCAACAAGGTCAAGGACTCTAAGATCTCAGCTCTAGAGAATAGTCTAGAAAATGAGAAACGTATAGTATCTAACTTTTCCAAAGTTGATGCTATAAAGAGAAAACAAGAAACCGGGTGGATCTCCCGGATTATCCAGGGATGGAGAAATGGGGAAACAGTGTTCCGACCTCCCACTCCAAGCGGGAAGGCAACTCATCATGCCTTCAGGTATGACCACAGGAATAATCGTGGTCACTGCAAGGGTGAATTGTCCCCATGTGGAAACGTCCATAGTGCAAGAGGCGTCATGGCCACCCATGAGGAAATACCTAAGGCTCATTCTGAGCCCTTTGTATTCACGGCCACTGCCACAACAAATTGTGGATCTGCAGGTCCTAGTTCACAGAAGAATTCTCTCCATTCGAGGACACGGGATAGGGAGAATAGAAGTCATGATGTCAGGCGTCATGAAGCCTCAGCAAGGAAGATGCCTGAAAGAATGGCACCGCCTTCTCGGCCTCATAACGCCCACATCATGCATTCGTTCCACCCTTCATCATGCCTCGACGGAAGAGGAATTTGTGCAACAAGAACATGCCCTATCCCTTTGAGACCTAGGACCGTGACTACATCAGTCACTAGATCAGGTCAAAAACGGCGATACAACATTCACTCTTGTTGGTGCTGCGGCAAAGTGGGACACTTTGCCATTGACTGTTGGCACAACCTCTCTGTGCCCACAGCAAGGGCTTATCCACATTATAGGGACAGAGGCAGTCTTCCAGACAGGTTTTCTCAAGGAAGGCAGTTGCATGCTCATGCTAATAGAAACCTAGGACCCAATATGATTTGGGTTCCTAAGGTAAAGTAATTCTGTTTTGCAGGGTAGTCTAGGTCCCCTTAAATACGATGGGATCTGGACAGTAGGTGGCTCAAGGCTTATTTGGAACAAGCGTCTGCAATAACAGATGTGCTACCTGTTGAGCATACTCACTTCAAGCTACTAATATGTTCCATCTGTGGGACTAAAACGATAACTCTCCAAATCCCAGGTAACTTTGATCAGTTCAAGGACTTGTGTCATGATGCATCCTCATTCAAATTAAATATATATATATATATATATTGTTATCCTTGTGTATAAGTATACTTATGCTCATCATATATGTGTGCACCTTTAAGGAGAGATTACCTCGAGGCATGCAAATCATTACACATCAATAAAAGGTTAACCAAGATATGTCATTGCGTATTTCGACAAATCACAATTGACATCAAAAAGTGTCTGGAGAAGTCTCGCTCAAATCCAAATAGATTGTCGTTATAATAAACATGTATTTATTAATCTTGTGTTAACTTGACACTCGAAGAATTTGAAAATTGTGCAATGCTTCCCAAAGTTTCAAGACAAACATCATTATATACTCCAAATCCCGCCGACCCATTTTATATCTCACCAAATTAGACAAATCCCGTCGAATCCCGCCAAAGGAGCTTGCCGACCGCTCGACTTCCTTAAGAATCCCGACGACTGATATAAATCCCGCCGAAACCGAATCCCTCTCACAGCCGTCGCCCGTTCGCCTTCCTCTCGACTCGCGCAAGAACACACACCGACGACCCTCGCGCAAGAGAACTCCCCAAGACTCGCGCACGGGCACTTCCGCGAACTCGCCGACACCCGCAGCCCTCCGACGCTCTTGTCGACGCCGTCGAATCGCTGCTGTGTGTGACCATCTTCTCTCCGCAAGGTACTAGCAAGGCCGCACCCCACGGGATACTCTTCTCTCCACCGAGGATCTTCTCGAAGCTCGTCAACTCACCTGCGAGTAAGCCCTTAGGTAACCTCCTCCTCAATGGCTCCAAGGCCGAACCCCAAGTGATGTTCTCCTTTTGAATGTTCACTAATGTTTAGAGTCGGGCTTCTTTCTAGATCCTCAATGGCCCCAAGGACGACTGCAGGCTTGATTTCTGGTTGCGAGCTGGTTCGCACTGGTTTTGCTCATGCCTCGGACGAGTTCCGGAACATCATTCTCATGCTGGAAGAAGCCAGACTAACCTTCGTATTGGAGCATCCTTGCAAAGTTTTAGATAAAGAAGTGCTGGAGTTCTTCTCTACCGCGAGGCTTCGAGACAGAGACTCCATCATCAAGAGCAAGGTGGCTGGGACTAAGGTAAAGATGTCTGCCAGTAAGCTAACACGCTACCTGCAGCTCTCAAGTGCGGAGCAGGAACACTATTTGGAGGACGAGGACAAAGCCAGAACCCTCCTGTTCTGCGGTCTACCAAGAGGCACTCGATCAATAAAGCGAAAAGAGATGAATGAAGAAGGGAAGCTCCTATCCGACATCATAGGAAAAGTACTCATCTGTAAGCCAGGCTCCCATGATCATATCTCCGGAGATATGTTCAAAACTCTTATAGCCGTGTTCTGCAGAAAGAGGTTCAACTGGGGAGAGTTGATGTTTCAAAAGATCAAGGACACTCTGGGCACTCCAAGCTTCGGCCGCATCATCAGTCTATATCTCAACCAGCTCAACGGAGACAGATTTGACATGAGCAAAGGAGTTCCTCTACATTACTTGAAAAAGATGGATGCTACTGTGTTTGATCGATGGGAGCGGCGCATCGGGCAGCCGGCGGTGGAAGAGCCAGAGGAAGTATCTCCAGCAACCTCCCCCGGTGAAATTCCTGATACTGTGACTGCAGGAATCGAGGGGGAGACTCTACCCACTCATTTGGAGATAATATCTGAAATCGCCCAGGTGGCAAGGGATGCGGTGGCAGAAGTTCATGAAGAAAGTGAACCTGGGTTGGAGGATGAGGAGGTCCTGAACAGAAACACCCACGGAACTAAAGCTGAGGCACTGGACACTGCTGATCAAGAAGTGGAAGAAGATGCTGATATGGATGAGTTTTTGGATGAGGACGGAGAGGACGAGGTAAATGAGGGCCATGAAGTGTCTGAATCTCCGGATACTGATGAACCTCCTACTGATAAGTCTGCACCAGTGGAGGGGGAGGTAAATGAGGCCACCAACATTCCTCCCATAGAGGCTGTGATTGTATCCAGCTCTACTGATGCTTCTGCTGCCGAGCCAGAGCAAGGCCAAGAAGTGCCTCCGGGTATTCCACTACGAGATGACCTAGCCATTTACACTGTACATATAATTCAGGGCATCGTGAATGAGCTTAAAACCTCTTTTGATAAAGCTCAGAAAACAATGCTGCAAGAGATTAAGACTTCTGAAGATCTCATGCTGAAGAATATGGTGGCAATCAACCACAAACTGGATATGATGGAGAAGAAGTTTGAAGAAAAGTATACTGCGGCCGGCGAAGCTGTCACACTATTAATGGCCAGCTTGAAAAAGACTACTGATACTCTGGCTGTTGTCAATCAGAACGCACACGTTGTGGCCAACAATATTCAGAAATTTGATGGCAACATGGTCACTTTAAATGCAAATCAGCAGGCCCTAGTCACTGAATTCAGCAAGACAACTAAGCACATTGATGACTCCTTGCACTCATATGCCAATTGCATTGCTGACGAAGCCAAAAAGGGGGAGAAGGAGTATATCGCTAAGCTGGCTGAGCTCCAAGAGAGCATGGATGCAAACTTTGCCCAATCAAGCAAATACGTCTATGAGAGTTGCTGGTGGATGCTACAACAGGCACTGGGCATGTTAGGCGTCGTCCTACCTGACCAACCTGCCGGTGTTCAGGTTCCTGAGACTTCTAAGGCTGCTGAGGAAGTACATATTGCTGAGGATGTAAGTACAAGTGCTGCTGATATTTTCACTGATGAAGCTGACGCTAGGGCCATCTCCAAATCTAAGCTGAGAAGTATGTTTGACCAGGAGGCTTTAGCTAAAGCAAGGGGAAAGAGGAAAGCTCAGGAAGGGACATCAAAGGAGACACCAACTCAAAAGAGGATCAGACTAAGTGAGGAGGATGTAAGAAATGAAAGGTGGAGCCCAGTCTCAAGGAACATCACCCTAGACACCTTTCGGCTGCAAGAAAGAGGAGAGATAAATCGAAATGAAGCATATAGTCAGTATGAATGGGAGACGCACAAAGCATTTGAAGCGAAACGCAACATTTTCTTCAGAAACAACAAGGATCCAGACAAAGTTGCTCCTCCTAGGTACTACCCGAAGCCCAAGGAATATATGGAAAGGCAGAGCAAAAAGTACTTGGCGCAAACTCTTAAGGGTGACGGAGCTAAGGACAAATAGTCATTATTTTATAGCTGGTCACAGTGTATTAAGAACATTTAACAATTATTACTGTCGTATGAACAATTCTGACTTATAGGTGAATATATTTCTCTTGGTATATATATATATATATTCTTGAATTTGTGAATGACTCAAGTCCTGTTCTGATTGCATTTATTACCTTGTGTTGCATAATTAATTTTTTTTAATGCTATAATTATTATTCGATAGGTGTTATTCATCTTAGCTAGTAGGGTTTTGGCTTCGTCAAATAGGGGGAGATTGTTGGGTATTGTATCCACGATTACCTAGATTTGAGGAAGCCCCCTGTCAAGCTAAGATGAATTCACAATGTATTTGATAAACTCTTTCAAGTTGTACTTGCAGTCTCTCCACGCTAAGTGCACACCAATGTCAGGGTGCAGTAGGTCAATATACACGGGTCTGCACGACGTAATCCCTCGTTGAGCAGATCAGTGTGTTGGCCTATGTGTACTCTCTCTATTGGAGTGCACTTACTTTCAAGTACAGGGCCGCTCATATGCAAGAGAAGACAAGGAGCATGGAGGATCAAGGAGCAGCTCCTAGGTGGAAGACGAAAAATCGTCCAAGGCAAATTCGTCGAGAATCACCAAGTGATTCTCGCCGAATCGGCGAGAATCACTAAGTGATCCTCGCCGAATCGTCGAGAATCGTCAGTGATTCTCGCCGACTCCTTCTGGCCATATCAAAATGGTGCCAAGTGAAATTCGGCGAGAATCACTTGTAATTCCCGCCGAACCAGTGGTCAAGCAGCCCATGAATACCAAGTCCAATTCGTTGAGAATCGACAAGTGATTCGACGAGAATCACAAACGATTCTCGATGAATCGTCGAGAATCACTTGGTGATTCTCGCCGATTCGTCGAGAATCGTTTGCGATTCTCGCCGATTTTTACTTGGCGTGTTCTCAGAATGCTGCTGAACCGGATTCTGCTTCTGGATTTGTTTGAACCGGATTTTGGGGATTTCATTTGTGGGTCCCACAAACGGTCATATTTGAGAATCCTACAGTCTTTATACTCAGGTACTTTTGAACAGTAAAATAACGGAGAAAGAGGCCGAGCACGTAACCCTAACTTTGCGAAATCGCTCCGCTCCGTCGCCGCCGCTCGCGTCAAGTTGTCGCCACCGCTGATCGATCTTCTTCCCGATCTCCGGTGACAGAAGCTTAGCAAGGCTTGAGTCTCACGCGTCTATCCAGAGATCCTTTGTCTCTCAATTTGTTGATCGGAAACACTTCCCATCCGAATCGATCGAGACGACCGATCCTCGTGTGATGGTTGGTAGACCGAGCTTGCTTCGCAACGAAGTTTGGATCTCCAAGTTCAGCAGCTGCTCTTCATCGTAGCCGCCGATCCCGAAGCTAGCCGCCGCTCGTGTGCCGCTGCCGGTTCCGGGGAAATCCTCTCCAAGAGAGACCAAGGTCGTAGACTCTTCATCGACTTCAAGAACACGTCGTCGAACAAAGAGGAACACCGGAGTCTCCAAGAGAAGTTTGTATCACGTGTACATTCTACATTTTCATTTCGTTGTATAGGAACTTTTGTTCCGAGTTGTAAGGGTTGGGTGCAACCCGCTTTGTGGGAGTGTTGACTCTCACGTGTGGAAGGGCTCCTTCCGTTAGTGAAGGGATTGGATTTCAATCCCGTTGGTGAAGTGACCGAGTCGTCCCTTGTCGGGGAGATAGGTCGAAGGGGGAAAGTGGATGTACCCAAGTCGGGGAACCACTATAAATTTGCTGTGTATTCTGTGTGCTGTGTTTGTTGTTTTTATTGTGCAGGTACATCTGTAAATTCCGCAAAAGATCCACACGTTACCTATTCCCCCCCCATAGGTACACATAGCCGACACTAGGTGGACTTTCACCGAGTTAAACCCGGCTTGCTGTACCACAGGGGTGGGTCGATCAGAAATAGGTGAGGGGTCGATTGGTGGTACTGCCTGGGGAGCACTGATAAACCCGGCTTGCCACACCACATGGTGTGGGTCGATCTGCTCTGGTTATTTGTGGATGCTGTGAGGTAGTACCTCTGAGTGTTATGGACGAGATTTTGCCAATAGTAAGATTGGTGGACTAGAATTGAACCGCCCAACCAACAAGTGAAGAACCTCTAATCGACGGTGCACGACTGGGATACCCGGTACACCAAGAAGGTGGCTTAAGTGCACGGAGCATCTGGTGGATACCAACGTTTGTGATATGATTGTGATTGGTAGTGTTGATTCATATGATTATGACAATTAATACATGGAAGGAACCATTGCCCCGGGTAAGGGGTAGGGTCGTTATAATGGGTCAGCTAATGCTGACCGTTACTTTATTTTCCGCTTTGGATTCGATGGCTAATTGCAGGTGCTGCTGCTTGAATTAAAATGAGCTGAATGGAAGGATTGCTGCTAAAGGCCCTTAAAGGCCGTGCAAAGCGTGTTTGGATTTCTTGTGTGACCGGCCTGCGTGCCGATGTAAGAAAATGTATTTGTGTAAAGAGGAACCTGTAAGGCCTTAAGGCCAGTGTGTGTGAGTTGTAATACATTCTTGGTTTGGATATATAAATATGGAGTTTATATCATAGTGGACATTCTTTGAGTTGAGTTCATGATAACTTAAAATGTTGCGCTAGAATGTATTGAGTTAGGATGCGAGTAGATTTTGATTTCCACAAGTAATTCCGCAGCTTGTCTGTGACATATGACGTGGGGCCCCGGCCGTACCCACCGTTATATGCCACGTGACGAGTGGTGGCGTTACACCATAAGCGAGTACGAGATAGAGTTTAGAAAATTGCGTAGGTTTGCTCCTGATTTGGTAGCTTCTGAGGAGGGTGGAGTGAAGCATTTCCTTGAAGGATTAAGAAGCGATGTCCAGCAGTGGGCATGCGCCTATCGAGCTGAAAGTTATGCTGAAGCTGTGGAAGCTGCTTTGAAAGTATAGGCGATTGAAAACGCCGAGAACCGCGGTACTGCGGCGAGGAAAGAGAAAAGGAAAGGTGTTGAGGATTGTATCTCCAGGGCATCTGGCACTTCTTCGAAGAAGAAAAGTAAGGAAGTGTGTAGCTTCTTTGGTCGTCCTGGCCACCCTTACGAAAGGTGTTTCAAGAGTACTGCCACCCTGAATCAGCAGCTTGTGCACGCCATCCAAGGTGCACCTAAGGGAGAGACAGTGTGCTCGTTCTGTGCAAGGAAGTGTCATGATGTGAGTCGTTGCTTGATGAAATAAAGGACTTACTTCCAATGCGGGCAGAAGGGACACTGGAAATCTTCGTGCCCCCATGCTCAGTCCCCGCTGCAGCCTTCGCCTCTTCGAGCTCTGCCGCCGCCACCAAACCTAGATAAAAGAAAAGGGAAGCTAAATGTAATGAACAGTATGGAAGCTCAAAACTCTACGCAAGTGATATCAGGTTAGCCCCAGTTTAATTTATCTTTTTTATTTATCGTTGTTTCCCTGGTTATCGTTCGTTTAGTTATGTATGCTACGGTTTTAAGGGAGTTTAAGGTGCGGAATAGGTGGGCGCGCGTTCTTTTCGATTCAGCTGCCACCTATTCCTTTGTGTCCCAGAGGTTTGTCGATAAACATCGCCTGGGTGTGGATCAATTTGGAGACTCCTTCAATGCCAAGCTTCCCTCCGGTGATTTGGTGATATCTAATCAAGGATTTCTGAGATGCCCTATTACTCTTGGCAATTTTCTGGCCTTTGCGGATCTGATGATTTTGGATCTGGCTGATTTTTATGTGATTTTGGGCATGGACTGGCTGTCCAAGTATGATGCGGTCATCCAGTGCAAGGGTAAGCCACTGGATTTCAGGATGGACTGTGGCCAACCTATGAGCATCTATGGATTTCAGAACAGGGTTTCCCCTGTCATTTTTGCGGTACGTGCTTGTCGTGCTATAGAGTCTGGTTGCGAGGCATTTCTAGTTTCTATTTCTGCTCTGAAAACAGCTTTTGTTACACCACGTCTTGAGGATGTCTCGGTGGTGCGAGAGTTTCCAAATGTCTTTCCTGATAGTCTTCCAGGACTTCCTCCTGAAAGGGAGGTAGGTTTTGTGATAGACCTCGAGCCAGGAACTCACCCTATTGCCAAACCACCGTACTGTATGGCTCCGCGTGAGTTGGACGAGTTGCGTACTCAGCTCGATGAGTTGTTGAGGTGTGGTTTTATTAGACCACGTTCTTCTCCGTGGGGTGCTCCTGTTTTGTTCGTCAAGAAGAAAGATAGATCGATGATGCTTTGCATCGATTATAGAGAATTGAATAAGGTGAAGATAAAAAATAGATATCCCCTGCCAAGGATTGATGATCTGTTCGATCAGTTGCGTGGTAGCTCAGTATTTTCAAATATCGATTTTCGCTCAGACTACCATCAATTTAGAATTCATGAAGCAGATATTCCCCGAACAGCTTTCCATTCACGGCATGAATATTATGAGTTTTTGGTGATGTCTTTCGGTTTAACCAATGCACCCTCTGCTTTCATGAATTTGATGAATAGGGTGTTTAAGGATTTCTTGGACCGATTTGTTATTATATTCATAGATGATGTCTTTGTGTATTCCTGTAATGTTGAGGAGCATGCTCAGCATTTGCGTTTGATTTTATCGACCCTGAGGGAGCATAAGTTATATGCGAAGTTGAGCAAGTGTGAGTTCTGGCTACCTCAGGTGTCCTTTCTGGGTCATGTTATAAGCAAGGATGGTATTTTGTAGATCCGAACAAGATTTCTGCTGTGATGGAATGGAAGAGGCCTTCTACACCTAAGGAGATTAGGAGCTTCTTAGGCCTAGCTGGCTATTATAGAAGATTCGTGGAAGGGTTTTTGGTATTGTCTGCTCCTCTAACTAGGCTTACTCAGAAGAATACTGCATTCATTTTGAGTGATAAGTGTGAAAAGGCTTTCGAAGAACTGAAGAAGAGATTATGTACTGCTCCAAATTTAACCTTACCTACTGAAGGAGTAGAGTATGTTGTGTATGTTGATGCATCACACATCGGACTTGGTTGTGTTTTAATGCAAGATGGTTTGGTGACCGCGTATGGATCGAGGTAACTAAAGATTCACGAGAGAAACTATCCTACGCATGATTTGGAGTTTGCTGTTGTAATTTATGCGCTAAAGCTTTGACGAAACTTATTGTATGACGCGCTGTGCAAGATCTATCCGGACCATAAGAGTTTGAAGTATGTCTTCACTCAGAAGGAACTAAATCTGCACCAGCGTCGGTGGTTAGAATATATGGCTGATTATGAGGTGGAAATTCTTTATCATCCAGGAAAGGCTAATGTAGTAGCTAATGCTTTGAGTAGAAAGACCGCTAAAATTTTTAATCTCTCGGTGCAGTCCTTGGTAGAATAATTCTTGTTGATGGATATTTAGGTTGAGAGTCGTACTGCGCCTGCTTGTTTAGAAGCGGAAGAACCCTCTTGGATTTCCCTTACTCGAGCACATCAGAAGGATGATCCTGATTTGTTGCACCTCCGGAATAGAACTATGAAGGAGAGCTACCAGATTTCTCCTTGGATGAGTTGGATACCTTGAAGTATCGGGGTAGATTTTGCGTCCCCGTCTTTGGCGACATTCCGACTAAGATCTATGTTGAAGCTCATGGTTCCAGTGTAGCCTACCACCCTGGTTCCACTATGACGTATAAAAATCTAAAGCAAATTGTTTGGTAGTCAGGGATGAAGGATGATATCGCAAAGTTTGTATCAGAATGTTATACGTGTCAGCGTGTAAAGGCTGATCATAGAAGGCCTGGTGTAAATTGACACCGCTTGATATTCCAAGTTGGAAATATGAGAGTATTTCAATGGATTTCATCACCGGTCTACCAAAATCTACCTGTGGGCACTACTATGTTTGGGTGATAGTTGATAGATTGACAAAGTGTGCTCACTTTGTTCCCTTTAAAATTGGGTATTTGATGAAAAAGAAAGCTGAGCTTTATCTTGAAGAGGTCTCAGATAATATGGGGTGCATGTTAGCATTGTGTCAGATCGGGACTCCAGATTTACGTCTCGCTTTTGGAAGAGCTTACAGGAGGGGTTGGGTACCTATTTAAGGTATTCCACTACCTATCATCCGCAGACGAATGGTTAGATGGAAAGGGTAAATCAGATCGTAGAATATATGACCAGGTGTTATATTTTGGATCATGGTGGTGCTTGGGACGAGCGTCTCAGACTCATGGAGTTTGCATACAATAATAGTTATCAAGAGAGTCTGCAAATGGCCCCGTTTGAGGCCTTATATGGGAGGCATTGTAGAACTCCTTTGTTTTTGGCTGAAGTTAGTGAGAGACCGTTGCTAGGTCTGGAAGACCTTGAGGAGATGAATTGTGCTGTGACTTATATTCGAGAAAAGCTCAGTATGGCTCAAGAGCACTATGAGAAGTATGTTAATCAATGAAGGGTCGATCCGGAGTTTGTCGTTGGAGAATTGATTTTTCTGAAGGTTTCTCCGATGTCAGGCGTTAAAAGGTTTGGAAGGAATCACAAGTTAGACCCCCGGTACATGGGACCTTTTCAGATTCTTGAATGCATCGGAGTTTCAGCGCATAGGCTGGAGTTGCATGCCACCTTCCCTGGTGTCCATGATGTGTTTCATGTGAGCCAGTTGCGGAAGTGTGTTCATAATGATCGTCAAGTCCTCGACTCGATGCCCCATATTTAGGCCAACTTTACGTATGTGGAAGAACCTGTTCGTATTTTGGATTCTCAAGAGCGTGTGTTACGAAGAAAGACAATCCTCATGGTCAAGATTCTTTGGAGAAATCAAGACGTCGAGAGCGCGATGTGGAAATTGGAATCGGCGATGATGGAATCTCATCCGCACCTCTTCTCTTAGTTTCGGGTATGTCTTTATGTCTTCAATCATGTTTGATTTTATCGTTTTGATTTGGTTTTAGAGTTGTGTTAAGTTTCGGTACAAAACTTCTTTTTAAGAGTAGTGACTGTAACACCCCCGATTTTTCGATGATTTTATTTGTATGGGCATCGTCATATTTATGACGTCGTGGCGTTAATTTTAACGTCGAGTTGATGACGCAAAGCTGTTAAGGCATTTTCGCGTACCTGCGGTCGAGTCAGCCGAATTCTTATTGTAGTGGGAAAATTTTGCATTTGAAATTTAAGTTAAGTAATTTTTTACTTGCTCATCAAGTTTCGTCGCGATTCGAGCGAAATTTAGGCCTCGACAATTTTCCAAAGTTTTGTGGAATTTATGTTCGTAGTAAACTTTAAAAATTTATATCTCGAGAATGGCTCGTCGGAACCGATCCAAAGAGACATAGGCGAGAGAGAGGAAGCCGTTCGTGAACCTTCCGGTGGCCGCCGACGGTTCTCCGGTGCTCGAAATCTTCAACCTAGTACAGATCTGGAAAGCACTCGTCGAGAGCTACGCCATCGTGGTAAAACTTCTCCCGTTTCTTGACTTTTCTCGTACGGTTTTTCGGCCATAACCGCCATTTCGGCCATTTTTGTCCAGATTTCAACTTCCCCCATCTTCTTTTGCACCGATTTGCGACGTGGAGTGAATTGGAGAACTTTTCCGGTAAAATAAAGGCAAGTGGTGATTTCCCCTCGTTTCTCCTTGTCCGATTTGATGGTAACGACTAAGTTTTTATGTTTTCTTAAAATTTTTTGCACTTGTCTTAAAATTTATTGCTATGATTAACCTTCTTGATGATCACTCGATGTTGTAAGATTTTGTCATGATGAACTCGATCTTGTCCGGTTATGTTAAATTGTTCTTGAAGTTTCTTATTGATGGCTTTAGACGCCTTATCTATCATTATTGAACGTATTAGAGTTTATCTAGAATTGTAAATCGTTCCTAAGGGTTGATCAACCATGTCTTGAATCTAGAAATGTCAAGTAGAATCTGACGTGCCAAATCTCGAAATATATGAGGTGGTTCCTATGTGGGTTTTCTTGATTGCGGGACTTAGTGGACGAAACCACCTCCGCATTGTTTGATGCCTTTATTAGTACCTTGTGGAAGTGTACCAGGGTTTTGGGCGTCTGCGATGTATGGTGGAGACTATGAGACTCCCTCACAGTTAGAGAGATATTATATTTGTGAAGGTGTGTCCAGTTGAGTGACCACCTCGCCCGTATTTTTGGGTAGAGTCGACCACAGGTGCCTAATAAAAGTTTTGTATTTCCTCCTTATGATTTATTCATGTTGTCACCTTATAGCCTCATGTGTCTAGTGTACTCTTGTTGTACGTGACGAAGCATGTAAGAGTTCTTTTTCTATTGATGCCGTGTTTCTTTTTGTACTTTACTTCAGTGCTTTTGGTCTTGGGTTGGTAGCACTTTTGACCTTTGTTTATTTTGGCTTATTTTTTCTGCCGCCATTTGTACCTTCTTGCTGAGGTGTTCTATCTTTAGAATGCCTCAGTTTTAGAGCATTAGCATATAATAGAGCTGGTTTCAGAGATTCTGGGCGGCATTGTTGGCTGTGGTTGTTGCCTCGTCTTAGCGAGGTAGTTTGTTGCTTATTTTATTTTACTGGATCAGACATACATTGTTGTATGTGGGTTCGTGTCAGTTTGTTGACACACGCAGAATTGTTAATTTTTTTTTATACTTGCTAGTTGCTTAGTTTTCTATATGTCGATTACTGGCTCTCTGGGAGTATTTATGCTAGGAATGCATGTTAGGTATTTTCAAGTATAAAATCTACTACTATTACTTCATGCATTTCATAATTAAAAACTCTAACATGCTATATTTAGCGACCGTAAAAGCTATCTTTACTATTATTAGAAATTTAGTTGTCCTTTGGGGACGTTTACACTCATGTAGGGTATTGGAGTCAATCTAAACAAGTATCTTCCGCATCGTATAATTATATTTTGATTTGTGGACTAGATGAGCCACTAAGCCAGGGGATACGACTAACTACTGCACTTAAACTGATTTTTACCTTAAAATAACTTAAAGAATCTTTCTTCATGATTAAGTAGGTTGTTGCTCGAGCGTCCGCAGTTGTCCCCTGCTGACGTGGCATCATGACACGCATTTCCCCTTACTTTGATAAATTATTATTTACGGTGAAAATGCGGGTTGCAACAGCCCACAAAAGATTCTCTTCCAAGTCAGCAGACACTCATCAAATACTTATGGTTGGATGATTCTTTTCAAGCTTTGTGAGAGCTCGCAAAGAAAAGAGATTGTGTACAACACCGTATTTGCCAAGTAGTCAACTTCCAGAAGGTTTGGGGTATTACAGGACAATTAGGCCCAAAAATAGTATATTGAACAGTGAGGTAGGCTGGCCTGCACTCACCCAATGCCCAAAACGGGAATTTGTGCGAATTAATGGAAAGTCAGGCCCTTAGGCTAGTGCGATCTTCATCATATATTCGCACCGATATCGTGCCTCATCACACGCGCTGGAGGACATCTCGCCGAGCCAAGTGAGTGGTTACAAAGCCAGCTCTCGCCTTTTAAAGGGAGCCCTAGGAGGTGAGTGCATGCCCCGTCCCCATAGAACTCGCTCCTTTAGGCGAGTGGTGCCTTTATGGGCCATTCGCCTAGTGGGACCCAAAGAAAAAATTACCTTTGTGCCCCCAAAGGTCTACAAATAGCCTTCCAGGACAATGATGTTTTGATGTTAGCAGACCCAATTGTGTTGCATATAGCTGTTTGGAATAGCGGAGTTGCCATATTTGCAGGCCAGGATTAAAAATCTATAAATAGGCCCAAGGGGTACCTCAGAAGGCACACTTTCATAGTATATGATCTTCTAGCGCTTTCTAAGGTGCCCTTAGCTCAGCATTGGCTAAGAAGAGGAAACACTCTAAGATCTTTTGAGTGTGTGGTGGGACCACCATGCGGGATCCTTGGGTCAGCTTTGAGTTCCAATTTTTCATTCAGTAAAGCTCACTAGGAGAAGTAAGTGTGCGGTCACCCATTCCCCAAGGGTTCGAACTCCACAGAAGCTGGTTCTCTATTTCAACAATCAATATTCACAATATAGGTCCCGGGCTATAAAAACCTCCAAATCTATAATGTCATAGGATTGGTATTTCACTCATATTACATAAGAGCAACGCCAACACAATCCTTTCCAACTTCTCTAATACACTTATGTGTGACCCCATAAACTCATATTGCACTAGCAGTGAGACTACTTGTTTGACCACTTCTAGACAACAATGGTAACACTAACAACAACTTTCCAAACAAATTGTTGGTCTTACTGTTTGCCATATTCCCCATACCTCTTATTGCCCAAATCCTGATATCCCATTCTTTTTTAAAGGATCTCAAGAACTTTTTTTTAGAACATATTTAGGGAATTCTCTCCCATACTTCTTCAAAACATTCATAATTTTAAACAATTTTCGTAGCAGTCAACTATTAAATTCTACTTCCATTGCTTGAAAGCTTCATATTCGTGGATGAGAAGAGACATCCATTCATCTTTAACTTTCTCTGAGACCTCCAAATAAATAATCAGTGAATCCTACATTTACTTGCCATTTTTGCAATAAATCAAATTTTAGAATGTGGAGTCATCTATGACACTTACAATTAAGTTTTTGTCCCTTTTGTCCATAGTGCCCAGAACCACCCTATCCGTAGTCATTTCAGAGTACTTCTTAGGAACTCTTAGATTTGCATCATTGGTAGAGGTCATCATGGGAATGAAGGGCCCCTCTTTAATAGTAATTAATATTTTAAGGTTCGAGGATTTCATAAACAATCTGACCCACTCCTTCCAAATATAAAAAATTTCTTTCCTACATATGGAATGTTTAATAAAAAAAACTCTTTATCATTATCTTATGAAGTCATACTGTATAGAATTTAATTCCTAAATTAGGATCTTGTTCAGATTGTTAAGTACATTTTGAATAGCCTTACTATGATACCACTTAAAACTTTTAATGCAGTCTAATCACCAAATGGTGGAGGGTTAATATCGTTTTGTGATTTTTAGTCTTTGTTGATTTTACTTAGAAATCTACCACAAAAAATTAACCACAACATAAAAAACAAACATGATTTATTGTCATTCACCAATATGGTTGCATCCACTTTCCCCCTCTATCTATTTAGAAGTATGCCAAAATAGACAAACTTCTCCAATATATCAGATCCACAGATCTATTGGATCTAGACGCAAACCTTGGAGGGGGTGAATGAAGTTTTCAAGTAAAATTAGAATTAACAGAATTTTCAGCAAAACAACATATTCTGGAACTACCGTGAAGTGGTAGGATACTAAAGCGCGATAGAAGGTCACAGAGTCACTTTTTCTTATAAAAAATTGCTATTTGATTTCTCAAACAACCCTCAATATCCTAGCAACATTCAATCACAAATTTGAGATGAAATAAAAGAAATATAATTTTATTCAAAATTAAACATGGGTTTACAATAACAAAACTGGATCTCCATGATGCCGGAGATCGGAGACGATGAATCAAACAGTCTTTTGGTTTTTATACCGACCATCCCAGGACAGGTTGTCTCTCTCTCTTCTTCCCAAGAACATCGATGAGCCAGCTCCTCACGTTCCTCCCAAGAAGGGTATTAAAGCCAACTAGATCTCGCAGATCTAGACATCCTCCCAGGACAATTCCTACAAATTCCTCCCAGAAATCCAACAACCTCCCAGCACGATTTCTCACGAACTCCTTCCCGGCACTAGACGTCCACACCAGAGGATTTCGTCGCACAAAATACAACAAGGTTTAGGAAAATAGAAGAAAATTAAAGAGTTCGAAATTGTTGCTCCCTCAAATAAGAAATCCTCCATAGAACGGTGCGCTATTGAGGCTTCTGGATGTCGTTCTTCTTACACTCGATCAACCACTAATGGTTGTTGGAGACTTTGCTCTTCGGAGCACTTCGATCACAAATGGGAGGGAGAAATTTTTCTTTTCCTTGCTTAGAGATTGTGGTTCGCACTAATAGAGATGGTGGCTAAACCCTAGACGTGAAAATCCGCTTTCTTGTTATTGTTGTGGTTGTCTCTAGAAAAAGAAACATGTGCTTTTATACTTGTCTTTAAAAAATCTACCACGGGTGATAGAGCTAGCACCCGACAGTAGTTATTCTCATGCGGTATCGCCAGCTGCTCATTAAATTATAGAAAAAATCCAAAATAATATTTGTGACACTTTTGGATAACGCGTTGCGGTAGGGGTAATGCCTGGCTGTAGCATTATCTTCTCGACAAATTTACTCGACGGTCGTCGAAATTTCTAGCGCTCTGTGTTATGGATAGCGCCTTACGGTAGGTCCCAAATTAGAATCTTTGTGCACAACAATAATTCTTCAATGCTAGCACTAGTCGTAGTGCTAGTGCTCGGCGGTAGGTCACAGAAACTTTTGATCTTCATACCTGTACATCTGCACACTATACCCAACACAAGTATGATCAAATACAACTTGGGATTCGATATTGTCAAACTAAAGAGATGCAGATCATGGGTTCCAACAAACTCCTCATATGATAATATCAAATTTCATTCATGATATATTAATCATTAGTAGCAACGCATAGTGTAGTTCAATAATATGTAGGAAATATAAGCAGAAGTATGACTTCCCCTACATGTGTGCTCTCCGTACATGTGTGCTCTCCTTATATGTGTGCTCTCACTACATGTGTGCTCCCCCTACACGTGAACCTCCCCTAGGTGGCTAGTATGAAACTCATGAACAAATAAATCGCCCCCTTTTGGTATTATCAAAATGGAGGGGAACTAACTGCAACGACTAGAGATTAAACAAAGAGATGAAGTTTTGGCACAACAAACACACAAACATGAGATAAAATGTAATTTTGGGACAGACCTAACCAACATAAGAAAACATTTTATTTAAATAAAGGCAGAGCATAAGAAATTTGTTGGAACTTCTGGTCCGCATATCATTGGTTTGACAATATCAAAATCTAGAGTTTTATTTGATCATACTTGTGTTGGGTATAATGTGCAGGTTTTTAGGTGCAAAAACACCAAAAACATCAACATCTACAACCTACCACCGTACCCTAGACCTGTTAAATTTTCTCAACGTGGTCAGCAAGATAGCCCAAACACCAAATTAATATCTTCGGAACTACCCAGTTCGCACGCTGAACCTGCGGAAACCCAAGGACTAGAGGTTGCACCCAACAAAACAATGGAAGCACAAGAAGATCTTATTATGCATTCACTTCATTACAATCCGAGGCATACATAGCGAGACATGATTTCGCTAGTATTACAGCTGTAAACAGAAAGAACCAAAAACAAGCCGGGCGGACAGAACTCCAGTCCGCCGAGACCGCGAGGTCGCCGAGACCGCCGAGACCGCCCAAGCTATGCTGCAATCCGCCGAATACCACGGAGTCCGCCGAGACCGCGAGGCCGCGCGGACAGACCGTTATTCGCCTCCTGCTGAACCCGAACTGAGAAACTCCCCTACCCGCCTGAAGCCGGCGGACAGGTTATTGAAGCTGGGAAAGTTGAAACGGAACTGACAAGCCGCAGAGCGACCTCCTGCTGAGTCCGCAGAGACCGCACACTTCCAAGCACTGACCGAAGTCACAGCCAAACTCCTGGCTCCTTGAAGTTATCCGCGCGACCTGCACACAGCAAACCGTCAGCCTGAAACAATCCGCGCGGACTGAAAAACACAGACCGCAGCACTCGCCCAACCTAATTTACTGTTCACTCACGTTACGTCTGGTTACTGTAGATGTGCCAGGGGGGTCCTATTTATAGGCCAGGTGAGGAGTGTGGTCACCGCCCATGAGATAGCGACACCGCCCCAGCCCGCGCGAACACAAAACGACTGTCCGCTCAGTCCGCGAGGACTTAGCCAGTCACCAAGGGAAACCGCCAGGAGCAAAGCAACCATTGACGAACCCTCTCCAGTCCGCCCAAGCTAAGCGGACAAGGCACCAGCCCGCAAAGCTCCAACTGCTTCAGGACAGCACCCTCTTCAATGGCAGTCCGCACCAACCCGAGGCAGTCCGCAAGACCCACACCTCAATCCGCCACAAGTCCACGACCAAAGGCAAACAGCAACAGTCCGCCCGGTCACAGCGGACTTGGCGGATACGGCGGACACCATGAACTTGACACCAAGTGTGACCAAGTCCAAAACCATCAAGGGCCAGTGCGAGCATGGCGGACACAAAGTCCCGTCCGCCAAACACCCTAGCACAGACCGCAACCAGTCCGCGAGCTCCTCGCACTTGTCCAACGCAGCAGCACCAAGCCGGACTCCAAACATCAGTCCGCCAACCGGTCTCCACAGCAAGACCTGCTGTAACACCTGAGCTCGACAAGGCCTCAGCCAAGCTCAAGGCTCAGTCCGCAACAGCCCCAACCGCGGACACACCAGTCCGCAAGGCTTCCCGCGAACTCGAACCATCCCGCCAACAGCGCAAACTTGCACCCGCGACCACTGAGCAAAGCACCAGTCCGCAAGCCTCTCTATCCGCAGAAACCAGGCCGCACCAAACCGCGGACTCCTTGCAACAACCTGCTCAGAACACAGCCGGCTTCCACCAGACTTCTCACCAGGCCGCAACCCACAGTCCGCCCAGTCCGCCCAGTCCGCCAAAGCTGTCCGCACAGGCCGCGCGGCCTGTCCCGTCACCCACTTCCACTTCACAAATTTCAACACTCCCCCTTGAAGTGAGAAGTGGTGACCAAGCCCAGCAAGCTGCGCAAGCGTTCAAAAGGCCCCTTCGACAGCGGCTTCGTGAAGATGTCAGCAAGATTTTCTTCACTCCGAACATGCCCGACCAGCAGAGACCCCTCCAACACCTTCTCCCTGATGAAGTGGTGATCAATCTCTATATGCTTGGTCCTGGCGTGACACACTGGATTGTTTACCAGTTTGAGAGCACTCTCATTGTCACCCCGGAGTAAAGTAGGCTCTTGCACTTCTTCATGAACATCCTCTATGAGCCTCCTCAACCAAACGGCTTCCCGAGCAGCCAAGGCCGAAGCCTTATACTCCGCCTCCGTGGTTGAAACCGACACCGAGTCCTGCTTCTTGCTACACCACGAGATGCTAGCTGAACCGCAAGTGAACACATAACCTGAAGTAGACCTTCGATCATCCGAATCACCGCCATAGTCAGCATCCGTGTACCCGAGCAATGCAAACTCCGCATCCCTTCCATAGAGGAGTCCCAACTCAGAAGTCACCTTGACATACTTCAGAATTCCCTTCGCCGCCACTAGATGAGATTGCCTTGGTTCAGCCATATACCGACTTACTCGGCCAACAGCATAAGCTATATCCGGCCTTGTAATCGTCAGATAGATCAAGCTCCCAACAAGAGCCCTGAACACCAAGGGATCATTAAGAACCCTTCCCTCATCCCGTCGAAGCTTCAGCCCAGATTCCAGTGGAGTAGAGCACTTCTTCCCTTCGCCCATGCCAAACCGCTTCACAATACGATCAGCATACCCTTTCTGGCTAATGAGAATCCCGCACTCCTTCCTCTCCACTTCCAGACCAAGAAAGTGATGCAACTCTCCCAAGTCTTTCATCTCGAAGCGTATAGCAAGCTCTCCCCTGAGCCTTGCTACTTCCTCCTCCGAGTTTCCTGTGATGATCATATCATCCACATACAGCAGGACCAAGACTCTTAGCTCTCCCTTCTTCTTGACGAACAAGCTAGAATCCGAGTTAGAAGCCAGGTATCCACAGAACTGCAGGTACTCTGCAATCTTCCCATACCACGCTCGAGGAGCTTGCTTCAACCCATAGAGAGCCTTTCTGAGTTTGCAGACATAGTCCGGATGCTTCTCAGAGACGAAACAAGCGGCTGATCCATGAAGATGTCCTTGTCAATCTCTCCGTAAAGAAAGGCATTCTTCACATCGAGTTGCCACAACCTCCATCCCTTGCTAGCAGCCAAGGCGATCACCACTCTTACAGATGTAATCTTCGCAACTGGACTAAATGTCTCCTCATAGTATTCTCCATACTGCTGTGAGAATCCTCTAGCGACCAGGCGAGCCTTGAAACGATCAATGCTCCCATCAGCCTTCTTCTTCAACTTGTACACCCACTTGCAAGTAACCGGAGTAATGCCATCAACCTTGGGCACAAGGTCCCAGGTTTCATTCTTCTTCAGAGCATCAATCTCTTCCTTCATGGCACCTTCCCACTCCTTCACTCCAGTGGCCTCGTTGAAGTTTGCAGGCTCTCGCTCATCCAGAGGACCTGCAAAGAAGCAGGAGACAAAGCTCACTGCATTCCCATCACAGTACCGAGCCGGTGGCTTAACCACCCTCTTCGATCTCCGAAGACACGGCTCCTTGCTCACGGCTTCCGTTGCTTCTTCAGGCTCCACTCCAACCTGGGGCAAGCATTGAGCAGTGCTCCCCCTGCTTCCTGAGCCAGAAGGCTCAGCCTCGGAGTTCGAAACAACAGGAGCTGCTGGTGAAACAGCAAGCTCCTCTTCCAAGCCTTCAGCATCCTCCACCGGTGCTTCCTCAACTTTGCTACTTCCGGTAGGCTCCACCGAGCCACCTCCATATGACGTCAGCTCGTCAAAGACAACGTCTCTTGACACCACGAACTTCTTCGTCACAGGGTCCATGCACTTCCATCCCTTCTTCCGCTCATCATAGCCAACAAAGACAAGTTTCCTTGCCTTCGCATCCAGCTTTGTCCGTGAAGCATCCGGGACATGCACGTAGCAAGTTGAACCGAACACCCGAAGGTGTCCAACACTCGGCTTCTCCTTCAGCAACAGCTCAATGGGCGTCTTCATGTTGATAGGGCTGAGTGGCATCCGGTTGATAACATATGCAGCACAAGACATTCCCTCCGCCCAAAAGGACCTCGGGATATCTTTCGCATGCAGCCAGCATTTGCAGGTTTCCGTCAAATGACGGATCTTCCGCTCCGCTACCCCATTTTGTTGTGGAGTGTGAGCACAAGTAAGCTCCCGTTGGATCCCGTGCTTCCTGCAGAAGTTAGAAAACTCGGAAGAGACAAACTCTCCCCCGTTATCAGTTCGAAACTTCATAATCCGCAAGCCAAGCCGGCCTTCTACCAACTCCTTGAACTCCACAAACAAACGGAAGGCATCCGACTTCTCCTTTAAGAAGTACACCCAAGTATACCTTGAGTAGTCATCAACCAAGACGAGCATGTATTTGCTTCCACCAAGGCTGACAGTAACAGTCGGTCCCATCAGGTCGCCATGAATACACTCCAATGGTTTCTTGCTCCTTGTTTGAGATTTATCAAACGGAAGGCGATGTGCCTTACCGTATTGACAGCCCGCACAAACATGCCCATCACCAAAGGAGGACAACATCGGCAACCCCCTCACCAGACTTCTACTCGCCATTGCCTTTAGCTTGTCCATGCCAACATGCCCCAGCCTCTCATGCCAGATAGCCGCACTATCATTGGCCCTCATCCTATCAACATAGGCACTGGTGGAAAGAACAAACAAGTTCTTCACCCTCCTCCCAACATGAGCAACATCAGCCTTTACCGCTGATACGTTGCGAAGGAACCTCACGTCTGTTGGCCCAAACAGAACGTGATACCCAGCGTCCACCGCGTTGGTCACCGAGAAGAGGTTCTTCTTCATGCCCGGCACGTGATACACACTCCTTAACGTGAGTGGCCCCTGATCACTACCCAAAGACACGACCCCCTCCTTCTCTACTGCATAAACAGTATTATCAGCAGTGATAATAGCTTCATTACCTGAGTAAGCCTGCATGGAGGTGAACTTCGACTTGTCTCCGGTGAGGTGATGACCACACCCGGAGTCGATGATCCACTCGCTGTTGAAGTCCTCAGCAGATAAGGCCCGGACACAAGTGCCCGTCATGAAAGCTCCTCCCCATTCTGCTTCTTCACTTCGTGAGCAAGCTTCCTCCTTTCCCGCAGCATGCCCAGGCTGCAGTTTGACCTTGCAGTCCCGCTTGAAGTGCCCTCGCTGATGACACCGGTAGCACTTCAGATTCTTCTTCCAGTCCTTAGGAGCATTGCTCCTCTCCGGCGGATATGAAGTTGAAGTCTCCTTCTCAACAGCGGCCTGCACCTTCTTCTTCTTCTTCCCTTCCCATCCCTTCTTCTTGCCTGAGAAGAGAGCCTCGCTGCCTTCCTGATTCAGATTCACTCCAGCCATCTGCCTTGCTAAGCTCTCCTGCGAGGCAAGCAGATTCTCCAGCTCCAGCAACGACGGCTGAGTAGCCCACCCTTGAACAGATGTAACAAAGGCCACATACTCCTTCCGCAAGCCGCGGAAAATGTGCCTTTTCATCTTTGCCTCAGAGATAGGCTCATCAGGATCCAGTGCCGACAGCTCAGCACACAAGCTCTTCATCTTTAAGAAGTACCTGGAGATGGAAAGGTCTCCCTGAGTTGCCCTGGCCAACTCATTCTCCAGGAACTGAAGCCGCGCCACATTCTTCCTATTGAACAACTCATCAATGGTTGTCCAAATATCAGCAGCCGACTCACACCCAATGATGTGATCAAACAGTTCCGGAGAGACAGCTCTCTTCAGAACGAACTCTGCCTTAGCATTAGTTCTTCTCCAGAGCCTCACCTGTTCAGCAGTACCGAAAGCAGCAGTTACTTCCTGTCTGTCGTCTCCACCGACAACTTCCCACAGCTCCTCGCCTAGAAGATAACTCTTCATGCACGACTTCCACTTTTTATAGTTAGTCGGCGTTAAGAGTTCAATGCCCAGACCTCTTGCTAAGCTTCCTTCCATTGCAATCACCTGTTGGTACCCTTCAGCAGCTCCGAGCAACAACACAGGTTGATCACCACTCAATCACTGAGTAACAACACTGGCTGACCTCCGCTCACGCAACTGAACCTCCGCAACCTCAGAAACCTGCCTCTGATACCATGTTAAATTTTCTCAACGTGGTCAGCAAGATAGCCCAAACACCAAATTAATATCTTCGGAACTACCCAGTTCGCACGCTGAACCTGCGGAAACCCAAGGACTAGAGGTTGCACCCAACAAAACAATGGAAGCACAAGAAGATCTTATTATGCATTCACTTCATTACAATCCGAGGCATACATAGCGAGACATGATTTCGCTAGTATTACAGCTGTAAACAGAAAGAACCAAAAAACAAGCCGGGCGGACAGAACTCCAGTCCGCCGAGACCGCGAGGTCGCCGAGACCGCCGAGACCGCCCAAGCTATGCTGCAATCCGCCGAATACCACGGAGTCCGCCGAGACCGCGAGGCCGCGCGGACAGACCGTTATTCGCCTCCTGCTGAACCCGAACTGAGGAACTCCCCTACCCGCCTGAAGCCGGCGGACAGGTTATTGAAGCTGGGAAAGTTGAAACAGAACTGACAAGCCGCAGAGCGACCTCCTGCTGAGTCCGCAGAGACCGCACACTTCCAAGCACTGACCGAAGTCACAGCCAAACTCCTGGCTCCTTGAAGTTATCCGCGCGACCTGCACACAGCAAACCGTCAGCCTGAAACAATCCGCGCGGACTGAAAAACACAGACCGCAGCACTCGCCCAACCCAATTTACTGTTCACTCACGTTACGTCTGGTTACTGTAGATGTGCCAGGGGGGTCCTATTTATAGGCCAGGTGAGGAGTGTGGTCACCGCCCATGAGATAGCGACACCGCCCCAGCCCGCGCGAACACAAAACGACTGTCCGCTCAGTCCGCGAGGACTTAGCCAGTCACCAAGGGAAACCGCCAGGAGCAAAGCAACCATTGACGAACCCTCTCCAGTCCGCCCAAGCTAAGCGGACAAGGCACCAGCCCGCAAAGCTCCAACTGCTTCAGGACAGCACCCTCTTCAATGGCAGTCCGCACCAACCCGAGGCAGTCCGCAAGACCCACACCTCAATCCGCCACAAGTCCACGACCAAAGGCAAACAGCAACAGTCCGCTCGGTCACAGCGGACTTGGCGGATACGGCGGACACCATGAACTTGACACCAAGTGTGACCAAGTCCAAAACCATCAAGGGCCAGTGCGAGCATGGCGGACACAAAGTCCCGTCCGCCAAACACCCTAGCACAGACCGCAACCAGTCCGCGAGCTCCTCGCACTTGTCCAACGCAGCAGCACCAAGCCGGACTCCAAACATCAGTCCGCCAACCGGTCTCCACAGCAAGACCTGCTGTAACACCTGAGCTCGACAAGGCCTCAGCCAAGCTCAAGGCTCAGTCCGCAACAGCCCCAACCGCGGACACACCAGTCCGCAAGGCTTCCCGCGAACTCGAACCATCCCGCCAACAGCGCAAACTTGCACCCGCGACCACTGAGCAAAGCACCAGTCCGCAAGCCTCTCTATCCGCAGAAACCAGGCCGCACCAAACCGCAGACTCCTTGCAACAACCTGCTCAGAACACAGCCGGCTTCCACCAGACTTCTCACCAGGCCGCAACCCACAGTCCGCCCAGTCCGCCCAGTCCGCCAAAGCTGTCCGCACAGGCCGCGCGGCCTGTCCCGTCACCCACTTCCACTTCACAAATTTCAACAAGACCTACCTCCCACAATAGTGTGGAATTATTTTGGACAGGCTCTTGGGTACCTACCACGTGGCACTAGTTCTGTCACCCTGCTCTAGCTCGAATCAAGGGAAATTTAACTCCATTGAGGAGAAAACTGCTGAGGAAAGTCGACGAACTACTGAGAAAAATCTTACTGTCGGGTACTTGCATCTTACCGTGCTGTGGTATTATAAAAGAGGTAAATATATTATTTTGATATTTTTCCAAATCTACTGGACAGCTGTCAGCACTGCGCGAATCGACCTACCATAAGAGGTAGCGTATTTTTTCAAGACGTATAAAAGCAAGCGTTTCTTTTCCTTGATTATAGCTGAAAGAGATTTGTTTTTCATTCTAGGGTTCGACGACCATCTGTAAGAGGACAAACTTTCATCTCCTTTGAAGGAAAAGAACTATTTCTTCCTCAGGTCCGTGATTAAAGAACTCTGGTGAATGAAATCTTTAGTGACCATTTATGGCTGATCGACTACAATGAGAACAATATTAAAGAGCATCGATTGCGCACCGTTCCTAAGTGGAGTTGTTCGTTTGAGGGAGAAATAACTTTTAAACTATAAATTTTCTTTGTTTTTATCTGATCTTGGTGAAAAGTAAATCGACCTGGGAGGTCGCCAGATTCCTGGGTGGAGTCTGCAAGAAATCATCCTAGGAGGACATCTCGATCTAGGTGATCTTCTGGGCTCTAAGACCCTTCTGGGTGGAAGGTGAGGAGCTAGCTCGTCAATATTCTTCGGAAGAAAAGTGAGAGCCAAACGGTCCTGGAAGGGTCGGTATAGAAACCAAAGCATGAGTTTATTCATTTCCTTTGATCTCCGGTTCCATGGAGATCCAGCTTGTTATTGTAAATCATTGTTCTTTCTTTTAATAAAATTATATTTTTTTTAATACATCTCCAAATCATGGTTGTATGTTGCTAAAGGTTTGAGTGCTATGTGGGAAATCTAAAAATAAATTTTTACAAAGAGAATCAATCTTCGTGACTTAACGTTGGGGATAGCCTTACTATCTGCAGTAGTTTCCAAAACTTATTTTCCTCGTAAAACACTTTTTTTATTTCTGTACTATTTAAAAAACCTTTTTCACCCCCTCCCCCTTTTAATTTTGGCCTTCAGATCCAACAAGTGGGATGGAAATTTGTACACAAAAAATTCATTAGCACCACCTTTATTTACATGTGTGAAATATAACATGTGGATAATACTTATGAGAAACTTCCTTATATTATTAAATATAGATGTTTGGAACATGACTCTTATTAAGCCCCTAAATAAATTAAATATGCACGAATGTTATTTAAATTCCAAAGCTATGAATAGTCTATTTTGTGGGCTTGGTCAACAAATTTTTGAACTAATCTATATGCTTCCTACTACTTATGATATATGAAAATTTCTTGACTCCACTTATAGTTCTTGTTCTGCAAATAATGAATTAGAGCAATTTATTATGGATTCAAGTGAAGAACTAAATGAAGACTTGCTCTTGGAGGAGGACATCTCAAACACATCATGCAGAATCGAATATGAAATCTCAATTAGGGAAGAAGAATGTCGAGGAGTTAAAGGAACCTTGTGTTCAAACACTGTCTCTTGAAAAACCTCTGTGAGTAAAAATTCTTTTGTTCTAACAACTATTTCTACAATGTGTGTGTTAAATAATGCTAAACGTAGAAATAAGAAATTGAAAATATTAATTTAGAATTGCATTTAGAAAATAAAAATTTAAAAGCACGACTTAATGTTGAATCTAAATTTAATGTATCCAGTTCACTCGCAAGCTTCATTGTTGAAAACTCTTCAAAACTTACTCATTGTAATTTATTAGAAGAAAAACACAAGGATCTTGAGAAAAAACTTCTTTTTCCTAAAGAACAAATTGAAAAATTATGTCTAGAAATTTCGTCTTTGAAAAGTAATTGTGTCCGCACAAGAATTACAAAACTAAAATTATGGAGATGGATAAAACCGTTGAAAATTGAAGAAATAATTATAATTCTCATGTAAATTCTATAATCACCACTCTTAAGAATAACACAATTGCTTACAACAAAGCTATATTGAATATCAAAGGTAAGAATAAAGATTTGGAAATGAAAATCAACTTGCTTAAGGAAATTATATAGAAGAATTCACAAAACATAAATTTACAATATCAAGCAAAAGCCAGAAGAATGTTGAACATAATCTCACACACATTCGTTTAGCCAACCAATGGGAGTAGAAAACTTCAAGCTAGTGCAAATGAAATCCCAAAACAAAAAAACCACCATCATTTGCAAAATCAAATCACTCCCAACTTAAAATCAAATGAACAAATATTTTCGTTAATGAATTGCTACGATATGAGTCTTTATGTTAAGCAATATAATTTTAACATAGAAAACAAATTCAATATATCTAAATCTCCAACGCAATGTTGTCCAAGTATTGATCATCACATAAAGGTTCTTAAAGTTCATACTGGAATTGTGCAATAAAAATATGATATTAAACCAAAGTATGAATGGAGACCCATTAGTAGAAATGACGCACCACTTCCGAAAGAAAGGGATCATTCATCCTTGCCCCCCCCCCCCCGTAAGCTGAAAAGAAGCATTTGGGTACCCAATGGAACAGTCACCCTTGGTTCTCTATGGATACTTAAATCTTTTATTTATTTGGTATCTTTAAAATGCAAGGAGTAGAACCTAGTTAAATTGAAATATTCAATAATCTACTTCATGATGTGCTTTTTTTTCTTTCTTTTTTCCAGCTCCTTAAATTTCAGTTTCACTGACATGGGGTTCTTCTAGCATAGAAGTGTGTCTTCTATGCTCTGCTTGTCTATTCTTAATTTTACAACTGCATTATTAGTAGAGCTTGGCAGCTCATTGTAAATCATGAAAGTTTCAACAAATGCAACATATATAGACTCTTTTACAACTTGATTTTCCAAGTTGGAGATCCTATAGCCTTTTTTATGGCTATTATACCCAACAAAGATGCCCTCATAAGAATTTTCAGCAAATTTGGTCAAGTAGGACTTCCCATTGTTAAGCAGATAACACTTGCTTCCAAAAAATTCTAAAATAGGTTAAAATTGGTTTTCTTTCCCTTCATTAGCTCATAGGGTGTATTCTTGTGATATGTGTTAATAGAGACCATATTTTGGACATGACATGTTGGGTTGACTGTCTTAGCCCAGAAGTGCTCTAGGAAAGAAGTGTCACTTAGCATGGTTCTTCCAGCCTCAATAAGAGTGCTGCTTTTTGTCTCAGCAATAACATTTTGCTGGTGTGTTTTTAGAAAGGAGAATTTTTGAAAGATAATTTGCTCTTTGTAGAAGTTTGCCATGCTTCAGATTAAAATTCTTTGTCATGGTCACTTCTGATTTTGACTACATTGCGGCCCATTTCATTCTGAATTTTCTTTAAAAAATGTCATAAAGTTGTCCAAAGTATCAAACTTTCTCTTAAGAAAGAATACACAAGCCAATCTGGAGTAATCATTAACTATCACAAAGCATAGACTTCCCTACCTAGGCTATGAATTATCATAGGACCAAATAAGTCTATATGAAGAAGGTAGAGACACCTCTTAGAATCCTTGGATCCAATGCTTTCCTACCTAGACTATGAATTGACATAAGACCAAATAAGTCTATATGAAGAAGGTAAAGACATGTCTCAGAATCTTTGGGCCCAATACTTTTGAAGGAGGCCTTTGTTTGCATACCCTTTTTGAATGCAGAATAAATTCCATCTTTGGTTCATTTTAAGTTGGTTTTATTTCTGAACAGCCATTCACTTAAAAGCTTAATGATAGACTTGTAGTTCAAGAGAGCAAGAATCTTGTGCCATTGCAAACGATAAGAGTCTTTCTTATTTGCTACTAGACAAACTGGAGAATCAAAATCTTTATAAAGAAAATTAAGACAATAAATATTCCCACTCATAGTGGCGGATAGGATGATCTCTTAGTTAGTTGACCTTTTTATTAGACACTTATCCTTGTAGACAACAATGAAATAGCCTAGATGATAGAGTTGGCTTATGCAAATCATATTGTATTGCAATCTTTCAACATAAGCCACTTTTTTCGATGGTGACTATGTCATTGTTGATCAAACCATAGCCTTTTCTCAATCCTCTATTTGAGCCACCAAATATGACTTTGGGTCCATTCTTTACTGGAGTGAAATCTTTTAGATGGCTTCTTATTCTATTCATGTGTCTGAAACAACAACTATCCAAGTACCACATGGGCATCTAATTGGTACTTAGACTTACCTGCGATTAAAAATTTAATTTACCTTATGCACCCACATAAATGTGGGTCCATGGTTCTTATTAGCATAAACAGGAGTAAGTCTTCCAACACTAGCCTTGGCATGAAAGCTCCTCTTTGCAATTGACACACAAGGGTTGTGCCAACAATCAATGGAAAAGTGTTCCACCTTGCCTTAACACCAGCACTAATGGATATTGTATCTTCTCTTTTAAACACTCTTTGATGTAGAAGGACCATAAGACTTTCTTTATTCAGCACAAAAGACAACAAAATTTCTCATGTTTCTCTCAGCTGTAATATGGCTAAAAGCATGACTAAAGGTAGGCTTACATGACTGTATCTATTTGTTAGAAACAAATGTCTGCTATGCAGTTGATATGGTGTTGATGGCATCAGATATAGCCTTGTGAGATGTGCTTCCTGTCTTTTCATCAGCCACCTTTATTAATGAAAGATTTTGGGATGATGCCACTTCCTTACCCTTGAGTGTGGTTACTAGATCACCAAAAACAAATGATCCATGATGGGTTATTTAGATTTCTTCACGGGGAGATTTCAAAGCACTCAACCCCATGCTCGTTCTCCTCTCATTGCAAGGTGCACTATTTATCTTACTTGAGGAACTTCCATTCTTCTAGTGACCACATATGCTATCGTGGTGATGGATCCCTAGTTGGATTTGAGCTAGTTTCACTAATTAGGATGTCTGACCCACAATGTATAGCCATGGTCATGTTTTCGAGTCCTAGAGTTTAGGATAAGTCATTAGGTTCAACCTTACATGGACCAGCCAGCAGAAGACCTCAGATTGAATCAAGACTTAGAAGAAATCAAGTTCAGAATTTAAGTTCGACATTCGTCGAACTCAGCACGACGATAGTCATGCTCTACTCGATGGACCCAGTGTTAATTCTCTGAGTTGAGCTCGACGATATTTGAGCTAAGGTCGACGAAGTCTAGAGTTCATCCTTCAACACATTCTTTCCAGATTTTTTTTGCTGAACTCAGCTCGACGAAGACAGATTATCAGCTCGACGAACTTGGAGCGCAGATTATATAAGTTATCTCCAGAATGCAGTTCGCTGAGCTTAGGTCGACGAATAGGTTTTCTCAGGTCGATAAACAGGATTTCTCAGCTCGACGAACTTGGATCTCCGGTCGACGAAATCTATTCAGAGGTCGATGAATTCTGTCCAAGCCTGATTTAGAGTTTTTCCCTTATTGCTATCCTTACTTTCTATATTATTTAGCAGTGATTTATCTGGGAAATTAATGCACATATTCTGTTGACAGAATTCAGTAGAATTAAATGGGAATTAATTACTTGCTTAATTAAATGGGATAATTGGGAAAATCATTAAAGCAAATATTCTCCAGCCGATTTTCAATCTCTAGGCAATCATCAATTAATGCAGGGAATTCAAAATTCAAAGGAGAATTTTGACAGAGAATATAAAAGAGATTTTTCTCTTTGCAGTAAACAGGATAGAGATAGACAGATACATAGAGAATACAGAAAGATATTCAGAAATTCTCTGTGCAAGAAAGCAAACTGTTTTCTCCTTGATCTTTCTAAAGAGGAAGAAGAACAACAATCACAATCAAGAGTTTTCTTCAACTTCAACTCCAGGAGCTTTCAAGGACAACAAACTCGGAATCTATTAGAAGTTCCTGGAATACTTCAAGTCAAGGCTGATGACCTACACCCTGAGCAAGGCTCCAAGTGACTTTGAAAGGAGCCCTTGACAACAACAAATCCACTAGTCTTCTCTATTTATTTGAGAAAGAGAAGACACCATCAAATATCTCTCCCCCTCCTTTATAAAGGGTTTATTAACTCCCTTCAAAAGTATATGTTTGGTTTTTGGGCACCTGATCAAAAGCTCAAAGGGTTATGAGATCTTCCTGTAAATAGATCTTGTTGTGGCAGTCACCTGATCAAAAACCTTCTAGTGGATTCCTACCAAGATGTTAGAAGAGTGGATGTACACAGGTTGGGGAACCACTATAAAATTTCTTGTGTTGTCTAGTTGCCCTTTTTTGTGTTGTTCTTGCTGTGGCTTGTGATAGATTAGGCTAACTGTGTTGTGGTATATTAGCTTAGGTTAGCTTTTCTTTCTATTACTACTACTGCTATCACTAATATACTCTGACAATATTTAAAACAGCCAAAAAATTTTAACATACTCTATTCACACCCCCCTCTAGAGTAAATCAGATCTAACCTCTATCTTTTAATTGGTATCAGAGAAGGCTCCTTTGGTTGTACAAGATAGCACTTGAACCAAAAGATCCTTGATATATCTGATCTCTTTTTCCTTAATTGTTTAATTTAGTTCACATCATGACACAAAATAAGGATTATGCAAGCACCAGACCTTTTTTTGCAACTTGAATAAATTTGCAATCTCGATGGAAAAAAATAAGACTTTATATGAATTCAATTGATGATGACATATATAATCCTATTTTGACATGTCCTCCTCAACCTACAGCTACTACATCTTCCTCTACTTCAAGCACTCATGTTGTTCCACCACCTGAGTGGACAGATGCTCAGAAAAAGGCAAAGATAGCAGATGCAAAGGCCATGAATATAATGGCTTAAACTATGTCAGATGACATCTTCCAAAAAGTGGCTGAATGCACATCCTGCCAAGACAATCTAGGGACTCTCTAAACCAGATGGTTGCTGGTTTAGCAGATGAGAGGATGGATAGGAGATCAACTCTCATATCCCAATATGAAAACTTCAAGAAGGATGAATCTAAGTATGTCACTGATATGTACAACAGATTAAGTTCAATTATCAGTGAGCTGAAGATTTTGGAGAAGGAAGTCACTCTAACTGAAGTGAATGACAAGATCCTCATGTGCTTCCCAAGCTCATGGGATTCCAAAATATGGCCAATCAAGGAGGCCAGAAGTTTGTGAAAGATATGGTACCTAAACACCTAGAGGGGGGGTGAATAGGTGACTAATCTTTTCAACTTTGTTGGCAGCCAAAACAGTTATATCACAGATTTCTAACTAGTTTATTACAGCAATCAGCAATAATCAAACATACACAGCTAATCCACAGCACATTCACAGCACAGCACACAGTGATTTATAGTGGTTCCCCAGATATGGGTACATCCACTTTCCCCCTTCGATCTAGCAGTGTACTAGATTCGGCCAAACTTCTCCACTGTATCAGAACCCAAATTGGTTCCTACCTCAGGCCCAAAGCCTTACAACTCAGCTTTATCCCAAAGCCTACACTCAGCCACTACACTCAGCCAACAAGGCCTACACTCAGAGATCTCTATCTCCTACACTCAGGCTAACAAGCCCTACCCTCAGCCTTTATAAATATAGCTTACAATCACTCAGATCTAATGGATCCTACAAGTTACAAATGTAATACAAATAATAACTCTACAACTCAGAATTAAAGGAGGGAGTTGAGAGATTCTTGATGAGTTCTTGGAAGAACTCAGCTGGATTCACCCTGACTTAGCTTTCTTAAAAACTTCTTGAGTAGAACTGAATAAGGCTGAATCCTCTGCAGTTGTTCCTTGACCTCTGCCACTTAAGATCCAGACTGAATCTGAATCCTCTTCTCAGCCTAGTTCCAAAGGCTGATTTCTTGGATGGAGCCCTCTCTCTCCAACTTCTTAGATCTGCAGTTGGACTGCAAGATCTTCTTGTGTTGATACTCTGTGTACCACTTTTCTGATTACTTGAATAATCTGTACTACTTGTTAATCACTTGATCAACTCTTTCAACAACTTCAACAACAACAGTTTCTGTAAACTGTGGATGCCTATTTATAGGCCTTCTTCATGGTAACCGGCTGGTCCGGTTCATAACTGACTTCTGACATCTCTGACAGTTGCTGTAGACCGGCTGGATCGGCAGCTGTCATGTCAACCAGTCACTTCTTGAAAATCTCTAACAGTCAGTAAGTGTCGAGACTTTCTGTCTTTAAGTGTCGACACTTATAGTCCAAGTGTCGACACATGCTTTGTAAGTGTCGACACAAGTCTATAAGGTGTCGACACATATCCTTGTATGTCTCGACACAGATTCTTCTTCATGTGTCGACACTGAAATTGAGTGTCGACACAAGTACTTGTTCTTCTAGCTTTTGTTGAATTCTTCTATGTGTCGACACATCTCCTTTATGTCGACACATATCCTTGTATTGTATCTGTCAAGTGTCGACACTGCTTCTCGGTGTCGACATATAGTCTTCTATGTTGATTCTTGCTGAGTGTCGACACAGCTCCTTGTGTCGACACACCTTCTTATTGTTGAGACTTCAGCTGAGTGTCGACATAGCTCCAAGTGTCGACACTTTCTGGTGTAGACACAGCTTCACTGAGTGTCGACACAGCTCCTTGTGTCGACACTTTCTGTCTGCACTTTTCTTCACTGAGTGTCGACACAGCTCCAAGTGTCGACACTTTCTGTCTGGTGTCGACTCTGCTTCTCAGGTGTCGACACAATGACTCCAAGTGTCGACACTGCTTGTCTGGGTGTCGACACAAGTCTTCTTGAGTGTCGACACTTTCCCTCTGGGTGTCGACACATGGACTTAGAAACTTTTTGCTTCAGTCCAATGATTTCTTAACCTGCACAAATAACTCAAACATACATCAAATACATTATGATGTATATCATTGAGTTGGGTGAGGCTTCTTCAAATCAGGTACATTTGACCAATGTACCCAACAGTTTGAATGAGATTTCTACGCAATCTCTTCTGGGAAAGCTCAAATCATATGAGCAACTGATCAAGTCAAGAGAAGTTGAAGAGCAAAAGACTCCTCCACTAACAATAAAGGAGCAGAACATAGCCTTCAAAGCTTCAGAAGGATCAGAAGCACCAACTGCCAGTGAAGAAATTCTGAGTCTCTTAGCCAAGAGATTCTACAAGATAGCAAGGAAGGACTTCAGAAGAAAGTTATCCATGCAGGATGACAAAACAAGGTATGACAAAGCACCCACTAAAGAGATTGTTTGTTTTGAGTGCAGGAAGCCAGGACGCTTTATCTCACAATGTCCTGAGAATCAAAAGAAGGAGAAAAGGAGAGAAAAAGAAACCAGAAAGCATCACTACAGCAAGCCTTCCTCCTGAAAGCACAAGAGAAAAGAGAAGGGGTTTGTGGCTGAGACCTGCAGTGACAGTGAAGATGAATCCTCATCTTCTAGCTCCAGTGAAGAGGAATAAGAAGCTAAGGCAAGGGAAGTTTTCCTTATGGCTATCGTTGCCTCTTGCAGCCCATCTGATGCTGAGGATAAAGCAGAAGAGTCATACAATGAAGAATCTGAATCAGAGGAAGATCAGGTATTGTCTTCCTTTGATGATAATTTAGATAGTTTTAAGACTAAATTTAAATCTTTGTGTATTGACTTGATTTATTTTGAAAAAGAAATTAAAATTCTTAGAGAAAAATTGTTTGAATAAGATAACTTGTTTTCTGAAAACATTAAACTAACAGATGAATTAACTCTAGCAAATGAGAAAATCATATCATTAAAATCTGAGTTAGCTAAGGCAAGGCAACTTGAAGAATCCCTAAATGGGAGAAACATCAAGTTGATGGACATCACAAGCATAATGAATGACAGGCTAAATTGCAAGCTAGGCGTAGGTGCATCATCAAACCAATGCCCACTAATTCAGAAGAATATACTAACAACTCCAATTATAATTTGTTTCAGAAAAGGAAAATAGAAGATAGATAATGATAAAAATGTTAAACAAACTGAATAAAAACAAATGAATATGAAAAGGAAAAAGAATAAGAAAAATCTCCAATTATAATAATGTTCAACAGATTTTGTCGAACTCAGATCGACGAAATCGGTACAGTTCATCAAACTCAAGTTGACAAACTCTGAAATCAAATTTTTATTATAATTATTCATTGAACTACAATCGACGAAACCAGTATGGTTCGTCGAGCCGTGATCGACGATTTTGGGTCCCAGAGAATGAATATTCTCATTCTCTGAGTGTAGTTCGATGAACTCATCCCCATTCATCGAACTCAGATTGATGAACTTACATGAATTCGTCGAACCCAGTTCAAGTTAACAAAAACTTTAATTTTGAAAAAACTCATAATCAAACAAGATCATCCATAAACTAATATAATCAATGGATTATTCCACCTAGAAGATATCATCCTTTAGGTTATAAATGCCAACCTGAATATTCTTATATCTCTAGTTTTAATTATGTAAAGAAAGAAGGACCCAAGGTAACCTCGGTCAAGAATAGCTAATATGTTTCCATGCAGGTGAAAGACTATAGCACCACAGAGCAATAGTGGTATCTGGATAGTGGATGTTCTAAACACATGACTGGAAATAAGGACAACCTAATCAACTTCAAGTCAAAGTTAGGACCCAAAGTAATATTTGGTGACTCCAATTATGGCCAGACTGAAGGCTATGGAAAGGTCAAGATTAGAGCAGTCACCTTCAGGAAGGTAGCTTATGTAAGTGGACTGAAGCACTGACCTTATCTCCATAAGTCAGTTATGTCATGAATGGTTTCAGGTATCTTTTAGTAAAACTTCATGTATTATTACTTCTTTAGATAACCATGTAGAATTGACTAGCACTAGAATAGGAAACATTTACATAGTTAACTTCCAGTCAGCTAAATCAGAAATATGCTTATTTAATCAAACTAGCAATAATAATGACCTTTGGAATAGGAGATTAGGTCATGTTAATCTGAAAAACATTGTTAAACTATTTAGGGACAACCTTGTTAGAGGATTGCATTCTTGCCCCTACAAGAAGGAAAGCCTTTGCAGGGCTTGTCAGTTAGACAAGCAAACTAAATACAATTTTAAATCTGTAAATAAAAGTGACTCACCTAGAATATTGTACTTCCTACATATGGAACTTTTTGGCCCTATTGTAGTACAAAGTTTAGGAGTGAAATCTTATACTTTAGTGATTATAGATGACTTCTCTAGATTCAAGGTTCTGATAGATTTTCTCAAGAACATACAGATTAAGTACTCTACTCCAGTTGTATTGATCAGAAGTGATCATGGTACTGAGTTTGAGTCTCTTTATATGCAAGAGTTCTGTGAGAAGGAAGGTATCAGGAACTGCTTCTCAGCTCCTAGAACACCTCAACAAAATGTGGTGGCTGAAAGGAAGAATAAAACCCTAAATGAATCTGCAAGAACATTACTTACATATGCTCATTTGCCCTTATCCTTTTGGGCAGAGACTGTGAGCACAACAAAATATGTACTGAATAGAAGTCTTATACACAAGCTTAAGAATAAGAACTCCTTATGAGCTACTCAAAGTGAAGAAACCTAAAATAGACCATTTAAAAATTTTTGGTTGCTTATGTTACCTTCACAATAATAATAATAAACACATTAGAAAATTTGAAGCCAAGGCTGAAATGGTATTTTTTCTTGAATATTCCTAAGTAAGTAAGGCTTATAGTGTCTATAATAAATCTACCATGAAAATTGAAGAATCTATCCATATTTCATTTGATGAAACTAACATGTTTTACAAGGAGAAAGAAATTTCTACCAATAACTATTTGCAGGAACCACATTTGTGTGAGAAGCTGAATGAATTAACCCTCACCAATGAGGTTGTTAGCCATCCTTCTCCACATATTACTGAAGATAATGAAGATGAAGACATTGGAATCAGTGAAGAACCAACAATAGCTGTAATTCCACAAGAGAATTAATTCCCCAAGCTGTTGCGCAACCAACTCATCCTACTGAATTTGTCATACTTCGAGATCACCCCGTATCTCAAGTGATTGAAGACATTTTAGTTGGTGTGCAGACTAGGCATCAACTCAACCAAGACTTGATGCATGCCTGCTTCATATCTCAAATTGAGCCCCAATCCATTAAAAATGCAGAGCAAGATCCCCACTGGATTATTGCAATGCAAGAGGAGCTCAACCAGTTTGAGAGATGCAGAGTTTGGGACTTAGTTCCAAGACCAAAAGAATACCCTGTCATTGGAACTAAATGGGTATTCAAAAACAAGCTTGATGCCTAAGGTATTATCATAAGGAACAAGGCAAGGCTGGTTGCTCAAGGCTATAAAAAAGAGGAAGTGATTGACTATGACCATACATTTGCACCTGTTGCAAGTCTGGAGGTAATCAGAATCTTCCTTGCTTATGCTTGCCTATAAGAAGTTCAAACTATACCAAATGGATGCCAAGAGTGCATTCTTGATTAGTGAACTTAAAGAAGAAGTTTATGTGGAACAACCACTAGGTTTTGTCTCTCCTACACTTCCCTCTTATGTCTTTAAATTGCATAAAGCAATTTATGGTTTAAAGCAAGCTCCAAGAACTTGGTATGAAACCTTAGCTAGCTTTCTTATAGAGCATAAATTTTCTAGGGGCATTATAGATAGGACATTATTCACTAGACACCATAAGGATCAAATCTTATTAGTACAAATCTATGTAGATGCCATTATTTTTGGGTCCACAGATTCCAAACTATTCAAGAGGTTCTCTGACCTCATGCATTCAAAGTTTGAAATGAGTAGCATGGGTGAGCTCTCCTACTTCTTTGGTCTTCAAGTAAAGAAGCTACCTGATGGAATCTTCATATCCTAATCTAAGTATGTGATGAGTACGATTATGATAGGCTTTTTACTATCATAATTGTAATCATGTCTACTATTTCCTACCCCTTTTTGTGTTGATTTCATGATAATAGTAAAGAAACTGTCGTATCATAGATAGAAGAGCGTATTTAGAAGTCTTTGGCAGTTCTTGTAATAAACTATTTACTGAGTCTATCATTTTTTCTATTGCAGGTAATGCCAACCAATGGACCTAAAAGTCTCGGAGCAAACAGAGGAGTTCACGGAGTCAACATGGCTGATGACAGGACGAAAATTTGGTGCACACGGCCAGACACACGGCCGTGTGCCTACCTGTGTCCTATGCACCTGGAGCTGAAGAATTTGGGCGCAGACAATGGAACCTCACACGGGTATGGCACACGCCCGTGTGCCTACCCGTGTCATCTTTGCACACGACTGCAGACCAACCCGTGTCTGAGGAACACGGCTGAACACACGGCCGTGTCCCTACCCGGGTCATCTGACACGGCCCACGACCAGACACGCCTTCTCGTGGGGAACCGCCCAGGAACTGCCTAGGAATCGTCCACACGGCCTGCCACACGGCCGTGTGCGACCCCGTGTCCGACCTGTTTGTAAGGGAACTATAAATTTCCTGTAGAAAAATTTGTTTAGAACTTTTGGATCATTTCTGGATTGGAGAACTGCTGGAGGCCGAAGGGGAGCATCCAAGACAAGGAGGATTGAAGGGTATTCCTATGTATTTTTATTTAATCATTAACCTCTTTGAATCCTTCCCTTATCTTGATGATTCATCTTCAATTTATGTTTTAATTTGCATGAATTTCTCTTTGAACATTCTAGTAATCATGTATCACCTTGTTTATGTTACATTTGTAGTATTTTATTTGTGTTTATGCTTACAAACAAAGAGTTTAATCCTCCTTATGAATTATTTATTTGTTTTACAAAATTTACAATTGGCTAGATTGAGAAATTGGTTCTTTGCAATGCTTTTGGTATGTTCATATTGTGATGATAATTCCCTTTGTAATTCAAACTTTATGATCGAGAGATATTTTGTTTGGAAAATTAAAACACGAATAAAAGGATTCATGTTAATTTAGCGATAACATTCATGAATTTATGTAGTAATAAAGGTATTTTGCTTAATGCGAACTTGAGTGTTGTGAATTGTTCGAGAGAAAATTTACTATCTTTGGTTTAGATTTGGAATTGCTCGAGAGAGAATTTTGATGAAAAATTAACCTTTACATTGCACAAATTTAACAATATTTTCATGTCATGATCGTTTAGAATTGAACTACTAAATGAAATTATTCATGTAATTATTTAAAAGCTTCATGTTTTTATCGTTTTTATTTCTCCAATACTGAATTATCCAATTGGTCATAGTTAGGTTAATGTAGTTTAAATATCACTTTTGTTTAGAGGTATGATAATAAAGGGAGGGTGAGTACGAATAGTTGAAACGACCCTGTGGAATACGACACGAGATGTAGATTTCTCATATATTACGATTGATAGGTGCGCTTGCCTGAATGCTAATTCAATCTAGTTTAAGTCCATCTACATAATTGTATTAGAATGTAGAATGAAATCGCATTGAGTTATTACTTGTTAGCAAGAAAAATCATCAAGTTTTTGGCGCCGTTGCCGGGGATCATTTTCAATATTTTGAAATCCCAATCTTTATTGATCTACCAATTTTCATTTATATAGTTGTAAATTAGTATTTGTATAATTATATTGCGTAATATTTTTTTTGTAGTCTGTTAGACTATGACCAGGGGCAGAAATTCTGGGCTAGCACCATTTCATCCTGACCCAGAACGAATTCTCCATAACACTAACTTAAGGGACGTGGGAATTAATACCACAGATATTTCAAACGAACTATCAGAAGAGGAGACAGTAAACCAAGGAGAGAATCATCTTGAAAACTTAGATATCATGGCCAACCAAAATGAGCAAACCATGTCTGACTTTGCTAGACCTAATCTCCAAGGAACCGGGTCGAGCATCGTTAGACCACCGATAGCTACCAATAACTTTGAATTGAATCCTAGTGTAATACAAATGGTTCAACAGTATGTCCAGTATGATGGCTTGCAAGATGAGGATCCTAACACCCACTTGGCCGGATTCTTAGAGATATGTGACACATTTAAGATCAATGGTGTTTCCAACGACGCCATTCGATTGAGATTGTTTCCATTTTCTTTAAGGCATAAGGCGAAGCAGTGGTTGAATTCCTTACCTAGAGGGTCGATCACAACTTGGGACATGATGGTTGAGAAGTTTCTGATGAAGTATTTTCCACCTGCGAAGACTGCGAAGTTAAGGAATGACATCTCTACGTACATTCAATTGGAATCTGAATCGTTGTACGACACATGGGAACGATTCAAGGAGTTGTTAAGGAGATGTCCCCACCATGCTCTACCTTCATGGCTTCAGATTCAGACCTTCTATAATGGTCTAAATCCAGCCACCAAACAAATGATTGATGCGGCTAGTGGAGGAACTTTGAACAACAAGACACCTGAAGCGGCTCAGCAGTTGATAGAGGACATGGCAATGAACAATTACCAATGGACTACAGTAAGACAAAAGCCTAGCAAGCCCGCAGGAATTTATGAAGTAGATGCTGTCACCGCCTTAGCAATTCAAGTGGAGAAACTTCACCAAAAGATGGACAACCTTGCCTTAGCATCACCTTCCATGGCACCCCAACAATGGGACCCTTCATGCACTGGAATGCCTAGTTGTGAACCGCAAGTTCAAGAGCATGTTGATTATATGGGTAATAATATTAGACCACCTTTCAATCAATCCAACAACCCATATAGCTCGACATATAATCCTGGATGGCGAAACCACCCCAATTTCTCTTGGGGAGGACAAGGAAATCAAGGGAAGCAGCCCATGTTTGGACAACAACCACAGTTGGAACCAAGGAAGCCTACATTGGAAGATGTGCTTACCAAATTCATGCAAACTACCGATGTAGCCTTCCGGAATCAAGAGGGTTCAATTCAGAACTTGGAAAATCAGATTGTCAGCTTGGAAGGATGGTTTCTGAAAGGCAGCAAGGAACACTTCCAGGGAATACAGAGATAAATCCAAGGGAGCATGCAAAAGCCGTTCAATTGAGGAGCGGAAAGGAGTTACAAGACCCAAGGCCTGCAAAAGAAGCACCCAAAGTGGAGTCTAGCGGCGAAGGACCAAGTGAGGTGAACGTACAACCGATGGAGTACCAACCAGCATTACCATACCCAGCAAAGCATAACAAGGAGCGCATGGATGCGCAGTATGGTAAATTTTTATCTATGTTTAAGCAATTACATGTTAATTTACCTTTTTTCTGAAATTATTCAAATGCCTAAATATGCAAAATTTCTTAAGGATTTGATTTCTAATAAAAAGAAAATAGAAGAATTATCATTAGTAACATTAAGTGAAGAATGTTCTGCTATTTTGCAAAATAAATTGCCACAAAAACTTAAGGATCCCGGTTCATTTTCAATTCCATGCTTAATCGGTGATTTACAAGTAAATAAGGCTTTAGCAGATCTAGGAGCAAGTATAAATTTAATGCCTTATAAACTATATCTGAAACTAGGCCTAGGAGAACTTAGCCCAACAAGAATGAGTATTCAATTAGCAGATCGATCGGTTAAGTATCCTAAAGGAATAGTAGAAGATGTATTAGTTAAGGTAGATAAATTTATATTTCCTGCTGATTTTGTTATTTTAGATATGGATGAAAATATAGAAGTACCACTCATACTAGGCCGTCCATTTCTAGCTACATCTAGAGCACTTATTGATGTTTTTGATGGTAAATTAGTATTGCGAGTAGGAGAAGATGAAGTCACTTTTCAAATTGGCAATACTATGAAACAATCCTTAGATAACGATGATTATTGCTATTTTTCTCATGGTATTGATGATTTTATGTCTTCTATAAATTCTAATTTTTATTATAAAGATCCTTTAGAAATTTGCATAACTAACAATTATCTAGAAGATGATAAAAATGATGACATTATTGAACATTTATTTTTTCTAGAAAATTGTGTTGCTATGAATAGAACATTGGAATATAGTTTAATTACTAAAGGAGATCATGAAATTCTTAAGAATAATACTAAGGATCCACCGATAGTAGAATTAAAAAAATTACCGGATCATCTTGAGTATGCATTCTTAGGAACAAATTCTTCGTACCCAGTTATCATATCTTCAAATCTTTCCAAACTTGAAAAAGAAAAATTGATAACTGTATTGAAGAAATGTAGAGGTGCAATAGCGTGGCAAATATCTGATATAAAGGGTATTAATCCTAGTTTTTGCACTCATAAAATTCTTTTGGAAGAAAACTATAAGTCGTCTATTCAACCGCAACGTAGGCTAAATCCTAATATGAAAGAGGTAGTTAAGGCTGAGATTGTAAAGTTATTAGATGCTGGTATTATATATCCTATTTCGGATAGTTCATGGGTTAGTCCTGTCCAAGTAGTTCCTAAGAAGGGTGGCCTGACCGTAGTAGCAAATGATAGAAATGAATTAATTCCAACGCGAACAGTAACAGGTTGGCGTGTCTGTATAGACTATAGGAAATTAAACGATGCCACTAGGAAAGACCATTTCCCTCTTCCTTTCATTGACCAGATATTAGAACGCTTATCAGGACACTCGTATTATTATTTTCTAGATGGACTTTCTGGATACTTTCAAATTCCTATAGCACCAGAAGACCAAGAAAAAACAACATTTACGTGCCCATTTGGTACCTTTGCCTATAGACGTATGCCTTTCGGGTTATGTAATGCACCCGCCACATTTCAAAGGTGCATGCTAGCCATCTTTAACGAGTATGTTGAAGATATTATGGAAGTGTTCATGAATCGGTTTTGGCGAGTTGTGTTTGAATAATTTAGAGAACGTTCTTAGGAGGTGTGAGGAGACGAATCTAGCGCTTAGTTGGGAGAAGTGCCATTTCATGGTACAAGAAGGGTTAGTACTTGGCCATAAAATTTCAAGCCAAGGAATTCAAGTAGATAGAGCAAAAATAGAGACCATAGAAAAATTGCCACCACCAACCTCCGTAAAGGCAGTGAGAAGTTTCTTAGGACACGCGAGGATTTTACCGCCGTTTTATTAAAGACTTCTCTAAAATAGCTAAACCACTTACAAGGCTTTTAGAAAAAGACACACCTTTTATTTTTGAACAAGAGTGTCTACATGCCTTTGAGTTCTTAAAAGAAAAATTAATTAATTCTCCTATTATGATCGCACCTGATTTTAGTCAACCATTTGAGATCATGTGTGACGCTAGTAGTTTTGCGGTAGGGGCTGTTTTAGGACAACGCCGAAACAAACATTTTCACCCAATATATTATGCTAGTAAAACACTTAATAATGCACAGGAGAATTATACAACTACTGAAAAAGAACTCCTAGCAGTGGTATTCGCCTTTGATAAATTTAGACCATATTTAACATTGTCCAAAGTGGTAGTTTATACGGATCACTCTGCACTTAGATATTTGCTAGCCAAAGCGGAAGCAAAGCCTCGTTTAATCCGATGGGTTCTTCTTCTACAAGAATTTGATCTAGAAATTAGGGATAAACGAGGAGCGGAAAACTTAGCGGCAGATCATCTTTCACGTTTAGAAAACCCACTACGATCAATGTTAGATGAATCTGAAATTTCTGATACATTCCCTGAGGAATCATTATTTGCCATATCTACCAATATACATCTAGACTATCCATGGTTTGCAGATTATGCAAACTATCTTGTGGCTAAGGTCCTTCCAAAAGACTTTTCATATCAGCAGAAAAAGAAATTTTTCTCTGACTTGAAATATTACTTTTGGGAGGACCCTTTTCTTTTTCGGATATGTGCAGATTCTGTTATAAGAAGGTGTGTATCAGCGGAGGAAGGTTGGAAGATTTTGGAGCAGTATCATTCAGGTCCTGCTGGTGGTCACTATGGAGCGAATCTCTCCGCTAAAAAGGTTCTTGATTCCGAGTTTTATTGGCCCCTTCTATTCAGGGATGCCCAAAGGTATGTGCTTTCATGTGATTCTTGCCAAAAAGCAGGTAATATTTCTAAATTACATGAAATGCCTCAAAAATTTATCCTTGAATGTGAAGTATTCGATGTGTGGGGTATAGATTTTATGGGACCATTTCCAGTTTCTTTTGGGAATAAATACATTTTGGTAGCTGTAGATTATGTATCAAGGTGGGTTGAAGCGCAAGCTTTGCCTACTAATGATAGTAGGGTTGTAATTAGATTTTTGAAATCCTTATTCGCACGATTTGGCACACCACGTGCACTTATTAGCGATAGGGGTTCACACTTTTGTAATCTACAATTAGACAAAGTATTAGAAAAATATGGAGTTACACATAGGATAGCCACTCCGTATCATCCTCAAACTAGTGGGCAAGTTGAAGTTTCCAATAGAGAGCTTAAGAGAATCTTAGAAAAATCTATAGAAGGGAATAGGAAGCAGTGGTCTAGGAAACTTAACGACTGTTTGTGGGCTTATAGGACCGCCTACAAAACGCCTATAGGGACCACCCCCTTTAGATTAGTCTACGGTAAATCGTGCCACCTACCTATAGAATTAGAACACAAATCATATTGGGCAATACGCTCCTTAAATTTTGACGCTAGTTCTATAGGAGAGAAGCGTAAACTTCAACTTAACGAATTAGATGAGTGGAGAACTATGGCCTATGAGAACTCCCGGATTTATAAGGAGAAAACCAAACTATTTCATGACCGTCACCTTCGTAAACCCAAGGTATTCCAAAAAGGTGACCAAGTCCTCCTTTATAACTCCAGATTACGATTATTCCCAGGGAAGTTAAGGTCTAAGTGGTCCGGACCCTTTAAAGTTAAAGAAGACTTTCCCTACGGTACTGTCGAGTTAACTCACCCCGAGAAGGGAGATTTTAAGGTTAATGGTCACCGACTTAAGCCTTATTATGGAGAAATCCCTATGGACTTCGCTCATCTAGAGACTTGCCTCCGTCTAGATTAGTTTCATATTAACTATAGTAGATGTTTTTAAGTATTCTTGTTTTAGTATAAATTTAATTAGATGCATTGAAAAATTAATGAAAAAAAAAGAGAAGAAAAGAAATTTTTTATGAAAAAAAAATTTCCACCAAAATTTTAATGAGAGAAAAATTTTTTCTGGAGTGGCACACGGCTAACCACACGGCCGTGTGGGTGGCCATGTACATGACACAGGCTCAGGCCCAGCCGTGTGGAATTAATTCCGCAAAAGGTCATTTTCATCCCGAGCACAACACGGGTCCGCACCAACCCGTGTTCATAGCCGTGTGCATCGGTCTCGACGATCGTCGAGACCGATGTGTCGAGACATCGAACACGGGCGTGTCTGATAACACACGGCCGTGTCACCTAACTACCCGTGTTTGTGTACCGTGCCAGCTGAGACACGGGTCACCACACGGCCGTGTTGGCGCCCGTGTCCACCTGACGCGCTGTCCCCAGCCAGTTTGACCACACGGACCGAGGCAGCCCCGTGTTCCACGAGGCCTCGGATCCCCTAACACGGGTGCGCACACGGCCGTGTGCCCACCCGTGTTCCATTACTTTACACGGACCGACGCACCCCGTATTCCACGAGGCTGTTGATTCGCTAACACGGGTTCACACACGCCCGTGTGCGAACCCGTGTTCAACATGTATAAATAGGGCCGTGTGGATTTCTTTCTTGCTCACTCCAAACCCTCTCCCAGCATCAGTCATCCCGTGGCCTGAACTCAAAGGCTTTACTTTCTCAAATTCTCGTCCCCCTTCACTCATTTTTCCCCTTCTACATCATGTCTTCCGGAAGAAGTGGAGGTCGCCGTCGCCGACCAGAATTACAAGTCTCAACGGAGAGGCGGGATGCCGCTGCTCCGCTAATTTTCACCGATGCATCACACACCGCCCGCTTCAACCGCTTGCAATCAAAAAAATTTCAAGACATACGTATAATTGATTGGAGCGTGCTTGAGGAGATAAACTTAGCTGGAGATGTCAGGGGGTTAATTTCTGTAACGGGGTGGGATCAATTTTTTGCCATAGAGGAGTTAGGCTTTAGGGAACTCACCTTAGAGTTCCTATCTTCATTTTATTCCAGCTTTAGGCCTAATTTCATCGACGCACCGCACGCGCCCGAGGGGATAGTTTCATTTCGAGTGGGTGGGACATTTTATACACTCACCATGCTCCAGTTCACCAAAAATTTAGGGGTGTATGAGGAGTCGTTCCTTTTTAGTGCGGCCTACCCCGAACTCCACTTCGAACTCCCCAACCGCGATATGGCCGGTGGTATCTGGCGCCAGATTTCATTTGACACTGGCGCCTACGAGGCCAAGAGATCTAAGGCATCTAAATTGATTTCTCCCGCCCTCCATTACATCCACCATCTCCTCAGCCACACATTGAGCGGTCGGGGCGAAAGCTCCGTAGTTGTCAGTAGGCAGGATCTGTTATACCTCTACAGCATGACTTCACGATATCCTCTACATCTCGGTTATCTTCTAGCCCAGTTCATTCTTCATCAGGGTGACACCCCTCGTATAGGGTCTATTTGCGTAGCACCCTATATTACTCGCCTCGTGAAGAATATGGGCATCTTTTTAGCCCTCCCCCAGATGACAGTGGTCGCAAAGACCGTGCCTATCACGATGGCTAGTCTTCGCGCCCTCCGCCTCGTCACCGCCCGTCAGGGCCGGGGAGGGGTTATATATTCTATTGCTCGACGTGGACCGCATATACAGGATGACAGTGATGATGAGATAGATCCCGACCTCGATGTGCCATTGGTGCCTCCACCCCATTCCACCTACGCTCATGGCGAGTCGTCTACTGCACCTCCTCCACCTCAGTCACGATACTCGCGCGAGTTTAGACAGTTCTTTGACACCGAGCTATCGCCGCGCCTACAGGACATTAAGGAGTCGCAGAAGCGGACCGAGGACCTCCTCGTACAGATCAGAGACCACCTTGGGCTCGCCCCTCGCCAGCCGCCAGCTCCAGCACCGCCTTCCTTCCCGGACGATTCGACAGACCACCAGGCTTACTTCTGATATGTATCGATGTAGTGCTATCTTCATGTATCGTATCTTGTAATTTTTTTATATATCAGTGTATTCAGTTCTGTCGACTATTATATATCAGTGCATTCTATTACAACTCCTTGTTTCTTTCCTGTGCTCTTCTACTTATTATACTAGCAGTTTTTTTTTCTTATATCATCATGAACTCACTCTATGTTCGCTTTTTACTTTGCACTGAGGACATTGCAAATTTTAAGTCTGGGGGTAGAATGGTTATTCATGTGGTTACAATTGATCCTAATCTGCCTATCATAATACTCAAGTTTGTTATACCCTTCCCCCTACAAATTTTGTTGATCTTTTAAGCTCTCATTATTCATTCATATGAGATTATAAATATCTAATTTACCTTCGCACACTGATTAAAATGAATTGATGTAGACTCGTAGAGTATTCAACTTTGTTGATTTCGTAATTAAGCATAGAAATTTTTTTAGCTTAATTTTCTCTATATAATTTAATTTTAAGATTACTCCTCTATATTAGTAACTATCCAACACTCTATTTTAGAAAATATATTTATCTATAATAAAGTGAGTCGATGAGTGTAACATTTTTATAATTTGGTATTAGGGCTTTAAAATTAAAAATTACTCCCTATTGATGCCTAGGACTCACCCTCTAGCATTCCTCAAAACATTACATAGGTTAATTAGTAAGGGCGGAAATGACTTAGGCCTCCTATTGGATAGCTTGAGCCTTGTTATCCCAACACCTTTAACATGATACCCTTGCACACCCCATTTGAACCTAATCCCCATCCTTTTGATGCTCTACTATTAAAATTCACCAAGGCCAAATCCCTACCTATTAGCACACCTATCATTGATGCCTGCTTGGAATGATTTGTTCATTGTGATATGTGGCCTGAGTGCGTGTATACTTGCACCCACTTGGAATGATCCCTACTTTGAACCCAAAAAAAAGACATAGTGATATGTGGCCTGAGTGCGTGTATACTTACACCCACTTGGAATGATCCCTACTATGGTCCCTTGGTTAATATATATATATATATATATATATATAAAAGAGTGCCCTTCAAAATGTGGGAAATATACAAATTGCAAAGCCTGGGGGTGTTTACATAAAATTGAAATATGTTAAGGTATCTTCCAACATAAGGCTCAATCAAGATTTAGGTGTGAAAAATTCATCGAACTTATCCTTCATTACCTCACCTTTAATCTTCTATCCTAAGCCAAAAAGGCTACACCAAAATTCAAGTCCTAAGGATCCAACCTTACTAATTCTAAATTGTGCTGTGATGAGGGTGTAAAAAGGGTAAGCTCATGATTATCAGTAAGAGTACTTATAAGTTTTGAAACACTAATACGTATCTTATAGAGATTGTTATTTTCTCCTCATATTTGTTAAAGATGACTATACTTTTATTTCTAAAAGCGAGTGAGAGATAGTTAAAATGATATATTAGAGGAATTTTAAGATAAATCTATATTTAGAAAAGTCTGCTAAGTTATTTCCTATGCGATTACATCATCAAAGTTCTCTTAAATTCATAGCAACCAGTGTGCGGAGGCAAAATTATTTGATGGTAACCCAGGTGTTTGAATTAGTTTGCTTAGGGACAAGCAAACATCTAAGTCTGGGGGTATTTGATGAGTACGATTATGATAGGCTTTTTACTATCATAATTGTAATCATGTCTACTATTTCCTACCCCTTTTTGTGTTGATTTCATGATAATAGTAAAGAAACTGTCGTATCATAGATAGAAGAGCGTATTTAGAAGTCTTTGGCAGTTCTTGTAATAAACTATTTACTGAGTCTATCATTTTTTTTTATTGCAGGTAATGCCAACCAATGGACCTAAAAGTCTCGGAGCAAACAGAGGATTTCACGGAGTCAACATGGCTGATGACAGGACGAAAATTTGGTGCACACGGCCAGACACACGGCCGTGTGCCTACCCGTGTCCTATGCACCTGGAGCTGAAGAATTTGGGCGCAGACAATGGAACCTCACACGGGTATGGCACACGCCCGTGTGCCTACCCGTGTCATCTTTGCACACGACTGCAGACCAACCCGTGTCTGAGGAACACGGCTGAACACACGGCCGTGTCCCTACCCGTGTCACCTGACACGGCCCACGACCAGACACGCCTTCTCGTGGGGAACCGCCCAGGAACCGCCTAGGAACCGTCCACACGGCATGCCACACGGCCGTGTGCGACCCCGTGTCCGACCTGTTTGCAAGGGAACTATAAATTTCCTGTAGAAAAATTTGTTTAGAACTTTTGGATCATTTCTGGATTGGAGAACTGCTGGAGGCCGAAGGGGAGCATCCAAGACAAGGAGGATTGAAGGGTATTCCTATGTATTTTCATTTAATCATTAACCCCTTTGAATCCTTCCCTTATCTTGATGATTCATCTTCAATTTATGTTTTAATTTGCATGAATTTCTCTTTGAACATTCTAGTAATCATGTATCACCTTGTTTATGTTACATTTGTAGTATTTTATTTGTGTTTATGCTTACAAACAAAGAGTTTAATCCTCCTTATGAATTATTTATTTGTTTTACAAAATTTGCAATTGGCTAGATTGAGAAATTGGTTCTTTGCAATGCTTTTGGTATGTTCATATTGTGATGATAATTCCCTTTGTAATTCAAACTTTATGATCGAGAGATATTTTGTTTGGAAAATTAGAACACGAATAAAAGGATTCATGTTAATTTAGCGATAACATTCATGAATTTATGTAGTAATAAAGGTATTTTGCTTAATGCGAACTTGAGTGTTGTGAATTGTTCGAGAGAAAATTTACTATCTTAGGTTTAGATTTGGAATTGCTCGAGAGAGAATTTTGATGAAAAATTAACCTTTACATTGCACAAATTTAACAGTATTTTCATGTCATGATCGCTTAGAATTGAACTACTAAATGAAATTATTCATGTAATTATTTAAAAGCTTCATGTTTTTATCGTTTTTATTTCTCCAATACTGAATTATCCAATTGGTCATAGTTAGGTTAATGTAGTTTAAATATCACTTTTGTTTAGAGGTATGATAATAAAGGGAGGGTGAGTACGAATAGTTGAAACGACCCTGTGGAATACGACACGAGATGTAGATTTCTCATATATTACGATTGATAGGTGCGCTTGCCTGAATGCTAATTCAATCTAGTTTAAGTCCATCTACATAATTGTATTAGAATGTAGAATGAAATCTCCATTGAGTTATTACTTGTTAGCAAGAAAAATCATCAGTATGCTAAGGAGCTAATCAAAAAGTTTGGGATGTCAGATGCCTCAGCCAAGAAAACACCTATGGCTATAAATGCTGTAATTGATTCTAATGAACATGAGAAACCTGTAGACCAGAAATTATATAGGGCCATTGTTGGGTCTCTGTTATATCTTACAGCAAGTTGAACACACATCATGTTTGATACATGCCTTTGTGCTAGGTTCCAGGTGAACCCTAAAGAATCTCACCTTATTTTCTTAAAAAGAATTTTAAGATATATAAAGAGTTGTCCTAGTCTAGGACTCTGATATCCAATTGAGTCAGATTTTGAGTTGACTGGATACTCAGATGCTGACTTTGCTAGATGCAGAGTAGACAAAAAAGGCACTTCAGGGACATACCAGTTCCTTGGTATGAGTCTAGTGTCTTGGTTTTGCAAAAAGCAGTCATTTGTGTCTACTTCAACTGCTAGAGCAGAATACATAGCAACTGGTAGTTGTTGTTCCCAGATGCTGTGGATTCAGAACCAACTCCTAGATTATGGCTTCAACTTAAAACATTCAACCTTACTATGTGTTAACACAAGTGTAATTTCCGTTGCACAAAATTCAGTGCATCATAGTAGAACTAAGCACATAGACATCATGCATCATTTAATTAGAGAGTGTGTGGACAAAAATAAAATTAACCTTGTCTACATCTACACTGATTTGCAAAGAGCAGACATCTTCACCAAACCCTTGGATGAGAGGAAGCATTTGTTCTTTATAAATCAGCTATTTATGATCAATGGAGAGGCCTTAATTTAAATTCTGTCTGCGGTCAAAGAATTTATCAAAGTTCATCGAACGGAGATCGACGAATTGAGGGAAGTTCTTTAGAAATTCATCGAACGGAGATCGACGAACTCTTTGTGTGTGAAGCTTTTTTTGTCCAATGAAGATCAACGATATTGCTTCAGAAAATTTTCATCAAACTGAACTTAACAAAATGTTTTCACTTCTTCTGACTGAGATCGATGAATTCTTTTATCAATAAAATATTTTGTCGACCTGAGATCGAAGAATTTTTATTTTTTGTCAGACGGAGTCTGCCGCTTCATATTTTGAAAACCATATATCTAGGTTTTCTTCGAGCTCCGTCCCACGCCTTCTATTCCCATGCACTTGATCTCTCTGTTTTCTTTTGCAGGCGAACTAATGGCTATTCCGGTGAACTCCCTGGCAGCGATGAAGTTCGACATGGGCTTTGACATTGATTTTGAATCCTTCTAGCACTCAGACCAAGTCTTATTAGACATTCTAAAACTCTTTGAGGAACAAAATCTGAAGAATTTCATGACTCACAGAATAAATATAGCAGCAACCGAAATTAGAGAATGGGTATTCACTACCACAACACCAGATGCAGATACTATGAGCGGCACCATATCCGGTAATCAAGTTTCTCTTTCCCCCACCATTTTGATTGAGATTTTTGGTTTGATGAACGATAATGAAGATATAGAAATGGATAGTGATGAATATAATAACATGTTGATGAAGATGGGTCATACTAGAGAGAACCCAAATAATTTACTTAAGAAAAATTTATCTTCTGAGTTTAAATTTTTGGCTGATGTTGTCGGGAAAGTTTTGCTAGCAAAACATAACGCCCATGAATACATTACCAGGAACCAGTTCTTGGTGATGAGTGCTCTGGTTGAGAAGAAAGTCATTAACTGGGCAAAACTACTGTTCGATTTAATAAAGAAAAAAAATTATAAGAAGGAAGTATGCTTTGGAAGAATTCTGGTAATATTCCTTCAAGAAAAGGCTCCTGAACTACTAGTGTCCAGGACAGTGTTCATTAATGCCTTAAAGAGGCTTATATCTGAACTTTTTGGCAGATAGGAGAGGAAAATCTCAAAGCCATGCAAGGCTTCATCCTCTTCCAGGACTTCTGAGGGCACAAGGGTTGTACCAGCCACTCCCCACCCTATTATTGAAGAAGTTTCCATTCCTTCTCATCCACAACCTCAACAACAAACACTTTCAACTCCCCCTGTATTATCACCTCCTCATCAACAACTACATGATTCACTAATATATCTTCCAACATAAGTTCCATCTCCTAAGCATATCACCCCACCTCGATCTCAACTTCCACCTCATCTTCATGACATACATCCTGACACAATAATGTCATCCCATACTTTTAATCTGCTCACCTCATTACCATCTACACCTACTTCACATGTACATGACATCTACACTCAAATACCATCTCCAATTGCATCTATAAGACCCCCATTTTTTGAAACACTGACGTCTTAGGCCCAGAACCGGCGCTTTGCGGTGACACCTTCACGCCCGGGAAGGTCATCACTATAAAACGCCGATCCTGCCGGCCAAATCGATCACAACTGTAGCAAAATGATAAAGCAAGTCCACGCAAATCACAATTATAGTAAATAAACTCCACGAAGGGAGTTTCCACAAAAATAATAAAAGTACTAAATCTTAGGCACATGCCCAGTACATCAAGTCCTCATTACATATCTCTCATCGCGGAAGCAAAACTAAAGCAATTCGTAGCGAACAGGACTCACAGTCCCTGCCATCTGAACTCCGGTCCTAGACTGCCCCATCTCCAAGCGTGCCGACCTCCGGTGCTACTCCACCATGTTGGGCTCCACAGTCCCCTAAAATGATGTGGTTCGAAAACCATTAGTCTAAAAGACTAAGTCCTATCATCCCCCGCCCCTTCCCCCATGGCTCCTAGCCACCGAGCTGGGAGAAGGAAAGGAGAGGACATGAAGGTGGAGAATAACAAATAAGCAGATGGCGGCGAAACTAAACTAGCAGTTCAATAGTTTATAAGATATAATGAAGGTAAAAAGTCTGAACAAAAAAGTAACCTTAACTTATATGAAAACACATAAGGCAAGGGATCTTTTGCAGGGATCCAATCGTATAAAAAGTGTCATACCAATTTATACGATAGGGTGTCGATTTTCTAACAAGCATACATATAAAGATACTGAAATAAACCTTAACTTATATGCACGCTCGCACGAAATTATAAAATAAGGGGTCGTTTTGTAGGGACTATTGTATAAAGCATCCCATACCACTTATACAATAGGTGTCGGGGTTGAATGCAATGATTATGCTATGAAATACAATTATGCCATGATGTGAACATGCAAGTGCAACACACCCACTCGACTTTATGTACATAGACCTTTAGATCCCCCTTTCTGGATCCGAACCTCCCAGAATACCTCCGTAGTGGAAAACGGAAGCGTTGGGTTTGTCCTCGCCCACCTCTAAACCTGTAATAGCACTACCAGTCAGACCTATCATATGCCCCAATGCTAGTGCACTAAGCGGAGCTCCTGCGTACTCTTGCCGGCTGGCACACCGGACTTAATTTGTCCAAGTGCTAAACCACACTTGCCGAGTCAATGTATTGGCGTTGGTGCATCGACTCTCCCATACCGACCACCTTATACTTTATGCACATGCAACATTGATGTATAACCACCGAGCCAAAGCTCCCTGGACCATCCTGTCCATCACAAACAACAACCTGCCCATCACAAACAACTACCGAGCCAAAGCTTGTCGGGCCAACCTTCCCATCACAAACAACTGTTGAAATTTGTGAAGTGGAAGTGGGTGACGGGACAGGCCGGGCGGCCTGGGCGGACAGCTTTGGAGGACTAGGCAGACTGGGCGGACTGAGATGTGCGGCCTGGTGGAAGGTCTAGTGGAAAGCCGGTTGTTCTTCTGAGCGGTTTGCACGGGTTGAGTCCGCGGACCATGCGGCCTGGTGTCTGCGGATAGGGTGTTTGCTGATTGGCTTTGCCAAGGAGCGGCCTGAGCGGATGGAGGCTTGCGGACTGTTGCATTGCTCAGTGGCTGCGGGTGCAAGCTTGTGCTGATAGGCGGGATGGCTCTTGTCCGCGGGAAGCTTGCGGACTGATGTGTCCGCGGAATTGGCTGTTGCGGACTGAGCTTAGAGCTTGGCTGAGGCCTTGTCAAGTTCTGGTGTTACAGCAGTTGTCTTGCTGTGGAGACCGGTTGGCGGACTGGTGTTTGGAGTCCGGGAGGAAGCTGCTGCATTGGACAAGTGCGAGGTGCTCGCGGACTGGTGGCGGTCTGTGGTAGGGTGTTTGGCGGACGAGAGTTTGTGTCCGCCATGCTCGCACTGGCCCTTGATGGTTTTGGAATTGGTCACACCTTGTGTCAAGTTCATGGTGTCCGCCGTATCCGCCAAGTCCGTTGTGACCGGGCGGACTATTGTTGTCTGCCTTTGGTCGTGGACTTGTGGCGGATTGAGGTGTGAGTCTTGCGGACTGCCTCAGGTTGGTGCGGACTGCCATTGAAGGGCGTGCTGTCCTGCAGTAGTTGGAGCTTTGCGGGTTGATGCCTTGTCCGCATCGCTTGGGCGGACTGGAGCGAGTTCGTCAATGGTTGCCTTGCTCCTGGCGGTTTTCCTTGGTGACCGGCCAAGTCCTCGCGGACTCAGCGGACGGTGGTTTGTATTCGCGTGGGCTGGGGCGGTGTCGCTATCTCTTGGGCGGTGACCACACTCCTCACCTGGCCTATAAATAGGACCCCCCTGGCACATCTACAGTAACCTAAGTAACTTGAGTGAACAGTAAGTTGGGGTGTGCAAGGAGCTGCGGTCTGTGTTTTCCAGTCCGCACGGATTGTTTCAGGCTGACGGTTTGCTGTGTGCAGGTCACGCGGACAGCTTCAAGGAGCCAGGAGTTTGGCTGTGACTTCGGTCAAGTGCTTGGAAGTGTGCGGTCTCTGCGGACTCAGCAGGAGGTCGCTCTGCGGCTTGTCAGTTCTGTGTCAACTTTGGCAGCTTCAATAACCTGTCCGCCGGTTTCAGGCGGGTAGGGGAGTTCCTCAGTTCAGGTTCAGCAGGAGGCGAATAACGGTGTGTCCGCGCGGCCTCGCGGCTTCGGCAGACTCCGTGTCTATTCGGCGGATTGCAGCATAGCTTGGGCGGGCTCAGCGGACTCGGCGACCTCGGCGACCTCGCGGTCTCGGCGGACTCGGGTGTTGTCCGCCCGGCTTGTTTTTTGGTGCTTTCTGTTTACTGCTGTTATACTAGCGAAATCATGTCTCGCTATGTATGCCTCGCATTATAAAGAAGTGAATGTATAAAAGACCTGCTTGTGCCTCCATTGTTTGTTGGGATTAACCTTTGTACCTCTAGTGCTTGGTTTCCGCTGGTTCAACGTGAGAACTGGGTAGTTCCGAAGATATTAATTTGGCGTTTGGGCTATCTTGCTGACCACGTTGAGAAAATTTAACATGGTATCAGAGCGAGGTTTCTGAGGTTCAGCTGTGTGAGCGGAAGTCAGCCAGTGTTGTTACTCAGTGATTGAGTGGTGATCAACCTGTGTTGTTGCTCGGAGCTGCTGAAAGGTTGCCAACAGGTGTTGCAATGGAAGGGAGTTTTGCAAGAGGTCTTGGCATTGAACTCTTAACGCCGACTAACTTCAAGAAGTGGAAGTCGTGCATGAAGAGTTATCTTCTGGGCGAGGAGCTGTGGGAAGTCGTCGGTGGAGACGAAAGACAGGAAGTTACTGCTGCTTTCGGTACTGCTGAGCAGGTTAGGCTCTGGAGAAGAACAAATGCTAAGGCGGAGTTCATTCTGAAGAGAGCCGTGTCTCCGGAACTGTTTGATCACATCGTTGGGTGTGAGTCGGCTGCTGATATTTGGACAACCATTGATGAGTTGTTCAATAGGAAGAATGTGGCGTGGCTTCAGTTCTTGGAGAATGAGTTGGCTAGGGCAACTCAGGGAGACCATTCCATCTCCAAGTACTTCTTAAAGATGAAGAGCTTGTGCGCTGAGCTGTCGGCACTGGATCCTGATGAGCCTATCTCTGAGGCAAAGATGAAAAGGCACATTATCCGCGGTTTGCGGAAGGAGTATGTGGCCTTTGTTACATCTGTTCAAGGGTGGGCTACTCAGCCGTCTCTGCTGGAACTGGAGAATCTGCTTGCCTCGCAGGAGAGCTTAGCAAGGCAAATGGCTGGAGTGAACCTGAATCAGGAAGGCAGCGAGTCTCGCTTCTCAGGCAAGAAGAAAGGATGGGAAGGGAAGAAGAAAAAGAAGGTGCAGGCCGCTGGTGAGAAGGAGACTTTAACTTCATATCCGCTGGAGAGGAGCAATGCTCCTAAGGACTGGAAGAAGAATCTGAAGTGCTACCGGTGTCATCAACGAGGGCACTTCAAGCGGGACTGCAAGGTCAAACTGCAGCCTGAGCATGCTGCGGGAAAGGAGGAAGCTTGCTCGAGAAGTGAAGAAGCAGGATGGGGCGGAGCTTTTATGACGGGCACTTGTGTCCGGGCCTTGTCTGCTGAGGACTTCAACAACGAGTGTATCGTGGACTCCGGGTGTGGTCATCACCTCACCGGAGACAAATCGAAGTTCACCTCCATGCAGCCTTACTCAGGTAATGAAGCTATTATCACTGCTGATAATACTGTTTATGCAGTAGAGAAGGAGGGGGTTGTGTCTTTGGGTAGTGATCAGGGGCCACTCACGTTAAGGAGTGTGTATCACATACCGGGCATGAAGAAGAACCTCTTCTCGGTGACCAATGCGGTGGACGCTGGGTATCACGTTCTGTTTGGGCCAACAGACGTGAGGTTCCTTCGCAACGTATCAGCGGTGAAGGCTGATGTTGCTCATGTTGGGAGGAGGGTGAAGAACTTATTTGTTCTTTCCACCAATGCTTATGTTGATAAGATGAGGGCCAATGATAGTGTGGCTATCTGGCATGAGAGGCTGGGGCATGTCGGCATGGACAAGCTGAAGGCGATGGCTAGTAGAAGTCTGGTAAGGGGGTTGCCGAAGTTGTCCTCCTTTGGTGATGGGCATGTTTGTGCGGGCTGTCAATACGGTAAGGCACATCGTCTTCCGTTTGATAAATCACAAACAAGGACCAAGAAACCATTGGAGTGTATTCATGGCGAGCTGATGGGACCGACTGTTACTGCCAGCCTTGGTGGAAGTAGATACATGCTTGTCTTGGTTGATGACTACTCAAGGTATACTTGGGTGTACTTCTTAAAGGAGAAGTCGGAAGCCTTCCGTTTGTTCGTGGAGTTCAAGGAGTTGGTAGAAGGCAGGCTTGGCTTGCGGATTAAGAAGCTTAGAACTGATAACGGGGGTGAATTTGTTTCCTCCGAGTTTTCTAACTTCTGCAGGAAGCACGGGATCTAACGAGAGCTTACTTGTGCTCACACTCCACAACAAAATTGGGTAGCGGAGCGGAAGATCCGTCATCTGACGGAAACCTGCAAATGCTGGCTTCATGCGAAAGATATCCCAAGGTCCTTTTGGGCGGAGGGAATGTCTTGTGCTGCATATGTTATGACCGGATGCCACTCAGCCCTATCAACATGAAGACTCCTATTGAGCTGTTGCTAAAGGAGAAGCCGAGTGTGGGACACCTTCGGGTGTTCGGTTCAACTTGCTATGTGCATGTCCCGGATGCTTCACGGACAAAGCTGGATGCGAAGGCAAGGAAACTTGTCTTTGTTGGCTATGATGAGCGAAAGAGGGGATGGAAATGCATGGACCCTGTGACGAAGAAGTTCGTGGTGTCAAGAGACGTTGTCTTTGACGAACTGACGTCATATGGAGGTGGCTCGGTGGAGCTAACCGAAAGTAGCAAGGTTGATGAAGCACCGGTGATGGCTGCTGAAAGCTTGGAAGAGGAGCTTGCTGTTTCACCAGCAGCTCCTGTTGCTTCGAACTCCGAGGCTGAGCCTTCTGGCTCAGGAAGCAGGGGGAGCACTGCTCAATGCTTTCCCCAGGTAGGAGTGGAGCCCGAAGAAGCAACGGAAGCCGTGAGCAAGGAGCCGTGTCTTCGGAGATCGAAGAGGGTGGTTAAGCCACCGGCTCGGTAATGTGATGGGAATGCAGTGATCTTTGTCTCCTGCTTCTTTTCAGGTCCTCTGGATGAGCGAGAGCCTGCAAACTTCAACGAGGCCACTGGAGTGAAGGAGTGGGAAGGTGCCATGAAGGAAGAGATTGACGCTCTGAAGAAGAATGAAACCTGGGACCTTGTGGCCAAGGTTGATGGCATTCCTCCGGTTACTTGCAAGTGGGTGTATAAGTTGAAGAAGAAGGTTGATGGGAGCATTGATCAGTTCAAGGCTCGCCTGGTCGCTAGAGGATTCTCACAGCAGTATGGAGAAGACTATGAGGAGACATTTAGTCCTGTTGCGAAGATGACTTCTGTAAGAGTGGTGATCGCCTTGGCTGCTAGCAAGGGATGGAGGTTGTGGCAACTCGATGTGAAGAATGCCTTTCTTTACGGAGAGATTGACAAGGACATCTTCATGGATCAGCCGCTTGGTTTTGTCTCTGAAAAGCATCCGGACTATGTCTGCAAACTCAGGAAGGCTCTCTATGGGTTGAAGCAAGCTCCTAGAGCTTGGTATGGGAAGATTGCAGAGTACTTGCAATTCTGTGGATACCTTGCTTCTAACTCGGATTCAAGCTTGTTCATCAAGAAGAAGGGAGAGCTACGGGTCTTGTTCCTACTGTATGTGGATGACATGATCATCACAGGGAATTCGGAGGAGGAAGTAGCAAGGCTCAGAGCAGAGCTTGCTATACGCTTCGAGATGAAAGACTTGGGAGAGTTGCATCACTTTCTCGGTCTGGAAGTGGAGAGGAAGGAGTGCGGGGTTCTCATTAGCCAGAAAGGATATGCTGATCGTATTGTGAAGCGGTTCGGCATGGGGGAAGGGAAGAAGTGCTCTACTCCTCTGGAATCTGGGCTGAAGCTTCGACAGTATGAGGGAAGGGTTCTTCATGATCCCTTGGTGTTCAGGGCTCTTGTTGGGAGCTTGATTTATCTGACGATTACAAGGCCGGATATAGCTTATGCTATTGGCTGAGTAAGTCGGTATATGGCTGAACCAAGGCAATCTCATCTAGTGGCGGCAAAAGGAATTTTGAAGTATGTCAAGGCTTCTTCTGATATGGGACTCCTCTATAGAAGGGACGTGGAGTTCGCGTTGCTCGGGTACACGGATGCTGACTATGGCGGTGATTCGGATGATCGAAGGTCTACTTCAGGTTATGTGTTCACTTGCAGTTCAGCTAGCATCTCGTGGTATAGCAAGAAGCAGGACTCGGTGTCGGTTTCAACCACGGAGGCGGAGTATAAGGCTTCGGCCTTGGCTGCTCGGGAAGCCGTTTGGTTGAGGAGGCTTATAGAGGATGTTCATTAAGAAGTGAAAGGGCCTACTTTACTCCGGGGTGACAATGAGAGTGCTCTCAAACTGGTTAACAATCCAGTGTGTCACGCCAGGACCAAGCATATAGAGATTGATCACCACTTCATCAGGGAGAGGTGTTGGAGGGGTCTCTGCTGGTCGGGCATGTTCGGAGTAAAGATAATCTTGCTGACATCTTCACGAAGCCACTGTCGAAGGGGCCCTTTGAATGCTTGCGCAGCTTGCTGGGCTTGGTCACCACTTCCCACTTCAAGGGGGAGTGTTGAAATTTGTGAAGTGGAAGTGGGTGACGGGACAGGCCGGGCGGCCTGGGCGGACAGCTTTGGCGGACTAGGCGGACTGGGCGGACTGAGATGTGCGGCCTGGTGGAAGGTCTAGTGGAAAGCCGGTTGTTCTTCTGAGCGGTTTGCACGGGTTGAGTCCGCGGACCATGCGGCCTGGTTTCTGGGGATAGGGTGTTTGCTGATTGGCTTTGCCAAGGAGAGGCCTGAGCGGATGGAGGCTTGCGGACTGTTGCATTGCTCAGTGGCCGCGGGTGCAAGCTTGTGCTGATAGGCGGGAAGGCTCTTGTCCGCGGGAAGCTTGCGGACTGATGTGTCCGCGGAATTGGCTGTTGCGGACTGAGCTTAGAGCTTGGCTGAGGCCTTGTCAAGTTCTGGTGTTACAGCAGTTGTCTTGCTGTGGAGACCGGTTGGCGGACTGGTGTTTGGAGTCCGGGAGGAAGCTGCTGTGTTGGACAAGTGCGAGGTGCTCGCAGACTGGTGGCGGTCTGTGGTAGGGTGTTTGGTGGACGAGAGTTTGGGTCCGCCATGCTCGCACTGGCCCTTGATGGTTTTGGACTTGGTCACACCTTGTGTCAAGTTCATGGTGTCCGCCGTATCCGCCAAGTCCGCTGTGACCGGGCGGACTGTTGCTGTCTGCCTTTGGTCGTGGACTTGTGGAGGATTGAGGTGTGAGTCTTGCGTACTGCCTCGGGTTGGTGTGGACTGCCATTGAAGGGGGTGTTGTCCTGCAGTAGTTGGAGCTTTGCGGGCTGATGCCTTGTCCGCATCGCTTGGGCGGACTGGAGCGAGTTCGTCAATGGTTGCCTTGCTCCTGGCGATTTTCCTTGGTGACCGGCCAAGTCCTCGCGGACTCAGCGGACGGTGGTTTGTATTCGCGCGGGCTGGGGCGGTGTCGCTATCTCTTGGGCGGTGACCACACTCCTCACCTGGCCTATAAATAGGACCCCCCTGGCATAGCTACAGTAACCTAAGTAACTTGAGTGAACAGTAAGTTGGGGTGTGCAAGGAGCTGCGGTCTGTGTTTTCCAGTCCGCGCGGATTGTTTCAGGCTGACGGTTTGCTGTGTGCAGGTCGCGCGGACAGCTTCAAGGAGCCAGGAGTTTGGCTGTGACTTCGGTCAAGTGCTTGGAAGTGTGCGGTCTCTGCGGACTCAGCAGGAGGTCGCTCTGCGGCTTGTTAGTTCTGTCTCAACTTTGCCAGCTTCAATAACCTGTCCGCCGGATTCAGGCGGGTAGGGGAGTTCCTCAGTTCAGGTTCAGCAGGAGGCGAATAACGGTATGTCCGCGCGGCCTCGCGGCTTCGGCGGACTCCGTGTCTATTCGGCGGATTGCAGCATAGCTTGGGCGGGCTCAGCGGACTCGGCGACCTCGGCGACCTCGCGGTCTCGGCGGACTCGGGTGCTGTCCGCCCGGCTTGTTTTTTGGTGCTTTCTGTTTACAGCTGTTATACTAGCGAAATCATGTCTCACTATGTATGCCTCGTATTGTAAAGAAGTGAATGTATAAAAGACCTGCTTGTGCCTCCATTGTTTGTTGGGATTAACCTTTGTACCTCTAGTCCTTGGTTTCCGCTGGTTCAACGTGAGAACTGGGTAGTTCCGAAGATATTAATTTGGCGTTTGGGCTATCTTGCTGACCACGTTGAGAAAATTTAACAACAACTATCGAGCCAAAGCTCGCCGGGCCAACATGCCCATAACCAAATCCAATGAGCCTACTGCCTGAGTGACCCAACCTACCACCACGAGACACCAAGGTGATTGTAAGTGAATCCCTAGTTATACTTGTTACTCTTGCAATTCAGTTTTAGCTACAGTTTTGGTTAGCTCAGGACTGCCCAGGGTATTCCCCGTGAAGGGCTCTCGAGGGCACTAGGAACTACGATGGGATTACGCCCAAAGCTCCCTTTCGTAAGGCACTTACTATTGTTGGTTGCAATCAAATTTCCCAAACCCTCACTTGTTGTACTGGATTTAACCCTAGAGTATTTGACACTTTCTCTACTACGGGAAAACGATCTTTCGTCGATCCCAAGCACCACCTAACACTAGCCAATCTAACACTCTACTCATCCTAACTTCCAATGATGAACACATTTTTATTTATCTAAACCACCAAAAATCTAACCCCAACTCATGTGCTCAAATTCATATTCCAACAAAACTTCTGTAGTTTTACTAAATGCAGACCAACATAAGCTATTTAGTGTGCAAAATGGAAGGTACTCAAAATAATCATCTGATAAACCTATAATATTTATTGGCGGTCTATCATGACCGTTTTAGCCTAAATCCAGAATTTTATAATTTTCCTAATTTATCTGATAATTTATTTAATTATTCTAGTAATTTGAAACCCCGAGTTTTAACAAGAAGTACTAATTTCCAACAAACAAATGCTCCACAAAATTTATGATACATTCAATATGACTATGTAACATAAAATCCAAAGTCTCCTAATTTTTCAGCAAGGTTTATCCTCTAATTCTAATTTTGAATATAGCCTATTTTTATCAATTTAAAGAGGCAAGTATAGCAAAAACATTTCCAAAAATTCTGTGAAAATTCAAGGATGATTATAAGGACATATAAATGCTCTGAGTCAAGTTTCATAATTTATTAGAAAGTAATGAGTTCTAAACAAATAATTGAACTATTTTCCAAATTAAAGAGCTTGTGAAGTAGGTACTGCAAATATGTATTCAAAAATTCTAATAAAATTCATACATAAGCTAGAAGGTCTAAAACTCCCTCTGCTTAATTTCAGGACCTTCCAATAGGAAGTGGGAGAATAATATATAGATAAATAAGTAGGTCTAACTCATTCATTTATAAAGGAAGTACTAAATTCTCCAATAAATTACCAGAGGTTCATTCTACCCGTATGACCACACTACCCAAATTTCATTACTGTTCAATGAGTTTTACTAAACAATTCTAGCACTATAAGATTTGTGCCCTAGACTATGGTTAGGGTTATGAGAGGCCTACCCTTTCCCAAATCCCCTAAGATTTTTACCAGAGGGCTTTAGCTTCCATAGTACCCTCTCTACAAAATTTTCAAGTCCATACAAGGTCTTTTGACCTCATGCCATTCACAAGACACAAAATCCCTTCCTTAGGGTTTGGTCTTAGGTCTTAGGGTAAATCAATTACAAACTACCCCAACTTCATTGGGGAGGTGTTAAAAGCCATGCCAAGTTAGTGGCCCCAATTTCAACATCTGTTGAGGTGATTTGGCCTCTCAAAACATAAAGTGCACTTTTGACCAAAATACTCTTATTATGGCAAGGCTAGGGTTTGCATGATTTCAATTCAAACCATCTCCAAATGAGATTAAATTTTAACCAGAACTTTACAATGGCCCCAAGCACTACTCACCAAAACTTGGGTGAGTTTAGATGTAATTTGGTCACTAAATTATTTTACCATAAAGAAATTAAATAATTTCCAAAACTATAGAAACATTGTCGCCAAAAATTCTCATTTTTGGGCAGGACCTAGATATAGTCTAGGGTGACTACCTGTCCAAAGTTCAAGCCACTTGGACCAGAGATGAAGTGTGGGCATCCATTTTAATTTCTGTCTAGCCCTAGGTATAGACCCCACCAAAATGACTGCCCTGGTCCAACCAGGCACCCAAATTGGCTAAACCCAATTTTAAATTAAAGTAGACCCATAGGGATACAATTTATGTGTTTACCATTTTCTAGGAATTAGCTTCTAAGTATTTTTAGCAATTAAAAACATTAAATAGATAAAGTGTGACAGATTCATTAAAATACAATAATTATAATCGTATAATTTGAACAGTAGCCGCACACATCTTGACAAATATTTGGAAGACATCCTGTCATCGTCCCCGTGCGCCAACGACTACTATTCAACCCGCATGGAGCAATTTCCAAACACCACCACCGGCCATCCGGCCACCTCCCTGGCCGGCCACCGCCACCACCACCTCCGTTGAGGTGGTGGCTATCGCCAGGCAGTGGCACAGCCGCCGGAGAAGCCTATTCCGGCGAAACCGATAGATTATTTTTTTCGGAAAAGTGTGGAGAAAAGCTCTCCCGATTGGGCTCAATTGAGCCCGAACCTTGGCCCTAAGAGTTGCTACGATCTACCCATGGAAGAAGGAGAGAAGGAGGACCTGTTGGGAGGGCTGGAGGCGAGCTGATCTCCGGGTTGCCATGGCGGTGGTGGCGGCGATCAAGTTTCTGCAACAGCACAGTCAAACGCCTTGAATCCTCCAGGTAAAGGTTGTAACCTCCTCCCCTCTGCCTGGTGATGCTTTTAAGACTCTCAATTGGGTAAGGAGAAGGGTGTAACTCCAATAGCCATGAATGGCCATAATGGGTAATTTCGGTTTCACCAAATTTTAAGTGCTGAGCCACCCCACTGGCCGGCCACCTTCTGAAAAACTTGTTCCCTGCTTCAAGGAGTTAAAGCCCCATCAAAAGGGGGAGTTATGGGGCCTCCATGGACATGATGGCCATTAAGCTCCTCTTTCTCTCTCCTCCAAGTTTGGGTAACTCCCTCTTTCTCTCTTCTAGTCACCATTTTCTGAATTTGGTGGGCCCAAAATGTGTCTCACCACCTCCTGACCAATGGGCCACACTGGCCTAGGCCTAGCCCACTTGGGTTGGGCTTGAGTTGGCCATTTAGGCTAGTTTGACCACTTTGACCTAAAGGTTGACTTTGGTCAAATTAGCCACTAGGGCTGACCCCAATGGGTCCTTGGTGACACATTGACCCCAATTTAGGTCTAGGAAGACCCTGGTAGGGTTAGTTGGGCTTTACTAGGGCACACTGCGCTTAGTTAGGGCATCTTGCCCAATTTAGGCCTAGAGTGGTTCTAGGTCAACTTGACCACCCTGGGTCGACTCCAATAGACCCTTAGGGCTCGAATGGACCTTACAATGGATTGGTGAGACCATGGTGGGGGTCTTGAAGTCCTGGTGAAGCCCCATGATCATCTTAAACTAGGTGTCAGAAATCTACTATTTGCAGACCATAGTCGTCTTACCTACATTCCTAGGTTCACTTGGCCTTCTTAGGCTTCCTAGGGTTTTGTCATGACCTAGTCATGACAAAACCACTACTAGGGGTCTAGTTGCTTGAGGTATGTTACAAATCCCAATATATAAACAAAAAAGTTCATCCTCGAAATTCTAGTTAGGCCTGCGGGGTTTCAAATATGAAAGGAAAATTGTAACATCCCGAGAGGTTGTGAGTAATACTTGACTGAAAAGCTCTGGGTACCTCTATTGCATCATGTCCTGAGGCTCCCATGTGTGCTCCTCTTGCCCATGATTTCTCCACAGGACCTTGACCAATGGAACCTTCTTGCGGTGCAGGACTCGTATTCCCTTGTCGTCGATCCGGACCGGTTCTAGGTGAACTGACCGATCGGATTCTATCAGCCCATCTGTGGCCGTAATCTGCTGCTCCGAGCATAGTAGAGCCCTCCTAAGAGAAGATACATAGAACACATCGTGCAGGTTCGCCAGATTCTGTGGCAGCTCTAACCTGTAAGCCAAGGGGCCGATCCGCTCCCGGATCCTATAAGGCCCCATATATCTTGGGCTGAGCTTCTTCTTCCGACCACATACCCGTGAAACCCCATGCATCAGTCGAATCTTCAAGAACACCTGGTCCAACACCTGGAACTCAACCTGATGATGTCGAGCGTCGTAATACTTAGCTTGTCGGCTCTGTGTCTCTAGCATCCTGTCCCATATAATCCTCACCTCAGCCTCGATGTCCTCAACAAACTATGAACCCAAAGCCTTCGGATCCTCGTCCTGTATCCATGACAGCGGAGTCCTACACCTTCGTCTGTATAGGGCATCATAAGGAGCCATCCTTATGCTAGACTGGTAGCTGTTGTTATATGAGAACTCGATCAGTGGCAATAGCCTCTCCCAGGGCTCACCGCGATACAATATGCAAAGCCGCATCTGATCTTCCAAGGTCTGATTAGTACGTTTCGTCTGTCTATCAGTCTGGGGATGAAAGGATGTACTGAATGTTAACCGAGTGCTCAAGTAAGTCTACATTGATCTCCACTCCCTGGACATAAACCATCCATCTCGATCTGATACAATCAACCTGGGTACGCCATGATAACAGACGAACTACTCCATCAATTTCCGAACCAGCACACCAACCGAGTCATCCTTTCTGATCAGAATAAATATGGCTACCTTTGTCAGCCGGTCGACAATCACCCAGATTGAATCATTTCCCGTTCGCGATCAGGGAAGCTCATGTATGAAGTCCATCGCGATATCATCGAATTCCACTCCGGTAGTGGGAGTGGCGGCAAGAATCCTGTGGGTTTTCTGCATTCTACCTTCACTAGCTGGCATGTCTGGCCAGTACATGGTCTTCTTCAGGTCCGCAGTCATCTTCGTAACTCCCGAGTGTACTGAATACCGACTGCAATGAGCCTCCGTCATGATATCTTCATGGACCTGGCCTCCCTCTAGTATGTAAATCTGTCCTCTAAAACACACTATACCATCCCTCAGCGAGTAATCTCCAGATGTGCCTGCTTCGAATGCCTGGAATATCGGCTCTAGCTAGCCATCCTGCCTCTTCCCTTCTCTGACTTGGTCTCGAATGTCATCTGGGGCAACCAACGATGCTAGGTACTCCCGGTATAGCTCAGGGTGATCCTCGGATACCAAGGATATCTGCATCTTTTCTAACATCTGAAGTAACTCCAAGGCCATCAACTGCGTACGTGCAGTAGAGTTTGTGGCCTTCCGGTTCAGCGCATCTGCCACCACATTTTCCTTCCCTGGGTGGTAGTGCATCTCGTACTAGTAATCCGCTAGAAACTCCACCCATCGCCTTTGCCTAATATTCAGCTCCTTCTGCGTGTTCATATACCTCAAGTATTTGTGGTCGGAGTATATGTCGTAGTGGACACCATAAAGATAGTGCCGCCAGACTTTCAGAGCAAATATGACCGCACCCATCCCTAAGTCATGAACTGGGTAGTTCTGCTCTTGCTTCTTCAACTGCCGAGAAGCGTATGTTATCACATGAGCATTCTTCATCAGCACTGTACCTATGCCCTGGTAGGTAGCGTCGGTGTAGACCTGGAATCCTTCTTTCCGCGAAGGGAGGACAAGTATAGGAGCCGAGGTGAGTCACTCCTTCAGCTCCTAAAAATCCATCTCGCACTGCGTGGTCCATACAAAGGGCACATCCTTCCTCGTCAGGGATGTGAGTGGGAGGGAAATACGAGAAATAATCCCTCCACGAACTTCCGGTAGTAACCGACAAGTCCTAGAAAACTCCGCACATCTGTGGCCGACGTCAGCTGCGACCAATCCTGAACTGCCTGAATCTTGGCCGGGTCTACTGCCAACCCAACATCACTGAGTATATGTCCTAGGAAAGCCACTTCCCTCAACCAGAACTGGCATTTGCTAATCTTCGCATAAAGCTGGTTCTCCCGCAGTCTCTCCAGGGTCAGCGTCAGATGTCGTGTGCACCTCCTCAGTCCTCGAGTAGATGAGAATGTCATCAATAAACATGTTGACGAACACATCCAAATATACCTCGAACACCCGATTCACGGTGCTAATGAACGCCGACATTGCATTCGTGAGCCCGAAGGGCATCACGGTAAACTCGAACAACCCATATCTGCAAATGAAGGCAGTGTTCGGAATGTCCTCCACCTAGATCCGCATCTGGTAGTAGCCCGACTTCAAATCCAATTTTGAAAAGAAATGTGCGCCCTCCAGCTGGTCAAGTAGCTCATCTATCCTTGGCAATGGATAGGTATTCCGGACTATCATTCGGTTCAGTGCCCGGTAATCGATGCACAATCTAAGTGTCCTGTCCTTCTTCTTGACGAACAAGACCGAGGCTCCCCATGGTGAAGACCTTGTCCGGACAAATCCAGCCTCCACTAGTTCTTGGAGCTGGCTTCGAAACTCTGTCAGCTCCTTCGGGGCCATCCGGTAAGGGGCTCTAGATGCCGGCTTAGCCCCCGACACCAGCTGTATCGAAAAATCCTGCTCCCGGTGTGGGGGTAGCCCTGGTAGCTTCTTCGGGAATACGTCGACAAAATCTCGCACCACCGGGATATCGGAGAAGGAATCCTTGGCCTCAGCCATATCAAACAACACTTCATAGACTTCCTCCCCCTGGAAGTGTGCCTTAACGGCCTGCGTGGATGACAGCAAGAGAGGGGGGATAGGTCTTATACCTTCGATGACGATGTACGAATCCCCATATCTCACAGTGATCCTCTTTGACAGGCAGTCAATCTGTGCATGGTTCCAATGCAACCATGTCATGCCCAGGTTCAAATCAAAGATTGGCATCTTCAGGATCGATACTGGTGCTTCAAATGTCTTTCTGCCGATCTCCGCCTCCATGTTGCAGCGGGCGGTGGTGAATAACTCTGATCCGTCTGGTAGCCGTATCCTCATCATCAGGCTTGTGAATCGCTCCACGCCTTCTAGTCCTTCCATGAATGCTTCCGCCAGGAACGAGTGCAAAGCACCCATATTGAACAGTGTATAGGTGGGCTTGCCGCTGATGAAGACTATTCATAGGGTAGTTTAAAGTCTTAGAAGTCTAATTATGGTTTTTCTTTCCTAGTTTATCATTTATATATCCAAAACTCTAATTATCTAGGAAGGAGAAAACTTAAAATTATATTGGTGTACCTGTGATGACTTGCTCTGGATTCCATTGTTGAGTCATATCCAATGCATACACTTGCTCCCTCTCCTGCCTGCAGTCTCTAACCTAGTATCCACGACCTCGACCATGTCCTCGGACTCCAAAATACTGAGTTAGTGGGGCAGCCGGTGGTGCTGGTGGTGGTGCCCCCCTCATGGGGTAGTTCCTCCGAATATGCCCCACCTGGTGACAGTTGAAGCACTCTGGAGGGGAATACGCCATACCCTCGGGTCTTTGCACCTCCCGCATCTGGGGTGGCTGAGGGGCCATCACTACTGGTTCCCTCTGCTCCTGTCTCACCTCCTAACGAGGCTGGTCTTCTCCTCTTCTCCCATCTGTGATGAGTCCCCGTCGCTGATCGTTCCTGCCACCCCAACACTGATCCTCAGTTGGCCGCTTCCGGCCTCGAGAAGTATGCAAATCTGCCTCGATCCTTTTCGCCATCTCAAATACCTGAGGAATAGGCCCATCAGACACGAACACCAGAGCCTCCCTCAGATCCTCTCGTAGGCCCTTATAGAACCTCTTAGTGTAACCTGCCTCATCAAACTGGTAAGAATCCGCAAACCGGGCTAGGTGATTGAACTCCCGATGATACTCCACCACTGTCTTGATACCCTATCTCAACTGTAGAAATCTATCCTCTAGCTCATCTCTGGCCGACCGCGGAACGAAATGCTCCAATAATGCGGCCATGAATTCCCCCAAGCTATCTCAACAACCTCTCTGTCAGCAAACGTCATGTCCAGCGAAGTCTTCTACCATCTCTTGGCATGGGACTCCAAGCAAGAGACGACTAAGGGCACTCTCTCCTCCCACGGGCACCGCATCCCAGTCAGCATCTCATACATAACGTCCAGCTACTCCTCTGTCTGAACGACTGACTCTGTCCCCAAGTATGATGGGGGAGAAAGTCCTCGGAAAATACTCAGCTAGTTGGCCCCCGGGTTTGGCTGTGGAGCTGGAACCTGTTGAGCCCTAAAAGCCTACAAGATGGCTGTCAGAGTCTGCCCCATCTCTTACTGTAGGAACGTAGTGGCAACCTGGGAAGGTGGTGCAACATTCAGAGCCTGCTGGACTCCGCCTTGTGGCGTAGGTTGTGCTGGGGGCTGCGTAACAAACTCCATTAGTAAGTAATCGACTCAATTCTAATTAAAAGTAGACAGATTGCATGTGATCCCCCATATGGGCACACAACTACTTCCGCTGCTTAGTTTTTCCCCAAACTAAACTCACGTGGGGGTGACCCAGTTTTTTTGAAACACCGGCGTCTTTGGCCCAGAACCGCCACTTTGCGGTGACACCTTCACGACCGGGAAGGTCATCACTACAAAATGCCGATCCTACCGGCCAAATTGATCACAAATGTAGCAAAATGGTAAAGCAAGTCCATACAAATCACATATATAGTAAATAAACTCCACGAAGGGAGTGTCCATAGAAATAATAAAAGTATTAAATCTTGGGCTCATGCCCAGTACATCAATGTGGCGCAGTGGAAGCGCAGTGGGCCCATACCCCACGGTCCCAGGATCAAAACATAGCTCTGATACTACTTGTAAGACCCACCACCCCCCCCCATTTTTTTGAAACACTGGGGTCTTAGGCCCAAAACCGCCGCTTTGCGGTGACACCTTCACGCCCGGGAAGGTCATCACTACAAAATGCCGATCCTGCCCGCCAAATCGATCACAACTGTAGCAAATTGATAAAGTAAGTCCACCCAAATCACATATATAGTAAATAAACTCCATGAAGGAAGTGTCCACAGAAATAAGAAAAGTACTAAATCTTTGTCTCATGCCAAGTACATCAAGTCCTCACTACATATCTCTCATCGCGGAAGCAAAACTAAAACAACTAGTAGCGAACAGGACTCACAGTCCTTGCTGTCTAAACTCCGGTACTAGACTGCCCCATCTCCAAGCGTGTCGACCTCCGGTGCTGCTCCTCCATGCTGGGCACCACAGTCCCCTAAAATGATGTGGTTCGAAAAACGTTAGTCTAAAAGACTAAGTCCTATCATCCCCAGCCCCTTCCCCCATGGCTCCTAGGCACCAAGCAGGGAAAAGGAAAGGACGGGACATGAAGGTGGAGAATAACAAGTAAGCAGATGACGACAAAACTAAACTAGCAGTTCTATAGCATATAAGATAGAATGAAGGTAAAAGACTGAATAAGAAAAGTAACCTTAACTTATATGAAAACACATAAGCCAAGGGATCTTTTGCAGGGCTACTATCGTATAAAAAGTCTCATACCAATTTATACGATAGGGTGTCGGTTTTCTAACAAGAATAAATAAATAGATACTCAAATAAACAATAACTTATAAGCACGCTCGCATAAACTTATAAACCAATGGGTCGTTTTGTAGGGCCTATTATACAAAGCGTCCCATACCACTTATACAATAGGTGTTGGGGTTGAATGTAATGGTTATGCTATGAAATACAATTATGTCATGATGTGAACATGCAAGTGCAACACACTTAGACACCCACTCGACTCTGTGTGCACAGACCTTTAGTTCCTCTTTCTGAATCTGAACCTCCCAGGATACCTCCGTAGTGTCAAACGGAAGCGGTGGGTTGGGCCTCGCTCACAACTAAACTGATAATAGCACTACCAGTCAGACCTATCGTATGCCTTATCATAGGTGCACTAAGTGGAGCTCCTGCGTACTCTTGCCGGCTGGCGCACTAGACTTAATTTGTCCAAGTGCTAAACCACACTTTTCGAGTCAACGTATTGGCGTCGGGCCTCGCACATGCAACCATGATGTATAACCACCGAGCCAAAGCTCCCCGGACCTCCTATCCGTCACAAACAATAACCGAGGCAAAGCTTGCCGGGACAACCTGCCCATCACAAACAACTACCGAGCCAATGCTCGCCGGGCCAACCTGCCCAATACAAATAGCTACCGAGCCAAAGCTCGCCGAGCCAACCTTCCCATCACCAAATCCACTAAGCTTACTACCCGAGTGACCCAACCTACCACCCCGAGACACTGAGGTGAGTGTAAGTGAATCCCTACTTATACTAGTTACTCTTGCAATTCAGTTTTACCTACAGTTTTGGTTAGCCCAAGACTGCCCAAGGTATTCCCCGTGAAGCGCTCTCTAGGGCACTAGGAAGTAAGATGGGATTACGCCCAAAGCTCCCTTTCAAAATGCACTTACTATTGTCGGTTGCTATCAAATTTCCCAAACCCTCACTTGTTGTACTGGATTTAACCCTAGAGTATTTGACACTTTCTCTCCTATGCGAAAAACAATCGTTCATTGATCCCGAGCACCACCTAACACTAGCCAATCCAACACTCTACTCATCCTAACTTTCAATGATGAACTCATTTTTATTTATCCAAACCAACAAACATCTAACCCCAACTCTTGTGCCCAAATTCATGTTCCAACATAACTTCTACAGTTTTACTAAATGCAGACCAATATAAGCTATATGGTGTGCAAAATGGAAGTTACTCAAAATAATCATCTGATAACCCTATAATAATTATTGGGGGTCTATCATGACCTGTTTAGCCTATATCCAGAATTTCATAATTTTCCTGATTTATCTGATAATTTATTTAATTATTCTAGTAATTCAAAACCCCAAGTTTGAACATGAAGTATAAATTTCCAACAAACAAATGCTCCACAAACTTTATGATACATTCAATATGACTATTTAACATAAAATCCAATGTCTCCTAATTTGTCAGCAAGGTTTGACCTCTAATTCTAATTTTGAATATAACTAATTTTTATCAATTTAAAGAGACAAGTGCACCAAAAACATTTCCAAAAATTCTGAGAAAATTCAAGGATGATTGTAAGGAAATATAAATGCTCCGAGTCAAGTTTCATAATTTATTAGCAAGTAATGAGCTCTAAACAGATTATGAACTATTTTCCAAATTAATGAGCTTGTGAAGTAGGTACTGCAAATATGTATTCAAAAATTCTAATAAAATTCATACATAAGCTATAAGGCCTAATACTCGCTCTGTCTAATTTTCTTAACCTTCCAATGGGTAGTGGGAGCATAATATCCAGATAAATAAGTAGCGCTAAGTCATGCATTTATAAAGGAAGTACTAGAATTAATGTCCCAAAATTCTCCAATAAATTACCAGAGGTTCATTCTACCCCTATGACCACACTACCCAAATTTCATTATTGTTGAATGAGTTTTACTAAACTATTCTAGCACTATAAGATTTGTGCCCTAGATTAGGGTTAGGCTTATGAGAGGCCTACCCTTTCCCAAATCCCCTAAGATTTCTACCAGAGGGCTTTAGCTTCCCTATTACCATCCCTACCAATTTTTCAAGTCCATACATGGTCTTTTGACCTCATGCCCTTCACAAGACACAAAAGCTCTTCCTTAGGGTTTGGTCTTAGGTCTTAGGGCAAATCAATTCCAAACTACCCCAACTTCCATGGGGAGGTGTTAAAAGCCATGACAAGTCAGTGGCCCCAAGTTCAACCTCTGTTGAGGTGATTTGGCCTCTCAAAACATAAAGTGCACATTTGACCAAAATACCCTTATTTTTGCAAGGCTAGGGTTTGCATGATTTCAAATCAAACCATACCAAATGAGATGAAATTTTAACCAGAACTTTATAATGACCCCATGCACCACTCACCAAAAGTTGTGTGAGTTTGGAGGTCATTTGGTCCCTAAATTATTTTATCTTAAAGAAATTAAATAATTTCCAAAACTATAGAAACATTGTCCCCCAAAATTCTAATTTTTGGGCAGGACTAGATATAGTCTAGGGTGACTCCCTGTCAAAATTTCAAGTCACTTGGACTATAGATGAAGGGTGGGCATCTATTTTAATTTCTGTCTAGCCCTAGGTATAGACCCCACCAAAATGAGTGCCCTGGTCGAACCAGGCACCCAAATTGGCTAAAACCAATTTTAAATTAAAGTAGATCCATAGGGATACATTTTATGTGTTGGTAATTTCTATGAATTAGCCTCTAAGTATTTTTAGCAATTAAAAACATTAAATAGATAAAGTGTGTCAAATTCATTAAAATACAACAATTATAATCCTATATTTTGAACAGTAGCCACACACATCTTGACGCATATTTGGACGGCATCCCGTCATCGTCCTCGCGTGCCAACGACTACGATTTAGCCTGCCTGGAGCAGTTTCCAAACGCCACCACTGGCCATCCGGCCACCTCCCTGGCCGGCCACCACCACCACCACCTCCGTTGAGGTCGTGGGTATCGCCAGGCGCCGGGACAGCCGCCGTAGAAACCTATTTCGGCGAACCAGATAGAATATTTTATTCGAAAAAGTGTGGAGAAAAGCTCTCCTGATTAGGCTCAATTGAGCCCGAACCTTGGCCCTAAGAGTTGCTACGATCTACCCATGGAAGAAGGAGAGAAGGAGGACCTGTTGGGAGGGCTGGAGGCGAGCTGATCTCCGGGTTGCCATGGCGGTGGTGGCGGCGATCGGGTTTCTGCAACAGCACAGTCAAACGGATTGAATCCTCCACGTAAAGGTTGTAACCTCCTCCTCTCTGCCTGATGATGCTTTTAAGACTCTCAATTGGGGAAGGGGAAGGGTGTAACTCCAATGGTCATGAATGACCATAATGGGCAATTTCGGTTTCACCAAATTTGAAGGGCTGAGCCACCCCACTGGCCGGCCACCTCCTGAAAAACGCTTCCCCTGCTTCAAGTAGTTAAAGCCCCATCAAAAGGGGGAGTTATGGGTCCTTCATGGCTATGATGGCCATTAAGCTCCTCTTTCTCTCTCCTCCATGTTTGGGTAACTCCCTCTTTCTCTCTCCTAGTCACCCATTTCTGAATTTGGTGAGCCCAAAATGTGTCTCACCACCTCCTAGACCATTGGGCCACACTGGCCTAGGCCTAGACCACTTGGGTTGGGCTTGACTTAGCCATTTAGGCTAGTTTGACCACTTTGACCCAAAGGTTGACTTTGGTCAAATTAGCCACTAGGCCTGACCCCAATGGGTCCTTGGTGACAAATTGACCACACTTTAGGTCTAGGAAGACCCTGGTAGGGTTAGTTGGGCTTTACTAGGGCACTCTTCCCTTAGTTAAGGCACCTTGCCCAATTTAGGCCTAGAGTGGTTGTAGGTCAACTTTGCTACCCTGGGTTGACTCCAATGGAGCCTTAGGGCTCTAATGGACCTTACAATGGATTGGTGAGACCATGGTGGGGTCTTGAATTATTGGTGAAGCCCAATGATCATCGTAAACTAGGGTTTATAAATCTACTATTTGCAGACCTTAGTCGTCTCACCTACATTCCTAGGTTCACTTGGCCTTCTTGGGCTTCCTAGGGTTTTGTCATGACCTAGTCATGACAAAACCACTCCTAGGGGTCTATTTGTTTGAGGTATGTTACAAATCCCAATATATAAACAAAAAATTTCATCCTTAAAATTCTAGTTAGGCCTGCGGGGTTTCAAATATGAAAGGAAAATTGTAACATCCCGAGAGGTTGTGAGTAATACCTGACTGAAAAGCTCAGGGTACCTCTGTTGCATCAAGTCCTGAGGCTCCCATGTATGCTCCTCTCGCCCATGATTACTCCACAGGACCTTGACCAATGGAACCTTCTTTGCGGTACAGGACTCGTATTCCCTTGTCGTCGATCCGGACCGATTCCAGGTGAACTGACTGATCGGATGCTACCGGCCCATCTGTGGACGTAATCTGCTGCTCCGGGCGTAGTAGAGCCCTCCTAAGAGAAGATACATGAAACACGTTGTGCAGGTTCGACAGCTCCGGTGGAAGCTCTAACCTGTAAGCCAAGGGGCTGATCCTCTCCCGGATCCTATAAGGCCCCATATATCTTGGGCTGAGCTTCTTCTTCCGACCGCGTACCCGTGAAACCCCATGTATCGGTCGGATATTCAAGAACACCTGGTCCCCCACCTGGAACTCCACCTGACGATGTCGGGCATCGTAATACTTAGCATGTCGGCTCTTTGCCTCTAGCATCCTATCACGTATCATCCTCACCTCAGCCTCGGTGTCCTCAACAAACTCTGAACCCAAAGCCTTCGGATCCTCGTACTGTATCCATGATAGCGGAGTCCTACACGTCCGTCCGTATAGGGCCTCATAAGGAGCCATCCTTATGCTGGACTGGTAGCTGTTGTTATATGGGAACTCGATCAGTGGCAACAGCCTCTCCCAGGGATCACCGCGATACAATATGCAAAGCCGCAGCAGATCTTCCAAGGTCCGATTAGTGCGTTCCGTCTGCCCATCAGTCTGTGGATGAAAGGCTGTACTGAATGTTAACAGAGTGCCTAAGTAAGTCTGCACTGATCTCCACTCCCTGGACGTAAACTATCCATCCCGATCCGATACAATCAACCTGGGTACGCCTTGATAACGGACGAACTACTCCACCAATTTCCGAACCAGCACACCAACCGAGTCATCCTTTCTGATCGGAATAAAACTGGCTACCTTTGTCAGCAGGTCTACAATCACCGAGATCGAATCATTTCCCGTCCGTCATCAGGGAAGCTCATGTATGAAGTCCATCGCGATATCATCGAACTTCCACTCCAGCACTGGGAGTGTCGGCAACAATCCTGTGGGGTTTCTGCATTCTACCTTCACCAGCTGGCATGCCTCGCAATGGGTCATGAATTATGTGATATCCTTCTTCATGCCTGGCCAGTACATGGTCTTCTTCAGGTCCGCAGTCATCTTAGTAACTCCCGGGTGTACTGAATACCGACTACAATAAGCCTCCGTCATGATATCTTCCCGGACCTGGCCTCCCTCTGGTATGTAAATTTGTCCTCTAAAACACACTATACCATCCCTCGGTGAGTAATCTCCAGCTGTGTCTACTTCTAAGGCCCGGAATATCAGCTCTAGCTGGGCATCCTGCCTCTTCCCATATCTGACTCGGTCTCGAATATCATCTGGGGAATCCAACGATGCTAGGTACTCCCGGTATAGCTCAGGGTGATCCTCGGATACCAAGGATATCTGCATCTTTTCTAACATCTGAACTAACTCCAAGGCCATCAACTGCATACCTGCTGCAGAGTTTGTGGCCTTTCGGCTCAGCTCATCTGTCACCACATTCGCCTTCCCTGGGTGGTAGTGCATCTCGTACTCGTAATCTGCTAGAAACTCCACCCATCGCCTCTGCCTAATATTCAGTTCCTTCTGTATGTTCACATACCTTAAGTTTTTATGGTCGGAGTATATGTCGCAGTGGACACCATAAAGATAGTGCCGCCAAACTTTCAGAGCAAATATGACCGGAGCCATCTCTAAGTCTTGAACTGGGTAGATATGCTCTTGCTTCTTCAGCTGCCAAGAAGCGTATTCTATCACATGACCTTTCTGCATCAGCACCAGACCCATGCCCTCGTAGGTAGCGTCGGTGTAGACCTGGAATCCTTCTTTCCCCAAAGGGAGGGCAAGTATAGGAGCCGAGGTAAGTCGCTCCTTCAGCTCCTGAAAAGCCACCTCGCACTGCGTGTGTAACGCCCCGAATTTTGCGTGCGAGTCGGTCGCGGAAAAAGAGTTTTTGGTGCCTGTAGGGGTACACGGCCTAGGACATGGGCGTGTCCAAGGCCGTGTCTGGCTGGTGATTTTTGGCCGTTTCCAACCCGAGAAGGACACGGCCAGGAACACGGCCGGATGACACGGGTGTGTCATCCGACACGGGCGTGTGCCAACCCGTGTCCCTACCCGTGTCCTGATGGGTCGTGTCAGTTGCCGTGGCGGTTATGCGTGACACGCCCACGAACACGGGCGTGTTGAGGAACCCGACACGGGCGTGTCAGGTCAGACACGGGCATGTCTTGGCCCGTGTGCATTTCTCAGTTCGTCGATCGTGCCTGGATCAAGGCACACGGCCTTGGACACGGCCGTGTGCCAAGCCGTGTGCGGCCCAGGTCTGGGGAATTTTGTGCAGATCCGAGCCGTTCATTTTCTTTAATTAGGATCCAATGGCCCAGATGAGATCCTGCTCTGTTAAGGCCGGGAATAGGGAGTTATTCCCTCATTTTTCTCTCCAAAGTTCTCCCCTTCCAAAGTGAGAGAGGAGAGGAAGAAGAAGGAGGTTTCTGGCCGCCGGCGGAGCATCGGAGCACCGTTTCGAAATCGGAGAGCGGATCCGTGGAGGGAAGGTCATTGCGAAGAGTTCTAACCGCGTAGTTTTTTCCATGGCGCCAAAACGGACTACAAGGGTAACGATTCTCAACTCGAGCGCTTGAATCTCTTTCTTTCTGCATAAGGAATCCCGCTCCCGCGAGTATGCGGTGAGTGCGTGGTGTTCCTTGGGGTTGACGGGAATAGTCCCCCTTGTGTTGCATGTAGAGCCCGGAATCGTAAGTACGGGCATAGGCATTGTGTGTGAAGCCTACCCGGACGTGTTTTGTCTGGATCGGTGATGCTGCATTTGATGTGGTTTTGCCGGAGAAGACTCCGTGCTTTGGATTTTTTCGGGTTTCTACGCGGTAGATTGCAGCAGGGATCCTTGAAGGTTAGCTTCAAGGCGCACCCGGAAAATTGAGCGGAAACGTGTTCTGCTAACTTGGTGGTCTGGGAACCGGCCTTGATCATAACTGGGTTATGAGATTGTTTTGGGAAATTTGGGATCCGAGAGAAGCTTGGCCCGCGCAAAGTTCCTTAAATTGGACATGCGGCGTGAGCAACGGTCAAGTGGAATTGGACCTAGGCTATGTGGTTCGGTGCGAGAGACCCGAAGACGGGGACTGGCCGTTGGCATAGTCGGAGCCTTAGACGGTGGTCAGAAAGGCTAAATGCTCACATGTTGTTGCCATCCTAGGGATGGTGGTGAATGCACTGATTTGTCAGGGTTCACCAAGAATGTGCCCTGAGTGCACGGGGTGTTTGGCCGTGCGAGCCTACACCTGTGGCGAATTATTATTGCGATATATATATATATATTGTTGGGCTAATGTTTTGCAGGGAAAGAGCACCGCCGTCCCGAGTAAGGGGCGGGGTCGTTATAATTTGGTCGGCTTTTAGCTGACCGTTGCTTTATTTGCCACCGTGCGGTGGTATGTGCTTGCAGGTGCTGCGGAGCCGAGCGCCAAATAGCGGGCTGGAGCCCATGTTGCTGTGCTGGCCCTAGAAGGCCGTAGAATAGCTGTTTTTATATATTTCATGTGTGGCCGGCCTGCGAGCCGATGTACGTAAAACACTATTTATGAAGTGAACATTTGTAAGGCCATAAGGACATGTACCCGTTTCTGTGTATTTGGGGTTTCTTTCCTATTGTTGTAACTGTGGACATTCATATTGATGGATTTATTTTTGGGTTCTTTCAACTTTAAAAATCTTCCTCTAGAATGCTCTGTGATTAGGACGAGTAGTCTTAATTAGATGGTTTGATTTATTCATTTAGTAACCCTTCCGACTATCTGTGGTATATGGCGTCGGGTTCCAGCTGGACCTTCTGTTATATGCCATGCGACGGATGGGGGTGTTACAATTTGGTATCAGACTTCTGGTTACGATCAATCTTAAATGAATTCGTGGGCAAATTCTTTTAAGGGGTGGTGAGCACATGTGTGCGTCATCGTTATAACATTAAAAAGAACCCATGAATGTCCACTTAGGAATGAAAATACACTTGTTTTGTGGAACCTGAGTGTTCCAATTATTTCTTTTAGCAATTTGTTTGTCGTCTAATTGTGTGTCTTTGCTATTATAGGCAGCTAGGAGCGGTGCTGGTCAGTCAGAGCGTCCGCAATCAGCGGAAAGTAGTGCACCAAGGGACGTGCCTGCTACACCTCCTTCAGCGGAAACCATCAGGATGGTGGCTGAAGCCGTGTTCGCAATGATAAATGCCCAACCTGCAAGGCAAATGCATCGCGCACCTCCTGCGGATGAGCAAGAACCGGTTAGGGCGGCAGAGCCGAGAGTGGTGGAACGCGCAGCAGTTGAGTTAGTAGGGCTGAGGAGAACTACGGAGCGGCAGCTAAAGCACGTGATGGGCTTTAATCCTCCGAGGTTTAATGGGGTTGGAACGCCAACTCAAGCTGAGGACTGGCTCTCTTCCATAAAGAGGGTGTTGACGGCCACAATGACTGAGGAGTGGCAGAAGACCACCATAGCGACTTTTCTTTTGGAAGGTGAGGCGAGGCTGTGGTGGGACGAGTTGGAGTTTCATCTTCTAGTGGGAAGGCAACTTGCGGATGTGCCGATGGAAGAATTTTCAAGATTGTTCCTAGCCAGATTTGTACCTTCTGCTCAGAGGTTGGAGATGGAGAATCAATTTCTTGGGTTGACTCAGGGATCCAGAAGCGTGGACGAATATCTGCATGAGTTCACACGGTTGGGTCGTTATGCTGGTGCTATGTTTTCTGAAGAAGAGAGGAAGACCAACCGATTCTATGAGGGTCTTCGTGGTGATTTACAGTTACTCCTTGCTGGGCCTAAGGCGCAGGGCTTCCTAGCCTTGGTCAATTCGGCCCGATCGTTGGAAAAGGTTGCGAAGAAAGTTCAAGAGAAGAGGGACCCAGGAGAAAGGAAGACCGAGTTCAAGGTGCCAAGTAACAAGACAGGTTTCCGCAGATGGAACAAGAAGCGGAGGACTTCAAACTCAGCCCCTTCGGCTGATGCATCAGGGGCAACTACGAGTCGAGTCCCCGGGGCTTGCTACAACTGCGGGAAGATGGGGCATTTTGCTCGGGAGTGTTGGAGCGGACGCCCAAAGTCCGAGAGGAGACCTGGAGCGACTTATGAGGAGAAAGGGAAGGCGGTGGAGTCAACCGCATCCCATCATGCTCCAGCCCAGCCTAGAGTCTACAACCTTGGTCTACAGGAGGCCATAAAGCAAGCAGACGTGGTGACAGGTATGAGTTAAATTCAGTGGTTTAACTTTTATAGTTATTACCTGTGTATTTGTTAGCTTACGTTTGTTAGTGCTAGGCTTTGTGTTAATCTTTGGGTTTCCGGCGAGAGCCCTTTTTGATACGAGAGCATCACATTCCTTCTTGTCTGAAAAGTTTATATCGCGCATCGGAGTTCCGTTCTCGATGGCAGAAAACAAGTTGGATGTGATGTTGCCTAATGGGTGCTCAATGCGTGCGGATAGGATCTGTGTTGTAAAGATTCGGATTGGAGACCGGGAGTTTGATTTGCGGGCGTTGGTTCTACCATTAGTGGAGTTCGATGTAATCTTCGGTATGGATTGGCTCTCGGAGCAGAGTGCATGCATTGATTGCAACCATAAAGAAGTCAAGTTGGGTCTGGACACTGATCGGGAGACTACTTTTGCGGGCATGAAGGGGTCAGGGAAAGTTCTGATGTCGGCCCTTCAGATGTTCAAGGCAGTTCGGTCTGGGGCAGAACTATATGTCACTCTAGTGCAGACTTCGACGCCTAAACCTAGTTTGGGCAACATCCCAGTTGTGTCCGAGTATCCTGATGTGTTTCTAGATGATCTCCCAGGAGCCCCTCCTCAGCGGGAGATAGACTTTACTATAGAGCTGGTACCGGGTGCCAAACCGGTGTCACGCTCCCCCTATCGGATAGCCCCGAGAGAAATGGCAGAGTTGAAGGTGCAACTGCAGGAGTTGCTAGAGCAAGGTTATGTGCGTCCAAGTTCGTCGCCTTGGAGCGCACCAGTTCTCTTTGTTAAGAAGAAAGATGGGAGCTTGCGGCTTTGTATCGATTATCGGGAATTGAACAAACTTACGGAGAAGAACAAATATCCAATCCCGAGGATTGACGATCTATTTGATCAGTTGGTTGGGTCAACTGTATATTCGAAGTTAGATTTGAAGTCCGGTTATTATCAGTTGAGGATAAGGGAGAGCGACATTCCAAAGACAGCATTCAGTACGCGGTTTGGGCATTACGAGTTCACGGTTATGCCGTTTGGGTTGACGAATGCGCCATCCGTATTTATGGATCTGATGAATAGGACGTTCAGAGAATATTTGGATCAGTTTCTGATAGTATTCATCGATGATATTCTAGTGTATTCGCGGTGCGAGGAGGATCATTACAAGCATTTACACATGGTGTTGGAGACTTTGAGGAAAAGTCAGTTGTATGCAAAGTTCTCCAAGTGTGAGTTCTGGTTATCCTCGATAGCGTTCCTTGGTCATGTTGTCAGTGGAGAAGGAATAGTTGTGGATCCGACGAAGATAGTGGCGATACGGGAGTGGCCTACTTTGACTACAGTGGCAGAGGTCCGGAGTTTTCTAAGGCTTGCTGGCTACTACAGGCGCTTCGTAGAGAACTTCTCGCGGATAGCACTACCACTCACGACGTTGACAAGGAAGGATCAGAAGTTTGTGTGGTCTTCGGAGTGCGAACAGGCTTTTGTAGAGTTGAAGAGGCGGTTAACCACGGCGCCTATTTTATGTTCGCCAAGTGGAACCGAAGGGTTCGAGATTTATAGTGATGCTTCAGGCAGTGGTTTGGGCTGTGTTCTGCTACAGCATGGGAGAGTGATAGCTTATGGTTCACGACAATTGAAGGTTCACGAGAGGAATTATCCGGTCCACGACTTAGAGTTAGCGGCCGTGATTTTTGCTCTAAAGCTTTGGAGGCACTATCTGTACGGTGTGAAGGTAGATATTTACACCGATCATAGGAGTTTGAAGTACCTATTGGATCAAAAAGATCTGAACATGAGGCAGAGGAGGTGGATGGAGTTCTTAGGGGACTACACCTTCAAGATACACTATGTGCCTGGGAAGGGAAATGCAGTGGAGGATGCGTTGAGTCGTAAGATTCCCGCACAAGCCAATTGGTTATCAGTACATGATGAAAGATTGGTACAAGAGTTGGAGGCATTGGAGATATCTTGCGTTGACAAGCAGTCTAGTACCGAGGTAAAATTGTTTTGGACAGAGGTGCAGTGTGACCTAGCGGATAGAGTTCGGAGGGCTTTGGTTCAGGATAGCAGCATGAAGCAAATACTAGATGGATCTTTGGATGGGTCAAATTCCCAGTTTGTGGTTGAAGATGTGTTGCTAAGGAAGGACGGTCGTCTATGCGTTCCTAGTGCGGATAATATTCGGGAGGAGTTGATGTATGAGGCTCATCATACCAAATACTCAATCCACCCGGGAAGCACGAAGATGTATAGAGACATGAAGAAATTATTCTGGTGGCCGGGTTTGAAGAAGGATGTGGCGCTTTATGTGGCCAAGTGCCGTACTTGTGCATTAGTGAAGGCGGAATGCCAGAAGCCCGGAGGTTTCTTGAAATCACTTCCTATCCCAGAATGGAAGTTTGACGATATATCTATGGATTTTGTGCACGGTTTGCCGAAGTCGCAGAAAGGAAATGACGCCATTTGGGTGGTCGTAGATAGATTGACAAAGGTGTCGCACTTTATCCCAATGAGAAAGGAAGATCCAGTAGAAAGGTTAGCCAAACTCTACGTGGATAATATTGTACGACTGCATGGTGTGCCTCTCAGTATTGTTAGTGATCGTGATGGACGCTTCACGTCAAATGACTGGAGGTTGGTGCATGGTCTGTTGGGTACTAAGCTAAAGTTCAGCACAGCCTTTCACCCGCAGACAGATGGCCAAACCGAGAGAGTCAACAGAACTATGGAGGACATGCTTCGCATGTGCGTCCTAGATTTCGGGAAGCATTGGGAGGATCACCTGTACATGGTGGAGTTTGCGTACAACAATAGCTTTCAGGCAAGCATTGGAATGGTGCCTTTCGAAGCTTTGTATGGGAGGAAGTGTCGTACGCCGTTGTCTTGGTTGGAGGCAGGCGAATCAAAGTTGTATAAACGTCAAGCGGTGGAAGATGCCACTTCAATGATACGGACAATTCAGGAAAGGCTGAAGATTGCTCAGGATAGACAGTCAAAGTACTACAATGCCAAACATAGAAATGTGGAGTTCAACGTTGGCGACATGGTATATTTAAAAATCAAGCCGTTCAAGGGTGTATCGCGGGTTCGACGCTTGAAGAAGCTGAGTCCGAGATACCTTGGACCATTTGAAATCCTGGAGCGTGTTGGCGAGGCGGCGTATAGATTAAAGCTGTCGACGGAGTTGAGTGGGCTGCATGATGTATTCCACGTATCGGTGTTGCGTAAGGCAGTTCAAGAGGCTTCGCAGATCATTGCAGACGATCAGGTACCGGTTGATTAGGAGTTAACAACAAGGGTCAGACCAGTACGAGTTGAAGATGTTGCAGTCAAACGACTCCGCAACAAGGAGGTCAGAATGGTTAAAGTCTGTTGGGATAATTGCGGACGTGAGGAGCTTTCTTGGGAACGAGAGCAAGCTATGTTGGAGGAATACCCCGAGTTATTCCACTCAGGTATCATTTAGCTTTTGTGTACCTTTGCTTAATTTCGGGACGAAATTCCTTAAGTGGGGGAGATTTGTAACGCCCCGAATTTTGTGTGCGAGTCGGTCGCGGAAAAAGAGTTTTTGGTGCCTGTAGGGGTACACGGCCTAGGACACGGGCGTGTCCAAGGCCGTGTCTGGCTGGTGATTTTTGGCCGTTTCCAACCCGAGAAGGACACGGCCAGGAACACGGCCGGATGACACGGGCGTGTCATCCGACACGGGCGTGTGCCAACCCGTGTCCCTACCCGTGTCCTGATGGGTCGTGTCCGTTGCCGTGGCGGTTATGCGTGACACGCCCACGAACACGGGCGTGTCGAGGAACCCGACACGGGCGTGTCAGGTCAGACACGGGCGTGTCTTGGCCCGTGTGCATTTCTCAGTTCGTCGATCGTGCCTGGATCAAGGCACACGGCTTTGGACACGGCCGTGTGCCAAGCCGTGTGCGGCCCAGGTCTGGGGAATTTTGTGCAGATCCGAGCCGTTCATTTTCTTTAATTAGGATCCAATGGCCCAGATGAGATCCTGCTCTGTTAAGGCAGGGAATAGGGAGTTATTCCCTCATTTTTCTCTCCAAAGTTCTCCCCTTCCAAAGTGAGAGAGGAGAGGAAGAAGAAGGAGGTTTCCGGCCGCCGGCGGAGCATCGGAGCACCGTTTCGAAATCGGAGAGCGGATCCGTGGAGGGAAGGTCATTGCGAAGAGTTCTAACCGCGTAGTTTTTCCATGGCGCCAAAACGGACTACAAGGGTAACGATTCTCAACTCGAGCGCTTGAATCTCTTTCTTTCTGCATAAGGAATCCCGCTCCCGCGAGTATGCGGTGAGTGCGTGGTGTTCCTTGGGGTTGACGGGAATAGTCCCCCTTGTGTTGCATGTAGAGCCCGGAATCGTAAGTACGGGCATAGGCATTGTGTGTGAAGCCTACCCGGACGTGTTTTGTCTGGATCGGTGATGTTGCATTTGATGTGGTTTTGCCGGAGAAGACTCCGTGCTTTGGATTTTTTCGGGTTTCTACGCGGTAGATTGCAGCAGGGATCCTTGAAGGTTAGCTTCAAGGCGCACCCGGAAAATTGAGCGGAAACGTGTTCTGCTAACTTGGCGGTCTGGGAACCGGCCTTGATCATAACTGGGTTATGAGATTGTTTTGGGAAATTTGGGATCCGAGAGAAGCTTGGCCCGCGCAAAGTTCCTTAAATTGGACATGCGGCGTGAGCAACGGGCAAGTGGAATTGGACCTAGGCTATGTGGTTCGGTGCGAGAGACCCGAAGACGGGGACTGGCCGTTGGCATAGTCGGAGCCTTAGACGGTGGTCAGAAAGGCTAAATGCTCACATGTTGTTGCCATCCTAGGGATGGTGGTGAATGCACTGATTTGTCAGGGTTCACCATGAATGTTCCCTGAGTGCACGGGGTGTTTGGCCGTGCGAGCCTACACCTGTGGCGAATTATTATTGCGATATATATATATTGTTGGGCTAATGTTTTGCAGGGAAAGAGCACCGCCGTCCCGAGTAAGGGGCGGGGTCGTTATAATCTGGTCGGCTTTTAGCTGACCGTTGCTTTATTTGCCACCGTGCGGTGGTATGTGCTTGCAGGTGCTGCGGAGCCGAGCGCCAAATAGCGGGCTGGAGCCCATGTTGCTGTGCTGGCCCTAGAAGGCCGTAGAATAGCTGTTTTTATATATTTCATGTGTGGCCGGCCTGCGAGCCGATGTACGTAAAACACTATTTATGAAGTGAACATTTGTAAGGCCATAAGGCCATGTACCCGTTTCTGTGTATTTGGGGTTTCTTTCCTATTGTTGTAACTGTGGACATTCATATTGATGGATTTATTTTTGGGTTCTTTCAACTTTAAAAATCTTCCGCTAGAATGCTCTGTGATTAGGACGAGTAGTCTTAATTAGATGGTTTGATTTATTCATTTAGTAACCCTTCCGACTGTCTGTGGTATATGGCGTCGGGTTCCAGCTGGACCTTCTGTTATTTGCCATGCGACGGATGGGGGTATTACAGCGTGGTCCAGACAAAGGGCACATCCTTCCTCGTCAGGGATGTGAGTGCGAGGGCAATACGAGAAAATCGCTCCACAAACTTCCGGTAGTAACCGGCAAGTCGTTGAAAACTCCGCACATCTGTGGCCGACTTCAGCTGCGACCAATCATGAACTGCTTGAATCTTGGCCGGGTCCACTGCCAACCCAGCACCACTGAGTATATGGCCTAGGAAAGCCACTTCCCTCAAACAAAACTAGCATTTGATGCACTTTGCATAAAGCTGCTGCTCCCGCAGTCACTCCAGGGTCAGCGTCAGATGTCGTGTGTGCTCCTCCTCTTTCCTCGAGTAGATGAAGATGTCATCAATAAACACGTTGATGAACACATCCAAATATACATCGAACACCCGATTCACGGGGCTCTTGTACGCCGACGGTGCATTCGTGAGCACGAAGGGCAACACGGTAAACTCAAACAACCCATATCTGCAATTGAAGGCAGTGTTCGGAATGTCCTCATCCTGGATCCGCAGCTGGTTGTAGCCCAACCTCAAATCCAATTTTGAAAAGAAATGTGCGCCCTCAAGCTTGTCAAACAACATATTTATCCTTGGCAATGGATAGGTATTCCAGGCTGTCATTCGGTTTAGTGCCCGATAATCGATGCACAATCTAAGTGTCCCGTCCTTCTTCTTGACGAACAATACCGGGGCTCCCCATGATGAAGAGCTTGGCCGGACATATCCGGGCTACACTAGTTGCTGGAGCTCGCTTCGAAACTCTGTCAGCTCCTTCGGGGCCATCCAGTAAGGGGCTCTAGATGCCGGCTTAGCCCCCGACACCAGCTGTATCCAAAAATCCTGCTCACATTGTAGGGGTAGCCCTGGCAGCTTCTTCGGAAATACGTCGGCAAAATATCGCACCACCAGGATATCGAAGATGGAATCCTTGGCCTCAACCATCTCAAACAGCACTTCATAGACTTCCTCCCCCTGGAAGTGGGCCTTAACAGCGTGCATGGATGACAGCAAGAGAGGGGGGATAGGTCTTATACCTTCGATGACGATGTAGGAATCCCCATGCCTCACGGTGATCCTCTTGTACAGGTAGACAATCTGTGCATGGATCCAATACAACCATGTCATGCCAAGGATCAAATCAAAGATTGGCATCTTCAGGATCATTACTAGTGCATCAAATGACTTTCTGCCGATCTCTGCCTTCATGTTGCAGCGGGCGGTGGTGAATAACTCCGATCCGTCTAGTTTCCGTATCATCATCATCAGGCTTATGAATCGCTTCATGTCTTTTAGTCCTTCCACTAAGGCTTCCTACAAGAACGAGTGCTAAGTACCTGTATTAAACAGTGTATAGGCGGGCTTGCCGCCGATGAAGACTATTCCTGGGGTACTTTATTGTCTAAGAAGTCTAATTATAGTTTTCGTTCCTAGTTTATCAGTTCTATATCCAAAACTCTAATTATCTAGGAAGGAGAAAAATTAAAATTTAATTGGTGTACCTGTGATCACTTGCTCTGGATTCCATTGCTGAGTCAGATCTAATGTATACACTTGCTCCCCCTCCTGTCTGCGGTCTCTGTCCTAGTATCCACGATCTCGACCTTGTACTCGGCCTCCAAAATACTGAGCTGGCGGGGCATCCGGTGGTGCTGGTGGTGGTGCCCCCCACATGGGGCAGTTCCTCCGGATATGCCCCACCTGGTGACAGTTGAAGCACTCTGGCAGGGGATACACCATACCTCAGGGTCTCTGCACCTCCTGCATCTGGGGTGGCTGAGGGTCCACCACTACTGCTTCCCTCTGCTCCTGTCTCACCTCTTAAGGAGGCTAGTATTCTCCTCTTCTCCTATCTGTGATGCGTCCCCGTCGATGATCGTTCCTGGCTCCCCGACCCTGATCCTCAGTTGGCTGCTTTCGGCCTCGGGAAGTATGCCAATATGCCTCGATCCTTTTCGCCATCTCCAATATCCGAGGAATAGGCCCATCAGAAACGAACACCAGAGCCTCCCTCAGATCCTCTCGCTAGCCCTTATAGAACCTCTTAGTGTAACCTGCCTCATCCAACTGGTAAGAATTCGCAAACTAGGCTAGGTGGTTGAATTCTCGATGATACTCCACCACTATATTGCTACCCTATCTCAACTATAGAAATCTATCCTCCAGCTCATCTCTGGCCGACTGCGGAATGAAATGCTCCAACAGTGCGGCCCTATATTCCCCCCAAGCTATCTCAGCAAACGTCGTATCCAGTAAAGTCTTCCACAATCTCTTGGCATGGGACTCCAAGCAAGAGACGACCAAGGGCACTCTCTCCTCCTACGGGCACCGCATCCCAGTCAGCATCTCATACATAATGTCCAGCCACTCCTCCTTTCAAACGGCCGACTCTGTCCCCAAGTAGGATGGGTGAGAAAGTCCTCGAAAAATACTCAGCCAGTTGGCACCCTGGTTTGGTTGCGGAGCCGGAACCAGTTGAGCCCTAAAAGCCTACAAGATGGCTATCATAGTCTGCCCCATCTCTAACTGTAGGAACCGAGTGGGGACCGGGGAGGTGGTGTAACATTCGGAGCCTGCTGGACTCCACCTTGTGGCGTAGGCTGTGCTGGGTGCTGTGTAACAAACTTCATTAGTAAGTAATTGACTCAAGCCTAATTAAAAGTGGACAGTTTACATGTGATCCCCCATATGGGCACACCACTACTTCCGCTGCTTAGTTTTTCCCCAACTAAACTCACGCGTGGGTGACCCAGGGGTTGTGGACTGCTACTTTTCGATTGAGGTCTGCTCTGATACCACTTGTAAGACCCCTTTTTTTTAAACACCGGCGTCTTAGGCCCAGAACCGCTACTTTGCCGTGACACCTTCACGCCCGGGAAGGTCATCACTACAAAATGTCGTTCCTACCAGCCAAATCGATCGCAACTGTAGCAAAATTATAAAGCAAGTCCACGCAAATCACATATAGAGTAGATAAACCCCACGAAGGGATTGTCCACAGAAATAATAAAAGTACTAAATCTTCGGCTCATGCCTAGTACATCAAAGTGGCGCAGCGGAAGCGTGGTGGGCTCATGCCCAGTACATCAAAGTGGCGCAACGGAAGCTTGGTGGGCCCATAACCCACAGGTCCCAGGATCGAAACCTGGCCCTGATACCACTTATAAGACCCCCCGTTTTTTTGAAACACCGGGGTCTTAGACCCAGAACCGGCGCTTTGCGGTGACACCTTCACGCCTGGGAAGGTCATCACTACATAATGCCGATCCTGCCGGCCAAATCGATCACAAATGTAGCAAAATGATAAAGCAAGTCCACGCAAATCACAGATATAGTAAATAAACTCCACGAAGGGAGTGTCCACAGAAATAATAAAAGTACTAAATCTTGGGCTCATGCCAAGTACATCAAGTCCTAACTACATATCTCTCATCTCAAAAGCAAAACTAAAACAACTAGTAGCGACCAGGACTCACAGTCCCTGCCGTCTGAACTCCGGTACTAGACTGCCCCATCTCCAAGCGTTCCGACATCTGGTGCTGCTCCTCCATGCTGGGCTCCACGGTCCCCTAAAATGATGTGGTTTGAAAACCATTAGTCTAAAAGACTAAGTCCTATCATCCTCCGCCCCTTCCCCCATGGCTTCTAGGCACCGAGCGAGGAGAAGGAAAGGAGAGGACATGAAGGTGGGGAATAACAAATAAGCAGATGGCGGCGAAACTAAACTAGCAGTTCTATAGTATATAAGATAGAATGAAGGTAAAAAGACTGAACAAGAAAAGTAACCTTAACTTATATGAAAACACATAAGCCAAGGGATCTTTTGCAGGGCTCCTATCGTATAAAAAGTCACATAACAATTTATACGATAGGGTGTCGGTTTTCTAACAAGCATAAATATAAAGATACTCAAATAAACCTTAACTTATAAGCACGCTCGCACGAACTTATAAACCAAGGGGTTGTTTTACAGGGCCTATTGTAGAAAGCATCACATACCACTTATACAATAGGTGTCGGGGTTGAATGCAATGGTTATGCTAGGAAATACAATTTTGCCACGATGTGAACATGCAAGTCCAACACACTTACACACCCACTCGACTCTGTCTACATAGACCTTTAGTTCCCCCTTTCTAGATCTGAACCTCCCAGGATACCTCCGTAGTGGTAAACAGAAGCGGTGGGTTGGGCCTCGCTCACCTCTAAACCGATAATTGAACTACTAGTTAGACCTATCGTATGCCTCAATGCTGGTGCACTAAGCGGAGCTCCACTGTACTCTTGCCGGCTGGCGCACCGGACTTAATTTGGCCAAGTGCTAAACCACACTTGCCGAGTCAATGTATTGGCGTCCATGCATCGACTCTAAAATACCGAAGACCCTCCACCTTATAATTTATGCACACGCAACCTTGATGTATAACCACCGAGCCAAAAGTCCCCGGACCATCCCGTCTATCACAAACAACAACCAAACCAAATCTCGCTGGGCTAACTTGCCCATCACAAACAACTACCGAGCCAAAGCTCGTCGGGCCAACTTGCCCATCACAAACAACTCCCGAGCCAAAGCTCGCAGAGCCAACCTTCCCATCACCAAATCCACTGAACGTACTGCCCGAGTGACCTAACCTTCCATCCCGAGACACCGAGGTGAGTGTAAGTGAATCCCTAGTTATACTAGTTACTCTTGCAATTCAGTTTTACCTACAGTTTTGGTTAGCACATGACTGCCCAAGGTATTCCCCGTGAAGGGCTCTCGAGGGCAATAAGAACTAAGATGGGATTACGCCAAAAGCTCCCTTTCACAATGCACTTACTATTGTTGGTTGCTATCAAATTTCCCAAACCCTCACTTGTTGTACTGGATTTAATCCTAGAGTATTTGACACTTTCTCTCCTACGCAAAAAAACAATCTTTCATCGATCCTGAGCACCACCTAACACTAGCCAATCCAACACTCTACTCATACTAACTTCCAAAGATGAACTCATTTTTATTTATCCAAATGAACAAACATCTAACCCCAAATCATGTGCCCAAATTCATATTCCAACATAACTTCTGCAGTTTTACTAAATGCAGACCAACATAAGCTATATGATGTGCAAAATGGAAGGTACTCAAAATATTCATCCGATAACCGTATAATAATTATTGGGGGTCTATCATGACCCTTTTAGCCTAAATCTAGAATTTCATAATTTTCCTAATTTATCTGATAATTTATTTAATTATTCTAGTAATTCAAAACCCCAAGTTTGAACATGAAGTATAAATTTCCAACAAACAAATGCTCCACAAAATTTATGATACATTCAATATGACAATAGAACATAAAATACAAAGTCTACTAATTTGTCAGCAAGGTTTAGCCTCTAATTCTAATTTTGAATATAACCTATTTTTATCAATTTAAAGAGGCAAGTGCAGCAAAAACATTTCCAAATATTCTGAGAAAATTCAAGGATGATCGTAAGGAAATATAAATGCTCTGTGTCAAGTTTCACAATTTATTAGCAAGTAATGAGCTCTAAACAAATTATTGAACAATTTTCCAAATTAATGAGTTGTGAGTAGGTACTGCAAATATGTATTCAAAAATTCTAATAAAATTCATACATAAGCTATAAGGCCTAAAACTCCCTCTGCCTAATTTTCATGAACTTCCAATGGGTAGTGGGAGCATAATATCCAGATAAATATGTACGGCTAAGTCATGCATTTATAAAGGAAGTACTAAAATTAATGTCCCAAAACTCTCCAATAAATTACCAGAGGTTCATTCTACCCCTATGACCACACTACCCAAATTTCATTATTGTTGAATGAGTTTTACTAAACTATTCTAGCACTATAAGATTTGTGCCCTAGACTAGGGTTAGGGTTATGAGAGGCCTACCCTTTCCCAAATCCCCTAAGAAATCAACCAGAGGGCTTTAGCTTTCCTAGTACCCTCCCTACCAATTTTTCAAGTCCATACAAATTCTTTTGACCTCATGCCCTTCACAAGACACAAAAGCCCTTCGTTAGGGTTTGGTTTTAGGACTTAGGGCAAATCAATACCAAACTACCCCAACTTCCATGGGGAGGTGTTAAAAGCCATGACAAGTCAGTGGCCCCAATTTCAACCTCTGTTGAGGTGATTTGGCGTCTCAAAACATAAAGTGCACTTTTGGCCAAAATACCCTTATTATTGTAAGGCTAGGGTTTGCATGTTTTCAAATCAAACCATCTCCAAATGAGATAAAATTTTAACCAAAACTTTATAATGACCCCATGCACCACTCACCAAAATTTGGGTGAGTTTGGAGGTCATTTGTTCCCTAAATTATTTTACCCTAAAGAAATTAAATAATTTCCAAAACTATAGAAAAATTGTCAACAAAAATTCTCATTTTTGGGCAGGACTAGATATAGTCTAGGGTGACTCCCTGTCCAAATTTCAAGTCACTTGCACCAGAGATGAAGGGTGGGCATCCATTTTAATTTCTTCCTAGCCCTAGGTATAGACCCCACCAAATTGAGTGCCCTGGTCCAACCAGGCACCCAAATTGGCTAAAACTAATTTTAAATTAAAGTAGACCCATAGGGCTACAATTTATGTGTTGACAATTTCTATGAATTAGCTACTAAATATTTTTAGCAATTAAAAACATTAAATAGATAAAGTTTGACAAATTCATTAAAATACAACAATTATAATACTATATTTTGAACAGTAGCCGCACACATCTTGACGCATATTTGGACGACATCCCGTCATCGTCCCTGCGCGCCAACGACTACGATTCAGCCTGCCTGGAGCATTTTCCAAACGCCACCACCGGCCATCTGGCCACCTCCCTGGCCGGCCACCGCCACCACCACCTCCATTGAGGTCGTGGCTATCGCCAGGCGCCGGGACAGCCGCCAGAGGAACCTATTCTGGAGAACCCGATAGGTTATTTTTTGTTGAAAAGTATGGAGAAAAGCTCTCCCGATCAGGTTCAATTGAGCCCAAACCTTGGCCCTAAGACTTGCTACGATCTACCCATGGAAGAAGGAGAGAAGGAGGACCTTTTGGGAGGGCTGGAGGCGAGCTGATCTCCTGGTTTCCATGGCAGTGGTGGCGGGGATCGAGTTTCTACAACAGCACAGTCAAATGCCATGAATCCGCCAGGTAAAGATTGTAACCTCCCCCCCTCTGCCTGGTGATGCTTTTAAGACTCTCAATTGGGGAAGGGGAAGGGTGTAACTCCAATGGTCTTGAATGGCCATAATGGGCAATTTCGGTTTCACCAAATTTGAATGGCTGAGCCACCCCATTGGTCGGCCACCTCCTAAAAAACTCCTCCCCTGCTTCAAGGAGTTAAATCCCCATCAAAAGGTGGAGTTATGGGGCCTCTATGGCCATGATGGACATTAAGCTCCTATTTCACTCACCTCCAAGTTTGGATAACTCCCTCTTTTGCTCTCCTAGTCACCCATTTCCGAATTTGGTGGGCCCAAAATGTGTCTCACCACCTCCTAGACCAATGGGCCGCACTAGCCTAGGCTTAGCCCACTTCGGTTGGGCTTGAGTTAGCCATTTAGGCTAATTTGACCACTTTAACCCAAGGGTTGACTTTGGTCAAATTAGCCACTAGGGCTGACCCTGGTAGGGTTAATTGGGCTTTACTACGGCATACTGCCCTTAGTTAGGGCACCTTGCCTAATTTAGGCCTAAAGTGGTTCTAGGTCAACTTAGCCACCCTGGGTCGACTCCAATGTACCCTTAGGGCTCTAATGGACCTCACAATGGATTGGTGAGACCATGGTGCGGTCTTGAAGTCTTGGTGAAGCCCCATGATCATCTTAATCTTGGGTTCAGAAATCTACTATTTAGAGACCATAGTGGTCTCACCTACATTCCTAGGTTCGCTTGGCCTTCTTGGGCTTCCTAGGGTTTTGTCATGACCTAGTCATGACAAAACCACTCCTAGGGGTCTAGTTGTTTGTGGGATGTTACAACCTCACCTTCACAGGATGACATTATACCAGATGTTCCTCCATCATATGTCACTCCTTCTCCTCATTCATCTATATCTACTCAAACACCACTAGAGTTTATGGATATAGATTCCTCCTTCTTTCCACCATCCTGGAGTACATCACTCCAGTGATCAGGCAACTCATAACAGAGGTAATCACACCGCTTACTGCCTCCATTTCTTATCTTGCTTCTCTCCTTGCTGCCTCCTCTATCCCTTATTATTCTACGGGCCTGATCCTAGTATCCACTGAAATCAGGCATGGGGAGATGCTCAATGAAGAAGCTGTTCCAGCTTCAGCAGCAGCAGCAGCAGCAGAAATTTGTTTACAGATACAGAGACTAATGTATATATGCTTACAGAAGATGAAACAGTAACAGCTGATACATTATGTATAAATAAAGCTATAGATATTCCAAAAGTTTTGACTGTGGGTGATTGCTTTGTCAATCACACAGTTGATTTATTCAATTTATTAAATTCTTTTGATACAGTTCATTTGAATTTTCTTCCAGTAGTCTGCCCAAAGCCTTTTATGGCTATTGTACCTTACTCTTCTCCAATATACCCTACAGTTGCAAGCAACTCAAGGCAAGTTTTGTTGCTCCAGTGGTCATAAAAGAACATATGACTGAGAATGTTCTTGAGTTAGTCTCCTCCCCAAAAAAATGCTATCTCCCCTCCTACAAACAAGATGGATGATAGTCCTGTACCAGATTTAGATGAAATTATTCTTACAGACATTGAAGAAGAAAGTCGGACAGTTTCTGAAACCATTGTTGCTCCACCAGCTCTTAAAGAACCTTCAGTGTCTCCTAAAGCTGAAAAACAAATATCTAAAGATATTCTGAAGTCCATTGATGCCTTGTATGACAATCATCAGGGATCTTCTAATGATGAGGATGATGATGATGGTTCTGATGAATCTAATGGATCTAAGACAAAGGAGAAAGCTGTTAAGAAGAGAAAGGTTGTTCCTAAAGCTTCTCCTAAACTAAATCCAACTCATGATACTCCATACTACATTCACAGAATATTACTCCATATCCAGGGATGCTTGCATGGATGTGGCTTTCCAAAAATAAGAAAAAAGCAAGGAAGAAGAGTAGAAAGTACTCTCCTCCTCCTCCTCCTCAAAGGAACTGGAGAGGTCTTCCTCCTTCTCCTCCTCCTCCAACAGCTGGTGCTTTAGGAAGTAGTTCTCAAAGATCTACCTCCTATGCTCAAACTTACCAAATACATCAAGGTAGATCTTCAAAATCTCAAGGAAGCGGTCAGTAGAGATATTCTTCTTGCAGCAGACAACAATTGCAGCAACAATAACAATCGAAAATATCAAAAACTGAAAAAGTTGAAAGTCCAAAAAGGCCAAATTCTCCACCAATTCTATTTGTAGATCCAGAACAAGATAATACTACAAGAATGGCCAGATTTGTAGAATTGGTTGGACTATCCTTGATTAATAAAGCTAAAGTTGAAGGCATAGATCCATCACAATATTCTACCATGTCAACCTATAGAAGAGAAAAACTTAAAAGGTATGAAAAGGCTAACAAATTTTTCAATGTTGATGCTTACATGAACTTGCATCTAGAGGCTGTAGTACCCAGAGCTACTTCTCTAAATATTATTGGAGCTGCTGACATGACAATGTCTAGAAGAGAAGCAGGCAATCCTAACAGTGAGGTCAAATTTACACAACCCTCTGAGAAAGACAAAGCTGACAAGGAAAAGCAGAAGAAGAACAAATGAATATCATGTTTAGTTGTATTTGTTTGAACTATATTTGTTATAACTATCACAAAGCCTGTTATGTACATATCTACTAGATATCATTTAAATTTTTTGCCAGATATATTTATTTTGCTTTGCGATTGTTTTTCTTTCATTTGTATTAGTGACCTCACCCAAATAGGGGGAGGGTGTTGGATCACTAGTTGGATTTGGGCTAGGTTTACTAATTAGTATGTCTGACCCACAATATATATCCAGGGTCATGTCTTTGAGTCCTATAGTTTACGCTATGTCATTAGGTTCAACCTTACATGGACCAGCCAATAGAAGACCTCAGATTTACTCAAGACTTAGAAGAAATCAAGTTCAGAATTTAAGTTCGACATTCGCCGAACTCTGCTCGACGATAGTCGTGCTCTAATCGACGAACTCAGAGTTAATTCTCTGAGTTGAGATTGACGATATTCGATCTTAGGTCGATGAAGTCTAGAGTTCAACCTTCAACACATTATTTCCAGATTTATTTCACTGAACTCAACTCGACGAAGACAGATTATCAGCTAGATGAACTTGGAGCGCAGATTAGGCAAGTTATCTGTAGAATGCAGTTCGCTGAGCTCAGGTCGACAAACAGGTTTTCTCAGGTCGACGAACAGGATTTCTTAGCTCGACGAACTTGGATCTCCAATCAAAGAAATCTGTTCAGAGGTCGACGAATTATATCCAAGCCCGACTTAGAGTTTTTCCCTTCTTTCTATCCGTACTTTCTATATTATTTAGCAGTGATTTCTCTGAGAAATTAATGCACATATTCTCTTGAATATAGTCGTTATAGGCAACATTAATTATGGTCTTCATCAGGGATTAATTATCTGCTCAATTAAATGGGACAGTTGAGAAAATGATTAAATCAAATATTCTCCATCCGATTTTCATTCTCGAGGCAATCAACAATTAATACAGGGAATTCAAAATTCAAAGGAGAATTTCGACAGAGAATATAAAAGAGATTTTTCTCTTTGCAGTACACAGGATAGAGATAGACAAATACATAGAGAATACAAAAATATATTCAGAAATTCTCTGTGCAAGAAAACAACCTATTTTCTCCTTGATCTTTCTGAAGAAGAAGAAGAAAAACAATCACAATCAAGAGTCTTCTTCAACTTCAACTCTAGGAGCTTTCAAGGACAACAAACTTTGAATCAGTCAGAAGTTCCTGGAATACTTTAAGTCAAGGCTGAAGGCCTATACCCTGAGCAAGGCTCCAAGTAACTTTGAAAGGAGCCCTTGACAACAACAAATCCACTAGTCTTCTCTGTTGATTTGAGAAAGAGAATACACAATCAAATCTCTCTCCCCCCTCCTGTATAAAGGGTTTATTAACTCCCTTCAAAAGTTTATGTTTGGTTTTTGGGCACGTGATCAAAAGCTCAAAGGGTTGTGAGATCTACCTGGAAATAGATCTTGTGGTGGTAGTCACTTGATCAAAAACCTGCTAGTGTATTCCTACCAGGGTGGTAGAAGAGTGGATGTACCCAGGTTAGGGAACCACTATAAAATTTATTGTGTTGTCTGGTTGCCCTTTTTCCTTTTGTTCTTGCTGTGGCTGTGATAAATTAGGCTAGTTGTGTTGTGGTAGATTAGCTTAGGTTAGCTTTTCTTTCTACTACTACTACTACTGGTATCACTAATATACTCTGATAATATTTAAAACAGCCAAAAACTTTTAACATTCTCTATTCACCACTCTCTAGAGTAAATCTGATCTAACCCCTATCTTTTACATGGTCATACCTATTAGAAAAATAACACTACTTTATGAAAGTTGGTTTGAGGAATAACTGGAGTCTTTCCTTTTCCCTTAGGATTAGCTGCTCTAGTTTTCCACTCGAACCCCAATCCTCTTCTATTATTTTGGGAAGAGAAGGTATCAATAAGTGGCAGTACAGTCTTGGGCTTGGAAAATTCAGCTATTAGACTTTTCCCCTTGAGGAGATCATTTTTAAGCTTCTTGATAAGTTTTTCATTTTGAATTCTTATCTCAATGTGCTTATCAATGATCCCATTGAGATCAATAGAGTTAGAGGCCATTTGATGGAAAGCTTCCCTTTTTGCTTCTAACTTAGCCTTAAAGGGTCTTAGAACTTTAAGCTCTTAAGCATGCTTTTTAGAAAGCATTTTGCATTTGTCCAATGCCTCAATGAGCGCCCCATATTTATCAATCAATTTAATGATGTCATTTTTTGAATCTAAACCATCCTCAGCTTCATAAGAGAAGGATGCTTTAGATGTTGAACCAATCTCATGATCAAAATCATAAGGAGAGTTGGTAAGAATGATTACGTCAACATTGTCAGATTCAACCTGAGCTTCTTCATCAAGTATAATCATGGGGTTGTATCCTTCTTGGTCCTCAGAATCACTATCAATTGATAGTGGTGCTATTATGCCCACCATGGTTGTTAGGCTGTCTAAAATAACTTCCATAGAGAACAACCCTATGTATGCACATTCATCTTTAGATTCATAGGACTCAGGATCACTGTCAGATAGACTAAAGTGCTTCTTAGCCAAGAAGCTTTAGTCGGCCTTTTGTCCTTATGATGCTTCTTGTTATCTGACCTCTTGCTCTATTTTCTTTTAATAGGACAGTCAGCTATAATATATCCTGACCAGTTGCAATAGTAACAAATGTAATTCCCCAAAATTTACACAAAATAGATCATAAAATGATACTGTCCAGCGGTAGTTCTAGCTCCGGCGGTAGCATTGTGGATTTATTTATCATAGCTCTTTATATGCTAACGCCCAGTGGTAGTAAGATACCACGCGGAGGGAGTGAAAACATTATATATCCAGCATAACAAAATGTCGAATTTACTACCGCTCGGTGGTAGTATGATACCACGCGGCGGAAGTGTTCCAGGTATTGGCAGCCACATGTTGGCTATTATGTGGACGGTTTAAACTGTGGGCTTGCTGAAGAAGCCACCGAATGAGGTACCACATGGTGGTATCTTGATACCACTCGACTGTAGCACTTAGAACTGTAAGTATAAATCGAATCTTTACCATATGTCGAATTCAAATATGATCTGACTGTGGGGAGTTAATCATGTAGGTATAAGGTCCTGAGATGAGGGTTTTACCTCATTACATCCTAGGGTTTCTCTTTGTAAAGAGTTAGAGAGAGGGGGTGTAACACCTCAATCCATCACATGAAATATAGTAAAGGTTCTTGTCGGGGCCCCACACCATATTCCACAAACAGGTAGTGGGATTACAGGTTAATATCAAAAGACTACTCAAATCCTAACTCAAAGCATTTAGCGGAAGCTTTACAGTTGCCCGAACTCAAATCAAATGAATGTCCACTATATATAAACCATATCATTTATATATTTAACAGGAATGTCAATTACAAATACATAAAAATGTTACGGCCTTAAGTCCTTACAATTATATTTCACAAGAGTGGTTTACAAACATCAGCACGCAGGCCGACCACATAAGAAAACAGTAAAAGTTCGGCTTTGGGCATTTGACGGACTGGCAACTATAGCACAAGGTCTTCCGCATGCTACTTTTCACTTAGCTCTCCAGCATCCTGCACAAAACGGCCCACACAGTCATGGAAAACAAAGCAAAGGTCAGCATTTTGCTGACCAACTTATAACGACCCCACCCCTTTCTCGCGGCGGCATTTTCTCTTTCCCTGCCAGCATCAATATATATATATATATATATGTATGTATATATATATGGCGTTAATAAAGTGGGTTCAAACACCATTCACCACAAACATTGGCTCAACAGCCTCACGCCGCGTGCACTCTGGGCACATTTTGATGTATGGTACTTCCCGTGTACCACCACCATTCAGATGTCCTTGACTTAATGCTTAACTTTGTCGTTCAGAGATACTTAACTTGATGACTATATCCTTCAGAGGTATTTAGCTTAACGACTGACTGCCTATTCAGAGGTACTTAACTTGACGACCCTGTCATTTAGAGGTACATAGCTTGATGGCACAGTAGTTGGCCTCAATGGCTCAACTCAATAACAAGCCACAAGGCCTTATATCATTTCATACTGGTACTCACCATTGTTTGGATCTCAAAGCTCCCAGCTTTGCATGAATTGGTTCCCAGGTCTCTTAAAGACATGCCTCAAAAGATTTTAGCTTACTGGAAGCTATCACTTTGCAATATTCACTATCGCCCGACAATATCAACAGTTCCTAGAACTGTGATATTTCCTGGTCCTTTTCCTTGAGCCGAGCTCCAGTATTTCTTATCACTCTCATTTCATAGGTATGACACCTCAGGATCCGTACAACTACTCATTTATACTCGGAGTCTTCTCCGGCACGCAAAAATAAACATAGCCAATCCAGACTAACCCATCCGGATGGGCTTCACACATAATGCATATTCCGTACTCTATATTTTCAGATCTATATGCAGTATTAAACGGGGATCATATCGCTCTACCCATTGGAAACCACCTTTTCTTCACCTTTTGGTGAGGGGTTCCATGCACATATGCATATTGAGGACTTCACTTGTCCAAGGAGAAAATCGTTACCCTTGTAATCCATTTCGGAGCCATGGCGAAGTTTTTTTATCCAGTTGAAAAGGAGCACCTCTCTTTCCTCTGTGCGGATCTAGCCTCGGACTTTGATTTCATTCACTGGATCTCCTTCACGAAGTGTTTTAAGCTTAGCCTCAACCTCAACCTTCTTCCTTACCTCTTTCCTCTCAAAAACTTGATGAAAGGAGGAGAGAGAGTGAAATGAGAGAAATGAATCTTCTCTTGACCCCGTCTCTAATTAAGTGGTCTCGGGATTAATCCCAGCCACATGATCCTCACATCAAAATGAAGCAAAGGCCACAATATCAGCAGAATAGTTAATATTAAAGCTATCGCCTGACTATATCCACTATCGCCTGGGCGACAGTGCCAATAGCCGCTTTGACCCCTGTCAACCACCGCTCTTTGGCCACTTAACATCCATCTGACACATGTCCATGTCAGGTGGCACTATTGCCGGCTACATCCACTGTCGCTATGCGACATCAAGCCATTAGCTCACTCAACGCTTTGTGGCGTTGAGTGCATTGAGCCCACTCAACGCTTTCCCGCTATCGCCTAGGCGATACCCACTGTCGCCCGACGTTAACGAAGCTAGTAGCTCACTCAATGCTTTCCCGCTATCACCCAGGCAATACCAATTGTTTCCTGCTATTAACGACCAGAAGTTCTGCTGCCAAATTTAGCGTGTTACAACCCTCCCCTCCTTATAGAAATTTGGTCCCAAAATTGTATACATCAATAAGGGAAGAAATACAACAACTTATTTGTTATAACATTCAAAATCCTATGTTACAATATCACTATACAAACAACTCGGGAAATTCCTCACGCATGGTCTGCTCATGCTCCCATGTCAGCTCTTCACGGCCACAGTTGTCCCACCAAACTTTGACCATCCTGATTGTCTTGTTTCGCAGTTGCTTGATCTCTATATCCTCAATCCGAATGGGTCGAACCTGCATCGTTTGTCGACTATCGACCGGTACTTGATCAGTAACTACCACTTGAGCTGGCGTTTTCACAGCTTTTTGCAGCACTAATATGTGAAACACATCGTATAAGACACTTAGCTCTGCTGAAAGAGATAATTGATAGGCAGCTTCTACAATTCGCTCAACCACATTCAAACAGATCAAGATATGTCGGATTTAACTTTTTCAAGCGCTAAATCCTAGACACGCCTTTGAATGGCTTAATCTTTAAATATACCAAATCACCCACCTCAAACTCCACATTTTGGTTTTTGGCATTGTAGTATTTTGCCTGCATATCTTGGGCTATTATTAGCTGTTCTCTTATAGTGCGTAAGGTCGAATTTGCATCTTTGACCTCCTTACGCTTATATAGCTTTAACTAGCCTATTTCCACCCAAGCTAATGATATACGACACTTCCTACAATATAAAACTTAAAAGGGCACCATCTATATGCTAACTTGATAGCTATTATTGTAGGAGAACTCAATCATATAGATGTGATCTTCCCACCTCTTCCTGAAATCAAGTGCGCACATACAGAGCATATCCTCCATTATCCTGTTGGTCTGACCATCTGTATATGGATGGAATGCCATACTGAACTTTAACTAGGTACCCAACATGTAACACCCCCTATCCGTCGCATAGCATATAGCAGTAGGTCTGGCCGGGGCCCGATGTCATATACTACAGACAGACTGGGTGGTTACTCAATGGAAACCATCCAACTAATCATAACATCCTACACAGAGCATTCTAGCGGAAGCAGTTTATAAGTTGAAATAAAGAACCCAGCAATAAAGCATGAATGTCCACTAGAATAGACAACCAGGAATGAAGTACATACACCAGTACTGGCCTTAAGTCCTTACAAAAATTTTTACTTAATGTACATGATTTTCAAACCACGGCACGCAGGCCGGTCATACATGAATAAAGCAGTAAACTCTCCAAATAGGCCTTCAAGGGCCGGCTTCGCAATTTGGGCTTTAGCCCGCTATTGATCTGCAAATAGACCTGCAAGCAACATAACCACCGCACGATGGCAAACAAAAGCCAACGGTCAGCAATGCTGACCAAATTATAACGATCCCGCCCCCAACTCGGGGCGGCGATGCTCCTTCCCTGCAATTTTATTAGCACAAGCGAGCAATATAATAATATTCATTTCATCACAGGCGTAGTCTCAAACGGCCACACACCCTGTGCACTCAGGGCACATTCTCGGTGAACCGGTCGATGTCAAGTCAATTAAAGCCATAGACAATTCGGACCCACCACCGCCACTTTTACGGCCAAACATATGAGCAATTTGTCTTCCCGGCATTGGTCACGACAATTTAAGCTATAGACCGCCGAAGACTCTCATCTATGCCAACGGCAAGTGTCACGTAACCTTAGGTCTCTTTAACCAGAACGACATAGAAATGGGTACGGTTCCATCTAAGCCGTGCTCACGTCGCAACGATAATTTAAGCCATATGCGCAGGTCAAACTTCTCCCGAGTCCCATTTTCGTCACACAATTTCACATAACTCGGTTATGTTCAAGTTGGCTCTCAGGCCTCCATGTTGGCAAGATCACGCATCCGCCCAGTTTTTCGGGTGCACCTTAGGGTTAATCCCCAAGGTTCCCTGTTGCAATCTACCGTGTATAAAACCCAAAAAACAACCAATATCACGGAGTCTTCTCCGGCATTTATGCAATGCAACATCACCGATCCAGACCAACATGTCCGGGTAGGCATCACACATCATGACTATGTCCGTTCTCGCTTACGGACTCTAAACAACGGGGACTTCACATATCTACCCGAAGGAACGCCTCCAACTCAGCGCAAACTCGCGAGAGAGGGCTTCCAATGCAAAGAAGGAGAGCTACTCATGCTCAAGAAGAGAATCATTACCCTTGCGATTTGGAGCTTCGAAGCTCCTCCAATGGCCGGATCTAGCTTCTTCTCCCTTCCTTGGCTCTCCTCTCTCTCTAAGCTTTAGAAAGATAAGAACTCATGAAAAGTGAGGGTTTCTAAGGCCCAATCCCGGGTATATCCCATCAGGAACAACCCCTAGCCATTGAATCATCAATTAAAGAAACGAACGGCTTTGATTCGGGACTGAAATGTCCAATCTGGTTCGCACATGGCCTGGCACACGCCCATGTCCAGGGCCGTGTGCCTCATTCGCCGTCAAAATCAATGCGCCTGGAACAACACACGGGCATCGAACACGGCCTTGTTCGACCTAACACGCCCGTGTTCCACCTGACACGGCCGTGTGGCCGGCCGTGTACCCCCATCGATTTTCCCCGAAAACAACCCGAGCACTGCATGGGTTCTAGGACACGCCCGTGTCCTTGCCCGTGTCACCTCAACACGCCTGAGCTCCAGGCCGTGTACACGGTCTCGACACTCGACACTTCGTCGAGCGAAGATCGTCGACCTGGAGACACGACCTTGGACACGCCCGTATCCTAGGCCGTGTGCCTTGTCTCGACACATCGTCGAGCAAAATGTCGACTTCCCGGGACGAGTGTCGACACGGGTCGACATGCCCTGCGACACGCCCGTGTCGTAGGCCGTGTGCCATGTCTCGACACTTCATCGAGTGCAGAGTCTCGACTTCGCGGGCTAAGTGTCGACACGGGTCGACACGCCCTGCGACACGCCCGTGTCGCAGGCCGTGTGCCCAGTCTCGACACAATGTCGAGATCAAAATGTCGACTTCCCGGCTGAGTGTCGACACAAGCTTGACACGAACTGGGACACGCCCGTGTCCCAGGCCGTGTGCCTGCAGGCAGAACCCAAAACTGGCCCAAAACGTCCCCCGTCGCTCTTTTGAGTTTCGGGGCATTACACCTCTCCCCCTCTTAAAAGAATTTTGTCCACGAAATTATATATAAAGGAAAGACATGTACAAAACCAAAATTTGTACCTGAGCGGAACAACTCCGGATACTCGTCAAGCATAATGTGCTCTCGCTCCCAAGAGAGCTCCTCAATCCGTACGGGCTTTACTTTTGTCGTCAACCCACTATCAACCGGTTCTTGATCGACCGCGATCACTCGCGTAGGCTCTGGCACCGCCTTCTGTAGCACAGAAATATGGGATACATCATGTAGACCACTAAGCTCCACTGAAAGCTTCAATTGATAGGCCGCTTCAACAACCCGCTCTAGAACCTCAAACGACCCAAGGTACCTCGGGCTTAGCTTTTTCAATAACCGCACCCCCGAGACACCCTTCGACGACTTGATCTTTAAGTACATATAGTAGCCCACGGAGAACTCCACGTTCCTGTGCTTGGCATTATAGTACTTCGCTTGCCGGTCTTGAGCGATAAGCAACCTCTCCCGAATGCTTCGCACCAACAAAGTAACATCCTCCACTTCGAATCGCTTACACAACTTGACTCACCCGTTTCCAGCCAGAACAACGGTGTGCGACATCTTCTACCATATAAAGATGGTCTTCCCATTGCTTTCCAAAGTCCAAGACACACATGTGGAGCATGCTTTCCATAGTTCTATTGACCATCTCGGTCTGCCCATCCGTTTGCGGATGAAAGGCTGTGCTGAATTTTAACTTTGTCCCCAACATTTGCTGCACAAGCCTCCTACCATTGGACGTGAACCGCCCTTCTCGGTCACTCATGATGTTGCGGGGCACACCGTGAAGCCGTACTATATTATCCACATATAGTTTTGCCAACGTCTCCAACGGATCATCCTTCCTCTGCGGAATGAAATGCGACACCTTCGTTAACTGATCTACGACCACCCGAATGGCTTCGTTTTCCCCATTTTCAACCTTGGCAAACCGTGCACAAAGTCCATAGAGATGTCGTCGAATTTCCACTCCGAAATAGGCAAGGACTTAAGAAAACCTCCCGGCTTTTGGCACTCCGCCTTCACCAAGGCGCAAGTTTGGCACTTCGCTACGCATAGCGCCACATCTTTCTTCAAGCCCGGCCACCAAAACAATTTCTTTACATCGCGGTACATCTTCGTGCTCCCCGGGTGAATCGAGTACTTGGTATGGTGTGCCTCGTACAACAATTCCACCCGCAAATTGCCCACACTTGGGACGCACAGACGACCGTCTTTCCAACGCAATCCGTCCTCCACAACGAATTGGGAATTTGACCCATCCAGAGCTTCTACCATGAACTGCTTCATATGGACATCCATATCCAAAGCCTGCCGAATCCGATCAGCCAGGTCATATTGGACTTCAGTCCAATTCAATACTAATTCAGCACTTGATTGCCTATCCACACAAACAATCTCCAACGCCTCCCACTCCCGCACCAACCGCTCATCATGCATCGATAGCCAATTGGCTTGAGCTGGGGCTCGGCGACTCAACGCGTCAGCAAACGCATTCCCTTTATCAGGCACGTAGTGGATCTTGAATGTATAGTCTCCAAAGAACTCCATCCATCTACACTGCCGCAAATTTAGATCCTTCTGACCAATCAGATACTTCACGCTCTTGTGACCGGCGTAGATATCCATCATCACACCGTACAAATAATGCCTCCACAGCTTCAAGGCTAAACTCATGGCCGCTGACAGCAAGTTATGGACCGGATAGTTCCTCTCGTGCACTTTTGGCTATCTCGTGCCATAAGCTATTACACTTCTGTGTTGCAGTAACACGCAACCCAAACTGCTGCCCGAAGCATCGCTATTAAATCTCATAGCCTTCGAACCCACTCGGCGAAGTCAGCACAGGCGCCGTGGTCAACCGACATTTCAACTCCTCAAAAGCTCGCGCGCACTCCGGCGTCCAAAAGAACTTCTGCTCCTTCCTCGTCAAAGTAGTGAGGGGTAACTCTATCTGCGAGAAGTTCTCTACAAAGTGCCTGTAATAGCCGGCAAGCCCCATAAAGCTCCGTCCTCCCGCTACCGTATAAAGCTCAGGCCACTCCCGCATCGCAACAATCTTCACCGGATCCACTGCAATACCTTCCTCACTCACTATAAGACCGAGGACTCCACTGAGGATGACCAAAACTCGTACTTCGAGAACTTGGCATACAACTGATTCCTCCTTAGCGTCTCCAAAACCAATAGAAGTTGCTTGAAGTGATCTACCTTACTCTGCGAGTACACCAGAATATCGTCGACGAAGACGATCATAAAATGGTACAAGTACTCCCGGGAGGTCCTGTTCATCAAATCCATAAACACTGACGGCGAATTAGTCAGCCAGACGGCTTGACCGTAAACTCGTAGCGCCCGTATCCTGTACTGAACGTTATCTTAGGGATATCACTCTCCCTTATCTAATTTAGAGTACGTCGTTGGCCCGACCAACTGATCACAAAGATCATCGATCCTTAGGATTGGGTACTTGTTCTTTTCCATCAACTTGTTGAGCTCCCGATAATTAATACATAGCCTCAAGCTTTTGTCCTTCTTCTTAATAAAGAGGGTCGGTGCGCTCCAAGGCGAAGGACTTGGACGCACATACCCTTGCTCCAACAACTTTTAGAAGTTGCACCTTCAGCTCCTCCATTTCCTTAGGCGCTAGCCGATATGGAGAGCGTGACACAGGCTTTACACCTGGTACTAGCTCAAACATGAAATCTATCTCCCGTCAAGGCGGGGCTCCAGGAAGATCTCTAGGGAACACATCAGGGTACTCCGATACCACTGAAATATTAACCAATGCGGGCTTTGGCTTTGCAACCTCCACTAGTGTACAGAAAAGTTCTACACCAGCACGAACTGCATTCACCACCTGAAGAGCAGACACCAACGTCTTGCTCGACCTCTTCGAGCTCGTAAGGGTCGTCTCATGACTTGCTCCCAGCTTGACTTCCTTGCTACCGCAATCTATATAGGCTTGCTGCTCCGATAGCCAGTCCATACCAACTATAACGTCCACCAATGGAATTAACGACGCTTGCAGATCGTCCTCCTGATTCCCAATCCAAAACTAAGCGCAACAAATTCTACCCGCGCACAGTGAGCACCATTGGACTATAACGCATCCAATTTGTCTCTTACCATCGAAGGAGGTACTCCGACGCACAATATAATTCCTAATAAAGGAATGCGAAGCTCCTTAACCAAACGGTGCTCTCGCAGATAAAGTAAAGTCATAACAAGGCTTAGCACCAGTAGTTCTAAGCTAACATGCACAAGGGCGACAAGTGTTTAAGGCAAAACTATCTTTAAACCATACCTGTCGTCACGACGGCGTGCTTCCTCCAGGGTTTTAGGCACTCACGGGCATAATGCCCCGGCTCCCCACAGTTGTAACATGCTCCCGGGGTTTGGCTTGTAGTTGCCCCCGAAGCACTGAAAGGAGGGACTAGACCCAAAGTCCTAGCCTTCTTGAACCGCTTTCGATATACAGACTTTGAGGTGTTCGACAATTTGAATGTCGTTTCCTTTGCACTAACGTCCTTGACTGCTCCTGACATAGCTTTCTTACCCTTCCGGGCACCATTCCAACAGTCTCGGGCAAAGTGCCCTTTCTTTCCACAAGTATGACAAGTGTAAGTAGCTTTGGTAGTTGATTTCATAGCCCCTTTCTCCAGCATTTTGCCGGATGCAGCTCTTATGGGGTTTGTATAGTTCGATACCATGGTCGCTGGCATCGGGAGGGTCTTCCTCAAATCTGCCTCCAAAGATCTAGCTGATTCCACCAAGGCTCGGAATCCCAATAACTTTGGTCCTAACAGTAGAACTCGTAACTCGGCACGCAGGCCATTATAAAATCTATCGACTATAGCTTGCTCGTTATCCAACTCAAAGCATGGGTAGCAACTTATCATAAGAAATGCTTGCAAATATTCCTCAACTGTGTGCGCTCCCTGAACTAAATGCATATTCAGCTGCTGCCCCGATGGTCTACCAAAGGTCATCTACTGCATCACGCCCACTGGCGTTGAAGCCACAACAGGGGCGCAGGGTTGTACATTCCCTCCAAGTTGTGCACCCATCACAGCGAACACCGATTCTACGATCCTTCTAACGGCTTCATACGAAGGAGGAGTCTTAAACACCTCACCGGGTGCACTCTGCACCTCAGAAACCGGACATTCTAGCGGTCCAGCACCACTTCCGGTCACCTATAGTGGTACAAAACACCGTTAAGCGACCAAACAAAATTCCAAACAGCAATTATAGGAACACGTAGGTTCCTCAAACATGTGTATTTTCATTACTAAGTGGACATTCATGTGTTCTTTTACCGTTATAACGATGACGCACACAATGTACTCACCACCCCTTAAAAAGAATTCTCCCACGAATTCAAGTTAAGCCCGACCAAAACCAGTAGTCTGATAACAAATTTAACACCCCCTATCCGTCGCATAGCATATAACAGTAGTTCTGGCCGGGGCCTGACGCCATATACTACATACAGGCTGGGTGGTTACTCAATGGAAACCATCCAACTAATCATAACGTCCTACACAGAGCATTCTAGCGAAGCAGTTTATAAGTTGAAATAAAGAACTCAGCACTAAAGCATGAATGTCCACTAGAATAGCCAACCAGTAATGAAGTGCATACACCATTACTGGCCTTAAGGCCTTACAAAATGGTTTACTTAATGTTACATGATTTTCAAACCACGGCACGCATGCCGGTTATACATGAATAAAGACGTAAACTCTCCAAATAGGCCTTCAAGGGCCGGCTTCGCAATTTGGGCTTTAGCCCGCTATTGACCGCTTGGTCCAGCAGCACCTGCAAGCAACATAACCACCGCACGGTGGCAAACAAAAAGGCAACGGTCAGCAATGCTGACCAAATTATAATGATGTCGCCCCCAACTCGGGGCGGCGATGCTCCTTCCCTGTAATTTTATTAGCACAAGCGAGCAATATAATAATATTCATTTCATCACAGGCGTAGGCTCAAACGGCCACACACCCCGTGCACTCAGGGCACATTCTCGGTGAACCGGTCGATGTCACGTCAGTTAAAGCCATAGACATTCTGGACAAACCACCGCCACTTTGACGGCCAAACATATGAGCAATTTGTCTTCCCGGCATGGGTCACGACAATTTAATCCATAGACCACAGAAGACTCTCATCTATGCCAACGGCAAGTGACACGTAACCTTAGGTCTCTTTAACCAGAACGACATAGAAATGGGTACGGTTCCATCTAACCCGTGCTCACGTCGCAACGACAATTTAAGCCATATGCGCAGGTCAAACTTCTCCCGAGTCCCATTTTCGTCACACAATTTCACATAGCTCGGTTATGTCCAAGTTGGCACTCAGGATTCCATGTTGGCAAGATCACGCATCCGCCCAGTTTTTCGGGTGCACCTTAGGGTTAATCCCCAAGGCTCCCTGTTGCAATCTACCGTGTAGAAAACCTGAAAAACATCCAATAACATGTAGTCTTCTCCGGCATTTATGCAATGCAACATCACTGATCCAGACCAACATGTCCGGGTAGGCTTCACACATCATGCCTATGTCTGTTCTAGATTACGGACTCTAAACAACGGGGACTTCACATATCTACCCGAAGGAATGCCTCCAACTCACCGCAAACTCGCGAGAGCGGGCTTCCTATGCAAAGAAGGAGAGCTATTCATGCTGATGAAGAGAATCGTTACCCTTGCGTTATTCTTTAGCGCCATGGAAAAGTAAGCGGGTGAAAAGCACCGCACTCTCTTCGCCTCCGTGGATCCGGAGTCGGCTCGCGATTTGGAGCTTCGAAGCTCCTCCAATGGCCGGATCTAGCTTCTTCTCCCTTCCTTGGCTCTCCTCTCTCTCTCTAAGCTTTAGAAAGATAATAACTCATGAAAAGTGAGGGTTTCTAAGGCCCAATCCCGGGTATATCCCATCAGGAACAACCCCTAGCCGTTGGATCATCAATTAAAGAAACGAACGGCTTTGATTCGGGACTGAAATGTCCAATCTGGATCGTACACGGCCTGGCACACGCCCGTGTCCGGGGCCGTGTGCCTCATTCGCTATCAAAATCGACGCGCCTGGAACAACACACGGGCATCGAACACGCCCGTGTTCGACCTGACACGCCCGCGTTCCACCTGACACGGCCGTGTGGCTGGCCGTGTACCCCCATCTATTTTCCCCAAAAACAAGCCGAGCACTACACGGGTTCTAGGACACGCTCGTGTACTTGCACGTGTCACCTCAACACGCCTGGGCTCCAGGCCATGTACACGGTCTCGACACTCGACACTTCGTCGAGCGAAGATGGTCGACCCGACGACACGGCCTTGGACACGCCCGTGTCCTTTGGCCGTGTGCCTTGTCTCGACACATCGTCGAGCAAAATGTCGACTTCCCGGGACGAGTGTCGACACGGGTCAACACGCCCTGCGACATGCCCGTATCGCAGGCCGTGTGCCATGTCTCGACACTTCGTCGAGCGCAGAGTGTCGACTTCGCGGGCTAAGCGTCGACACGGGTCGACACGCCCTGCGATAAGCCCGTGTCGCAGGCCATGTGCCCAGTCTCGACACAATGTCGAGAGCAAAATGTCGACATCCAGGCTGAGTGTCAACACAAGCTTGACATGCCCTGGGACACGCTCGTGTCCCAGGCCGTGTGCCTGCAGCCAGAACCCAAAACTAGCCCAAAACGTCCCCCGTCGCTCTTTTGAGTTTCGGGGCATTACACAACTGCTGGTGGATTAGCCTCCAATAACTCAAAGTAAAATGCCCATCACGATCACTGCCGATACTATGAGGCACGCTGTGCAATCGTACAATATTATCCACGTACAGTTTGGCCAATTTTTCCACTGAATCATCCTTCCTGTTAGGTATGATGTGCGACACTTTTGTTAACCGATCAACGATCACCCATATGACATCATTTCCGCTCTGAGATCTTGGCAGCCCATGCACAAAATACATAGAAATGTCATCGAACATCCATACCGGGATTGGTAATAACATCAGGAAACATAGAGGCTTCTGGCATTCAGCTTTCAGTATGGCACAAGTTTGACATTTTGCCATGTATTGAGCTATGCATTTCCTAAAACTTTGACACCAGAACACCTTCTTCATGTCCTTGTACATTTTCACGCTCCCTGGGTGAATTGAGTACTTTGTAAAATGTGCCTTGTACATCAATTCATCACGTAGCTTACCCACAACTGGGATGCACAAACGACCATCTTTCCGCAAAAGGCCATCATCCATGGAGAATTGGGAATTTAACTCATCCGCTGCATAGTGCTTTAGACTCTCATCGAGTTCCGTTGCTTGCTAAACCGTGTCTGCAAGGTCATATTGTACCTCCGTCCAGTTCAGGAACGCATTTGCAGTAGTATTTTTGTCAACACAAGAAATCTCTAGGGCCTCCAACTCTTGGATCAGATGCTTATCATGCATCTGCAACCAATTTTCCCTTGCCAGATTCCTATAAATCAAGCCATCTCCTACCACGTTCACGTTTTCGGGAGTATAATGTATCTGGAAGGTGTAGTATCCAAGGAACTCCATCCACATCCGTTACCTCATATTTAGCTCTTTCTGATCCAAGAGATACATCAGACTCTTGTGGTCCATGAAGATGTCAACTTTCACACCATATATGTAATGATGCCATAATTTAAGTGCAAATATCACCGCTAACCACTCCAAGTCATGGACGGGATAGTTTTGCTCATGCACTTTCAATTAGCGTGAGCCATATGCTATCACTTTTCTGAACTGAAGAAGCATGCAACCTAAGCCTCTTCCTGATGCATCACTATAAACTTCACAGCCGTCTGTACCACATGGCGACGTCAAAATTGGTGTCGTGGTCAAACAACACTTTAGCTCTTTAAAAGCTCGCGCGCACTCTGGAGTCCGAATGAACTTCTGATCATTCCTTGTCAGTATGGTAAAAGGCAAGGCGATCCGCGAGAATATTTCTACGAAGTGTCTGTAGTAGCCCTCCAGTCCAATGAAACTCTGTCTTCTGCTATAGTAGACAATATTGGCCACTCATGCATCACAAGTATCTTTATCGGATCCCCCGCAATACCTTCTCCACTAACCACTTGGCCAATAAAGGTCACTAACGACAGCCAAAACTCATAATTTGAGAACTTGGCATGTAGCTTGTTTCTTCTAAGGGTGTGAAACACCATCTGCAAATGATTTGCATGATCTTATTCAGACTGAGAGTACACTAAAATGTCATCAATAAAGATGATTACAAATAGGTCCAAGTACTCTCGAAACGGTCGGTGCATTAGGTGCATGATGTAGGGATGTCGGATGAGATCTATCCGCGAAGCTAACGCTCTCCCTACGCACAACACGTCGTAGATCTACCGCACCTACACAGCACCTATCGCCCCCAATATTCCTCGTCAAAAAACGCAGCACAAACAACGAAGGAGGAATGGTCGACTCGAAGACGACGATCGGAAATTTGAGTCGGAATATTCCCCAAGAAAACGCAAAGGTTGCCACTCCTTTTTGAGAGCAAGACCAAGGCTATAGGCCAAGATCCGCTCAGGCAAATAGGATCCACCCGATCCGGAAATAAAAAGCCTTGCAACGGCGATTTCGAGTCAAAACTTGCAGCGATTAGATTAAAGATCCGGAGAAAATGATTTGCGAAAATCCACCACGACTAAGGAGAAGAATCACACAAGGAAGAGGAAAGGGATTACCCAACCGGAAAGCTTTCACTCGAGATAACTGTGGGAGAATCACTCTCTCCACGGATCCACCGGCGTCACACCGATTGGTTTGCAACCTTCTTCCAAGGAGTCGCACCGAAGGAAGCCGCGCCGGAGTCGCACCTAACGGGGATGGAGGAGGCAAGGCTTGGCTTCACACCAAAGGGGAGGGGGCGGCTATGGACTTCTCCATGGTGGCCGAAATTTCCACAAGGGGGGGTTTTTAGGTTTCTTTTTCCAATTGCCTTAACTCTTCATGAAAGCCTCCTTTAAATAGGAGATACAAATAAGCCTTAGCCCTTCATGATGGAGATTTAATCTCATCCATCCGAATGGCTAATTGCACACCAAAACTAAAATAGTTCAAATTGAAAATATAACAACACATGCAATGAATATAAAATTATCACATAAGCATAGGATAATTTTATATTCCAATTATAAAATAGAGTGCACGAAAAGGAAATAAATAAAACTAAGGCGTTGACGTGGCGGTAGCACGGCGCGGGCGGAGGTTGTAGCGTAGCCGTCCGTTAGCGTCATCGTGCCGCCTCACGTCCTTGAGTCGTATGGCCTTAGTAACCGGATCATCAACAGCATCATCAGCATCGTCTTCAACTGGTGGAGGAGGGGCTGCGCCATCAATCCTCCCCCGCTCAAATGCACGCATCTCCGTTGCGTGGTCCAAGCGATAGCGGTGAAGGAGAGCGGCATCCAAACTCTGCAGCTCCGTCTCGAGTACCCAAGAGTCATCCGAAGGGGGCCGATCACGCCAACGGATGAGAAAGCGGTGCGTGTCGCCATCAGCAGTGGTAACAGGCTCAGCATCAAGTATCATCTCTGGAGTGGAAAACGTCCGTGGAAACCTGGGGAACATATTAGCAGTAGGCAGGAAAGAAGGCAACTTACCATCCGATGATATACCTGTGGGGACCGAAAGAGAGAGATCATCCGTACTACCACTCCCCAACCCATGAGAATTTTTAGTGGGAGAAGAAGACGACAAAGAAATCAACTCTTGTGGTGGTGACACAAACATCGTTAAATCCGAAACATTAAAAATGGGGGAGATACCCCAATCAGCAGGCAAGTCCAAAATGAAAGCGTTATCACCTAGCTTTTTAATAATCCGAAAAGGGCCGGCGCGCTTTGGTGCTAACTTTTTAACGGTGCCAGTTGGCAAGCGTTCGGGAACCAAACGGACTAAAACTAGATCGCCAATTTTGAAGTCTGATACTCTCCTATGTAAATTAGCGTGCGCTTGATAAGAGTCGTATTGCGTAGTCAAGGTGTCCCGTATACGTGCGTGTAAATCATGGATGTGCTGGGCGAAGGATTGTGCAAACTGACTTGCCTTGTACGTTGGGGGCAACGGCACCAAGTCAAGCGGCACAGGAGCCTTATACCCGTGGACAATCTCATTTGGAGACAGACCCGTAGACCGATTCTTGGAATTATTGTAGGCTAATTGGGCATGGGGAAGGAGAAGATCCCAAGTGCTCTTGTGATCACTCACGAGGCATCGTAACAAATTTCCTAAGCTCCGATTAACCACTTCCGTCTGCCCATCAGTTTGGGGATGATAGGCAGAGGAAAACAATAATTTCGTTCCCATTAATATCCAAAGAGTCTTCCAAAAATAACTAGTGAATTTTACGTCCCTATCCGACACTATGGTCTTGGGCACTCCACGGTGACTAACGACATCTTTAAAATAAAGCTTAGCGACGTGAGACGCATCATTTGTCCTACTGCACGGGATGAAATAAGCCATCTTTGAAAACTTATCCACAACTACAAAAATTGAGTCGTGACGGCGTAGGGTAATGGGGAGGCCTAATACAAAATCCATACTAACGTCGACCCAAGGCATGGAAGGAATAGGCAAGGGTGTATATAATCCTACCTTGGTTTTACTACCCTTAGACACCTGGCACGTGCGGCAGCTACTCACTACCTTTCCCACCATAACCTTAAGTTTTGGCCAGTAGAATTTGTCTTCGACTAACGTAATGGTCTTATCTCTACCGAAGTGGCCACTCAACCCTCCGCTATGCAACTCCCATATAATATGTAGTCGTAACGATGACTGCAGAATACATAGCTTTCCGTTCCTAAACAGGTAACCATCCTTGATGACGTATGCAGATATCGTCGTGGGGGAGCTATCCTGGGCAGATAAATAGAAGCCCTGGAAGTTAGGACACGTGGCATACTCATCCTTAATCCGCTCAAAGCCTATAACATGTACTTCCATAGAGGTGAGTAAAAGCGTAAGACGACTAAGGGCATCCGCGACTCGGTTATCGGCTCCCTTAAGGTGCTTGAGATTAAACGTGTAGCCTTGTAAGAAAGATACCCACTTAGCGTGTCGTGGGCTGATCTTATGCTGGCCGTTGATGAAACGTAGAGCCTCATGATCGGAGAGGATCACAAACTCCTTGGAGATGAGATAGTGCCTCCAATGGTGTAGACATCGGAGTACAGCATAAAATTCCCTATCGTAATTGGAATAGTTCAGTTTAGGGCCGGACAACTTCTCGCTAAAATAACTAACGGGATGGCCCTCCTGGCTCAAGACACCTCCAATCCCTACCCCAGACGCATCGCATGTGAGCTCAAAGTCTTTAGCAAAGTCAGGTAGACATAAGACAGGTGCCTCCGTCATAAGCTCTTTGATTCGTTCAAAAGCATGGGTGGCGGACTTCGTCCACGTAAGCTCCCCCTTCTTCATACAGTCCGTGATAGGCGCCATAATACTACTGAAGTCTCGTATGAAACGACGATAAAACGTGGCTAACCCATGGAAACTACGCACCTCACGTAGGGTGGTTGGCACGGGCCAGTCCTTAATGACCTGAATCTTGCCCGGATCAACTCGAATACCCTCAGAGCCGACTATATAGCCTAAGAACTCTACCTCCGAGACATAGAAAGTGCATTTCTTAAGGTTGAGAAATAACGTCTCCTTTCGCAGGGTAGAAAGGATCACTCTCATGTAGGAGATGTGCTCTGTAGTAGAGGTGCTATAAATCAGAATATCGTCAAAGTAGACGACAACGAACTTTCCCATGAATGGCTGAAAGACATGTGTCATCATTCGGGAGAAGGTACTAGGGGCATTGGACAACCCAAAGGGCATCACAAGCCATTCGTACAGACCATCCTTCGACTTAAATGCTGTCTTCCACTCATCGCCCTCTCGTATCCTAATCTGGTGATAGCCACTCCGAAGATCTTATTTGGAGAACACGGTGGCTCCAGACAAGACATCCAACAAATCATCTAGGCGGGGAATGGGGAACCTATACTTGATGGTGATTTTGTTGATAGCCCGGCTATCAACGCACATCCTCCATGTACCATCCTTCTTGGGGGCAAGTAGGGCTGGTACAACACATGGACTCATACTAGTCCGAATAAAACCCTTCGCGAGCAAGCCCTCGATCTGAGACTGTAACTCTAGGTGAGCCGCGGGGTGGAGTCGATAATGGGGCTGATTTGGCAAGGAAGACCCCGGGATGAAATCTATCGCATGCTGGATATTCCTAAGCGGGGGTAACGTGGGCGACAACTCATCCGGGTACACATCCCTATACTCTTCCAACAGCAGCAAAAGTTAAAAATCTGTGATAATAAACTGTTTGCTGCCAGTAAAGTTAGAAAAGGATTAGGTCACCTATTCACCCCCCCCCCCCCTCTAGGTGTTTAGGTACCATATCTTTCAAGTGGTATCAAAGCGAGGTTCCTCAAAAAGGACTAACAGTCTGAGGAGATCCTGTTTGGCAGATTCAGTATAAGTGTACACAGTTTCAAGAAATTCAAGAAAATCAAGAAACATGGGTTCTTCTGAGAATCACAAGGAATTGGGTTCCATGAAATTACCCATATGCAGGAAAGAGATCTTTGGGATCTGGAAAGAAAGGGTAAGGCTATTTATGGAAGCCTCTGACCCTAGAATCTACATCACAGTAAAGGAAGGGCCTTATGTGCCAATGAAGATTTCAGTTTTGGATGCAAATCAAAGAACTCCAAAGGATTTCTCTGAGATGACTAAGGATGAGATTGTCCTAGCTACAATGGACAAGAGGGCACAAAACATTATTGTAAGTGTCATAGATGATGCAACTTTTCAGAATCTTATACACTGTAAGACAGCCAAGGAGATGTGGGACACTCTTATAGTGTATATGGAAGGATCTGAAGAAGTAAGACAAGATAGAAAATCCTTGCTAAACCAGGAGTATGAGAGCTTTAGACAAGGTAAAGGTGATAGCATAACTGAGTGCTACAAGAAGTTCTACAGAATAGTTAATGAACTCATGTCTTATGGAAGAGAGTTCAGTAACTATGAACTAAATGATAAGTTCTTAAGGTCCCTAACCAAAGATTGGGACACAAAGATCTGTGCCATAAGAGAAATGGCTAAGTTGGGGGAAATTCCTCCTCCTACACTGTTTGGCAAGTTATTGTCATATGAGATGCAGTTGACAGTGAGAAAAGAGGAGGAGAAATCAACAAGGACTGAGCACAAGGAAAGATCAGTTGCTTTCAAGACAGATGTCCCCAGGAAGTGCAGGCATAAATCACCAACTCCACCTCCAAAGAGTGCTGAATCAGAGTCAGATGAAACAGTCAGCACCAAGTCAGAAAGCAGTGAAAGTGATGAAGACTTTGCTGCTTTCACTAGACACTTTCAGAAGTTTTTGAAAAAGAAACAGTGGAGGTCAAGGCCTTCTACATCACATGGAAAGGAAGACTCTTATCAGAAAAAGAGGTCTTCAAAGAATGACAAGAAAAGGACAAAATCTAGCAAGGCAACTAATTCAAAGATAGTGTGCTATTGCTGCAATAGACAGGGCCATGTTATTGCAGATTGTCCAGAAAAGAGAAAGGAATCTGGTGACAGGAAAAAGACTCACTTCAAAGGAAAGAAAGAGAAGTCTTTTGTTGCCAAGAAGGAGAAGACTCTATCAGATATCTCCTCTTCAGAAACTGAGTCTGAGGCTGAAGCCTACATAGGGTTGTTTGCTGAAGAAGAAGAGGAAGAATTCATGCAGATCATGGAGTCTATTTATGAACAAGAAGACAGTCAATGCCAAGGACTAATGGCTTTGACAGAGAGTGCCAAAATCCTGGAGCAGCCAGAACCCAGTCAGGTACAAGGTTCAAGTTTAAATTCAGTTTCTTGTTCTAGTTCAGAATCAGATTCATCTTCATCAAGTGATGAAAGTGTATCTGAGTCTGAGGATGATATTCATCAACTTATAGATGAATATAAGGTGCTGTTGCAAGCTTACAAGAAAAGCAAATCCCTAGCCAAAAGTCAGGCAAAGGAAATTGCTGAACTTAAATCTGGTGCAACAGATTTTGAGAAGCAGTTTGATCAAAAGTTGAATGAGATAGCTAGGCTGAAACACATAACAGTGATTCAGATGGGTACTATATCATTTAAGAATGATCAAATTAAGAGTCTGGAGATCAATCTTCAGAAGGAGAAGGACTTAGTTGCTAGGTTTTCTAAACCTAAGTCAGTGTTACCTTTAATTGATGAATCTGTTCATCAAAAAGGCAAGGCTGTACTGGGCTTTATTAGACCTGCAAGGACTGAGCAGTCCAAGTCTAAGTCCAAGGGCAAAGCCCCAGCATTCAACAAGAATGCTGTAGATAATACAGTAAAGGCTGTATCTAAGCAAAGGTACAACAAGTTTGAATGTTGGTGCTGTGGCAAAATTGGCCACTTTGCTGTGGACTGTTGGCACAATACTAGTGCCAAGGTGAGTAGCAAGTTACCTGTTGGAAAGCCTGCAGGGAGCTTTGTCAGATTACAGACTAACAAATACCAAGGACCCAAGAATTCTTTGGGTTCTAAGGTCAAGTAATCTGTTTTGCAGGTATGTCCAAGTGGCCACACCCCAACATGGTACTTGGACAGTGGATGTTCCAGACACATGACTGGAACAAGAAGATTACTAAAGGACTACATTCCAGTAAAAGATGGTCCAAAGGTTACCTTTGGTGGTTCTGAAAAAGGAATCATCAAAGGGTTTGGTAACATTTCTACAAACTTGGTTACCATTACTCAAGTGGCTTATGTTAAAGGGTTGAAACACAACCTAATAAGTATAAGTCAATTAAGTGATGTAGGGTATGACATCTCATTTGTTAAAAATGGTTGTCATATCAAGAGGTCAAGTGATCAAGAGATCATTTTGACAGGTTATAGGAAGAGGAATGTCTACTGTCTAGACATTATGGTTGAGAACAATAGTTCTCCAGTTTGTCTTGTAGCTGATGAGACAGTCTCTCATTGTGTCAAATGGCACAAGAGGCTTGCCCATCTTAACTACAAGACTATTAGCAAACTCTTTAGCAAAGAGTTAGTGAGGAATGGTCCTCAAGTTAAGTGTGTCAAAGATGGTATTTGCTCAGCTTGTCAAAAGGGCAAGCAGACTAAATCCACCTTTAAAAGCATAGAAAACAAAGATGCTGTGAGGTGTTTGTACCTCTTGCATTTGGATCTCTTTGGTCCAATGCCAGTTCACAGCTTAAGTAGGAAGGTCTATACCCTTGTAGTTGTAGATGACTACTCAAGGTTTTCCTGGGTGTTCTTCTTAAGACAGAAATCTGAAACACCTAGTGTCTTCTACAGCTTTGTCAAGCAAATTCAGAATGAACTAAATAGTACTGTGGTCAAGATTAGAAGTGACAAGGTACTGAGTTTCAGTCTGAAAGCATGACAAAACTATGTGAAAACTTTGGGATATTTCAAGTATTCTCTTCACCTAGAACACCTCAGCAAAATGACATTGCTGAGAGGAAAAATAGGACCTTGATAGAGGCTGGTAGGACCCTATTAAGTGATACATCACTGCCAGAGTATTTCTGGGCTGAAGCAGTTAACACTGCATGTCATGCTATAAATAGGGCTACCATCACTAAAGGGCTAAACAAGACCCCCTATGAAGTTGTGAAAGGCAGGAAACCAAACCTATCCTACTTCAGGATCTTTGGTTGCAAATGCTTCATACTTAACAATGGGAAGTCTTACTTAACTAAGTTTGCTGCCAAGTCCCAAGAGGGAATTTTTGTTGGGTACAACAATAATAGTAAGGCTTATAGAGTCTACAACTTGACTACACAAGTTGTAGAAGAATCAGTGCATGTAGTTTTTGATGACACTAAACTTATTAATAATGAGTTGTCTAGCAATGTATGCAGCCCCACAGGTTTGACAAAGAAAATGGACAAGCTTACTATAGAAGAAGTGCCTGCTGCAAGACAGCAAGGAGAGGAGAGTAGCTGCTGTCCGGGGGGAGAACTACATGTGCCAATAGCTGAAGAAATCCAAGGAATACAGCATGATGCAGATGCTGAAATGGTTCAACCAGAAGTGAGGATGCCTCCAGCCCACAGGCATCTTAGAGATCATCCAGTAGAGCTGATTATTGGAGATCCAAGACAAGGAGTTCAAACAAGGAGCAGAAATCAGAATGCTGCAATCTATTCCAGCTTTCTGTCACAAGTTGAACCTAAGAAGTTTGAAGAAGCAATACAAGATCCACAATGGACTGAAGCAATGCAAGAAGAGCTTAATCAGTTCAAGAGATGCAAGGTCTGGGAATTGGTTCCTAAACCTAAAGACCACAATGTAATAGGAACTAAGTGGATCTACAGGAATAAGATGGATGAACAAGGGGTCATCATTAAGAATAAGGCTAGACTGGTTGCTAAAGGATATAGGCAAGAAGAAGGTATTGATTTTGATCAAACCTTTGCTCCAGTAGCCAGACTGGAAGCCATAAGAATGTTCTTGGCCTATGCAACCTATCAAGGATTCAAGGTATACCAAATGGATGTCAAGTCAGCATTCCTAAATGGTAATTTGAAAGAAGAAGTCTATGTGGAGCAGCCTTCAGGTTTTGTTGATCCAACTCTACCTCATTATGTCTATAGACTTAGAAAAGCTTTATATGGGTTAAAGCAAGCCCCTAGGGCTTGGTATGAAACCCTATCTAGTTTCCTCATTGAGAACAAGTTCTCAAGGGGGAAAATAGATAAGACTCTATTCCTTAGGGAATCTAGAGGCAAAGTCATACTAGTCCAAATATATGTAGATGACATTATATTTGGGTCTACTGAAAGCAGCCTTTGCAAAAAGTTTGCAAAACTTATGCAAGGTCAGTTTGAGATGAGTAGTATGGGAGAGCTGAAGTTTTTCTTGGGACTCCAAGTTAAACAGACTGAAAGTGGTTTGTCCATTTGTCAGTCCAAGTTCACCCTAGAACTCATAAGGAAGTATGGTATGGATTCATCCAGCACCATAAAGACTCCTATGGGGTCAAGTATGTCTCTTAGCAAGGATGATGCAGGGAAACCTGTAGATGAAACCTTGTATAGAGGGATAGTTGGCTCCCTATTATACTTGACTGCTAGTAGACCAGACATCATGTATGCTACATGTGTTTGTGCAAGGTATCAAGCCTGCCCTAAAGAGTCTCATTTGACTGCAGTCAAAAGAATATTGAGATATCTAAAGGGCACTCCCTATCTAGGCCTCTGGTACCCTAGGAATGGAGACTTTGATCTAACAGGTTATTCAGATGCAGACTTTGCAGGATGCAAAGAGGATAGAAAGAGCACTACTGGAACCTGTCAATTCCTAGGTGGGAGACTAATTTCATGGAGTAGCAAGAAGCAAACCAGTGTGGCTATCTCCACAGCTGAGTCAGAATATGTGGATGCAGGAAGTTGCTGTGCTCAACTTCTGTGGATTCAACATCAGCTAGAGGACTATGGATTTTAGGTAAGTAGAACTCCACTTTTCTGTGATTCTACAAGTGCTATTTCAATAGCTAATAACCCTGTATCCCATAGTAGGACAAAACATATTGAGATTAAATATCATTTTCTTAGGGAGCATGTAGAAAGAGAAGATATTTTGTTAGAATATGTTAAAACAGATGAACAAGTAGCTGATATGTTTACTAAGCCACTAGAAGAAGCTAAGTTCAATAGATTCAAAATTGAACTAGGAATGATAAACTTAGAGTAAGTTTACAGATTTGAAAATGACTAAGTAAAAAGGTGTCGACACATAGACAAGTCTATGTCGACACAGAATAGTGGTGTCGACACTTCAGGAAAAAGGTGTCAACACATCTAGGAATGTGGTGTCGACACTTCAGAATGTTGTGTCGACACATGTCAAGTAGGTGTCGACACATCCCAAGTGGTGTCGACACTTAGTATTTACTCAGAATTTTCTAAGTAAAGTCTCGACAATGTGTCGAGATATGTTGTGTCGACACATAACCAAGTGTCGACACATAAAATCTGTTGACTGAACTTGTGTCGACACATATGTGTCGAGACATTATAAGTCAGTGTCGACACTTATTGCCAGTGTCGACACATTTTAAGTTAGCTGTCCCGCTTGTTCATCTTCAAAATTAGACAGGTATAAATAGGGTTCTGTCTTTGTTTGTCGACACGCTTTCAAAGTTTCGAGACCAAAACTACTGTGTCGACACCTCTCTTTTCTACAGACAAATTCTACAAACCCTAATGGCTCCTAAGCTTGAGGAGAATGTTAACGAAGGCTATGAGCTTGTGCGCGGCGCGTTCAATGATGCAGATGCGGAAATTAAGGCGGTAGTAACCCTAGTCGCCGATTCCGGATTGGAATACTTAGTTTCAGAACCAACTAAGATATGGAAGAAGGAAGTGCTTGAATTCCTTAATGGAGCTGCAGTAGATGACTATGGATACAGAATCAAATCCAGAGTTCATGGAACTAAGGTCAAGGTTTCACCTAAGAGTCTGAGGAAGGTACTTCAGCTACCAAGAACTCAAGATGAAGAAGAGGTGACTGCTTCAAAGTCCAGGGAAGCTCTTACCTGGTGTGGACTTGATCCAAAGATGAAGATAGGATCTGTTTTCAACAGGAAAGGCATGAATAATCAAGGAAAGTTCATTTCTGAAATTGTAGGGAAGATCTTACTCAGCAAACCTGGAGGGCATGACAGAGTGTCTGCCTATATGTTTGGAATTATGACTAGAATCATATTCACTCTGAAAACAGACTGGTCAATAGTGGTTTTTGACAAGATCAAGGAGAGCTTGAAGAAGCCCAATCTGGGCAGGATCATTAGTCTCTACCTAGCTGGTACCATACCAGAGGTGATGAGTGCAGCTGCATGTAGCAAAATAAACCACATGAGGAAGATGGATCTAAGGATCTTTTCAAGATGGGACAGGGTGTTGTCAAAGGACATGCCAACCCCTGAGAAGACAATTACTGAGAAGGAGATTCCTCCTAAGAAAAAGAGAAAAACTGCTCCAGTTGAACAAGAGTCCTCCAGCAGTTCAGGGAGTGAAGAACATGTTGTTTTCACTCCTGATGACCAAGAGGAAGTGGCTGCAGAGAAGACCCCTGCTGCTCAAGAGACTGCTGAGATCCAGGGGGAGCTGCCTCCAGCTAGCCCCATCCACAGGGATCAAAGCCAGGGGGAGCATCCAGTGGTAGAAGCAACATCTACACTGGACAGTGAGCAAGCCACCATCATCATCCAAGAGGTACTCACTGACCTAAAAACTTTAGACTATATTATAGAAGATGCTGATTTGTCTGATGATCTTCAGCAAACTCAGCTGAATACTCAAAAACCAGATGCTGTTAGAGAAGACACATCTGCTGTATAAGAAGTAATTCCTGATCCTGTAGTTGAAGAGCAAAGACTATCTCCAGCTCCATCCCCTCCTGAATACACCATGGAAGATTTATTTCTGAATCTAGATCAAGAAGATTTTGACATGGACAAGGATGCTGATGCAAGAGATAATGCTGCTGCTGAGGGGGAGAAGGTCCAAGAACTGGAAGAGCCTATTAGGCAGGACACTGAGAAGGCACCTGATGTGCAAGCTACAAAGCCTCAAAGCCCTAAGGACAGGGTTGATATTGCCATCACTTCTGCCTCTGAAGATGAGGAGAGTGCTAGGGCCAAGAAGAAGAAACTCTATGTCTTCAAGAGGAGAAGATAGAGTTATAAGAAGGCTTTGCAATCCATTGCCCCACAGCCTATAGTTCAGCAAGCTCCAACTGCTGATTATAGTGCTTTACTGATTGTACTGCAGATTAAAATGGATGAACAAAGGAAAGCCATAGAGGCTTATGTTGATGCAGGGCACAGATCATTACAGTTTGATCTTGCCCAAGATATAAAATCTATAAGGTTTGAGATGAATCTCAACAAGAAGGAGATGACAGATTGCTTCCACAAGGGTGGAAATGCAGTGGTGTATTTAGCAACACACCAGGAGAAGATAAAGGCACAGGTAGATGATATAGCATTGAAACAAGGATATGTTCTTGAAAATCAATTAAGAATGAATGACAATTTGACTGAATCCCATAATGCTATAGTCTCTGAGTTAAAGAATAAGGCTGCTGAACCTTCTACATCTACTGATGCTGCTAAAGCTAAATTTGATAAAGTCTTTCAAGAGGAAATTACTGCTGTAAAGACTGCAATCCAAGCCTCCCAAAAGATCATATCTGAACAACTTCAAAAGCTAAAACCTTACTTTAAAGATGGAATCAGGTATTTGGATAGTCAGATCAGATTTCAAAAGGATGATGTTAGAGATCACATGGCCAGAGAAGTCATAAAGGGGGAGAGAGTGTTAGTCAAGGAAAGTTCTGAGCATGCCAAATGGATATCAAATTCCATCAGGGCTACACTTGGATACCCTCCTCTACGTGATGACCAAGATGTTGCTGAATCAGGGATTCAAACTGCCTATTTTGGAGGTGAGCAACCAGAAGTAGCTCAGGTCATTTATCCACCTCCAGACTTTGAAATGATTAAAGCAGATGTGAGCACAATGTATAGCCCACTTGAGGGCAAGGACAATGTCCACATTGACAAGGTTGTTCAACCTATATCTGAAGCTATGCAAGAGGCTCTACAGAAAGAGGAAGAGACAAGGTTGTCCAAGAAGAGGTTTAGGGAACAAGCAGAACAAAAGCCAGATTTTGAACAGTGGAGCCCTACCTCTAGGAATATAATTTTAACTGCCTGGAAGGTTCCAAGGACAATGCTCATGAAAGGAACAAGTGGTTCTCTGAAGTAGAATGGAGGAAACATGACATAAGACAGGAGGCCATTGTTCAATATAGAAGAAAGGCAAAGATGGGAAAGCTACCTCCTACTATAGTGGAGCCTAGCAAGTACTTCCAAAAGCCATATTACTACTTTCAGAGGCAGAAGATCAAGGCAGAAGCACTCAAACAGAAAGATCTAAAAGGCAAGAAGCCTGCTGTTGCTGAAACTGCTGAAGCCACTGTCAAAGCTCAAGTCCAACCTGGCAAAGGCATAGTTATCAAAGAACCAGCCCAGAAATAGATTAAGAAATTACTTGAAGATTATGTAAAACTTTTTTGTAAACCATTGAAGGTGTATTAGAAAAATGTTAGAACAATATATGATAAATATATTTCATGATTGTTCTGTGAATGTGTCTATTTCGTGTTCTGAAATGATGAATGTGTATACATGTGTGAATTATTACATGTTTATGTTTACCCTGCTGTAAATAATCTGCTTTACATCATTTTGTAATCTTTAATTATGAATGGTGTATATCATTGACTAAGGGTTATGACTTCTCCAAATAGGGGGAGATTGTTGGGTATATTGGTCAAATGTACCTGATTTGAAGAAGCCTCACCCAACTCAATGATATACATCATAATGTATTTGATGTATGTTGAGTTTACTTGTGCAGGTTAAGAAAACACTAGACTGAAGCAAAAAGTTTCTAAGTCCATGTGTCGACACCCAGAGGGAAAGTGTCGACACTTAAGAAGACTTGTGTCGACACCCAGACAAGCAGTGTCGACACTTGGAGTCATTGTGTCGACACCTGGATGCAGAGTCGACACCAGATAGAAAGTGTCGACACTTGGAGCTGTGTCGACACTCAGTGAAGAAAGGTGCAGACAGAAAGTGTCGACACAAGGAGCTGTGTCGACACCCAGTGAAGCTGAGTCTACACCAGAAAGTGTCGACACTTGGAGCTGTGTCGACACTCAGCAAAAGTCTGCAGAGACTAAGTACAAGTGTCGACACTCAACACAATGTGTCGACACTAAGCAGAAGAGTCAGCACATGAAGTAAGTGTCAACACTCAACACAATGTGTCGACACTAAGCAGAAGAGTCAGCACTTGAAGTATGTGTCGACACCCAGAACAATGTGTCGACACACAGCTGAAGACTCAACACTTGAAGAAAGTGTCGACACAAGGAGCTGTGTCGACACTTAGCAAAGAACAGAATTATTTCCAAAATATTCTAAGTACAAGTGTCGACACTAAAGGAATGTGTCGACACTCAGCTGAAGTCTCAACAGAAGAATCAAGTGTCGACACAAGGAGCTGTGTCGACACTCAGCAAAAATCAACATAGAAGACTATGTGTCGACATCAAGAAGCAGTGTCGACACTTAACAGATACAACACAAGAAGTTGTATCGACACAAAGGAGATTTGTCGACACTTAGAAGAATTCAGCAAAAGCTAGAAGAACAAGTACTTGTGTCGACACTCAATTTCAGTGTCGACACATGCAGAAAAATCTGTGTCGAGACATACAAGGAAATGTGTCGACACCTTGTAGACTTGTGTCGACACTTACACAACATGTGTCGACACTTGGACTATAAGTGTCGACACTTAAAGACAGAAAGTCTCGACACTTGCAGATAGTTAGAGATTTTCAAGAAATGACTGGATGACTTGACAGCTGCCGTTCTAGCCTGTCTACAGCACCTGTCAGACATGTCAGAAGACAGTTATGAACCGGATCAGCCGGTTACCATGAAGAAGGCCTATAAATAGGCACCTACAGTTTACAGAAAGCAAGGTTGAAGATCAAGTGGATCAGATTATTGTTCAAAAGTTCAGTTTGTTGAAAAACAAATTATTGAAGTGGTACCAAGAGTATCAACACAAGAAGATCTTGCAGTCCAAGTGCAGATCTAAGAAGTTGGAGAGAGAGAGCTCCATCCAAGAAATCAGCCTCTGGAACTAGGCTGAGAAGAAGGATTCAGATTCAATTCTGGATCTTAAGTGGCAGAGGTCAAGGAACAACTGCAGGAGGATTCATTCTTATTCAGTTTTACTCAAGAAGCTTTGAAGAAAGCTAAGTCAGAGTGAATCCAGCTGAGTTCTTCCAAGAACTCATCAAGAAACTCTCAACTCCCCTCTTTTATTTCTGAGTTGTAGAGTTATTATTTGTAATACATTTTAACTTGTAGGATCCTTTGGATCTGAGTGATTTGTAAGCCTGTATTTATAAAGGCTGAGGGTAGGGCTTGTTAGCCTGAGTGTAGGAGATAGAGATCTCTGAGTGTAGGCCTTGTTGGCTGAGTGTAGGCCTTGGTTGGCTGAGTGTAGGTCTTGATTGGCTGAGTGTAGGCTTTGGGATAAAGCTGAGTTGTAAGGCTTTGGGCCTGAGGTGTAGGAACCAATTTGGGTTCTGAGACAGTGGAGGAGTTTGGCCGAATCTAGTACACTGCTAGATAGGCAAAGGGGGAAAGTGGATGTACCTATATCTTGGGGAACCACTATAAACCACTGTGTTGTGCTGTGATTGTGCTGTGTATGCTGTGAATACTTTGTGATTGCTGTGCAAAAGTTAAAAATCTGTGATAATAAACTGCTTGCTGCCAGTAAAGTTAGAAAAGGATTAGGTCACCTATTCACCCCCCTCTAGGTGTTTAGGTACCATATCTTTAAATGTAGAGAGGGATAACCTCTTCTACCAAGGGTTGAGGGAAAATCTGAGACAACCCCTCATCTCCATGAAGAGGGCGGGATTTAATGAACTAGTTGAAGCCGCCAGGAGTTTGGAGAATGATCTGGAGCGAACCCAGCATCGAAAGGGTTTTACTCCCAAGCAAGGAGAAGGGAAGCCTTCCCAATCTCATGTAAAGTCTGATGGGAGTAGGTGGAGGAAGAAGCCTCACTTTTCCGGGTCCGGTTAAAAGAGCAAGTGGGTGCCAGGAGGTTCTCACTCTAGGGGACCACCGACGTGCTACAACTGCGGGAAGGTTGGGCATATAGCCCGTGCTAGATTCAGCCAAACTCCTCCACTATCTCAGAACCCAAATTGGTTCCTACACCTAAGGCCCAAAGCCTTACAACTCAGCTTTATCCCAAAGCCTACACTCAGACAATCAAGGCCTACACTCAGCCAACCAAGGCCTACACTCAGAGATCTCAATCTCCTACACTCAGGCTCTCAAGCCCTACCCTCAACCTTTATAATTATAGGCTTACAAATCACTCAGATCCAAAGGATCCTACAAGTTAAAATGTTTTACAAATATTGACTCTACAACTCAGAAATAAAAGAGGGGAGTTGAGAGTTTCTTTATGAGTTCTTGGAAGAACTCAGCTGGATCCAATCTGACTTAGCTTTCTTCAAAGCTTCTTGAGTAGAACTGAATAAGACTGAATCCTCCTGCAGTTGTTCCTTGAACTCTGCCACTTAAGATCCAGAATGTATCTGAATCCTTCTTCTCAGCCTAGTTCCAGAGGCTGATTTCTTGGATGGAACCCTCTCTCTCCAACTTCTTAGATCTACACTTGGACTGCAAGATCTTCTTGATTTGATAACTTGTTCTTCAACAATGTGATCCACTTGAACAACAATCTGAATCACTGAACAACTCTTCAATTCTGAACAACAGTTTCTGTAAACTGTAGGTGCCTATTTATAGGCTTTCTTCATGGTAACCGGCTGGACCGGTCCATAACTGACTTCTGATATCTCTGACAGGTGTTGTAGACCGGCTGGAACGGCAGCTGTCAAATCATCCAGTCATTTCTTGAAATTCTCTAACTGTCTGAAAGTGTCGAGACTTTCTGTCTTTAAGTGTCGACACTTATAGACCAAGTGTCGACACATGTTGTGTAAGTGTCGACACAAGTCTACAAGGTGTCGACACATTTCCTTGTATGTCTCGACACAGATTCTTCTGCATGTGTCGACACTGAAATTGAGTGTCGACACAAGTACTTGTTTTTCTAGCTTTTGCTGAATTCTTCTAACTGTCGACACATCTCCTTTGTGTCGACACATCTTCTTGTGTTGAATCTGTTAAGTGTCGACACTACTTCTTGGTGTCGACACATAGTCTTCTATGTTGATTCTTGCTGAGTGTCGACACAGCTCCTTGTGTCGACACACCTTCTTCTTGTTGAGACTTCAGCTAAGTGTCAACACAACTTCTTTAATGTCGACACTTGTACTTAGAATATTTTGGAGATAATTCTGTTCTTTGCTAAGTGTCGACACAGCTCCTTGTGTCGACACTTTCTTCAAGTGTTGAGTCTTCAGCTGTGTGTCGACACATTGTTCTGGGTGTCGACACATTGTTCTGGGTGTCGACACATACTTCAAGTGCTGACTCTTCTGCTTAGTGTCGACACATTGTGTTGAGTGTTGACACTTACTTCATGTGTTGACTCTTCTGCTTAGTGTCGACACATTGTGTTGAGTGTCGACACTTGTACTTAGTCTCTGCAGACTTTTGCTGAGTGTCGACACAGCTCCAAGTGTCGACACTTTCTGGTGTAGACTCAGCTTCACTGGGTGTCGACACAGCTCCTTGTGTCGACACTTTCTGTCTGCACCTTTCTTCACTGAGTGTCGACACAGCTCCAAGTGTCGACACTTTCTGTCTGGTGTCGACTCTGCATCCAGGTGTCGACACAATGACTCCAAGTGTCGACACTGCTTGTCTGGGTGTCGACACAAGTCTTCTTAAGTGTCGACACTTTCCCTCTGGGTGTCGACACATGGACTTAGAAACTTTTTGCTTCAGTCCAGTGTTTTCTTAACCTGCACAAGTAAACTCAACATACATCAAATACATTATGATGTATATCATTGAGTTTGGTGAGGCTTCTTCAAATCAGGTACATTTGACCAATGTACCCAACAACCCGTAACTCACTAGGTAGCTCATCCAAAATGCTAGAATCAGGCTTCGCACTGAAGAGGACTAGTGCATACATAATTCCATGAAAGAACGGATCTCTCTCAAACTCTTTCCTACCAATGAGATTCAACGTTTTCCGTTCTACCGGGATAGTGGTGTCCTTAGCCAAGACTACGGGCTCAACAAGCAACGGAACTCGATGAGAGTCTAAAGCACTATGTAGCGGGAGGGTGAAGTGGAGGACAACAAGAGGTAGCAAAAGTGGAAGCAGGTGACAGAATCTAACTAGCAGTTGTAATAAGTAATATCGATCTACTCTAGCAGTTCTAAGTATAGTACAAGTAGTAAGTAAGAGCAGTGCAGTAAAGAAAGTAAAGTACAGCAGTAAGAGCAAGTAATTAATCTATTCTACCACTATACTATCATCACAAAAGTACCCTAACTTATATAAATGCCCATACAAATATATAAGTTAGGATTTCCAGGAATTTAACTTATCATATAAAAGAGCCCATACTAATTTATATGATAAGGATCTATGAAGCGTATGACCTAATATGAATGAATGTTATGATGCAGTTTCATGCACAGGAAAGTGCAACTCACACACAACGACTATGTGATCACAGACATTTAGTTCCCACTTTTTGAGAGCTAGCATCACTCTCGGGTACCACTGCTGTGGCTTCGGCAGCAGCGGAGCGGGCGTCTCCGCTTCTAGGTCGGTATGCACACTACCAAGCCTTAGACCCCTCTCATACGCCTCTGTACACGTCCAAGGTGCACTCTAGAGTCTCGCGTACGTACTTTGCTGACAACCCGTCAGTCTTATTGGGTCGGATGTGCGTTATCGGGGGTCGTCCTCCAGACCGCAGTGTAAAACAACCCACTGGCCCCTCTAACCCTCACAACCGCCTGGTGCACCGTACTGTCATCAGTGTGACAAACGGCCAGTACCGCATGCCCCGCCACTAGATTTATGCACATACAAGTATTTACTCCGAGCCTTCCGCTCGCAGGACCAAACCCGTCCTAAAAACCCTCAAATCCAACCCGGGTGAGAATGCACAATAGTTTCTTTATTCCAACACCCTCAAACCCTAAACGGGTGAGCATATATCATGAATCTCTCCAACCCTACACGGGTGAGAAGGTATAATAAATTTCCTAACCTATTAGACTACTCTTGTCTACGGGTTATTATACTTAGTGATTTAAGGTTAATCCCAGGACTGCCCCCGGTATTCCCTGTGAAGGGCTCTCAAGGGGCACTAGGAACTGTGTTGGGATTACGCCCACCGTTCCCTTTCGCAAGGATATTTATTTTAGTTGATGGCAACCCATGTTTCACCCCAGCTCTCTATGTTGCTCTGGAACAACCCGAGTGACTTAGGGTGTTACCGGAAAACCGACGGTCTTCCGTCGACCCCCAATCCAGTTGCTACCTAAAGACTTGCACTTTTAACCCCATCACTAAGACCATACTACCCACCAGGGATTATTCATATTGCACTCTCTTATTTCTTCCGATAATCAATCCCCTGGTAACCCCTAAGGCAAGACCTATTTATATTATATGCAGACCATGTCCTATTATTACCCTAAAATTGGAATCTCCCAATCCTTAAGGCATCTTGCCCCTAAATATTTATCCTAGGGTGGTATGGGCTAAGGTAACTATCCTATGAATTCTCATAATTTTCCCTGACCAAATAATCCCTTAATTAAATCTTTTGAATTAATTACTAGGTCACTTTACACATGAAGTAGTATGATTGGACATCCACTGACCTAGGTAATTTTTCCTGAGTTGTATAATGATAAAATATTACTGTCTACAGAGTTTCATAATTTTCCTTTGATTATTTATGCCAATTCATTATTTAATACCAAATTCACAAAATTTCCATTTTCCAAATGAAGTACAGGTAATATGTAATCCAAAATTCCAGGAAAATTACAGAACATATAAAACATTATTTATGACTATTGACAGAGTTTTATCAACTTTTATTGTATAATGGCCTATCAATTTCCATTCTTTCATATTTACCAAAAATGCCATAATATTAATTTAAAAGCTATCAATACACTCATTAATTCTGAAAAAATTATGCAAGACTAATAATACAATTTTACAGCACTAGAATGATTTCCAAATTTTTCTGAGGTGCATATCCATCAATTCAAGAATAAATGAAATAAGGGTAAAATGGGCATTTTAAGATATTTTATTCCAAAAGTTCTTCAAACAGAAAGATCAATTTTTTCCTAAGTCAAATGTTACCTTATCCATATCTTGGCAAAGTTTGAGGATTTGTGCTTGAGGAAAATCTATTTTCCAAATTTATTTTCAAAAGAGCTACATTTAAAATAAATTCCAATTAATGAGATTTTTGATTCCAAAAACCCCATAATTAATTTGAGGGGTGAAAGTTACCCTAATGAACCACTGTAAACAAATCCAAGATTTTTGCATGCCTCCATTAGGCTGAATACACAATATTTGAACTATTGCTATTAGCACCCAAGGCAATATGTACACCAACACATGCAAATGGATTTTCCCACCATACGTTGATCCAAAAGTGCTGAACGTTTTATCATGCACTAATGGTGTTCCCAAGGACCCACCCCCAAAATATGGGGCTATGAGGAGTCATATAACTCCATATATTTCATTTATTTACATTTTGAAATTATGTCCAAAACTATAGGAAAACGTGTTTCAAAAATTCCTAAATTTGGGCAGGGGCTAGGTATGCCATAATCATGCACGTACCCAAAATTTGGGGCCATGGTGATTGCTGGTTTGACTTGGGAATCCAAATGAATTTCTGCCCTAGTCTAGGATCAGTCCTAGGAGAAATGCCCTACAGGACTGTATACTACACCAAATTACAAATTTAAAGTGGCCAAATAAAGGTAAGACAGGCAGCTACATTTTTCATTTAGAGACCAGTTTCTGGAAATGCTTGTAAGAGGCCTAGCAATGACATGCAATGTGACTGTAGTTTTGTGACAGAATTTCACTATTCATCATATTTATCATTAAATCATATTATTATATTCTGCACGAATCTGGAAGCATAAACGGACGGGATCCGGTTATCTCCTACCTCCAGCCAACGGCTGAGATCAAGCCGACCTGGAGCAACTTTGCTGGCGATTTCCGGCCAGCTGAGGCGGCGCCACCTCCGGCCAATGGTGCCATCACCTTCACGGTGGTGGTGGCTATCGTTTCTCGGTGATGGGGCGGCGGGAGACGGCGGCGAAGGCGAACCCGAGCGGTTTCAAAAGCTTGGAAAAATCTCATTTTTCTCACATGGCATCGGGCTAGTTGAGCCCGATATCTCACCTAATCGATCTAAGATCCTAGTACGGGTAGAGGTGAGGTGAAACGAACCTAGATTGGGGCTTGACTGCGGGTCAGGCGGCAGTTTGCCATGGTGGTGGTGCGTCGGCGAGCTCCTCCCCGATTCCTTGATTCTCCATCGTTTTCCATGTTCCAGCACTCGAATTCCACTTCTTTCCACCTCCTAAAGCTAATGGTGAAGTCTGTTTGGGCTGAGGTGGAGTATATGGTGAGATACAACCAAGGTGAGCTCGGGCTCTGCCTTGGTTGCTCCGCCCCTGCTGCCAAGTGGCACACAACCCCCTATTTTCTTCTGGAATGATGAGAGGAGGTCGGCCAGCAGGTGTTGGGCAGAGAAATTCAGCTGAAGGGGTGGCCATGTTGGGCATGCATTCTCTCTCCTGATTTGGAGGGGTAGGGCTATTCTTGTTCACTTGGGCTGGCCATGGGCCAAATTTGGTGGGCTTGGTGCAAAGGAGGGTGGCTTGGTCTTCATTTCACTCTTTTAGGTCAAATAGTTGACTTATTGACTTGGAGAGTTGACTTGGTCAACATGGTGGGTGGGCTGACCCTACTTGGGTGAAATGGGTCTAGTGGCACCACCCAACTTGGGTTGGGTCAAGGGAGTGCCATACTTAGGCTAATTGGGCTTATGAGTGTGGGCTTGACCAAATTAAGCCCATGGTTGACTTGGGTCAATTGGGGTCAAACTGTTGACCTAGTGACATACCCTAGGGTGCACATAGATTGTTTTTAGGGTTAGGGCAATGTGGTGGGGTCATGGTGTGGCTAGAGTCCTCACTTAGTCTAGTTTGACCTAGTTTGACTATGGTCCTATAGTGGGCTCCACATGGCTACCACCTACTACCTAGGGTCAGACCTAGCTAATTTCCCTAAAACTCACCCCATGCCTAACTCAATCTAAGTTGAGGGGTCTAGAAGTAACATGGGATGTTACAAATTCCAATAAACAAGAAAATAATTTCGTCCCCGAAATTTAAGTTCGGGTCTACGGGGTTCTACTTGCAAGAATTTTTAAGAAATTTTAAAACATAACTTGAAAGTACCTGATGCGAATAGCTCCGGGTGTTGCTCCAGCATCAGATCCCTCGGCTCCCAGGTCCGTCCATGGTTGGACCACAGCACCTTCACTAGAGGGACCTTCTTCTTCCACAACACTCGGATGGCCGTATCGTCAATCCGGATCGGCTCCAATCTAACTGATCTGTCGGGCTCTACCGGTCCGGCTGTAGTAGTAATGTGCTGCTCCGGCCGAAGGAGAGCTCTTCACAAGGAAGAGATATGGAAGACGTCATGTAATGCACCCAACTCCGGTGGCAGCTGGAGTCGGTAAGCTAAGGGGCCGATCCGCTCCAGGATCAGGTATGGCCCCATGTATTGTGGACTGAGCTTCTTGTGCCTCCGCACCCGAGAGACACCGTGTACTGGACGTATCTTCAAGAATACTCTGTCTCCAACCTGGAACTCCACCTTCCGGTGCCGAGCATCATAATACTTTGTCTGCCTGCTCTGGGCCTCTAGTAGCCGATCCCTGATCAATCGAATCTGAACCTCAGTATCCTCTATATAATCAGATCCAAGAGCCCTGGTATCCACATCCTGAACCCATGATAGCGGTGTCTGACATCTCCTCCCATAAAGTGCCTCATATGGAGCCATCCTGATGCTAGCCTGGTGGCTGTTGTTGTACGAAAACTCAATCAGTGGCAGCAACCTCTCCCAAGGCTTCCCCGTATCCAATATGCATAGTCTGAGTAGGTCCTCCATGGTCCGGATGGTCCACTCGGTCTGTCCGTCGGTCTGCGGATGGAAGGCGGTACTAAAAGTAAGCCGAGATCCCAAGTAAGCATGCACGGACCTCCACTCGCTCGAAGTGAACCGACCATCACGGTCTGAAACAATCGTCCTGGGAATGCCATGATATCTGACGAACTGCTCCACAAATAATCTCACCAGAACTGCAACTGGGGCATCCTTCCGAACTGGAATAAATCGCGCTACCTTGGTCAGTCTATCCACTATGACCCATATAGAATCATGCCCAGAGTGGGAGCGAGGCAATCCGTGTACAAAGTCCATAGCAATGTCCTCGAACTTCCATTCTGGAACTGGCAGTGGCTGTAGTAAACCTCCCGGGCTCTTGCATTCTGCCTTCACACGCTGGTAGGTCTCGCAATGGGTCACAAAATCTGTGATCTACCTCTTCATCCCAGGCCAATACATAGACCTCCGCAAATCTGCCCACATCTTGGTGATGCCGGGGTGCACTGAATATCTGGAGCAATGAGCCTCTCTGAGTATGTCATCCCGGATACTGCCCCCTGCTAGTATGTAGATGCGCCCACGAAATCGAAGAAGATCATCCTATAGCGTGTAGTCCTCAACCTTGCCCCTCTCCAGAGCACTAAAAATCGGTTGTAACGCAGCATCCAGCCTCTGATGTGTTCGGATGCGCTCCTGTATATCATCGCCACTAATCACTTAGCTCAAATACTCTCGATCCACTACTGGCTCGGTCTCAGATACCAGGGTAATGTGCATGTCCTCCATCATTGGAGCAGCTCTATAGACATCAACCGGGGCTCCGGTCCAGAACTGCCGGCCCTCCTGCTCAAAGCATCTGCTACCATATTCGCTTTTCTCGGATGGTAGTGGATCTTGTAATCATAATCACAGAGGAATTCCAGCCATCTCCTTTGTCTCAGGTTTAAGTCCTTCTATGTATCGATATATTTAAGATTCTTGTGATCTGAAAAGATGTCACAATGAATCCCGTATAAGTAATGCCTCCATATCTTTAGGGCGAATACCACAGCCCCGAGCTCTGGGTCATGTACTGGATAGTTATGCTCATGCTTCTTCAACTGTCTTGAAGCATAAGCAATAATATGTCCATGCTGCATCAGGACTGCACTCATCCCCCGGTAAGAGGCGTCCGTGTAGATTTGGAATCCTTTGCTCCCGGATGGAAGCGCAAGAATGGGGGATGAGATGAGTCGGTCCTTCAGCTCCTGAAAAGCCGTCTTGCGCCGCTCTGACCAAATAAAATCTGCGTCCTTCTTTGTCAAGGACGTGAGGGGGAGTGCTATCCTCGAGAATCCCTCCACGAACTTGCGATAATACCCTGCTAGTCCCAAGAAACTGCGGATGTCAGATACGGTCTTCGGCCGTGGCCAATCCCTCGCTGTCTCTATCTTGGTTGGGTCCACTGCTAATCCAGCCCCACTGATCGTGTGTCCCAGGAAAGCCACCTCCTGCAGCCAGAACTGGCACTTTGAAAATTTTGCGTACATCTGGGACTCCCTCAGCCTCTGCAAGACCTGCGCCAGGTGCTCTGTATGCTCCTCCTGAGTCCGAGAATATATAAGAATGTCGTCGATGAATACAATCACGAAGCTGTCTAAGAAGGGCTCGAATACATGGTTCATTACACTCATGAATGCGGCAGGGGCATTCGTGAGCCCAAAAGGCATCACCGTGAACTCGTATAATCCATAGCGTGAACTGAATGCCGTCTTCGGTATGTCCTCTTCCCTGATACGGAGCTGGTATTAACCAGATCGCATATCTAGCTTGGGGAACCAGAAGGCTCCCTGCAGCTGGTCAAATAACTCATCTATCTGAGGCAGAGGATAGGTATTGCAGACCGTTAACCGGTTCAGCTCCCGGTAATCTATGCATAGTCGCAATGACCCGTCGTTTTTCTTCACAAAGAGAATTGGTGCTCCCCACGACGATGAACTGGGACGCACAAATCCTGACTCGACTAGCTCCTGTAGTTGAGTCCTGAACTCTGCTAACTCCCTGGGAGCCATCCTGTAGGGTGCCCGGGATACCGGCTTTGCTCCCGGTACTAGCTGAATCCTGAAATCCAAGTCTCTAGCAGGTGGTAGCCCGGGCAATTTCTCCGGGAATACGTCGGATAAATCCTTGACCACCAGAATATCTGAAATAATCGTCTCTGCTCCCACCATCTCAAAGCAGATAAGGTAAACTTCTTCACCCTGCTCGTGGGCCTTCACAGCCTGTACAGAAGATAACAATAGGTGGCAGATAGGTTGAATACCTTCAATGATAACATGAGAGTCGCCATGCCTTAGCGTGATCCTCCTGGACGGACAATCTATCTGAGCATGGTTTCGATGTAACCATGCCATGCCCAAGATCAAGTCGAAGTCCTGCAACTTCAGAATAGTTGCTGGCGCCTCAAAAGCCTTGCCGCCAATCTCGGCCTCCATATCACAATGTGCAGTAGTCCGCAGCTCTGACCCATCGGTTAGACGCACCCTCATCTCTAGTCCAGGAAACCTCTCCATGCCTTCGAGTCCGTCGATGAAGGCCTCAGATACGAATGAGTGTGAAGAACCCGTGTCGAAGAGAGTATGAGCGGGCTTGCCGCTGATCATAACTATGCCTGAGGTTTGTTTACGTTAAAATTAATTGTTATCATATAGTTCTAGGTACTATATATAATTGAAAAATTCAAGAAATTTAATAATTAACTTTAAGTACAAGTGATAACCTCCTCGGGGTTCCTCTGCTCTGTGATGTCCAAGGCGTATATCTGCTCCTACTCGCATCTCATGTCGTGAAATCCCCGGCCTCGGCCTTGTCCTCGGCCTCGGCCTCGGCCCTGCTGTACTGGGGCCACTAGAGGTGGAGGAGGAGGAGGATGGAATCGATGCGGGCACTCCGACCTAATGTGCCCGGGCTGGCGGCATCCGTAACAAACTACCTGTCGGTGGCCTCGGTCATCCAGTCTCCTCGGATCATGCATCTGTAGAGGTGGGGGAGCCAATGCTGGAGGAGGCCCCTGCTCCTGCCTGAAGTTGGGACGACGACATCCCCCACCCTTCTTGTATCTGATAGTCATGCCTCTCTGAGAGCCCCTGCTGCTCTCTCCTGATGTCGACCCATCAAATGGTCTCTTCCCTCCGGCTCGCACCATCAGCTGGTCAGCCTCCAGCTTCTTTGCCATCTCGATGATCTGCCTAGATGTGCCATGAGAAATGAACAGTAAGGCCTGCCTCAAATCGTCCCTGAGGCCCTGGTAGAACCTCTTGGCATACCTCCTATCATCGGTATCCTGAATCCCTGCGAACCTGGCCAAATGAGAGAACTCTCTCTGATACTCGATCCGAGACGAAGTGCTCCAAGGCATCTCTGTCTGTAGCAGAGATGAAGTGCTCCAAAAATACATCGCCAAACTCCTCCCATGATATCTCTGACAGCTCAAAGTTCGCATATGTAGACTCCCGGACTGATTTCCACCGTCTCTTCGCATGAGCCTCTAGTGCAGAGTTGGCTAGAGGTACTGCCTCGCCGACCGGGCAGCTGATGCCTGCTAAGATCTCGTGTATGGCCTCCAGCCATTCTTCCGTCTTTACCGCTTCCTCTGTCCCACGGTACGTCAGCGGGGACAGGATATTGAATGCACTCAGCCAGCTCGACCCCGGATATGGCTGTGGAGCCGGGACTTGCTGGGATCTGAAGGCATCCAGAATCGCCGTCAAGGTCTGCCCCATCTCCGTATGCAGGAATGGAGTGGCAGCTGGAGGGGGAGGAGCCACATTTTGCGGCGCGGTGACCTATGGAGGTTCCATTAAGGTAAGGTTAAAACAGAACTGGCCTAACTCATTGTACTTTGTGGACCACTTATGTGACTTTTGCGCATGGGCACACCACTGCTTCCGCTGCATAGTTTGTCTGCAAACTAATGCTCGGGCGGGGGTGGTCCCATGTTGTGGACTTCTTTCTCATATGATTGTTGTTCAAGTGATACCAGTTTGTAAGACCCCCGCCCCCCCTACCAAGGAGGCTACCGGGTCTTATGCCCAGAACCGCCATCTTACGGTGTCACTAACTCACGGGTTAGTCGACACCGCAATACGCCGATCCTGCCGGCTAGTACGATCATTTAACATGTAGGCCAATATGAGAAGAAGAAGTAAAGCAGTATATAAATTCACTAGTCCACGAGTCACATAGTACAATCATAAATATATGAAATGAAAGGTACACAATATAGTCCACAGAAGAGTACAAAAAGAAAGAGTAATAAGGGCTTATGCCCAGTACATCAGAACCACTCTCTCTCAAAATAAATAAAAATGGAAGCTACACTAATACATCAGAACTCGTCCCACCTGAGGACGCACAGTAGTGGTAGTAGCCTGCTGAAGCGGTATTTGCTCCTCAAGTCCTGCCTCCTCGACGTGCTGGTGCTCCATCTCCACGGGCTCCTAAAAATAGTATGGTCACCGACCATTAGTCAAAAAGACTAAGTCGTTTCCTCCGCACCTCGCCCCGCAGCGCCTAGGCACCGAGCGGGAGGACGAAGCGGAGGACAACAAGGGGTAGCAAAAGTGGAAGCAGGTGACAGAATCTAACTAGCAGTTGTAATAAGCAATATCGATCTACTCTAGCAGTTCTAAGTATAGTATAAGTAGTAAGTAAGAGCAGTGCAGTAAAGAAAGTAAAGGACAGCAGTAAGAGCAAGTAAATAATCTATTCTACCACTATACTATCATCACAAAAGTACCCTAACTTATATAAATGCCCATACAAATATATAAGTTAGGATTTCTAGGAATTTAACTTATCATATAAAAGAGCCCATACTAATTTATATGATAAGGATCTATGAAGCGTATGACCTTATATGAATGAATGTTATGATGCAGTTTCATGCACAGGCAAGTGCAACTCACACACAACGACTCTGTGATCACAGACCTTTAGTTCCCACTTTTTGAGAGCTAGCATCACTCTCGGGTACCACCGCTGTGGCTACGGCAGCAGCGGAGCGGGCGTCTCCGCTTCTAGGCCGGTATGCACACTACCAAGCCTTAGACCCCTCTCATACGCCTTTGTACACGTCCAAGGTGCACTCTAGAGTCTCGTGTACGTACTTTGCTGACAACTCGTCAGTCTTGTTGGGTCGGATGTGCGTTATCGGGGGTCATCCTCCAGACCGCAGTGTAAAACAACCCACTGGCCCCTCTAACCCTCACAACCGCCTGGTGCACTGTACTGCCATAGGTGTGACGAACAGCCAGTACCGCATGCCCCTCCACTAGATTTATGCACATGCAAGTATTTACTCCGAGCCTTTCGCTCGCAGGACCAAACCCGTCATGAAAACCCTCAAATCCAACCCGGGTGAGAACGCACATTAGTGCCTTTATTCCAACTCCCTCAAACCCTAAACGGGTGAGCATATATCATGAATCTCTCCAACCCTACACGGGTGAGAAGGTACAACAAATGTACTAACCTATTAGACTACTCTTGTCTACGGGTTATTATACTTAGTGATTTAAGGTTAATCCCAGTACTGCCCCCGGTATTCCCTGTGAAGGGCTCTCAAGGGGCACTAGGAACTGTGTTGGGATTACGCCCAGCGTTCCCTTTCGCAAGTATATTTACTTTAGTTGATGGCTACCCATGTTTCACCCCAGCTCTCTATGTTGCTCTGGAACAACCCTAGTGACTTAAGGTGTTACCGGAAAACCGACGGTCTTCCGTCGACCCCCACTCCAGTTGCTACCTAAAGACTTGCACTTTTAACCCCATCACTAAGACCATACTACCCACCAGGGATTATTCATATTGCACTCTCTTATTTATTCCGATAATCAATCCCCTGGTAACCCCTAAGGTAAGACCTATTTTTGTTATATGCAGACAATGTCCTATTATTACCCTAAAATTGGAATCTCCCAATCCTTAAGGCATCTTGCCCCTAAATATTTATCCTATGGTGGTATGGGCTAAGGTAACTATCCTATGAATTCTCATAATTTTCCCTGACCAAATAGTCCCTTAATTAAATCTTTTGAATTAATTACTAGGTCACTTTACACATGAAGTAGTATGATTGGACATCCACTGACCTAGGTAATTTTTCTTGAGTTGTATAATGATAAAATATTACTGTCTACAGAGTTTCATAATTTTCCTTTGAATATTTATGCCAATTCCTTATTTAATAGCAAATTCACAAAATTTCCATTTTCCAAATGAAATACAGGTAATATGTAATCCAAAATTGCAGGAAAATTACAGAACATATAAAACATTAATTTATGACTATTGGCAGAGTTTTATCAACTTTTATTGTATAATGGCCTATCAATTTCCATTCTTTCATATTTACCAAAAATGTCATTATATTAATTTAAAAGCTATCAAAACACTCATTAATTCTGAAAAACTTATACAAGACTAATAATACAATTTTACAGAACTAGAATTATTTCCAAATTTTTCTGAGGTGCATATCCATCAATTCAAGAATAAATGAAATAAGGGTAAAATGAGTATTTTAAGATATTTTATTCCAAACTTTCTTCAAACAGAAAGATCAAATTTTTCCTAAGTCAAATGTAACCTTATCCATATCTTGGCAAAGTTTGAGGATTTGTTCTTGAGGAAAACCTATTTGCCAAATTTATTTTCAAAAGAGCTACATTTAAAATAAATTCCAATTAATGAGATTTTTGATTCCAAAAATCCCATAATTAATTTGAGGGGTGAAATTTACCCTAATGAACCACTGTAAACAAATCCAAGATTTTTGCATGCCTTCATTAGGCTGAATACACAATATTTGAACTATTGCTATTAGCACCCAAGGCAATATGTACACCAACACATGCAAGTGGATTTTCCCATCATTTATTGATCCAAAAGTGCTGAAATTGTTATCATACACTAATGGTGTTCCCAAGGACCCTCCCCCAAAATTTGGGGCCATGCGGAGTCATATAACTCCATATATTTCATTTATTTACATTTTGAAATTATGACCAAAACTATAGGCAACATTGTTTCAAAAATTCCTAAAGTTTGGCAGGGGCTAGGTATGCCCTAGTCATGCATGTACCCAAAATTTGGGGCCATGGTGATTGCTGGTTTGACATGGGCATCCAAATGAATTTCTGCCCTAGTCTAGGACCAGTCCTAGGAGAAATGCCCTACAGGACTGTATACTACACCAAATTACAAATTTAAGGTGGCAAACTAAAGGTAAGACAGGCAGATACATTGTTTATTTAGATACCAGTTTCTGGAAATGCCTCTAAGAGGCCTAGAAATGACATGCAATGTGACTGTATTTTTGTGACAGAATTTCACTATTCATCATATTTATCATTAAATCATTTTATTATATTCTGCACGAATCTTGAAGCATAAACGGACGGGATCCGCTTATCTCCTACCTCCAGCCAATGGCTGAGATTGAGCCGACCTGGAGAAACTTTGCTGGCGATTTCCGTCTAGCTGAGGCGGCGCCACCTCCGGCCAACGGTGCCATCACCTTCACGGTGGTGGTGGCTATCGTTTCCCGGTGATGGGGCGGCAGGAGACGGCGGTGACGGAGAACCCGAGCAGTTTCAAAAGCTTGGAAAAATCTCATTTTTCTCACATGGCATCGGGCTCAGTTGAGCCCGATATCTCACCTAATCGATCTAAGATCCTAGTACGGGTAGAGGTGAGGTGAAACGAACCTGGATTGGGGCTTGGCTGCAGGTCAGGCGGCAGTTTGCCATGGTGGTGGTGCGCCGGCGAGCTCCTCCCCGATTCCTTGATTCTCCATCATTTTCCATGTTCCAGCACTCGAATTCCACTCCTTTCCTCCTCCTGAAGCTAATGGTGAAGTCTGTTTGGGCTGAGGTGGAGTATATGGGGAGATACAACCAAGGTGAGCTCGGGCTCAGCCTTGGTTGCTCTGCCCCTACTGCCAAGTGGCACACAGCCCCCTATTTTCATCTGGAATGATGAGAGGAGGTCGGCCAGCTGGTGTTTGGCAGAGAAATTCAGCTGAAGGTGTGGCCATGTGGCCACCATTCCCTTTCTTCTCCATTTCTCTCTCCTCTTTCTCTCAAAATCTCATTTCTACCCCTTTGCATGCATTCTCTCTCCTGATTTAGAGGGGTAGGGCTGGTCTTGTTCACTTGGGCTGGCCATGGGCCAAATTTGGGGGGCTTGGTGCAAAGGAGGGTGGCTTGGTCTTCATTTCACTCTTTTAGGTCAAATAGTTGACTTGTTGACTTGGAGAGTTGACTTGGTCAACATGGTGGGTGGGCTGACCCTACTTGGTGGAAATGGGTCTAGTGGCACCACCCAACTTGGGTTGGGTCAATGGAGTGCCATACTTAGGCTAATTGGGCTTATGAGTGTGGGTTTGACCAAATTAAGCCCATGGTTGAATTGGGTCAATTGGGGTCAAACTGTTGACCTAGTGACATACCCTAGGGTGCACTTAGATTATTTTTAGGGTTAGGGCAATGTGGTGGGTTCATGGTGTGGCTAGAGTCCTCACTTGGGCTAGTTTTACCTAGTTTGACTATGGTCCTATAGTGGGCTCCACATGGCTACCACCCACTACCTAGGGTCAGACCTAGCTAATTTCCCTAAAACTGACCCCATGCCTAACCCAATCTAAGTTGAGGGGTCCAGAAGTAACATGGGATGTTACAGAATGTATCTTGACAAAACACACTTTGAGAACTCCTCCATTGAGATCTCGATCAATGGCCGACCGACAAACTGGTGCAGCTCCAGCTCATCACACCATATTCTCGCCTCACAATCTAACAAGAAGGTAGGCACAGTGAATTTTTCCACTCCTCTGTTTCAGTTATCATTATGACTCTCTTTATTCTTGAGAGCCAATCTTTTTCTTGTGTAGGGCTTCCAGTACCCGTAAACATCGGAGGATTGAAATTCATAACGTGTTTCAATTGCTTCTCGATCGCTTGCCTTGATGCCACTGGCTCAACGACCACTTGTATCACTGCTACATGCTTAACTATGACAAACGGTTCCTGGACGAATGAAGGGGTAGGAGGTTGTCTCTATCCTCCTGGTGGCGCATTGATTAAAGCGAACGCGGCTTCATCAACCAACCGTATAGTTTCGGCAGAAGGAGGAGGTGTTGGCACATCATTTGATGCACTACTCTCAACCGAGCACTGGGGTTCTTGCTGCCCCGCACCATTTCTAGTCACCTACAATATGAAACACACAATTAAGAAACTAAGAATATTGCCAAAAGTAATTATAGGAACACGCAAGTCCCTCAAACTTGTGTATTTTCATTCCTAAGTGGACAATCTTGAGTTCATTTTGTTATAATAGTAAGCACATACACGTGCTCGCCACCCCTCAAAATAATTCAACCATAAATTTGCAAAAGAAAGACCAAGACAAGCTGACACCAAAATTGTAACACCTCCATCCATCAAATGAAATATAATTGAGGGTCCGGCCGGGGCCGCACACCATATTCCACAAACAGACAGTGAGATTACGGGTTAATATCAAAAGACTACTCGAATCCTAACTCAGAGAATTCTAGCGGAACCTTTAAGGATGCCTGAGCTCAAATCAATTGAATGTCCACTATATATAAACCATACCATTTATATATTTAACAGGAATGTCGATTACAAATACACAAAAACATTACGACCTTAAGGCCTTACAGTTATATTTCATAAGTGTTGTTTACAAACATCGGCATAGAGGCCAACCACACATGAAAACAATAAAGTTCACATTGCGATATCTTCTCGGATCTTTCCTCTCAAAATCTTGATGAAAGAATGAGAGAGAGTGAAAGAAGATAAATGAATCTTCACTCCACCTCTTCTCGGTATTAACCCTAGCCACAGGATCTTGATATCAAAATGAAGCAAAGGCCACGATTTTAGATGAATAGTCAATATTAATGCTATCGCCTTGCGATATCCACTATCGCCTGGGCGACAGCGCCAATAGCCGCTTTGACGCCAGTCAAGCACCGCTCTTTCGCTGCTTAACAGCCATCTGACACTTGTCCTTGTCAGGTGGCTCTATCTCCGGCGACATCCACTGTCGCTACGCGACATCAAGCCATTAGCTCACTCAACTCTTTGTGGTGTTGAGTGCATTGTGCTCACTCAATTCTTTCCCGCTATCACCCATTCAATACCCACTGTCTCCTGATGTTTACGAAGCTAGTAGCTCACTCAACGCTTTCTTGCTATCGCCCAGGCAATACCCACTGTCCCCCGCCATTATCGACCAGAAGTTCTGCTATCAAATTTATGGTGTTATAAGGAAAGCTGAGGAGGAGGAGGAAGAAGGTGTTCTCCGCCATTGCCAGAGATTCGAAGCTCTAAATCGTAAGCCAAGTTCAAATCCATGAAGAGCAGTCCAGTCCAGTTATTTCTATTGGGTTGGAATTTTTTATTTATGACGCCCAAGAGAACTTCAAGTGTAATGATTGTCATAACCCGCATTTTCTCCGCATTAAAGGATATATCTGAGTAAGGATAAAACACGTGTCATGATGCCACGTCAGTAGGGGATAACTGCATACGTTCAGGCGAGACCTCAACTAGACACTTTTTTTGAAAATTTATACGTTAATTAAGGTAAATCCAGTTTTAAGTTAAGCAGTTAGCCGTATCCCTCGGCTTAGTGAATCAACAAGTCCACGAATAAAAATATAGTTATACGCTGCAAAAAATACATTGATTAGGTTGATTTTAACATCCTACATGAATATAAATGTTCCCGAAGGACAACTCATGCTATGGAAGACTCTAGATTTATGATAAGTATAGGAAAAAGTCTTTACGCTAACCAGAAAATAGTGACTTAGTTTTGAAAGAGATGGCTAGTATGATATAGTAATAAAAAGATTTAATATGTTAAAAATATCTAACATGCAACCTAGTACAAAACCTTCACAGAGAGCAAGTAATCCAAACAATATGAAAGAAAACAACTAGTAGCTAGCAAAGTGTCCAAAAAATCAACAACCCTGTGGGCGTCAACAAACTGACACGAACCCACATAACCAAAAGTATGTATAAACTAGGTAAAGCAAAAACTAAAAACGACAAACTACCTCGTGATGACGAGGTGAAAGCCACAGCCAACACTATTACACTAAAACTCCAAAGCAACTCCACTACCTGCTACTACTCTGAACATGAGGCATTCCAAAGACAGAACAACTCAGCAAGCAGGTAAAAGTGATGACAGAAAGCATAAACAAAAGCCAGCACAAGTCATAAGGGGTACCAACCCAATACTAAAGTACCAAAATCGGAAAGGAACACTTACGTGAATCATCACATACATCAAAATACAACAGATACACAAGGCTATATGGTGGAAAACTTGATTAAATCATAATTAAGAATTTGCATAACTTTATTAGCCACATGTGGTCAACTCTACCTAAAAACATGGGCGAGGTTGTCACTCATCCGGACACACCCGCACGGATAAATATCCATCTAACTGATGTGGGAGAATCATTAACTCCAACATACACCAAAAGACGCCCAAACAACACATGGTAGAGTTCCATAAGGTACTAAAAACGAATCAAACATTACGGAGGTGGTTTCATCCATAACTCCCGCAACCAAGAAAACCCATGATATATCTCAAGACTTGGCACATCGGATTCTACTAAATATTGCTTGATTTTGTAAACGGTTGATCAACATGCAGGAAATAATCATGACCTTAAATATACTCTATCACGTCCTACATGATGGTTAGGCACGATTAAATCATTAACAATGCTACAGGTTGGATTTTCAAAGAAATAACTTAATAATACAAGTGGATTTCAAGTAAAAGTTTAAACAGTACTATTAATCAGAAAGATAATCATGATAACATCACTAAATAAAGAAGATTAGCAATTCCATCAATATTGGAAGAGGAGGTAAGAGGGGAAACATCAACCACTTGCCTTTGTTTTGCCGGAAAAAGTATCCAAATCACTCCTCATCATAGATCGGGGCTAAAGAAGGCGGGAGATGTCGGGATCTAAACAAAAATGGCTGAAATATAATTTAGGGCCACAATCCTAATGAGAAAAACTCACGAAATGGGGAATGTTTTACCACGATTGCGTAGATCTCGTTGAGAGCTTTCCGGATCAATGTTCCATTGAAGATTTCAAGACCGGAGCACCATTTGGGCCACCGGAAGATTCACGAACGACTTTCTCTCTCTCGGTCAGACCGCTCTGGTTCGGGAACGACGGGAAGGAAGTGTTGGGTACATTGGTTTAAATGTACCTGATTTGAAGAAGCCTCACCCAACTCAATGATATACATCAAAATGTATATGATGTGCTTTTGAGTTACTTGTGCAGGTTAAGTATTTGCAGGACTGAAGCAAAAAGTTTCTAAGTCCATGTGTCGACACCCAGTGGGAAAGTGTCGACACTTAAGAAGACTTGTGTCGACACCCAGGCAAGCAGTGTCGACACTTGGAGTCATTGTGTCGACACCAGAGATGCTGAGTCGACACCAGACAGAAATTGTCGACACAAGGAGCTGTGTCGACACTCAGTGAAGAAAAGTGCAGTAAAGCAGTGTCGACACTTAGCAGCAGTGTCGACACCTAGAAGAACTGTGTCTACACCAGAAAGTGTCGACACTTGGAGCTGTGTCGACACTCAGCAAAAGTTAGCAGAGACTAAGTATAAGTGTCGACAACCAAAACAATGTGTCGACACTCAACAGAAGAGTCAACACTTGAAGAAAGTGTCGACACCCAGAACAATGTGTCGACACACAACAAAAGAGTCAACACTTAAAGAAAGTGTCGACACATGGAGCTTTGTCGACACTTAGCAAAGATCAGAAAGATCAACAAATTATTCTAAGTACAAGTGTCGACACTAAGGGGATGTGTAGACACCCACCTGAAGTCTCAATAGAAGAACCAAGTGTCGACACAAGGAGCTGTGTCGACACTTAGCAAGTATCAACACTGAAGACATGTGTCGACACCAAGAAGCAGTGTCGACACTTAACAAGTACAACACATTAAGATGTGTGGACACAAAGGTGTTGTGTCGACACTTAGAAGAATTCAGCAAAATACTGAAGTACAAGTACTTGTGTCGACACACATTATCAGTGTCGACACATGCAGAAGAAGCTGTGTCGAGACATAAAATCTACAACACAAGGAGTTGTGTCGACACCTTGTAGACTAGTGTCGACACTTCGACAACATGTGTCGACACTTGGTCTATAAGTGTCGACACTTACAGACAGAAATTCTCGACACTTGCAGACAGTTAGAGAATTTTCAAGAACAGACTGGATGACTTGACAGCTGCCATTCCAGCCGGTCTACAGCACCTGTCAGAGTTGTCAGAATTCAGTTATGAACCGGACCAGCCGGTTACCATGAAGAAGGCCTATAAATAGGCCTATGCTATCTACAGAAATTGATTGATGAAGTGGTTCAAGTGATCATTCTCAAGAGAAACACACAAGAAGATCTAGCTTTCAAGTGAAGATCTAAGAAGTTGGAGAGAGAGAGCTCCATCCAAGAAATCAGTTGTTGGAACCAGACTGAGAAGAAGGGTTCAGATCTACTCTGAACCTTAAGTAGCAGAGATCAAGGATCAACTGCAGAAGGAGTCAATCTTATTGAGTTCTACTTTCAAGACGTTTTGAAGAAAGCTAAGTCAGATTGAGTCCAGCTGAGTTCTTCCAAGAACTCATCAAGAAACTCACAACTCTTCTCTCTCTTTTCTCTGAGTTGTTGAGTCACATTATTGTATTCAATTTTATCCTGTAGGATCCTTTGGATCTGAGTCTTGTAAGCCTGTAATTATAAAGGCTGAGGGTAGTAGAGTTTAATCTCTGAGTGTAGGCCTTGGTGGCTGAGTGTAGGCCTTGGTGGCTGAGTGTAGGCCTTTGTGGCTGAGTGTAGGCTTTGTGGAAAAGCTGAGTTGTAGGGCCTTGGGCCTGAGGTGTAGGAGCCTGTTTTGGGTTCTGAGTTAGTGGAGAAGTTTGGCCGAATGTAGTATACTGCTAGATAGGCGAAGGGGGAAAGTGGATGTACCCAAAGCTTGGGGAACCACTATAAAACTCTGTGTCTACTGTGTGTTTGTGGTTTGCTATGAATGTTGTGTGATTGCTGTGCAATAGTAAATTAAATTCTGTGTTAGAAACTGATTGCTGCCATAAAAAGTTAAAAAGAATTTAGTCACTTATTCACCCCCCCTCTAGGTGTTTAGGTACTATATCTTTCAAGTGGTATCAGAGGGAGGTTCGTCAAAAAGGACTAACAGTCTGAGTAGATCCTGTTGGCAGATTCAGTCTAAGTGAAGTACAGAATCAAGAAAATCAAGAACCATGGGTTCCACTGAAAATAACAAGGAATTGGGATCCATGAAGCTACCCATATGTAAGAAGGAAATCTTTGGCATATGGAAGGAAAGGGTGAGGCTGTTTATGGAAGCCTCAGACCCTAGGATTTACATCACAGTAAAAGAAGGGCCATATATGCCCATGAAGGTTTCAGTCTTGGATGCCAATCAGAGAACACCTAAGGATTTCTCTGAAATGACAAAGGATGAAATTGTTCTAGCCACTATGGATAAAAGGGCTCAGAACATAATAGTGAGTGTCATAGATAATGGAACTTTTCAGAATCTGATACACTGTAAGACAGCTAAAGAAATGTGGGATACCCTAATTGTGTATATGGAGGGTTCTGAAGAAGTGAGGCAAGACAGAAAATCCTTGCTAAATCAAGAGTATGAAAGTTTTAGACAAGGAAAATCTAATAGCATAACTGAGTGCTATAAAAAGTTCTACAGGATAGTGAATGAGCTCATGTCCTATGGCAGAGAGTTCAGTAATTATGAACTCAATGATAAGTTTCTAAGGTCCCTAACTAAAGATTGGGACACCAAGATCTGTGCCATTAGAGAAATGGCTAAGTTGGCAGAAATTCCTCCACCTACACTGTTTGGCAAACTGCTGTCTTATGAAATGCAGTTGACAGTGAGGAAAGAAGAGGAGAAATCCACAAGAAGTGAACACAAAGAAAGGAGAGTAGCCTTCAAGACAGAAGCCCCCAGAAAGTACAGATGTAAGTCACCAACTCCACCTCCAAAAGCAGCTGAATCTGAGTCAGATGAGTCAGCCATCACAATATCTGAAAGCAGTGAAAGTGATGAGGACTTTTCTTCCTTCACAAGACATTTTCAGAAATTCTTAAAGAAGAAACAGTGGAGGTCAAGGCCATCTACTTCACAGGGAAAGGAAGACTCTTATCAGAAAAAGAAGTCTTCAAAGAAAGACAAGAAAAAGTCAAAGTCTAGCAAAGCTACACTATCAAAAATTGTGTGCTATTGCTGTAATAGACAAGGTCATGTGATAGCAGATTGTCCTGAGAAGAGAAAGGAGTCTAGTGACAAGAAAAGGACTCAATACAAGGGCAAGAAGGAGAAGTCTTTTGTTGCCAGAAAGGACAAGGGCCTGTCAGATATCTCTTCTTCAGAAACTGAGTCAGATGCTGAAGCATATATAGGGCTGTTTGCTGAGGAAGAAGAAGAAGAGTTCATCCAAATTATGAATTCTATATATGAACAAGAAGACAGTCAGTGCCAAGGGCTAATGGCATTGACTGAAAGTGACAAAATCCTGGAGCAGCCAGGACCCAGTAAGGTACAAAGTTCAACTTTAAGTTCAGTTTCTTGTGCCAGTACAGAATCAGATTCATCATCATCAAATGATGAGAGTGCATCTGAGTCTGAAGAAGATATTCATCAGCTGATAGATGAATATAAAGTACTATTGCAAGCTTATAAGAAGAGCAAGTCCCTAGCCAAAAGTCAGGCAAAGGAAATTGCTGATCTCAAAGCTGTGGCAACTTATTTTGAGAAGTCTTTTGATCAAAAGCTTAATGAGATAGTCAGACTGAAGCACATAACTGTGATTCAGATGGGAACTATATCATTTAAGAATGATCAAATCAAGAGTCTGGAGATTAATCTTCAGAAGGAGAAGGACTTAGTTGCTAGGTTTTCTAAACCTAAGTCAGTTTTACCCATAATTGATGAATTTGTTCATCACAAAGGTAAAGCTGGACTGGGATTTACTAGACCTACAAGGACTGTTCAGTCCAAGTCCAAGTCCAAGGGCAAAGCCCCAACACTCAACAAGTCAGCTGTAGATAAGACAGCAAAGACAGTACCTAAGCAAAGGTACAATAAGTTTGAGTGTTGGTGTTGTGGCAAGGTTGGCCACTTTGCAATGGACTGTTGGCACAATGCTAGTGCCAAAGTGAGTAGCAAACTACCTGTTGAAAAGCATGCAGGTAGCCTTGTCAGGATGCAAACTAACAAGTATCAAGGACCAAAGAATTCTTTGGGTTCTAAGGTTTACTAATCTGTTTTGCAGGTGAGTCCAAGTGGCCATCCCCCAATATGGTACTTGGACAGTGGATGTTCCAGACATATGACTGGAATAAGGGGTTTACTAAAGGACTACATTCCAATCAAAGATGGCCCAAAAGTCACCTTTGGTGGTTCTAAAAAAGGAATCATCAAAGGATTTGGTAACATTTCTAGCAACTTGGTTACCATTACTCAAGTGGCTTATGTTAAAGGGTTGAAACACAACCTAATAAGTATAAGTCAATTAAGTGACGTAGGGTATGACATCTCATTTGTTAAAGATGGTTGTCATATCAGGAGGTCAACTGATCAAGAGATCATTTTGACTGGTTATAGGAAAAGGAATGTCTATTGCTTAGACATTATGGTTGAGAATAATGGTTCTCCAATGTGTCTTGTAGCTGATGAGACAGTCTCTCATTGTGTCAAATGGCACAAGAGGCTTGCCCATCTTAACTACAAGACAATTGGCAAACTCTTTAGCCAAGAGTTAGTGAGGAATGGTCCTCAAGTTAAGTGTGTTAAAGATGGTATTTGCTCAGCTTGTCAAAAGGGCAAGCAGACTAGATCCATATTTAGAAGCATAGAAAACAAAGATGCTGTGAGGTGTTTATACCTCTTGCACATGGATCTCTTTGGTCCAATGCCAGTTCACAGCTTAGGTAGGAAGGTCTATACCTTTGTAGTTGTAGATGACTACTCAAGGTTTTCCTGGGTGTTCTTCTTAAGACAGAAATCTGAAACACCTAATGTCTTCTATAGCTTTGTCAAGCAAATTCAGAATGAACTAGACAGTACAGTGGTCAAGATTAGAAGTGACCATGGTACTGAATTTCAGTCTGAGAGTATGGCAAAACTATGTGAAGACTTTCGGATCTTTCAAGAGTTTTCTTCTCCTAGAACACCTTAGCAAAATGGCATTGCTGAGAGGAAGAATAGAACCTTGATTGAGGCAGGTAGAACCCTATTAAGTGATACATCACTACCAGAATATTTCTGGGCTGAAGTAGTTAATACTGCATACCATGTTATTAATAGGGCTACCATTACTAAAGTCCTCAACAAGACCTCCTATGAGGTTGTGAAAGGCAGGAAACCAAACCTATCCTACTTCTGGATCTTTGGTTGTAAGTGCTTCATACTTAACAATGGAAAGTCTTACTTGACTAAGTTTGCTGCCAAGTCCCAAGAGGGAATTTTTGTTGGGTACAACAACAATAGTAAGACTTATAGAGTCTAAAACTTGTCTACTCAAGTTGTAGAAGAGACTGTACATGTAGTATTTGATGAAACTAGGCTTATTAACAATGAGTTATCTAGTAGTGTATGCAGCCCCACAGGTTTAACAAAGAAGATGGATAAGCTCACTCTAGAAGAAGAATCTACTGCAAGACAACAAGTAGAAGACAGTGGCTGTTGTCCAGGGGGAGTACTCCATGTACCTGATATAGAAGAAGTACAAGGAGTGCAGCAAGATGAAGGAACTGAAGAGGTTCAACCAGAAGTTAGGATGCCTCCAGCCTATAGGCATCTTAGAGATCATCCAGTAGAGTAGATCATTGGTGATCCAAGACAAGGGGTACAAACAAGGAGGAGAAATCTGAATACAACAATCTACTCCAGTTTTCTATCTCAAGTTGAACCAAAGAAGTTTGAAGAAGCCATTCTAGATCCACAATGGACTGAAGAAATGCAAGAAGAGCTGAATCAGTTTAAGAGGTGCAAGGTCTGGGAACTTATTCTTAAACCTAAAGACCACAATATAATAGGAACCAAGTGGATCTACAGGAATAAGTTGGATGAACAAGGTGTCATCATTAAGAACAAAGCAAGATTGGTTGCTAAAGGATATAGGCAGGAAGAAGGTATTGACTTTCATCAAACCTTTGCTCTAGTAGCCAGACTGGAAGCCATACGGATGTTCTTGGCTTATGCAACCTTTCAAGGATTCAAAGTTTTCCAAATGGATGTCAAGTCAACATTTCTGAATGGTAATCTTAAAGAGGAAGTCTATGTGGAACAGCCATCAGGTTTTGTTGATTCAACTCTACCTAATCATGTCTATAGACATAGGAAAGCATTATATGGGTTAAAGCAAGCCCCTAGGGCTTGGTATGAAACTCTGTCTAGTTTCCTTATTGAGAATAAATTCTCAAAAGGGAAAATAGACAAGACTCTATTCCTTAAAGAATGTAGAGGCAAAGTTATACTAGTCCAAATATATGTAGATGACATTATATTTGGGTCTACTGAAAGCAGCCTTTGCAAAAAGTTTGCAAAACTTATGCAAGGTCAATTTGAGATGAGTAGTATGGGAGAGCTAAAGTTCTTCTTGGGTCTCCAAGTAAGACAGACTGAGAATGGTTTATCCATTTGCCAGTCCAAGTTCACCCTAGAACTCATAAGGAAGTATGGTATGGATTCATCCAGCACCATGAAGACTCCTATGGGGTCAAGTATGTCTCTTAGCAAGGATGATGGAGGGAAGCCTATAGATGAAACCTTGTATAGAGGGATAGTTGGCTCCCTATTATACTTGACTGCAAGTAGACCAGATATCATGAATGCTACATGTGTCTGTGCAAGGTATCAAGCCTGCCCTAAAGAGTCTCATTTGACTGCAGTCAAAAGGATATTGAGATATCTAAATGGCACTCCTTATCTAGGCCTCTGGTACCCTAGGAATGGGGATTTTGAACTAACAGGTTATTCAGATGCAGACTTTGCAGGATGCAAAGAAGACAGAAAAAGCACTACTGGAACCTGTCAATTCCTAGGTGGAAGACTGATTTCATGGAGTAGCAAAAAGCAAACAAGTGTGGCTATCTCCACTGCAGAATCAGAGTATGTGGCTGCTGGAAGTTGCTGTGCTCAACTTCTATGGATACAGCATGTAAGACCCCTCTTTTTTTTCTTTAAAACCCCGGGGTCTTAGGCCCAGAACCGCCGCCTTGCGGTGACACCTTCGCACCCGGGAAGGTCGACACTACAAGACGCCGATCCTGCCGACCAAATCGATCGCAGCTGACGCTAAAGTAGCAGTACAAGAGAAGACAAGTCCACAGCATATCACATATATATATAAAAATCTCCACGAAGGGAGTGTCCATAGAATAGTAAAGTGTACAGAAATAAAAAGGGCTGAAGCCCGGTACATCAATATCCTCACTACAGATCTCTCATGCGGAAGCAAAACAAAACAACTACTAGAAGTCGGAACTCACGGTCCCAGCTGGCTGTACTCCTGAGCTAGACTGCCCTATCTCCAACTACACCGGTCTCCTGGGCTGCTCCTCCATACTCGGCTCCACGATCCCCTAATATGATGTGGTTCGAAAACCATTAGTCTAAAAGACTAAGCCCTATCGTCCCCCACCCCTTCCCCCATGCTCCTAGGCACCGAGCGGGGAGGAAGAAAGGAAAGGACGTGAAAGAGGAGAGAAATCAAAAACAGGTGATAGAGGGGACCTAGCTAGCAATTTATAATCAGGTTATAATGAGTAAAGTAAGAAAGGAATATAACCTTCACTTATGTGAATACACATAAGCCAAGGGATATTCTACAAGGCTCCCATCGTATAAAATGTCCCATACCACTTTATACGTTGGGGTGTCGGTTATCACAAGCAGTATATAAATAATTAAATAACCTTAATTTATAAACTTGCCCACACAAGCTTATAGATCAAGGGGTCGTTTTGCAGGGCCTAATGTATAAGCGTCCCATACCACTTATACTTTAGGTGTCAGGGTTAAATGAATCGATTATGCTATGACATGCAAGTGGGTATGATGGACATGCAAGTGCAACACACACACAACGACTCTGTGCACACAGACCTTTAGTTCCCACTTTTTGAGAGCTAGCATCACTCTCGGGTACCACCGATGTGGCTACGGCAGCAGCGGAGCGGGCGTCTCCGCTTCTAGGCCGGTATGCACACTACCAGGCCTTAGACCCCTCTCATACGCCTCTGTACACGTCCAAGGTGCACTCTAGAGTCTCGCGTACGTACTTTGCTGACAACCCGTCAGTCTTGTTGGGTCGGATGTGCGTTATCGGGGGTCGTCCTCCAGACCGCAGTGTAAAACAACCCACTGGCCCCTCTAACTCTCACAACCGCCTGGTGCACCGTACTGCCATCGGTGTGACGAACGGCCAGTACCGCATGCCCCGCCACTAGATTTATGCACATGCAAGTTTATCATATCAGAACCGAGCCAAAGCTCCCCGGACCATCCCGTCCGTCACAAGTATCAACCGAGCCAAAGCTCGCCGGACCGAAACGTCCGTCTCTTATTCCAAACCTCATCCCTTTGAACACCGCGGGATGGCGCCCCTTTGAACACCTCAGGACGACTTAACCATTTCCAATACTTGTCCAACTAGTGAGTGCAGTGTGAAACCCTATTTACTAAATTACTCTTTTGATTTGTTCTTTAAGGTTTACGTTAACCCAGGACTGCCCCCGGTATTCCCTGTGAAGGGCTCTCAAGGGGCACTAGGAACTGTGTTGGGATTACGCCCAGCGTTCCCTTTCGCAAGGTACTTATTAATATTATTGGTTGATTTCCTTTACCCATTACCTTCTCATATTGCGATAGGCTAATCCTAAGGTAGTTTAGACCTTTCACTCTCGCGGGCACGACGATCTTTCGTCGAACTCGCTTACCTTCTAACACACATCCGCACGATTCCCGCACTCCTTAGAACTTTCACTGGTGACTCATCTACTTTCATTCCAAACCATTCAGCTCGACTAACTCTAAACTAATCCAACTCTGATCCTAATACAACTTTTCCCCAAATTACTATTTGCAGACCAACCTATACTAAGTGATGTTCGTGATAGGATGTCCTTCAAATTTTCATCCGAATGACCTAGAATTATTACTGGAGTCCTATCATGACCTAAATGATTTAATTCCAGAATATTATATTTTTCTCAATTAATCTCCTATTTAAATAATTTCTTACAAATGCCAATTATTGCCAAGTTGATCATGAAGTATCTTAAATTATGATCCCACTGACCCAAGGAATTTTTCATAAGTTGTAGAATGGTAAAATAATACTGTCAGCCAAGTTTTATAATTTTCTCTTCAATGTTTTCTATTTATCTCCTAAATAATTCAAAATTCACATATTGGATATTTTTCAAAGGAGGTATAAGGAATTCATTTCCAAAAATTCTAAGAAATTTCCAGCAAGCTCATAATGTTAAAAGAGTGCCACAAACAGAATTTCACTAATTTTCAAGTAACAATGGCTATAAACTTTTATTTCTAAACAATTTATCAAAATGCCATTATGAAGATTTAAAACTTTGTGGTTCATCCACAAATGCTGAGAAAATTAATCAAGGCTATTTATACTCAGATATGTCATCAATAATTTTTTCATAATTTTCTACTGAGTATTTGCAATAATTCTAAATTAAATGAAATAAGGGCAAAAATGTAATTTCCACATTCCTCTTATCAATATTCCTCAAACAGAGACATAAAATTTTTTTTTGGAGTTAAACATGTCATGATATTATTCTTGACAAAATTTGGGGAAATAACTAAGTGACAAACCTAATTTCAACATTTATTCTTCAAAAGTCCTATTAATTCAATAATTCCAAATAATGGGATTTTGTTTTATTCCAAAAATCCCATTATTTCAATGAGGGGTAAAACTCATCCTAATAGGCCACTGAAATTAATTACATGAATTTAGCAGGATCCAAATGGGCCTAATACTCAAAATTTCAAAAATTACTATTGGCACCCCAAGCCTAAGCATGTTCATCATTTGCATGTGGGATTACCCACCATACATTGGTCCAAACTTGATGAAATTTAAAACATATATTTATAATGTTCTGAAGGACAAGCCACCAAAATTTGGGGCATTTTAGAGTTGAATTAACCCAAGAATCACCTAAAGAAACCTAGGGGTAATTTGGTAATTTCACCATAATTTTAATTACAATAAATCCCAATTTTTGGGCAGGGCCTAAATATGCCCTAAACCAGTTACTCCCCAAAATCCCAGGTCATTTGGGCCTCTGGATGGGCTTGGGCATCACTTTCAAATTTCTGCATTTTGCTATTTGCAGCCCAAGGCCATTTAATTTTTAGATCTTGCATGTGAGATATCTCAACATACAGAGGGTTAAATTGTCTAATATTTCTACCATATGTCTAATATACTACTAAGGGCAGCCCACCAAAATTTGGGGCATTTTGGAGTTGATATGCTCTAAATATCAACAAAATGTAATTTATCATATTTGGGCTAAAACTATATACTTAGTTTCCCCAAAAATTCCCATTTTTGGGTAGCGCCTAGATATACCTAATTTGGCCACATGCCCAAAATTTCAGCCCATTTGGACTTAGGGTTTGGGCAGGGCACCCATTTTAGTTTCTGCCCTACTCTAGGACCAGCCCTAGGAAAATGGATCTATAGGGCAGTACACTTAACCACAAATTATGTGTAACATGTCAAATTAAAGGTGACTCCAAGACCTACACTTTGCATGTTGAGAATAGTTTATGGAAAAGGCTGTAAGGGTCCTAAAATTTGCATGCAAAGGTCTGTAAAAAAAAGGGCATAAATTGACACTATTCATTCAATTATATAATTCCAGGATTTATATATATGCATGGCACGGATCTTGACGCAGATCGGACGGCAGCTGCTCATCTTCTCCAATTGCATGAATCCAGCCCGAGCTTTTCACGGGGCTTTTCCCGGCCGGCTCCGGCGGTGCCTCCACCGGATATCATCAGCTCCCCTCTCACGGTGGTGGGGGCAAGCATTTTCCGGCGGCTAGGGCGGCCGGAGGTGGCGGCGCCACCTCACCCGAGAGCTCCAAAATGCCATTAATGGCCGAAAAATGAGTGTTGGGCTCGGGCTCATTCGATCCCGAACCATAACCTAGGTATTCCTAAGATCTAAGCATGAAGAGAGAGGTGATGGAGGACCTTCCCGGCGGCCTTGCGACGTGAGGAGCGGCGGGGAACCATGGCGGCGGCGGCGGCGCTTCTCCCTTGGTTTTCACGGCAAAGGCTCGGTTTTCTCTCTCACTCTCTGCTGCTCTCCTTGTCCTGGGAGAGATGGAACTGAAAGGAGAGAGGGGAAATGAGGAGATGAAGTATAGAGGTGGGTGGGTGATAATTCCTATGTGAGAGGTGGAGGGTTTGCCTTGTTTTTGTCACCATGCATGCATGGGTGGGCCCCACTCCATCCACCACCTCCTCCACGACTCCATGGGTCGGCCAGCCCATGTGGGGGCTGATGGCATGGGTCCAAGTGGTTTATTCCACTAAATACCCTTAAATATACCCCTTTCTCTCTCCTAAATTATTCTTTAATTTTGAGATTCTCTCTCCCTCTCTCTCTCCTAGTCACTAAGTTGGCTGGTAAATCTCATATTGGCAGCCCACATGTTTATTTCATCCACCAAAATATGGTTAGCCCAAGTGAGTTGGGCTTGAGCTTGAGTTAGCCCATTTGGGCTAGCTTGACCCAAACCTAGGCTAGGGTTGACTTAGGTCAATTTGGTGTTTGAGGTTGGCCCAAATGGGTCCTTGGTGACCCATTGGCCTCCTCTGAGGCCTAGGTAGGGTTGTATTGGCCCTTTAGAGGTCACTTGACCCTTAAGTAGGGTACCTTGACTACTTTAGGGCTAGAGTTGACTTTGGTCAACTTAGCCTTTTTGGTTGGCCCCAATGGGTACTTGGTGACCCGTTGGCCTCTCACTATGGTTATGAAGGTATGTGTGGGGTCCACTTGGCTAAGGGAACTTCAATTGGCCCTTGTGTAGGCCAGTTTGACCCAATGTAGGCTAGGTTGACCCATTTAGGGTTAGAGTTGACTTTGGTCAACTTAGCCTCTTGGGTGGACCCCAATGGGTTCTAGGTGACCCATTGACCTCACTCTAGGGTTAGGTGGGCTTGGGTGGGGTCCACTTGGCTTGGGGATGGTCAATTGACCCTAAGTAGGTTGGTTTGACCCATTTAGGGTTAGGGTTGACTTGGGTCAACTTAACCCTTTTGACTGCCATCCATGGGTCCTTATTGATCTAATGGATCTTACCATGGTTTGATGAGAACATGGTGGGGTCTTGAAGTCTTTGTGATGCCCCATGATTATCTTAAACAAAGGTTCAGGAATTTACTATTTGCAGACCATATTGGTCTCACCCACATTCTTAGGTTTCCTTGGTCTTCTTGCGCTTCCTAGGGTTTGGTCATGACCTAGTCATGGCCAATAACCACACTTAGGGGTCTAGTTGGAAATGGGATGTTACACAGCATCAGCTTGAGGACTATGGAATTCAGGTAAGTAGAACTCCACTCTTTTGTGATTCTACTAGTGCTATTTCAATAGCTAATAATCCTGTATCCCATAGTAGAACAAAACATATTGAAATTAAATATCATTTTCTTAGGGAGCATGTAGAAAGAGAAGATATTTTACTTGAATATGTTAGAACAGATAATCAACTAGCTGATATGTATACTAAGCCCCTAGAAGAAGCTAAGTTCAATAGATTTAAAATTGAACTAGGAATGATAAACTTAGAATAAGTTTATAGTATTGGCTAAGTAAAATAGTGTCGACACACAGAGTTGTCTGTGTCGAGACAGTATAGTGGTGTCGACACTTCAGGGAAAAGGTGTTGACACATCTAGGAAGTTAGTGTCGACACTTCAGAATATTAGTGTCGACACATGACAAGTAGGTGTCGACACATCCAAAGTGGTGTCGACACTTAGTTTTTACTCAGAATTCTCTAAGTAAAGTCTCGACTATGTGTCGAGTTAAGTTGTGTCGACACATAAACAAGTGTCGACACATATATATTTTGACTAAAACTTGTGTCGACACATATGTGTCGAGACATTCTAAGTCAGTGTCGACACTTATCGCCAGTGTCGACACAATTCAAGTTAGCTTCCCACCTTTTCATCTTCAAAACTAGAAAGGTATAAATAGGGTTTTGCCTTAGTCTGTCGACACGCTTTCAAAAGTTTCGAGACCACACTACTGTGTCGACACCTCTCTTCTCTCAAGTCAAATTCTACAAATCCTAATGGTGCCAAAGCTTGAGGAGAACGTCAACGAAGGCTACCAACTACAAGGATCACATCCAGGGGGAGTCTCTAGTTGTAGAAGAACCAACTACACTAGAAAGTGAACAAGCAACCAACACAATACTAGAGGTAATCACTGAACTAAATGCTGTAAATTTTCCTATAGAGGATACTGATTTGGAGGATTGGCTTTAAAAGAAGATGAAGAAAGAGAAACATATATATATATATATATAATGAATATAATATTTAAATTATTATACATAAGAGAACATACAGGGGTCGGTTGAACCGGATTTCTAGAGAGCGACGTTCGATTTCCCGAGAGGGACCTAGATTTCTTGAGAAGGGGCTTGGATTTCTCGAGAAGGGGCTTGGATTTCTCAAGAATGGGCTTGGAGTTCTCGAGAAGGGGCTTGAATTTCCTATGAAGAAATTCTGGATTCCTCGAGAGGGGCATAATGTTTCTCGAGAACAAAACTGGGCTTTTCAAGAAGAAATTTCGGATTTCTCGAGGACAACATATGATTTCCCGAGAACAAGGGAAGATTTCCCGAGAACAACATAGGACTTCTCGAGAAAAGGCAGAACTTCTGAGGAACAACTACGAATTTCTCGAGAATAGAATAAGCAGCACTTCCCGAGGACATTAGAGGGATTTATTGAGTACTGAAGAGGGCCTCTCGAGAACATATAAAGGTTTCTCGAGAGTGAATCAAGGCTTCTCGAGAAAGAATATCACTTCTAGGGAACATCTCCTGGCTTCTCGGGAATAGATAAAGGCTTTCTCGAGAACAAGTAAAGGCTTTCTTGAGAACAAGTCAGGGCATTTTTTCAGAAACTCGGATTTGTCTTCTAGACCTTAAGCAGTCAATGATATGGACTAAATGAAATCCAATTTGAACGAAATTTGCGTCGTAGACGAAAGTCAGCGCTACGAATCTAATGGTGAAAACAAAAAAAACTAGAATCTGACGCATTATTTTTGAGACACTATCATTACATGCTTACAACAAGCATAAATATCACAAAACTTCAAATATGCACCGAGACTCCAAAAATGCCCGGACCATAACAAAACTGGTTAGGCAAAATCCAGAAAAACACAAACTTAATTCTTCCAACATGAAAACATTCAATCGCATCAAAAACCCCAAAATTTGGTCAAACAGACCTAACAGACGTGAAGATGCACTAACGGTGCAGCGCCGTCAACATGACATTAAAAAGTAATTCTCTGACGTCATAAATATGACATTACTAAATCAAATAATTATCAAAAAGTCACGTGCATTATAATCACTCCCCTTAAAAAGAAGTTTCATCCCGAAACTTAACACAACTCCAAAACCAAACCAAAACGAGAAAATCAAATACATCCAAAAGCATGGAGACATACCAGAAACTTAGGGAAGAGATGCAGATGAGATTCCCTAATCGCCGACTCCAATTCCCGCGTCACGCTCTCGATGACTTGATTTCGCTAGAGAACCTTAACTATGGAAATGGTCTTTCTCCACAACACTCGATCTTTAGATTCCTAAACACGGACCTGCCCTTCCACATACGGAAGGTTGAGCTGAATTTATGTCACCGAGTCAAGTACTTGACGATCACTATAAACACACTTCCGCAACAGGCTCACATGGAACACGTCATGGGCACCAGGGAAGGTAGTAGGAAAATCCATCCTATAAGCCGACACTCTGATGCACTCAAGAATCTTAAAAGGTCCCTCATACTGGCAATCTAACATGTGGTTCCTTCAAAACCTTTTAACACCGGGCATCGGAGAGACTTTCAGAAAAACCAAGTCACCAACAACAAACTCCAGATCGACCATTCGTCGATTAGCATACTTCTCATAATGCTCTTGTGCTACAAGGGGCTTCACTCGAATATGAGTTACGACACAATTCATCTCTTCAAGTGCTTCTAGACCTATAAATGGTCTCTCACCAAATTCAGTACAAAACGAAGGAGTCCTACAATGCCTCGCATACATGGCCTCAAACGGGGCCATCTGCAGACTCTCTTGATAACTATTATTGTATGTGAATTCCATGAGTCTGAGACGCTCATCCCAAGCACCACTGTGATCCAATATGTAACACCTGATCATATCTTCCACGATCTGATTTACCCTTTCCATCTTACCATTTGTCTGTGGATGATAAGTGGTGGAATACCTTAAATCGGTACCGAACCCCTCATGTTAACTCTTCCAAAAGTGAGACGTAAACCTGGAGTCTCGATTCGATACAATGCTAACAGGCACTCCATGCAATCTGATGACCTCATCATGATATAACTCAGCTATCTTTTTTATAGAATAACCAATCTTAAAGGTCACAAAGTGAGCACACTTTGTCAATCTATCAACTATCACCCAAACAGAGTCGTGCCCATGGGGAGATATGGTAACCAGTGATGAAGTCCATCAAAATACTCTCTCACTTCGATCTTGGAATATCTAGTGGTGTTAATTTACCACCAGGCCTTTTATGGTTAGCCTTAACACACTGACACGTATAATATTCCGACACAAACTTTGCAATATCATTCTTCATTACCGACCACCAAACAATTTGATTCAGATCTTTATACATTTTGGTTGAACCAGGATGGTAGGCAACACTAGAACCATGAGCTTCATTACAAATCTTAGCCTGAATATCACCAAAAGCGGGATACAAAATCTAGCCTGATATTTTAGAGTATCTAACTCGCCCAAAGAGAAATCAGGTAGCTCTCCCTTCTCAGTTCTATTCCGTAAATGCGACAAATCAGGGTCATCATTCTGGTGCATTCTAGTAAGGAAATTGATGAGTCAGCATTTTACACTGATTTTTGGACTCATCTGGGCTAGGTTTATCGTCGTAGCACTACACTTGAGAGCCGTTATTGCTTATTTGTGCTTATGTACCTTTTTCACGATTAAGTGCACTGTATGCCCGCTTCTGTGTGCTTTCTTTGTTTCCAGTTTGTTGTTATTATTTAGCCCTATCTCGGGGATGTGGTGTGCACGTTTTGGTGGCTTTTCTGCCCCTTCTGCTGGTACCGGGTTCGTGTGCGTGTTCCGGGATGATTGTGAAACAGGAATACTGCGCACGATCAGGGGATCTACTGCGCACGACCACTGGTCGTGCACCCCTGATCGTGCGCACTACTCTACGTTTTCAACTGAATCAGCCTGGGTAAGCGCACGACCACTGGACTTACTGCGCACGACCACTGGTCGTGCGCCACCGTTCGTGCGCATTGCACCCCCTTTTTCATAACCCTATCTCGGTAATCGCAAGAGCACTGGCCATAGTGCGCACGACCACTGGTCGTGCGCCACTGCTCGTGCGCGTATATGCTGATGCTTCTTGTCCAGGTTGCAGGTTTATTTGGAAAAGCCGCACGATCATCGACCTACAGTGCGCACGACCACTGGTCGTGCGCCACTGAGCGTGCGCACTGCTTCTGCTGCCTCCGTATAAAAGGCTCTGCTCCGCGTTTTAGGTCAACGCCTGCCATTTGCTGCGATCGGAGAGTGCGCGGGAATCCCGTTTTCACTTCTCCAGCTGCTCCATCACTTCCACCTTCGCCGGGAAGCCATTTCCACTTACTCCGAAGCTTTGCAACACTCCGGCGAAGCCCTCGGCCATTGATGACTTCAACTCCAAGCTTTCCTGCAGAGTTGGTGAAGTAGATAACCTAGAGAACGGACTTAAAGGCCTTCGAGGTGACAGATCGTTGGTACCGGAAGCCTCCTCGGACTGAGCCCGGAAGCGGATTGACAACTCGCTACTCCGACCATGACCCGCGGTGGATCTTCATTCTCTTTTGGTTTACTCATCTTCCCGTTCCTCTGTGTTATGAATGTTTTGAGCAGTGTAATGAACATTTCCATCCCAAGTTTACTTTCTGGTTAATGGAATGTTAGTTTCTTTATGCTTGTGAGTTCTGTTTGTGAATGCGCCTCACTCACCCCACATCCACTTCACTCCTGTGCCTTGTCTGATTGCAATCCACACAAGAACGCTGCAATCCATTAGTTTCTCTTCCACTCGCCCAACTGAAGTTCGGCATAGCGGCCGACAAACCCATTTCACCTTGCGAAGCGGTGCCGTCGACCCGCATAGCTTTTACTAGTTCAGTAGATCAAACATCCACAATCTCCCGAGTCCGCTATTTTCTTTTTGTTCTATTTTTAACTCTCATAATGATATTCTCATTACTGTTGCCGTTCTACGCTAATTGCATTCCTCAAGAGACCGACACTTGGGGATTTAATCCCAAAACTTTATTACTTGTGCGACCGGTGCGCTTGCCGTATTACACGCATCAAGTTTTTGGCACCGTTGCCGGGGAATGCAACTGTAGAGCGACTCCAGATGACTGAGAATTTCGTGATACGAGTTGTTTTGTTGTTTTTGATCCCTTTTTTCTTGTGTTGTTATTCCGTCAGATGGAATTGTTAGTTTTATTCGTAGAATCTATGCCAAGTAGTTGTATCCCTTATATTTGAAATCGCTGCAATGTGGGCCAATTTCAATATCAATTGCCGTCATTGTGGAGACATCTCTCATGCTAGCGACAGATGCCCTCAGAAGTATAGTAGCCAGGAAATTTATGAATCGACATATCGTCGACATAAGTCGGTTAGCTACCGACCTGCGGAGCCATTGCCGCACTACTTTTATTCAGCTTCAGCACCCATTGCACCGCCAAAGCCGGCTAAGAAGTTCCTTTTTTGTCGAAGCTGGGATCATGCATTGAAGGATTGCGCCGCATACCTAGATGAGCTAGCGGTGGATGACGAGCCGGATTTTCAGATTGTTTCCACTTCAACCTTGGGCAGCACCCCTTCCGTATCGAGGTATGTACCAGTGCCATCTCTATGTTATGGAGAAGACATCCCAGGTATGTGCACCAATACATGTGCTTATCCCCATTCCGACACTGCTATTTATACTCCTGAAGTGCATACTTCACCTAGCATAGAATCTTTTAGTTGTGAAGAGCCAGCGCTCAACATCCTACCAAGCTTCGTATCTTCACCTTCCTCTTTGCATAGCATTATTTCTTCTTCTGACAGTGCTGTTGAGATTGAATCGCAGGTGGAAATTAGCATTTCCCGCGTTCTGTTAGATCCAGTCGAGAAGGATGACTCCGTGGGAGAGGTTGTGACATCCATCCCATGTGAGGATGCCCGAGGCATGGACGAGGCAGATGCAGCTTCAGAACATTCCTGCACTAGCTTAGACAGCTGTTTGGAAGCATCCACAATTCCGCCGACGGGGGATGACTCCGGGATCATCCCCAAGATCGAGGTCCGTTTATGTTATTCTTCTAGTTTATTTCTTGACCCTGCTCTCGTGTCTACTCCCATGCAGGACCACATTGTGGAATTGGTCCAATCAGTACAAGGGCCTGTAATTCGGCCTCGGACTTATTGTAACCAGATGCAGATAGAGTTGGAGCCGATGAGCTTCCCAAGTTACTTTCTGCCCATGCCTGAAACTTCCGATAGGTATATGTATCCAGGTATTGGGGCTTATGTTCTATCTCCGTTCTGGTACCCGCTACCGCAGCGTGACCATGAACCTCTGATTGAGCATTTCCAGTTTCATTCGCCCATTAGTTAGGAGATGCTCAGATTTTGTATAAGTCCTGTTGGGAGACAATAAACCCAATAGTTATCTAGAATAGTGTTTCTTTTGTTAAAATTTTTGTTTGTATTTCATTATTTGGGTGTGGTAGCCTAGCTGTGTGTTGAGCTCTTTGTTGCACCAAGTGGTCAGCAGTGTGAAATAGACTTAAAACTCAGGCGTGCGAAAAATTTCACGGCGCACGACCACTGGTCGTGCGCATGCCCGGTTTTCTTTTTATTTTCCAGCCGATGTCCACTGTGCGTGCGCCCTAATCTCCTGCTTGGTCCGCTGCGCGTGCGTTGTCGACGCTCTTCTTCTTTCGATTCCTCTTCGGTGGTTCGTCTCTCTCTCCTCCGGTAGGATCCCTCAAATTCTTATCTCCCTTCCTTACTTTGTTGTAATGGAACCTAGACGCCGCCCTATAGTCAAGGCCTATCAGAGATTCGGCCGTGCTTCAGCAAGTCCTGCAAAGATTTTGTGAAGAATGGGAACTTTTGCTAAGGCAGAGCATACTCAACGCTATAATTCCCTGAAGGACAAGCCATTCCTCTCTCAGCGGCTTGTTGACTGGAACGAGCTGCGTTCCATTGGGGATGACAGTGCATTAGCAGAGGCCGTGCTCATTCTCTACTCTTTTGATTGTTGGAGCAAGTTATTCGAGTGTGACGAGCTTGGCTTCTGGGAATTGACTTTGGAATTCCTTTCCACATTCACTTGGGAGACAACGGTGGACAACCAGTTTCTCCCCACTTGTTCCTTTCGGATTATGGGCAATGTCTTTACGGTCACACTGCCCGAGCTTGCCATCCATGCAGGTGTCTATTCCGAGGCAGAGGCATCCCAGATTAATTTCCCCGCATTGTGCATTGATTTTCCAGAGGGTGTTACTCCACGATCCGCTTGGCATTCTCTAACAGGAGGGCATGAGGAGTATGTAGCCCGCCGTGCCAAGTCAACAAAAATTGTCTCCCCCGCTCTCAGGTTTATGCAGCATTTGCTTAGTCATTAACTCACTGCTAGGGCCCTGAGCAAGAATGTGGTTGGGTGGCAGGATTTGATCTCCTTATCTAGCATGCAGCAGCAGTACCCCCTCCATTTGGGGTATATGCTGGCCTATTTCTTCCACCACGAGGCCACTTATGGTCTCGCGGGCGCGATCGGGGGTGCTTACTACATTACCTGCATTGCCAAAAGTTTGGGAGTTTGGAGCCAGCTACCTCCGATGGTGCAGGTCACTACCACATCCATGATCTCCAGGGCCAACCTGGTGAGTTTCCATTTTCTACGTGTGGTTTGGAGAAAAGGTGGCCGGCAGTTTATTGTCTGCATGCCTGGTGATGCGCCTGCGGGTCGAGATGACGGGGAAGATGAAGGAGAGCCGGGTGAATCTTCCGCTATGGGTAGGCGGAGTGCAGGAGTGCCACCGCAGCAGGGTCAACAACAACTGAGGCCGCCCATAAAGCATGAGGGGCAATCTAGCCGCCCGTCCAGCTCAGTTCAAGAGAGGGGTGTCCCATATTTATTCGAGCGCCTTGCTGATCTGGAAGCTTCCCAGTTTTGGATGCAGGATTTTATTTATCAACAAGCAGTGCGTGGCGGGATGAACATTCAACCACCGCCCACTCGCGTCGCCCCATCAGCGCCTTGTCCACGTCCGTCGCCCATCGAGATTCACGACAGTGATAGTGAGGGGGAGTGAGTGGAACTCACCTCAGAGCTAGTCTACCACGCCTTCTGTTTCTTTTCTTTTGTTTTTATTTTCTGAGCAAGATAGCTACTATTTTTTTGTGAGCGCCCATCTGGGAGCCGACTGTTTTTTTTAATGTATCAAACTCTCTTTTTGAACTGCTAATACAGGTATTTGGTCCACCTTAAGGACGGTAAACAAAAGGGCTTTCGGGAGACTACCCAAGTTGGACCGTGCGGTCCTATGCTGTATTTTGAGTTCTGTTTATTTCTTTATATATATATCTGTGTCCAGATTTTGTTTGGCTTTCCTCCTTTAATCGCAGGTGCAGGAATATTTGAGGCGCGGCAACTTGGCCGCACTTGGACATCTCATTGCCCGACTGGTATGCTCAATTTTGAGCATAGGTACTTCCTACCCTAGCTATTTCTCCTAGTTGGAATGTTTATTTTTATTCGTTGTCAACATTAAGTCTGGGGGGGGGGGGGGTAGTCTGCCTGTGGTCACTACACCGCACCTTCTGTTGCATTCCAGTTTCTTATTTCTTATTTCTTGTTTCTTTTTGGTTCCACACACTGAATCACCAACACGAGTGCGCTCTTACCCACGCGCACAACCCGAGTTAAATTTATTGCTTTTGTGTAAACTTTAAATTAGTGGTACTGGCTTCGGATTTCAGGATTGAGTCATTCGAAACTCATGCAGTGCTCCTAATCGAATACTCATGGTTTGTGTAGAGTTAGGATAGAATTAATTTTTCTTTATGCTCGTAGAATTATTCTTTTCTGCTCACGTCAATATTGTTTGTACTGCTCAAAATCTGAATCTGGGATAATCACACGATAGTGTAGGAATGTGTGTAGCCGCCACTAGACTCGTATTGCTCGAGTCGGGGGGACGGATCATCTTTCTCGGTGGCTAAGAACTTGCCCTAAGCTACTCTCGAAGCATTAGTGCACGGTTAGTTAAGCATGAGCATGACGTAGGCCTTCTTTTTGGCTAGTTTGAGCCTTGTTTAGCCCTTCCTACCTGTTAACCATTGCATGCCAAATTTGTGCCTACCGTTCCTTTGATCCAGCTCCACTCACTTTCACCAAGGCCTGAAGCTAAACCCACCTTCACAATCAAATGCTTGAGCTGATTTGTAATTCCTGTTTTGCCGAGGTTGTGCTAAGTGGACATTGTTTTGGGGGTGCTGATTCTATTCCCGTTTTGATTGCTTCGTTTGGGGATTGCTAGCGCAGAAAAGAAAACAACAATTTATGAAAATAAAAAGCTGATTCGCGCAATCGAAAAAAAAACAAATATTTATGTGAAAGAATTGCTTTGAGATTTCGATCCCCATCCTCTTTATTGAATTTGGTCGGGTTCAGCCGTGTTCACACCCGGATTTCAAGCTAAGTCTGGGGGCGTGTGCCCCATTCTTTTATAAGTGGTTGTTTTGGTTTGGGTTGTTTTCGCTCGCTTTGGTTGCATAGAGCCTTCCTGTTTATCTTTGACCTCCAAGCCGTTGCCTAAGCCCCATTTCCTCCTACAAGTCCTACTGATTCACGCTTGAGTCTAACCCGCACTGTGGAGAGAGTGTGAACGTGCAAGCGTATGTTCCCCGACATTGGTGGATTCCTTTGGAGGTGATCCTGAGTCGCGAACTTTGGCAATGCTCACCTTAGTGGCCTGCCTACTTTCTTCCTGCACATGATCGCACGATTCTCCAGAATTCTAATTTTGAGCAATTACAATATTTATTTACGTCTGTCGAATAGTTTAAACTACGTTGTATAATTAAAAAGTTTTTCTATTATTTCTTCTATACTCATGATATATTTGATTTCTCGTCTTACTTCTTTTTGAAATTGCTGAGCCAGTTAGCTATTTTCGAGTCCATGGAGTGATGATTTGCTCGGGACGTGCAAATGGTTAAGTCTGGGGGTGTGATGAGTCCGCATTTTACACTGATTTTTGGACTCATCTGGGCTAGCTTTATCGTCGTAGCACTATACTTGAGAGCTGTTATTGCTTATTTGTGCTTATGTACCTTTTTCACGATTAAGTGCATTGTATGACCGCTTCTGTGTGCTTTCTTTGTTTCCAGTTTGTTGTTATTATTTAGCCCTATCTCGGGGATGTGGTGTGCACGTTCTGGTGGCTTTTCTGCCCCTTCTGCTGGTACCGGGGTCATGTGCGTGTTCCAGGATGATTGTGAAACAGGAATACTGCGCACGATCAGGGGATCTACTGCGCACGACCACTGGTCGTGCACCCCCGATCGTGCGCACTACTCTACGTTTTCAACTGAATCAGCCTGGGTAAGCGCACGACCACTGGACTTACTGCGCACGACCACTGGTCGTGCGCCACCGTTCGTGCGCATTACACCCCCTTTTTCATAACCCTATCTCGGTAATCGCACGAGCACTGGCCATAGTGCGCACGACCACTGGTCGTGCGCCACTGCTCGTGCGCGTATATGCTGATGCTTCTTGTCCAGGTTGCAGGTTTATTTGGAAAAGCCGCACGATCATCGACCTATAGTGCGCACGACCACAGGTCGTGCGCCACTGAGCGTGCGCACTGCTTCTGCTGCCTCCGTATAAAAGGCCCTGCTCCGCGTTTTAGGTCAACGCCTGCCATTTGCTGCGATCAGAGAGTGCGCGAGAATCCCCTTTTCACTTCTCCAGCTGCTCCATCACTTCCACCTTCGCCGGGAAGCCATTTCCACTTACTCCGAAGCTTTCCAACACTCCGGCGAAGCCCTCAGCCATTGATCACTTCAACTCCAAGCTTTCCTGCAGAGTTGGTGAAGTAGATAACCTAGAGAACGGACTTAAAGGCCTTCGATGTGACAGATCGTTGGTATCGGAAGACTCCTCGGACTGAGCCCGGAAGCGGATTGACAACTCGCTACTCCGGCCACGACCCGCGGTGGATCTTCATTCTCTTTTGGTTTACTCCTCTTCCCCTTCCTCTGTGTTATGAATGTTTTGAGCAGTGTAATGAACATTTCCATCCCAAGTTTACTTTCTGGTTAATGGAATGTTAGTTTCTTTATGCTTGTGAGTTCTGTCTGTGAATGCGCCTCACACACCCCACATCCACTTCACTCCTGTGCCTTGTCCGATTGCAATCCACACAAGAACGCTGCAATCCATTAGTTTCCCTTCCACTCGCCCAACTGAAGTTCGGCATAGCGGCCGACAAACCCATTTCACCTTGCGAAGCGGTGCCGTCGACCCGCATAGCTTTTACTAGTTCAGTAGATCAAACATCCACAATCTCCCGAGTCCGCTATTTTCTTTTTGTTCTATTTTTAACTCTCATAACGATATTCTCATTACTGTTTCCGTTCTACGCTAATTGCATTACTCAAGAGACCGACACTTGGGGATTTACTCCCAAAACTTTATTACTTGTGCGACCGGTGCGCTTGCCGTATTACACGCATCAGAAATCCATGAGGGATCTTCTTCTTCCAAACTAGCAGGCACAGTACTACTCCAAACTTCGATGTCCATCAACAAGAATTCTTCCACCAGGGATTTTATAAACAGATTAAAGATTTTGGCGGTCTTCCTACTCAAGGCATCGGCTACCACATTAGCCTTTCCCAGATGATAAATAATCTTCTGTTCATAATCGGCCACATATTCTAACCACCTACGCTAGCGCAGATTCAGCTCCTTCTGAGTGAAGATGTACTTCAAACTCTTATGGTCTATGTAGATCTTGCACAACGCGCCATACAATAAAAGTCTTCAAAGCTTCAGCGCATATATTACTGCTGCAAACCGTAAATCATGCATAGGGTAGTTTATTTCATGGATCTTTAATTGTCTTGATCCATACGCGATCACCTTTGCTTCCTGCATCAAAATACAACTAAGTCCAATGTTCGATGAATCCACATATACCGCGTAATCAACTCCTTCGGTGGGCAAGTTCAGGACCGGAGCAGTACACAACCTCTTCTTCAACTCTTGGAAGGCTTCCACACACTTATTGCTCTAAATGAACACGATGTTATTCTGTATAAGTCTTATTAGAGGAGCAGACAACACAAAAAACCCTTCCACGAACCTTCAATAATAGCCGACCAGTCCTAAGAAGCTCCTAATCTCCTTAGGTGTAGAAGGTCTCTTCTATTCCATCACAACAAAAATCTTGGTTGGGTCTATAGAGATACCGCACTTGCTCACAACAAGACCCAGAAAGGACACCTGGGGTAACCAAAACTCGCACTTACTTATCTTCGCATAGAGCTTCTACTCTCTCAGTGTTGACAAAACTAAATGCAAGTGTTGAGTATGCTCCTCAATACTACGGGAATACATGAGGACGTCATCTATGAACACAATCACAAAACGGTCTAAGAAATCTTTGAACACTCTGTTCATTAAATCCATGAAAGCAGAGGGTGTATTTGTCAAACTAAAGGACATTACCAATAACTCAAAATGTCCATGGCGTGAACAGAAAGTAGTATGTGGAATATCTTCCTCACGAATCCTCAACTGGTGGTAGCCTAAATGGAGATCGATCTTCGAAAACACCGAGCTACCATACAACTGATCAAACAGGTCATCAATCTATGACTGTGGATATCTATTCTTAATGGTCACCTTATTCAGTTCTCTATAATCGATGCAAAGCCTCATCTTTCCATATTTTTTCTTTACAAACAATACAGGAGCACCCCACGGAGAAGAACTAGGCCTAATAAAACCATTATGTAGCAACTCATCCAATTGGGAACGCAGCTCCTCTAGCTCACGCGGGGCCATATGATATGGTACCTTAGCAATATGATGAGTACCTAGCTCGAGGCTATCACTAACTCTACCTCTCTCTCAGGAGGAAGTCCTGGAAGACTATCAAGAAAAACATCTGGAAATTCTCGCACCACCGAGATATCCTCGAGACGTGGTGTATCAAAAGCTGTTTCCAAAGCAGAAATGGAAACAAGATATGCCTCGCAACTAGACTTTATAGCTCGACAAGCACGTATCAGAGAAATAGTAGGGAAACCTTGCCCTGAAAACCATAAACACTCATAGGTTGTCCGTGGTCCATCTTGAAGTCCAGTCGATTCTCATTGCACTGGATGATCGCATCATACTTTGATAGCCAGTCCATGCCTAAATTGACGTCGATGTCCGCCAGATCGAACACCTTCAGATCTACAAAGGCTAGGAATTCACCTAGGTAAATAGGGCATCTCTGAATTCCTTGATTTGATATCAACAGATTTCCAGAGGAATGCTTGACGTTGAAGGAATATTCTAGCTGATCCACATCGAAATGATGTTTTATTACAAAAATCCGAGATACAAAGGAATGGGTGGCACCCGAATCAAAGAGAATGCGCGCCCACCTATTCCGCATGTCAAACTCCCCTGTAGCCATAGAATACATAACTGAAGCTAACGAGGAACTAGAGAAATAATGTAGATTAAAAGCTAGACTTGAATCTAATCGGATATCACATGAATAGAGGTCTGAGCTTCCTCCCTGGCCACCAAATTCAGCTTTCCTTTCCCTTTTTCCTGGTTTTGTGTGGCGGCAGAGCTCGAAGTGGGGTAGGCTGCCGTGGAGAATGAGCCTGGGGGCATGAAGACTTCATGTTCCCCTTCTACCTGCACTAGAAGCTAGCCTTCTCCTTCGACCAGCAACGACTCACATCATGTCCGTTTTTCGTACAGAACGTACACACCAGATCTACCTTGGGTGCACCTTAGATGGAGAGCATCCTCTGCTGCTTGTTATGGCAGTCCTCTTGTAACATCTTTCGTAAGGGTGGGTAGATCAACTACAAAAGCTACATATTTCCTCACCTTTCTTCTTGGAAGTAGGGCCAGATTCCTTAGAACTCCCATCATCTTCAGCCTTCCTCTTTTCTTTCCTTAACGCGGTACCACGATTCTTGGTGTTGTCGATAGCCTCAAAAGTCAAAGCAAATTCCATTGCCTCGGCATAACTTTCCGCTCTATAAGAGCATGGCAACTATTGGACATCGCTTCTTAGTCCACCGAGAAATCACTACACTCCTCTTGCCTCTGAAGCTTCTATATCAGGAGAAAATCTGCTCAACTCAAGGAACACGATCTCATATTTGCTCACCGTGAGCTGTCTCTGCTTTAGATGCAGAAAATTATTCATCAGGCGATCCTGCTCGACTGAGGGAAGAAACGTCTTAAGCAGCATCTTCTTGAATGACTCCCAAGAGCATCCTTCCTTTAGACTCTCCTTTTCCCTAATCCACTAGCTCTTCGCTAGTCCTTTTAGCTGGTGGGCCACAATCATCACCTTTTGGGCTTCTATAATCCACGAATACAAGAACATCTCCTCGATAGTGATGATCCAATCATCCAAAACTATAAAGTCGACACTCGCGTCGTAGGTAGGAGGTCCCAATCGCTGGAAATATGAAATAAAATTCATCTCTGGTGGTAGCGTCACTAGAGGCACCAGAGGAGCAGGAGTAATGAGTACATCTTGACCCACGATAGGATCTTGTACCAAGGGTTGCAGCGTAGGAGCGACAGACAACATCGACTGAATTTGCAATTGCATCGCCACCAACTGTCTTGACAGAGCCTCGTTACTCTGACACAAACTCTCAATCACCGCATCGCTTTGCGCACCTGAAGACTCACCCTCTTACTAGGGATTTGACTTAATTACAGGACGTTTAGCTGGCATTTCTAGAAAAGCAATGGACGACTCATCAAAATCCTAGAAAACAACAAGCCCACACAACTTAGTTCAGACCACACTTAAAAGACACTTGCTTATGCTACAACTTGATCTGGGATTTTATAATGATCCTATGTCCTACATAGGATGATATCCTCTCATCCTATTAACTAATGTGCCTATGATATGAATGCATGCATTCTTTATTCCAATTAAAAAAATCGTGTGTGTACATGTATCATCATGTAAACATTAACTTAGCACGTGTGCTTGTGCGATGATATACTATGTATGCTATGCTATGCATTCTAAAAAGTCCTTAATGCATGGTATGAGAGGTGTACACATGAAATATTATGCATCTCATTCTACATAACATCGCATGCAATGATAAAATAAAATGTGCTAATGATCATCCATGTGATGGTGGTTATGCAACCAATACTACATAACCGTCACATATCGCCACCTATAGTGGATCCATATACAAACACATATTACGCATCCCATACTACATAATATCCCATGTATACTTCTTATCATGCTATGAGTGTAGTGACTATATTTTAGCTAAGACATATTTATGACACATCAGTGTGTGTATACAAATGAATGGAGGAATTCAAAACTATATCAGATTGGCTGGTTCGACCAACTGGTCAAACCAACATCCCTCTGATTCCAACTATAACAACCCACATTTTTTCTGCATTAAAGTATATATTAGAGTAAGGAGAAAACAAGTGTCATGATGCCATGTCAGCAGGGGACAACTGTAGACATTCATGCAAGACCTCAACAAGACACTTCTTTTGAAAATTTATACGTTAATTAAGGAAAATCCAGTTTTAAGTTAAGTAGTTAGCCGTATCCCTCGGCTCAGTGGATCAACTAGTCCACGAATAAAAATATAGTTATACGCTGCGAAAAAATACTTTGATTAGGTTGATTTTAAATTCCTACATGAGTATAAACGTCTCTGAAGGACAACTCATACTATGCAAGACTCTAAATTTATAACAAGTATATGAAAAAGTATTTACGCTAACTAGAAAGTAGTGGCTTAATTTTGAAAGTGATGGCATGTATGATATACTAATAATAAGATTTAATATGTTAAAAATATCTAATATGCAACCTAGCACAAAACCTTCCCAGAGAGCAAGTAATCCAAACAATTTGAAAGAAAACAACTAACAGCTAGCAAAGTGTCCAAAAAATCAATAACCCTGTGGGCGTCAACAACCTGACACGAACCCACATAACTGTGAAAAATGGACAAAGAACTAAATAAATCGCAAACTTTATTGCTCCAAAATGATAATTATTATAGAGGTATTCCACCTTATTTATAGAAACAATGGGAGATGAGAGAATTACAACAAATGATGCGGGAATAAATATAATCCGTACGGTTTATGCGGTTTGACAACATCAAACATCACACTATACAAAGGAATAACTAAACTCCCAACAACACCAAGGGAAACCGCCAATCCGCTAGGGAAGACCATTTGGCAAGCCGCTAGACTGCAACTGCGGGTCGCCACCAAACCGTAGTTGTGTCCATCGACCAGATCTTAGCACTGCAAGCTACCAAACTGCAACAGAGGGAGCCACTAGATTGCAGTTGCGGTTAACCACCAATCCACTACTGCAGCTTCTACCAGACCGCTACAGCTTCATACAGACCACTGCGGCTTACCGATATCGAACAATCACTACTAACTGCTAGACCATTGCGGCTACCTTCAAACCATCGCTACTGCTCCTTATCACAAGCTGAGATTTACCACCAGACTGCTGGACCAAACCGCCAGGTTGCTAGGACCAGTAGACCGCTATGGTTAGGAACAAGACTGCCCGGTCTCCACTAGCTCCAACACTCCACCTCAAGTTTGTGCATATATGTAACGCCTCCATTCGTCATATGGAATATAACAGTGGGTCCGACTGGGGCCCCACGCCATATTCCACAGACAAACGATAGAATTACGTATGAATATCAAAAGCACGTTCTACTCGCACACTAACTCGGAGGCATTCTAGCAAAAGCATTTTAAGTTGCAAGAACTCAACACAGTGAATGTCCACTAAATATATAAAACAAACATTCATATATATCATCAGGAATGTATACAACTACACAACTCTCACGGCGTTAAGGCCTTACAACTTTCTCTTTACAAATATATAGCTTCATACATCGGCACGCAAGCCGACCACACATGAAATCCAAGAATTCTTTCTCACAGCCTTCAAGGGCCTTTAAGTAGAAAGGGCTTCAATCCGCTCAATCCAATCCAACCCATCAACACCTACAGTTAGACATCCACCCCAAGAGCGGTAAATAAATCAACAGTCAGCATTAGCTTACCAATTATAACGACCCTACCCCTTATCCGGGGTAGTGGTTCCTTCCCTATATGCATTGTAATCATATCACAACAAGTATCACAACAGTATCACAAACACAGGTCTCCTCCAGACACTCCATGCACTCAGGGCACCTTATTGGTGTACCGGATATACCAGTTGCCCACCACTAAGCAGAGGTTTTTAACATGTTGGTTGGCCAGTCCTAGTGCACCAGCACGCATGCTTGCGACATTCCACCCATCCCACTCAGAGGTGCTAATCTCACGGCAAACTTGAGCATTCCACTTCAGATCGACCCACCATTGTGGTGTAGCAAGCCGGGTCGGGGCCGTATCCTCCCAAGCCTTGCCACCAATCGATCTCCCACAACACAGGTACAGGTCAGCTATTTCCCGTTACTCAATTCGTCAATAGTGCAGATCTTAACATGGGTCAACCTTCCCTTTCCTACTCCACACACAGCTCTCGCAGAGCCGCTTTCCAATCCATTTCAATTCAACACACCCCATCCAAGGGCTCATGCCAAGCTTTCCAAGTATTCACAATCCACATGAATCCACATAACATACAGAGTCTTCTCCGGTTCACAATATAAACATCACCAATCCCGACTAACCTTCTGGATGGGCTTCACACAACATGCATAGGCCGTACTACCTATTTCCGGCTCTAAATGCAAACTCAACCTGGAATCACTTACGCTTTCCACCTCTTGGTGGAGGATTCCGTGCCTGTTGATGACTAATATTTCTGTTATTATTTTGAATAGTATTTTATATTATATTTTGATATTTACGTGTTCTCTTTCTTTATTTTTATATAAAATTATCTTAAAAAATTACTAATTATGGTTCTAACATTATATTTTATTTTGAAGGAATTCGACAGGCCTCGGGTGATTTTATTTCAATCCACAAAAGTCCGCTCCATCGCCGCCACCTTTGCATGTTGTCATCGACATCACCGCCATGCTCACCGCCACCGTTGTAAAAGATCGTCACGTTCACCGTCGTGTGCCCATTCATGTTGCCATCATCACAATGTCAATAATCATGCCGCAACGCCATCGCCGCACCAGCCCTCACGTGCAGCCCTTTGAAGATTATAATTGGAGCAGACCGGCCACTTCGACCATGCAGCCGGCTAGCCCTCAAAGTGCAGCACTGTTTAAGATCCGACCCTCTACAAGTGCAGGCCAAGCCTCCTCCAAATGCAGCTCACTCCATGCAGCCCACTTCAACATTGATGCAACCCGACCCCCCTCCATGGTGCAGCCCAACATCTCTTCAAATCACCCTATCCGAGCCTACATCAAACTCCACACCAAGCAGCCCACTCATGCATGGCCGGCCACTGCGACCCCATGTTTCCTCTCTCTCCTTTTTATCCACTCTTTATTATCATCCATCCCCTCTTGTTTACTCTCTTTATTTTATTTCATATCTTTTAAATGCTATGCAATGAATCCACCTTCCTCTCTCTCCTTCATTTAATGCCATGCACGAACATCCCCAACTGCATGGCCGGCCACATCCTTCTCCCCCTTTATTTCCACCATTTTCTAGAACCTTCTCCCTCTCGTATAAAAGGAACCCCTTGCCTCTTGATTTTGGAGGAAGTAGTTTTGGTAGAAAAAGTTCTGCAAGTAGTTTTAGTTCAAAGTAGTCTCTGTTAGCTAGTTCATGAGAATTTCTTTCCTTGTTGTAGTTTTTATTGTAATTTCCTTTTTGTATTAGAATAACATTGTACTATTTTAATTTTTATGTATTTCCTTTTCTAAAGCAATGCAGATGACTTCTCTTTCTTCTATTTTGTTTTCTTCCTCTATTATGCTTAGCTAATTATATTTTGCGCCCAATCGCGATGAGCTTTGCGATAAAATAATGCATCTTTAATTTTATGTTTGCATTTGTATTTTTCCTATTTTTGATCCTTCTTTGATTTTTATCGTGTCGACTCCGTATTTCGGTATATTGTAGTAGGCCTTTGATCTCATTTCATAGTAGTCGAGAGTCTCGTTGATTTGAAAGATCACTCAAAGAAGGAAGGAGTTGCATGCAATCCTAGAGATAGGACGTCGTAAATCCTCCGGATTGGAGTCAAATCCAATAGTGCGGGTCACTTGGTAATGCGACTTTAGGCCATTTTGACTTGTAAAGAGATTTTGGTCAAAACGCCTATAAGTTAGGAGATTTAATGCTCTAGTGAGATTACTTCCTAATATCGGGTCTGTCACGGTCTTAATAGTATTGCAAATGCTAAACTAATTTATTTCTTTATTTTATTTCAAAGTGAATCGTCGATCGAGCACTCTTTCGTAATATTTTATTTCTCTTTTAATTAAGCTTAGTTCATTTTAATTTTCAAACTCATCAATCGTTCGGTAGGATAATAGAATCATTGTGAGTAATAGTACTTGCCTGCCCCGAGCTTGTATACGACCTTGATATATTTTTATCACTATAATATAAAACGATAGGTACACTTGCCTATTCGGATTGTAGTCCGTGATACGATTTTTACACACCAAGTTTTTGGCGCCGTTGCCGGGGAGGCTTTTTCGTCAATATTAAGAAAACGCTTTCGCTATTACTTCTGCAAAAAGAAAAGATATTAAATTTTCTATATCTTTTTGGTAACAGTTTTTTTATGGAATCGTCTTCTTTTGGCGCGTTTTGTAATTTTTGCGTGTCGCCCGACCACTTTTATTCTGAATGTCTTTCGGGAACCCCTCCCTCTTTTGATTTCAATTTTTCTGGAGCAGGTCAAAGTGACCAATTTGACACTTACTCCAATTTTTATCCTACTTGGGAGGTGGGGAACCCGTGTTATTTTTCGCATGATTTTGCCCCGCAAAGCGCCATGCCTCTAAATTTTAATTCAATCGATAATGGGTATTCTGAATTGCAAACTTCTCTTGATAATATTAAATCATATTTCAAGACCATTATCGATTATTTTTCTCGTGAGGCCGCTTCGTTTTCTTCGTCTTCTTCTCTGTCTCCTCCAATTTCATCGTGTAATGTGTCCCCGGATATCCTGGCTTGTCTTTTTCCTCTCGAGGAGGATAACTATTTGGATATTCCGGATTGTTTCCTTGCTCCTTTGGATGACACCCCTATGGATACTCTGACGTGCTTCTTACCTTTTGAGGATGATGAGACATCTCAATATTCTCTTTCTTTTTCTAAAGACCTTTGTGATTCCATTTCGCTTCAAATTTCAAGTGTTCCAAATTTTTCTATTTTTCGCGAATCTTCTTCTTCTATTTTAGATAATTCTTGTTTCGTTCTTTCTAGCCCTCCTTCTCCCGAAATTTCACAAGTCCCTCCTCCTTGTGAAGTTTCCGTTGATGAAATTTCTTTTTCTACTTCTTTTATTCCTCTTTTTATTTCTTCTTCTTTTTCTTCTTCTTCTTTTGACGACCCCTTCTTTCCCATTTTACATACGGCGGAGTTCTTCTATAACTCCATCCGTTCATTTTTGGGCGTCATTCCATTGAAGATTCCACCCATGTCGGTGCGATTCTTCAATTTCTCTCTTTTTTGATGTACTCTCCTAAGCGCATACTTAGGGAGTTACCTCTTCACTTTACTTTTTATTATCCATTTAGCTAACCATTAATGTCGGGCTCAGCCGACGTTAAACAAAGAGCGCTCTTGGAAGGCACCCCTTGCTTATCCTTTTTGTTATTTCTTTTTCTTTTTGTTTGCTTATTGTGTTTTGCAGAATAAAACCTTTGGCGGTTCGTTTGGCTCCATCATTTTTTTCTTTCCCTTCCTTAGGCCTGAGCCGGTGTCTAGCTTAAGCATGGGGGAACGAAATCAGCATTCGGCCTTACGAATTCGGGGAAGTTGTTTTCTTTTTAAGTATTTACATTATTGCATCCCCCCCTCTTCTCTTCTTCTTATCTTTTTCTTTCCTCATATTTACTATTCAACATTGGGGACAATGTTGAACTTTAAGCATGGGGGAGAGTTTTCCCTTTCTTTTTAAGTCTTTCAAAAAAATACAAAAAATGAAAACAAAACAAAAACACAAAAAAATTAGAAAACTCCAAAAAATAAAAAAAAAACTGGAAAATACAAAAATTTCATGTCTTTTGTATTTGTCTTTTTCTTAGTTTTGTCGTACGTGTTTTGCTGAAATAAAATTTTTAATCTTTCATTTTAGCTATGTTTCTTTGAGTATTATGTTGACTCCTGTGGTGTTCCTAATTAGGGTAGTATATTAGTGTGAAAATTTTGTTTGAAAAATGCGTTTTTGCGTAGCTATCTTTTTATATTTTTCACTATTATAAAATTTATCATCCGTTGTTTTTCTCTTTTTAATTCTATGTAATGTTGATAAATGATTAGTGCAGTAGGTGTGAATAAATCTGGATGCTTATTAATTTCATTTTCATGAAGAATTTTTGTATCTTACTTCCTAGTTAGAACTTGTCGCTTTGATTTTTCGATACTTTACTTTAGATAGACTCAGTAGAAGCATGAAAATGATTTTGGCCTCCTCTTGATTCATCTGAGCCTTTGAATACCGTACCAAAAAGTATTAATCGTTGCTAGCCATTTTGTGCTTTATCCGCGTTCCTTTTGTAGCCCCACTTATTTTTTACCAAAGCCAAAGAGCCATCCCATGTTGCACACTTAAATGTTGAGCTTTATTTCTACTGGTGTGTGCTTCCATTTTGTGAAAAATAGTGAATGTTCAAAAATATTATTTGTTTGCTACAAAAGAAAAAAGGGAGTGAAAAATGTTCAAAAGGATGAAGAAAAATTGAAAAATTATTATGTATTTATTTTGACCCCTAACATTATGTTTCAAAATTATTTGGGGGTGTCAAGATTTATTTTTGCTAGCACAACTATTTTTGCAAAGCTCTTCTTTTTATTTAAGTGTGCTTTGACCCTTCATGTTTATCTTTTGGTATCTGCACCTTAAACATGTGCCTAAATGCTACACCTAATGCAAGTCCTTTTGATTCATGCTTCTTTGGTCTATTTTTAGTATTGTAACGAGAATGATTTTGGGTAAGTTTTCTTGGTAGGAGTAAGAGCTTAATTAAGATTGATGTGATTTTAATGGGTCTATTAGGTTTTAGTAACAACTCAATGTACTTTTTGTTTGACATTTTACTTAGCTTTTGAATTTGCAAAAACATTGGATGATTTATTTTTATGCTAGTGAAATTTGTAAATTTAAATGCTATGTTTAAGTAATCTGTTTCACTTCTTTTTCATCACTCTCCCTATCTCTAATTTCGCATCGTACTCATAGCGACATGGTTAGATTATTTGATTAGGCTATTTTATTTTTGCTAACTTGTATGTCTTTGCTTGGGGGCAAGCGAATGCTCAAGCATGGAGGTATTTGATGACTAATATTTCTGTTTTTATTTTGAATAGTATTTTATATTATATTTTGATATTTACGTGTTCTCTTTCCTTATTTTTATATAAAATTATCTTAAAAAATTACTAATTATGGTTCTAACATTATATTTTATTTTGTAGGAATTTGACAGGCCTCCGGTGATTTTATTTCATTCTGCAAAAGTCCGCTCCATCGCCGCCACCTTTGCATGTTGTCATCGCCATCACCGCCATGTTCACCGCCACCTTTGCATGAGATCATCACGTTCGTCGTCGTGTGCTCGTTCATGTCTCCATCGTCGCGCCATCAATAATCATACTGCAACGCCATCGCCGCACCAGCCCTCACGTGCAGCCCTTTGAAGATTATAATTGGAGCAGCCCGACCACTTCAACCATGCAGCCGGCCAGCCATCAAACTGCAGCCCTTTTTAAGATCCGACCCTCTACAAGTGCAGCCCAAGCCTCCTCCAAATGCAGCTCACTCCATGCAGCCCACTTCAACATTGATGCAGCTCGACCCCCCTCCATGGTGCAACCCAACATCTCTCCAAATCACCCTATCTGAGCCTACATCAAACTCCACACCAAGCAGCCCACTCATGCATGGCCGGCCACTTGTCACCCCATGTTTCCTCTCTCTCCTTTTTTATCCACTTTTTATTATCATCCATCCCCTCTTGTTTACTCTCTTTATTTTATTTCATATCTTTCAAATGCTATGCAATGAATCCACCTTCCTCTCTCCTTCATTTAATGCCATGCATGAACATCCCCAAGTGCATGGCCAGCCACATCCTTCTCCCCCTTTATTTGCATCATTTTTCTAGAACCTTCTCCCTCTCTTATAAAAGGAACCCCTTGCCTCTGGATTTAGGAGGAAGTAGTTTTGGCAGAGAAAGTTCTGCAAGTAGTTTTAGTTCAAAGTAGTCTCTGTTAGCTAGTTCATGAGAATTTCTTTCTTTGTTGTAGTTTTTATTGTAATTTCCTTTTTGTAGTAGAATAGCATTGTCCTATTTTAATTTTTGTGTATTTCCTTTTCTTAAGCAATGCAAATGACTTCTCTTTCTTTTATTTTGTTTTCTTCCTTTATTATGCTTAGCTAATTATATTTTGCGCCCGATCACGATGAGCTTTGCGATAAAATAACGCATCTTTAATTTTATGTTTGCATTTGTATTTTTCCTATTTTTGATCCTTCTTTTATTTTTAGCGTGTCGACTTCGTATTCCGGTATACAGTAGTAGGACTTTGATCTCATTTCATAGCAGTCGAGAGACTCATTGATTTGAAAGGTCACTCAAAGAAGGAAGGAGTTTCACGCAATCCTAAAGATAGGACGACTTAAATCCTCCGGATTGGAGTCAAATCCAATAGTGCGGGTCACTTCGGTAATACGACTTTAGGCCATTTTGACTTGTAAAGAGATTTCGGTCAAAACATTTATAAGTTAGGGGATTTAATGCTCTAGTGAGATTACTTCCTAATATCGGGTCCGTCACGGTCTTAATAGTATTGCAAATGCTAAACTAATTTATTTCGTTATTTTATTTTAAAGTGAATCGTCGATCGAGCACTCTTTCATAATATTTTATTTCTCTTTTAATTAAGCTTAGTTCATTTTAATTTTCAAACCCATCAATCGTTCGGTAGGATAATAGAATCGTTGTGAGTAATAGTACTTGCCTGCCCCGAGTTTTTATACGACCTTGATATAGTTTTATCACTATACTATAAAACGATAGGTACACTTGCCTATTTGGATTGTAATCTGTGAGACAGTTTTTACACACCACCTATGTATAAAGAAAGGACTTCGTTTGACCAAGAAGGAGATCGTCACCCTTGACGATCGCTTTGGAGCCATGAGATCTAGCCGGATTGAAATCACCGCCATGGCCTTACCTCCACGAATCCGCACTTGGCTCACGATCCAACACGATGAAGCTTCTCCGGCAGCCTTCTCCCTTCTTCTTGTTCCTTTCTTGCTCTCCTCTCTCCCTAAATTTTTAAAAAGATAATGGCTAAGATGGAATGAGAGTGATCCATCCACTCTTAGGCTTATAATAGCAGGGAAGTACCTAGAACCTTGGATCCAAGATGAAGGAAAAGAACGTCCATGATTGCCCAGAAATACCTATTTTTGCGCTGACACGGCCTGTGACACGCCCGTATCACTGGCCGTATCCCTTAAGCGGTGCATGAACCAGCTTATCCAGAATTGGACATGGCCATGTGACAAGCCCGTGTCACAGGGCTGACATGCCCGTGTCACTCAGTATATGCCCGTGCCTCATGGTCGTGTACCTCTGGCAGTACACCACTAACTCAACCAGAGCGGGACACGGCCATGGGACACACCCGTGTCCCAGGCCGTGTACCCCAAGACACACCTGTGTCCACCAGCATACATCCCTGGCTGATCCATAGAACGACGCAACCCTGTGATATGTAACACCCCCAATCCGTCGTATAGCATATAGCAGTAGCTCCGACCGGGGCCCGACGCCATATACCACAGACAGACCATGTGGTTACTTGATGGAAATCATCCAACCAATATCCAACATCCTACACGGAGTCATTCTAGCGGAAGTAAATTAAAGTTATAAGTTAAAGGACCCAACCAAACATGAATGTCCACTACTCAAAAACTCAATAGGAATGAAGTACAATGCACAAGTACGATGGCCTTAAGGCCTTACATTTGTTTGCTCAAATAACATGTTTTCCAAACCTCGACATGTAGGCTGGTCACACATGAATAAAGCTAGTAAACACTCAATTTTGGCCTTCGAGGGCCGGTTCAGCAACTTAGGCTTTGGTCCGCTATATAGCACTCGGCTCCGCAGCACCTACAAGCAACAATACACTACACGGTGGCAAACAAAGGCAATGGTCAGCTATACTGACCAAATTATAATGATCCTGCCCCCAACCCGGGGCGGCGATGCTCCTTCCCTGCAATTTGTTAGCATAATCCAATAATATAGTGTACCAACACAATAACACAGGCATAGGCACTCATGGCCACGCACCCCATGCACTCAGGGCACATTCTCGGTGAGCCGGTCAATGTCACGTCAATTTAAGCCATAGACACCGTGGTCTCACCACCGCCACTTTGACGTCCAACCCTGTTGGGTATTGTATCCACAATGTACCTGATTTGAAGAAGCCCCTGGACAAGCTAAGGTCAATAGACTATGTATTTGATAACCTTTTTCAAGTTGTACTTGCAGTTTCTCCACGCTAAGTGCACACCAATGTCAGGGTGCAGTAGGTCAATATACACGGGTCTGCACGACGTAATCCCTCGTTGAGCAGATCAGTGTGTTGGCCTATGTGTACTCTCTCTATTGGAGTGCACTTGCTTTCAAGTACAGGACCGTTCATATGCAAGCAAAAACAAGGAGCATGGAGGATCAAGGAGCAGCTCCTAGGTGGAAGACGAAAAATCGTCCAAGGCAAATTCGACGAGAATCACCAAGTGATTCTCGCCGAATCGGCGAGAATCACTAGTGATTCTCGCCGAATCGACGAGAATCATCAGTGATTCTCGCCGACTCCTTCTGGCCATCTCAAAATGGTGCCAAGTAAGATTCGGCGAGAATTACTTGTAATTCCCGCCGAACCAGTGGTCAAGCAGCCCATGAATACAAAGTCAAATTCGTTGAGAATCGACAAGTGATTCGACGAGAATCACAAACAATTCTCGACAAATCGTCGAGAATCACTTGGTGATTCTCGCCGATTCGTCGAGAATCGTCTGCGATTCTCGCCGATTTTCACTTGGCGTTTTCTCAGGATGCTGCTGAACCGGATTCTGCTTCTGGATTAGTTTGAACCGGATTTTGGGGATTTCATTTGTGGGTCCCACAACGGTCAAATTTGCTGTATCTACAGGGTATAAATACATGGGTATTTTGAACAGTAATAAGACAGAAAAAAGACACCGAGCTTACGGAAACCCTATGATCGCGAAATCCTTCCGCCGCCTCCGTCGCCGCTCGCGCAAGTTCGTCGCCGCCGCTGATCGATCTTCTTCCCGATCTCCGGCGACAGAAGCTTAGCAAGGCTTGTGTCTCACGCGTCTATCCAGAGATCCTTTGTCTCTCGATTTGTTGATCGGAAAAACTTCCCATCCGAATCGATCGAGACGACCGATCCTCGTGTGACCGTTGGAAGACCGAGCTTGCTTCGCTACGAAGTTTGGATCTCAAAGTCCTGCAGCTGCCGCTCGTCATCGTAGCCGCCGACCCCGAAGCTAGCCGCCGCTCGTGTGCCGCCGCCGGTTCCGGGGAGATCCTCTCCAAGAGAGACCAAGGTCGTAGACTCTTCATCGACTTCAAGAACACGTCGTCGAACAAAGAGGAACACCGTAGTCTCCAAGAGAAGTTTGTATCACGTGTTCATTCTACATTTATTTTATTGTAAAGGAACTTTTGTTCCGTGTTGTAAGGGTTGGGTGCAACCCGTTTTGTGGGAGTGTTGACTCTCACGTGTGGAAGGGCTCCTTCCGTTAGTGCAGGGATTGGATTTCAATCCCGTTGGAGAAGTGACCGAGTCGTCCCTTGTTGGGGAGATAGGTCATAGGGGGAAAGTGGATGTACCCAAGTCGGGGAACCACTATAAATTTGCTGTGTATTCTGTGTGCTGTGGTTTTTGTTTTTATTGTGCAGGTACATCCGTAAATTCCGCAGAAGAACCACACGTCACCTATTCCCCCCCCCCCATAGGTGCACATAGTTGACACTAGGTGGACTTTCAAGTGGTTTCAGAGCGAGGTTGCTCATCAATAAGGTTAACACCTTGAGTTGAATCCTGCCCCTAGTGTCAAAAGAAGAAGACAAATATCTACTATGGACGGACTCAAGTACTCCGGCAAGATCCCAGTGTGCAACAGACTCAACTTTCCTATCTAGAAGGAAAGGATCAGGTTCTACATGGAAGCAGTGGACCCTCGACTGTTCATGATCGTGCTGGAGGGACCTTATGTCCCCACTAAGGCCTCCACCATTGATCCCACCAAGAAAGTGCCGAAGACACTCTCTGAAATGGACAAGGATGAGATGGTCCTAGTGGGCCTTGACATGAAGGCAAGAAACATCCTGGTCAGTGCAGTTGATGACTCGATGATGCAGAACTTCAGCAACTGCAGGACAGCTCAGGAGATCTGGCAGTGTCTGATCATTCTTATGGAGGGCACAGATGAAGTGAGGGATGATCGGAGATCCCTCCTGAACCAGAAGTATGAAGCCTTCAGACAAGGGCCGAAGGAAGAGATCGGGGTCACCTACGAGAACTTCCTAAAGATTGTCAACGCCCTCAAGGGGTACGGAAGAGTGTTCACCAATGGTGAACTCAATGACAAATTCCTTAGGTCCCTTACTAAGGAATGGGACACTAAGATCTGCGCCATCAGAGAATTTGGCAGACTGGCAGAAACTGATCCACAAATTCTGTTTGGGAAGCTGATGTCCTATGAGCTTCAGCTGAACACCAGGAAAGCCGAGGAAGAAGCAGAAAAGGCTGCTGCAAAAGAAAAGACTGTGGCTCTAAAAGCCAGTCACTCCAGAAAAGGGAAGAGCACGGTGTCGTACCGTGCCAGGAAGAAGGATGAGGAGGAGGACTCCGATCCATGCTCCTCCAGCTCAGAACTGTCGGAGGAGGATTTCTCCCTCATCACTCGAGAGTTCAAGAAGTTCCTCAAGATGAGGAATCAAAGAAAGAGAGACGGCTCCTCTTCTAGACATCAGAAGAAAAACTACTCTTCTGACAGGTATGCATCTAAACCCAATAAACATCGTTCTTCTGACATTTTTTGCTTTGGATGTAATAAGCCAGGGCACGTCGTGGCCGACTGCTATCAAGGCAAGAGGGAAAAAGGAAAAGAAGAGGAGCACAAGTCCTCCAGAGACAAGAAGAAGGAGCGAAGCTACATCGCTAAACGGCCAAAGACACTAAGTGAGTCTGATTCCTCAGACTCCAGTGATGATGAAGAAGCCTACTTCGGGTTGGTGGGTCGATCGGACTCAGAAGGAGAATGCCCCCCATTCACTGGGAAGGTAAAAGCTCACACCCCTCTCTCCGACTCCGACTCTGATCCTGAGTCTCAGGATGATGAACCTGAGGATGGCCCTTCGGCCCGTGAAGCTGATCTCCTCGAAAAGTATGAGCTTCTGCTCAACACTTTCGACGAGTGCCGCAAGAGACTGAAGGCTGAGAAGAAGGAAGTAAAATTCCTTAAGGGTGAGTGTGTATCCCTAAGGGAAGAGGTCACTTGCTTGATCTCTCTCAGACAGGAGCACATTGACCTAACTTCAAAGCACTCAGAGTCTTTGAAGCTCCTTGATCTCAAGCAGGAGGAAGTCAACAAATTGGAAGAACTACTTGCGGCAGAAAGGAAGATCGTACAGAGCTTCTCTATGCCAAAAACAGTGCTTCCAATTGTTGACACCTTCTCTGCTCAGGCCAAAGGAGCTGGCTTGGGGCATATTGGGGCATCTGGTTCTTCATCTAGGAGAAACAAGAACCAGAGGAAGAATAAGGACGCCAAGAAGGCCTCTGCTGATGAAAAGGGGAAGGCTCCTCTTAGTCCTGTTGCGTTAAGAAAGCCTGGCTTTCCTTGCAACCAACATGATTTTGAGTCAACATTTGGGCATCATTTCCGGCCCTCGGTTGCAAAGCCTAAGAGCCGGTATGACGGTTGGAACTTCCCCCGAAATTTTGGTGAGAGTGCCTTCAAGGCACCTTATGAGGAAATCCACATAGGAAGTTATGGTCCGTTCTCTAGCGGCCATAATGGAAAGCAGGCACCAAAGGCCAAGCCTGTTATACAGAAGGTGACAAAGTCATGTGACTGTTGTCACCATGAGATCTCCACCTCCAGATCCAAGGCCCCAGCTACACCCACCGTTCCTAGGGTAAGGCAGGAGCCTAGGAAGAGATACAACAGGTTCGACTGTTGGTGCTGTGGCAAAGTCGGTCACTTTGCCGTGGATTGTTGGTTTAATCCAAGACATTACGAGACTCCCCATGTTAACAATGCGAGGCCGACCACTCGTAGGGTTAACCAACCGAGGGGGAGTGTGCTAACCAGGAATCTAGGACCCAAAGTCGATTGGGTTCCTAAGGCGACTTAACTTTGTCTTGCAGGAATGTCCAAAGGCCACCAAAACGCCAATCTGGTATTTGGACAGTGGATGCTCCCGGCATATGACTGGGACAAGAAGCCTGCTGCGTGATTACACTCCCGTCGAGAATGGACCCAAAGTCATCTTCGGAGGGTCAGATCGAGGAGTCACCAGAGGTTACGGTATGATTTCTAACAGTAGAATCTCTATCACCGACGTGGCTTATGTTGAAGGGTTAAACCATAACCTAATCAGCGTAAGTCAGTTATGTGACAAAGGTTATGACGTTAAGTTCTACAAGGATAAATGTCTGATAATTTCACGTACCTCTTCTGAGACGGTATTATCAGGCATTAGGAGCAGAAATATCTTCTGCTTAGATTTTCTTAGTATAGATTCATCTACCCCCGTATGCCTTGTGGCAATAGGCAGTGCATCTCTTTGTGAACAATGGCACAAAAGATTGGCACATATTAATTATAAGACAATTAGTATGCTATTTTCTAAGAATTTAGTAAGAGATGCTCCCAGTATCAAGTGCATCAAGGATAACCCCTGTCATGCATGCCAGATGGGCAAACAGACACGGGCTACCTTTAAGAGCATTGCAGACAAAGACTCTTCCCGATGTCTTTACCTGTTACATATGGACTTGTTTGGTCCAATGCAAGTTCATAGCTTGGGAGACAAATCATATACGCTAGTGATAGTTGAAGATCACTCTCGGTTTACATGGGTGTTCTTTTTGAAACGAAAGTCAGATACTTTTGACATCTTCACTAATTTTGTCAAGCAGGTTCAGAATGAATTTAACTGCTCCGTGGTCAAAGTCAGAAGTGACCATGGAACAGAATTCGAATCTGGTGCTATGACAGAATTCTGTGAAGAACATGGTATCTTTCATGAGTTTTCCTCCCCACGCACTCCTCAGCAAAATGGGGTTGTGGAGAGGAGAAATAGAACTCTCATTGAAGCCTGCATAACAATGCTGAAAGACGCCTCTCTCCCGGAATACTTCTGGGCAGAGGCTGTCAATACAGCTTGTCATGCACAAAACCGAGCATTGATCAACAAGCATCATCGTAAGACGCCCTACGAGCTACTGAAAGGCAGGAAACCAACCATGTCCTACTTAAGGATTTTTGGTTGCCGATGCTATGTACTAAATAATGGGAAGTACCCGCGTACTAAATTCGGTGAAAAATGGTTCGAAGGCATATTCATGGGCTATAGTTCCCATAGTCGGGCATATAGGGTCTTCAATAAGAAAACCCTAGTAGTAGAAGAATCAATAAATGTTGTATTTGATGAAGGAAGTTTGCTTCACAGCGACTCTTCCAATAGTTTTCTTGAAGATGCAGGTGCACGATTGAAACAGCTGAGTCTGGATGAGCCCGCTAAAGATGACACTCCTAAGTACGTCAAAGTGTCCACCTCCACGTCATCTGAAAATGTCGAAGATCAAGATGAATCAAATCTCTTGGAAGAAAAAGAAGCCCAAGAAGTAGTTGAAGCTCCAGATGCCAGACTTCTAGAGCTCCGTCACGTGAGGGATCATCCTAGAGAACAGATCATCGGGGATCCTCGTGTCGGCGTCAGAACTCGAAGAGGTACAACTAACGAAGTATTGCATCTAAGCTTCCTGTCACAGGTAGAGCCAAAGAAGTTCGACGAGGCGAACAAGGATGCGGCATGGATTCTGGCAATGCAAGAGTAACTACATCAATTCGAACGGTGCAAAGTTTGGACGCTGGTTCCCAGACCATACAAGCAGAATGTGATCGGCACAAAGTGGATCTTCAGAAACAAGCTGGATGAACATGGTGTCATTGTAAAGAACAAAGCCAGGCTAGTGGCTCAAGGTTACCGACAGGAGGAAGGGATTGATTTCGACCAGACCTTTGCACCAGTAGCAAGGCTGGAGGCAATCAGGTTGTTCCTGGCGTATGCTGCAGTCAAAGGATTCACAGTCTATCAAATGGATGTGAAATCGGCATTCCTGAACGGAGACCTGAAAGAGGAAGTATACGTCGCTCAACCCCCAGGTTTTGTCGATCCTACGTTTCCCAACCATGTCTACTTTCTTAATAAAGCATTATATGGGTTGAAACAAGCTCCACGAGCTTGGTATGAGACTTTATCTAGGTTTCTTCTTGAGAACAAGTTCTCTAGAGGTAAAATAGATAAAACATTGTTTCTCAGGGAAGTCAAAGGCAAGATTTTGCTGGTGCAAATCTATGTCGATGACATAATATTCGGCTCAACGGACAACAATCTTTGCAAAAAGTTTTCTAAACTTATGCAAGGAAAGTTTGAAATGAGCAGTATGGGAGAGCTCAAGTATTTCTTAGGACTTCAAGTGAAACAATCTGAGGATGGAATCTTCATCTCTCAGACGAAGTTCACAAATGAACTCCTTAAGAAATTCGGTATGGAGAGTGCAACCTCTATGAGGACTCCAATGGGATCCACCATGTCTCTGGATAAGGATGAGAAAGGTAAACCTTTCGATGAAACCAAATACAGAAGCATCATTGGATCCCTGCTCTACCTTACTGCCAGTAGACCGGATATTATGTTCTCCACATGTGTCTGTGCCAGATATCAGGTGAACACTAAGGAATCTCACCATGTCGCTGCAAAGCGCATTCTAAGATACCTTAAAGGTACTCCTAATCTTGGCTTGTGGTACCCGAGAAACAATGATGTCGAGCTAATAGGCTTTTCAGATGCTGATTTTGCAGGGAGTAGGGATGACAGGAAAAGCACATCCGGGACGTGCCAATTCCTCGGCAGAAGGCTTATCTCATGGAACAGCAAGAAGCAGAACTGTGTGGCTACCTCCACAGCAGAATATGAGTACATCTCCGCAGGCAGCTGTTGCGCACAACTCCTTTGGATCCGAAATCAGTTGGCCGACTACAACCTTCAGTTCAAGGAAGTTCCTATGTACTGCGACTCCTCCAGTGCTATTGCCATTGCCAACAATCCTGTCTCGCACAGCAGAACGAAGCATATTGAAGTGCGCTACCACTTCATTCGGGAGCACGTGGAAAACAAGGACATCTCTCTCTGTTATGTCCCCACGGACAGGCAGATTGCTGATATATTCACAAAGCCCTTAGACGAGGCAAAGTTCAATCTTTTCAAGACTGAATTGGGGATGCTCAATTATGAAGAATGAAGACTACAGAAGCTTCCGACCCGTGCATGATCTGAGGGGGAGCTAAGGGCCAAAGGTTACTGACCCCGATTTGCCGAAGCCGAAAAGGGGGAGATTACCCTCTCGGGTCAAGGCTAAGGTGGCTCCAGCTTGCTCCCAAGCAATCGGTATTGGTAAGGGATGACTCCACTTAAAGATGTTAAGTTTATGGATTTCAGTTGCTTTCCTTTCCATTTGCTCTATTCACCTTAGCTTGTAGGGTTTAGGCTTCTTCAAATAGGGGAGATTGTTGGGTATTGTATCCACAATGTACCTGATTTGAAGAAGCCCCTGGACAAGCTAAGGTCAATAGACTATGTATTTGATAACCTTTTTCAAGTTGTACTTGCAGTTTCTCCACGCTAAGTGCACACCAATGTCAGGGTGCAGTAGGTCAATATACACGGGTCTGCACGACGTAATCCCTCGTTGAGCAGATCAGTGTGTTGGCCTATGTGTACTCTCTCTATTGGAGTGCACTTGCTTTCAAGTACAGGACCGTTCATATGCAAGCAAAAACAAGGAGCATGGAGGATCAAGGAGCAGCTCCTAGGTGGAAGACGAAAAATCGTCCAAGGAAAATTCGACGAGAATCACCAAGTGATTCTCGCCGAATCGGCGAGAATCACTAGTGATTCTCGCCGAATCGACGAGAATCATCAGTGATTCTCGCCGACTCCTTCTGGCCATCTCAAAATGGTGCCAAGTAAGATTCGGCGAGAATTACTTGTAATTCCCGCCGAACCAGTGGTCAAGCAGCCCATGAATACAAAGTCAAATTCGTTGAGAATCGTCTGCGATTCTCGCCGATTTTCACTTGGCGTTTTCTCAGGATGCTGCTGAACCGGATTCTGCTTCTGGATTAGTTTGAACCGGATTTTGGGGATTTCATTTGTGGGTCCCACAACGGTCAAATTTGCTGTATCTACAGGGTATAAATACATGGGTATTTTGAACAGTAATAAGACAGAAAAAAGACGCCGAGCTTACGGAAACCCTAAGATCGCGAAATCCTTCCGCCGCCTCCGTCGCCGCTCGCGCAAGTTCGTCGCCGCCGCTGATCGATCTTCTTCCCGATCTCTGGCGACAGAAGCTTAGCAAGGCTTGTGTCTCACGCGTCTATCCAGAGATCCTTTGTCTCTCGATTTGTTGATCGGAAAAACTTCCCATCCGAATCGATCGAGACGACCGATCCTCGTGTGACCGTTGGAAGACCGAGCTTGCTTCGCTACGAAGTTTGGATCTCAAAGTCCTGCAGCTGCCGCTCGTCATCGTAGCCGCCGACCCCGAAGCTAGCCGCCGCTCGTGTGCCGCCGCCGGTTCCGGGGAGATCCTCTCCAAGAGAGACCAAGGTCGTAGACTCTTCATCGACTTCAAGAACACGTCGTCGAACAAAGAGGAACACCGTAGTCTCCAAGAGAAGTTTGTATCACGTGTACATTCTAAATTTATTTTATTGTAAAGGAACTTTTGTTCCGTGTTGTAAGGGTTGGGTGCAACCCGTTTTGTGGGAGTGTTGACTCTCACGTGTGGAAGGGCTCCTTCCGTTAGTGTAGGGATTGGATTTCAATCCCGTTGGAGAAGTGACCGAGTCGTCCCTTGTTGGGGAGATAGGTCGTAGGGGGAAAGTGGATGTACCCAAGTCGGGGAACCACTATAAATTTGCTGTGTATTCTGTGTGCTGTGGTTTTTGTTTTTATTGTGCAGGTACATCCGTAAATTCCGCAAAGAACCACACGTCACCTATTCCCCCCCCCCCCCATAGGTGCACATAGTTGACACTAGGTGGACTTTCAAACCCAATGAGCATTTATATCCTTCCAGCCAATGTCACGTCAATTTAAGCTATGGACAACTCGAGACCTCCTATTTATGCCAATGACAAGTCCCACATAGCTTTAGGTCGCTTGTACCGAACGACATAGACCGGGCACGGTTCTTCTTAACCCGTTGCTCATACCGCAACGTCAATTTAAGCAATATACGCAGGTTATCTCCCCGAGTCCCAAATCGTTTACACACATCACATAACCCTGTTATGTTCAAGTTGGCTCCCAAGCCAACATGATGGAAGAATCACGCATCTGTGCAGTTTTCTGGGTGCAGCTTGGAGTTAATCCCCAAGGCTCCCTATTGCAATCTACCGCGTAGAAAACCAGAAAAACAAACATCTGCACGGAGTCTTCTCCAGCCACTTATGCAATGCAACATCACCCATCCAAACCAACTTGTCCGGGTAGGCTTCACACATCATGCCTATATCCGTTCTCGATTACGGACTCTACATGTACACACAGGGACTATTCATGTCTACCCGAAGGAACGCATCAACTCACCGCAAACTCGCGAGAGCGGGTTTCCTATGCAAAGGAAAAGAGGAATACACATGTCCTAGGTTGAGAATCGTTACCCTAGCGTTTTTCCTTGGCGCCATGGAAATGTATGCGGATGGAAGGCACTGCAATCTCCTTGCCTCCGTAGATCCGAAGTCGGCTCGCGATTTGGAGCTCCGAAACTCTGCCGGTAACCGGATCTAGCCTCCTTTCTTCTTCCTTGCTCTCCCCTCTCTCTAGTCTTTTAGAAAGAGACTAAGTGAAAGAAGTGAGGGATTTGAAACCCTATTCCCGGGTATATCCCTGTAGGAACAACCCCCAACCATTAGATCCCAAAATAAGGAAACGAACGGCCACGATCCGGAGCTGAAATGCAAAGCCTAGGCCGAACACGGCCCACGATACGCCCGTTTCTAGGTTCGTGTCCCCCATTCGCCGTCGAAATCGACGCGTCTCGAAAAAAACCCAGGCAACCGACACGCCCGTGTTCGACCTGAAACGCCCGTGTCTGCCAGTACACGCCCGTGTTCCCGGGCGTGTTCCTCCATCAACACAGGACCAAAACCAACCCGAGACTCATACGAGTCTTGGACACGCCTGTGTCATATTTGACACGCCCGTATCATACCCGAATACGCCTGGGCTCCAGTCAGTGTTCACTGTCTCGACACTTCGTCGACCAGCTAACACGGCCTTGGACACGCCCGTGTCCTAGGCCGTGTTCCCTGTCTCAACACATTATCGAGCGAAAATGTCGACTTCCCTAGCAGATCGTCGACAAGAGCCCGACACGCCCTGGGACATGCCCGTGTCTCAGGCCGTATTCGCTGCTCGACGATCGTCGACTCCAAAATTCGTCGACCTCTTGGCCAAATCGTCGACCCAAACACGACACGCCCTGGAACACGCCCGTGTCCCAGGCCGTGTGCCCCTGCCAAATTCCAAATTTGGCCCAAAATGCCTCCTGTCGATCTTTTGTGTTTCGGGGCGTTACAACTCTCTCCCTCTTAAAAGAATTACGTCCTCAAAATTACATAAAAGAAATAAACATAAAACTTAAACAGTACCTGAGTGAAACAACTCTGGGTTCTCCTCAAGCATGGTCTGCTCTCGCTCCCAAGAGAGCTCTTCTCGACCGCAATTATCCCAGCGGACCTTGACCATCCTGATCTCTTTATTGCGTAGCCTCTTGACTTCTGAGTCCTCAATACGAACGGGCTTGACCTTCGTCGTCAACCCATTTTCGACCGTCACTTGATCCACCGCGATCACATGCGAAGGCTCTTGCATTGCCTTCCGTAGTACCGATATATGGAATACATCATGTAGACCACTAAGCTCCACTGATAGCTTCAAACAATAAGCTGCTTCACCAATCCGCTCCAGAACCTCAAACGGTCCAAGGTACCTCGGGCTTAGCTTCTTTAAGCGCCGCACCCGCGAGACACCCTTGAACGGCTAGATCTTCAAGTACACCCAGTCACCAACAATGAACTCCACGTTCCGGTGCCTGGCATTATAGTACTTAGCCTGGCGGTCTTGAGCGATTAGCAACCTTTCCCGAATCGTTCAAACCGATGACATAGCATCATCCACCTCTTGGCGTTTGTACAACTTTGACTCACCCATTTCCAACCAAGACAACGACATGCGACATCTTCAACCATAAAGAGCCTCGAAGGGCGTCATTTGTATGATCGCCTGGTAGCTATTGTTGTACGTGAACTCCACCAAGTATAAGTGGTCCTCCTACTTCTTTCAAAAATCTAGGACGCACATGCGAAGAATGTCTTCCATTATCCTGTTGAATCTATCGGTCTGCCCATCCGTCTGCGGATGAATGGATGTGCTGAAACTCAGCTTTATTCCCAACATCTGCTGCACCAGCCTCCAAACATTGGATGTGAACCGCCAATCTCGGTCACTCACGATGCTGCGGGGCACACGGTGAATCCGTACAATGCTGTCCACATATAACTTTTCCAATTTCTTAACCAGATCATCCTTCCTATGCGAAATGAAATGTGATACCTTCGTTAGACGATCTATAACCACCCAAATGGTATCGTTACCATTTTGCGACCTTGGCAACCTGTGCACAAATTCCATGGTGATGTCGTCAAACTTCCACTCCGGAATAGGCAAGGACTTCAAGAATCCTATCGGCTTTTGGCATTCCGCCTTCACCAAGGCGCATGTCTGACACTTCGCCACGTACAGTGCCACATACTTCTTCAGTCCTGGCCACCAGGACAATTTCTTCACATCGCGGTACATCTTCGTGCTCCCCGGGTGAATCGTGTACTTGGTATGATGCGCCTCGTACAACAATTCCACCCGCAAAGTGCCCACATTTGGGATGCACAGACGACCGTCTTTCCAAAGCAAACCATCCACAACCTCATATTGAGAATTTGACCCATCCAAAGCCTCTATCATGAGCTGCTTCATACTGCTATCCACATCCAAAACCTGCCGAATCCGATCAGCCTGGTCATACTGAACTTCCGTCCAGTTCAATAACACTTCAGCACTCGACTGCTTGTTTACGCAAGAGATATAAAAAGCCTCCAACTCCCGAACCAACCGCTCGTCATGGACCGACAGCCAATTGGCTTGAGCTGGGGCTCGGCTACTCAATGCGTCCGCAACCGCATTGTCTTTACCAGGCACGTTGTTGGATCCCTAGTTGATTTGGGCTAGGTTCACTGACTTAGGATGTGATCCAACCTGTATAGCCAGGGTCAATTTTGTGTCCTAGAGTCTAGGTAAAGTCCTTAGAGTCAACTTCAGATGGACCAACTATCAACAAGACCATCAGAGACTCCAGACTTAGAAGATTTCAAGTCTAAGTAAAGTGAGTTCGATGTTCGTTGAACTCAGCTCGACGAAAGGTGTTCTGCGCTAGACGATCGTGAGACAATTCTTTGTGCTGAGCTCGACGATCTTAGTTCTCTATTCGACGAAGACTGAGTTTCCTCATCAAGCTAAAGTCAGGATAACTTCAGAATTTTTCCATGTCCATCTTCAGACTTTGGTCGACGAACATGGATTCTGAGCTCGACGAACTTGGACCTCAAGTTCTCAACTTCTCAGGTCGACGAAGTCAACTTCTCAGGTCGACGATTTCAGTATTCTCTCGACGATTCTGAATTCAGAGGATTTGTGTCGACACTTAGGGCATGTGCCAACACCAGCTCATGTCGACACCAGAAGATTTGAGTCGACACCAAGATCAATCAGTCGACATCAACTTATGTTGACATAGAATATCAGTTCGACGAATACTGTCTGACAGTGATAATTATCTGCACAACGAATGATGATTCTCAGCTCAACGAATGAAGACTGTCTGTTCAACAAATGAAGATTATCTGGTTAACGAACTCATCAAGCTCAGCTCGACGAACTCAAGCTCAGCTCGACGAACTCAAACTCAGCTCGATGAATTGTGTTCTTCGTTCGATGATTCCAGACTAGGTCTTCTTCAGTTTTCCCGTCCCGTTTCTTGGCGATGATTCCGGAGTTATTAATGGCAGATCTTCTCGAAATGTTACCGTTAGAACGCGCATTGACTATGGACTATTATATGTCATTTTTCCATGGGAAAGTTAGAGAAATTATTGATTGCTGCTTTCTTCCAAGGCCGACTGCAATTACTGCTCAACATTCAAATTTTCGAATGATCTTTAGTCAGTGAGAGATCATCAAAAAAGTAATCAGAAAATCAAAGAAATACACACAAACACTCTTATACAGACAATCAAACAGACACACTCAAATTACACAGAAGAACAATCATTCACACAAAATCAAAAGCTCTACTGCAATAAGCCTTGGCCAGAGAACAACTTCATCAAGAAGAAGAAGAACAATTAATCACTATCAAGAGTCTTATTCTGTCAATTCTCAGGACAAATTCAAAAGGACAACAAATTACTCTATCTGTCAAAGGAGTCCTGAAGCAAATCTCTGGTCCAGGAACTCAAGCTTTTGAAGACCTATCACCCCGAAGTAGTGCTCCAGTTTTTCCTGATACATTCAAGATCTTAGGGGGAGCAAATCTGCTAACATCAATCCACAGTCTTCTCAGTTGCTACTGAGAAAGAGAAGACACCATCACCTCTTTTCCAATTCCTATACAAGGTTTTAATTCCCTTTAAAATTATTCCTGGTTACAAGTCTCCTACCAAAAGAATTGAGGTTTTGGTTTTTGAGCACCTGAACAAAAGCTCATTGGTGTCAGACACCAGATCAAAAACCTGATTGGATTCCTACTAGGGTGATAGAAGAGTGGATGTACCCAGGTTGGGGAACCACTTTAAAATTTCTTGTGTCGTCTGGTTGCCCTTTATTTTTGTTTTGGATGTGTTGTTCTGTGATTGTTTAGGTTGCTGCGTTTGTTTTCCTTATTTGCTGACTTGTTCACCTAGGCTTTACAACAAAAGTTGTAAAAAGTTTTGAAGTAAGCACAATACTCTATTCACCCCCCCCCCCTCTAGAGTAATTTAGATCTAACCTGCACTTTCAATTGGTATCAGAGGGAGTTTGGTTAAAATACCACACCTTAATTGGTTGTACAGGATAACACCTGAACCAAAAAGGTCCCTCTTGTTAGATCTGTATGTTTGATTTAGTTATTAGATTTATTTCTTCACAGACATGGCTCAAAACAAAGATTATGCAAGCACCAGACCTGCAGTGTGCAATCTTAATAAGTTTGCAATCTGGAAGACAAGAATCAGATTATACATGAATTCTATTAATGAGGATATTTTTTCTATTATCTTGACTGGTGTACCTCCAGCACCTGCAGCTTCTACAAGCACCTCCACCAACATGACTGCAGTACCTCCTCTAGAGAATAATGATGCATACAAGAAAGCCAAAATGGCAGATGCTAAAGCAATGAATATATTGGCTCAGTCAATGTCAGATGACATATTTCAAAAGGTGGCTGAGTGCACCTCAGCCAAGGCCATTTGTGATTCCCTCAATCAAATGGTAGCTTGCTCAGCAGATTAAAGAAAGGACAGGAGATCCAATCTCATATCCCTATATGAGAATTTGAAGAAGGATGATGCTGAATCAGTGGATGACATGTATAATAGGTTGAGCCCAATCATCAATGAGCTCAAAACCTTGGATAAGGACATCACCCTGATAGAGGTGAACAATAAGATATTGATGTGCTCCCCCAGCTCTTGGGATTCTAGAATCTGGCCAATCAAAGAGGCGAGAAGCCTAAATGAGATATCAACTGAATCTCTGCTAGGCAAATTAAAATCCAATGAGCAGCTGATCAAATCAAGAGAAGCAGCAGAACAGAAGGCAACAACTTCAGTGAGAAAGGATCACAACATAGCATCAAAGAATCTGAGGAAAGTGAGACCTCAACTTCAAATGAAGAACTCATGAGCCTCTTTGCTAAAAGATTTTATAAGATGGCTAGGAAGGATGTTAGAAGGAAATCATCCTGGCAGGATGATAAGCCCGGATTTGACAAGACACCTGTAACGTCCCAGATTTTTTTTCGATGATTTTATTTGTTTGGGCAACGTCAGATTTATGACGTCGCGGCGTTACTTTTAACGTCGATTTGACGGCGCAATGCCGTTAAGGCAATTTCGCGTCCGTGCGGTCGAGTAGGCCGAATTATTATTGTAACGGGAAGATTTTGCATTTGGAATTTAAGTTAAGTAATTTTGGACTTGCTCGTAAAGTTTCATCGCAATCCGAGCATTTTTGGAGTCTCGGCGCGCGATTGAAGTTTTGGATTGTTTTTGTTCGCCGTATACTTAGAAAATTAATATCTCGAGAATGGCTCGTCAGATTCTTGTTTTAATTTCGCCGTTAGATTTGTAGCATTATTGTTCGCCTTCGGTGCAAGTTTCGTTTAATTTGGCGCTCGTTTGGGCTTCCGTGCTGAGTCTTCTCGAGAAGCTATGGTTCTACTCGATTAACCCGTTTTACATTTTACTCGGGCGCCGTTTTGAGGGTCAAAACGACATTATAACAAAACATGGTCAACATAGAATTCGTTCGTCTCGACGATATCTACAACTTTCATGTTGACCACGTTTCGAATGGAAGCTGTTTTGAACCCCTAATTCCATTGTTTCTGCAATAACTCGAGTGGTGAGCTGCTACTCGAGTATATGCTGCTTCTACTCGAGTAATTCATGTTTTTACTCGAGTAATGAGTCTCTACTCGAGTATATTATGTTACTACTCGAGTAGGTATGTTACTACTGGAGTAGGTATGCTGTTACTCGAGTAGGTATGCTGTTACTCGAGTAGGTATGCTGCCACTCGAGTAGGTTGTTTTATTTTACGTTCATACATCGTTTTGAGGGTCAAAACCTCGTTGTATCAAAAACTGGTCAACATAAAATTTGTTCGTATCGACGAGATCTACAACTTTCATGTTGACCACTCTTCGATTTGAAGTAATGTAAAACCCCTAATATCATGTTTTCAGCTATAACTCGAGTGGTGAGCTGCTACTCGAGCTGCTTCTACTCGAGTAATTCATGTTTTACTCGAGTAATGAGCCTCTACTCGAGTATATTATGTTACTACTCGAGTAGGTATGTTACTACTCGAGTAGGTATATTACGACTCGAGTAGTTATGCTGTTACTCGAGTAGGTATGCTGCTACTCGAGTATGTATGCTGCCACTCGAGTAGGCTGTTTCTGTCTATGTTCAGAGACCGTTTTGAGGGTCAAAACGACATCTTATTAAAAACTAGTCAACAAGGAATTTGTTCTTCTCGACGAGATCTACAACTTTCATGTTGACGACTTTTTGATTTGAATTCATCGTAGACCTCTATTTTGGGTTCCCGGAAAACTGCTCGGAATAAACCATTTTTGACAAAACGTTTTATAAACATATATATAAGTAAATATATTTTGACTTAGGTTTTAGAACCGAACTTCATCTTCTCCGATTCTTTCCTCTCGAACCAGAGTGGCGAGCGAGAGAGAGAGAGAGTTCTTTTTCATGAATCTTCCGGTGGCCGCCGACGGTGCTCCGGTGCTCGAAATCTTCATCCAAACATAGATCCGGAAAGCTCTCGCTGAGAGCTACGCCCTCGTGGTAATTTTTTACCCATTTCTTGAGATTTCTCCTTAGGTTTTTGTCCCTAACCTCTATTTTGGCCATTTTTGTCTAGATTTCAACTTCTTCCGCATTTGTTTTGCCCCGACCTACGACGTGGAGTGATTCAGTGGATTTTTTCCGGTAAAAACCAAGGCAAGTGGTGGTTTCTCCTCTTTTCTCCTTGTCTGATTCGATGGCAACGACTATATTTTCATGTTCCCTAAAATTTTCTACACCTATTCTTTCCAATTTATTGCTATGATTAACCGCTTTATTGATCACATGTTGCTATGTTGTTTTGTCATGAAAAACTTGAACTTGTCTATTTATGTTTAACCGTCCTTGAAGTGTCTTATCGATGGCTTAAGTGCCTTTGATCTCGTTATCAAATGTATTAGAGTTTAATTAGGGTTGTAAATCAGTCCTAAGGGTTGATCAACCATGTCCGGAATCTAGTAATGTCAAGTAGAGTTTGTCGAGCCAAATCCCGAGGTATTTGTGTTGTGTTTTTTTTGGTTTCTTGAATGCGGGTGTTAGTGGACGATTCCACCTACGCAGTGTTTGTTACCTTCATTAGTGCCCTGTGGAAGTCTACTTGGTTTTTGGATGTCTGCGCTGTATGGTGGAGAGCATGAGACTCCCTCGCAGTTAGACGGATTGTATATCCGTTGTTTTGGGTGGTGTGTCCAAGAGTGACCACTTTGCCTGCGTTTTTTGGGTGGTGTGTCCAAGAGTGACCACTTTGCCGTGATTTTGGGTAGGGACGACAACAGGTGCCTAATGAAGGTTTTGTTATTTTTTCTTTCTGGGGAAATATTTATGTAGTCACCTTATAGCCTTGTGCGTCTGGTGCACTCTTGTGGAACGTGGTAAGTCACATAGGTGTTCTCTTCGTGTTGATGCCCTATTTCTTTTGTACTTTGCTTTAGTACTTTTGGTCTTGGGCTGGTACCCTCGTTGACCTTTGTTTATTTTGGCTTATTACTTTTTCCTGCCACTACTTGTACCTTTTTGCTGAGGTGTTCTGTCTTTGGAATGCCTCAGGTTCAGAGTTGTAGCAGGTAGCAGTGCTGGTTTTGGAGTTTTTTGGCGGCAGTGTTGGCCGTGGTTGTTGCCTCGTCTTAGCGAGGTAGTTTGTTGGTTTTTTTAGTTTTACTAGTTCGGACATACTTTTGTTCGTGGGTTCGTGTCAGTTTGTTGACGCCGACTGATTTTGTTAGTTGTTGATACTTGCTAGCTGCTTATTTATTTAAAAGTGGATGTGGTTTACTTGCTCTCTGGGAGGATTTATGCTAGGAATGCATGTTAGATATTTTCAACTATAAAATCTACTACTATTACTTCATACATTACATGATTTGAAACTCTAACCCGTTATTTTTAGCGACCGTAAAAGCTATCTTTCCTACTATAATAAATTTAGAGTTCTGCATGGCATGAGTTGTCCTTTGTGGATGTTTATTCTCATGTAGGATGTTTGAGTCAATCTAAACAAGTATTTTTCCGCAGCGTATAGCCATAATTTGATTCGTTGACTAAATGAGCCACTAAGCCGAGGGATACGGCTAACTGTTTCACTTAATTGATTTTACTTAAAATAACTTAAAGGATCTTTCTCCATGATTAAGTAGGTTTTTGCCTGAGCGTCCGCAGTTATCCCCTACTGACGTGGCATCATGACACGCATTTTCCCTTACTCTGATAAGCAATTTATGTGGTGAAAATGCGGGTTGTGACAGTTGGTATCAGAGGGAGGTTGCTTGACAATTTGTCGGGCAACCTTTCCTTGTTGGTATTAGGTGTTTAGCATCATATCATACCACACACCGATATGTCATCAGCACGTATCGGCTGAAGCACAAACACTACACTCATAGCATAACATGAAGAATATGGGGCATATTATATAGTTTGTGATGCATAATATGTGTCTGTATACGGATCCACCTTAGGGGCAACATGTGAGAGTTATGTAGTATGGGATGCATAACCTCAGCACATGAATGCGACTAGCACATTTCTTTTTCGTTGCATGAGAATGTCATGTAGTATGGGATGCATAACATTTTCATGCATACGCCGCTCATAACATGCATTAGGGCCTTTTTAGAATGCATCGCACAATCATGCATAGCATAACATTACATAAGCACAACGTGCCAAGCTAAAGATTGCGGGATGACATATGTACACACATGGTTTTAAATCATAAAACGAATATAAAAACATGCATTCATGTCATAGGCACAAGAGTCAATAGGATGAGAGGATATCATCCTAAGTAGGACATAGCATCATTATAAAATCCCAGAGCAAGTTGCAGCGTAGCAAGTGTCTTTTAAGTATGTTCTGAACTAGTTGTGTGGCTTTATTGTAAGCGAGGATTTTGATGAGTTTTTCGTTTGATTTTTTTTTAGAAATGTCGCCAAAGCGTCCTACGACGAGGTCGACTCCCCAGTCGGAGGGTGAGTCATCAGGTGCGTAAAGCGATGTGCTTATCGAGAGTCTGCGTCAGAGCAATGAGGCTCTATCAAGGCAAGTAGTTGCGATGCAATCGCAAATTGAGTTCCTTGTTGTCTGCCGCTCCCGCGCAGTAACCCTTAGTGCAAGAGACTGCCTTGGGCCAAGCTGTGCCCGATTCCCCTACTCCTCTGGTGGCCCCGATGGTGATACCCCCATAAATGAATTTCATATCGCACTTCCAACGATTGGGACCTCCCACCTACGATGGGAGTGCTGACTTTATGATTTTAGATGATTGGATCATCTCCATTGAGGAGATGTTTTCATATTCCAGAATTCTAGAAGCCCAGCGAGTGATGATTGTTGCCTATCAGTTAAAAGGTCTGGCGAAGAGTTGGTGGATTCGGGAAAGAGAGAGCCTGAAGGAAGACTGTACTTGGGAATCTTTTAAGAAAATGTTGCTGAAAAAGTTTCTACCCTCGGTCGAGCAAGACCGCCTGATGAATAACTTCCTGCATCTAAAGCAGAGACAACTCACCGTGAGCGAGTACGAGATTGAGTTTAGCAAACTAAGCAGGTTTTCTCCGGATTTGGTAGCTTCTGAGGAGGGTAGAGTGAAACGTTTCTTGGGAGGACTAAGAAGCGATGTCCAGCAGTTGGCATGCGCTTACCAAACTGAAAGTTATGCTGAAGCAGTGGAAGCCGCTTTAAAATTGGAGGCGATTGAAAACGCCAAGAATCGCGGTGCTGCGGCAAGGAAGGAGAAATGAAAAGGTGTTGAGGATGGTAGCTCCAGGGCATTTGGCCCTTCTTCGAAGAAGAAAAGTAAGGATATGTGTAGCTTCTGTGGTCGACCTGGCCACCCCTACGAAAGATGCTTCAAGAGGACTGCAACCCTGAAGCAGCAGCAGGTGCATACCATCCAAGGTGCACCCAAGGGAGAGCTTGTGTGCTCGTTCTGTGCAAGGAAGGGTCATGATGTGACTCGTTGCTGGATGAAAGAAAGGGTTTGCTTCCAGTGTGGGCAAAAGGGACACCAGAAGTCTTCGTGCCCCCAGGCTCAGCCCCCACTACAGCCTGCTCCACTTCGAGCTCTGACACTGCCGCTAAGCCTGTATAAAGGAAAGGGAAAGCTGAACGTGATGACCAGTGAAGAAGCCCAAACCTCTACGCAAGTGATATCAGGTTAGCTTCAGTTTAATTTATCCTTATTAATTATCCTTGTTGCCCTAGTTATTGTTCGTTTAGTTACGTATGTTACGGTTTTAGGGGTGTTTAAGGTGCGGAATAGGTGGGCTCGCGTCCTTTTTGACTCGGGTGCCACCCATTCCTTTGTGGCCCGAAGATTTGTTGATAAGCACCGTCTGAGTGTCGACCAATTAGGAGGCTCCTTCAATATCAAGCTCCCTTCCGGTGATTCGGTGATATCTAACCAAGGAGTTCTGAGATGCCCTATTCGTCTTGGCAATTTTCTGGCATATGCAGATCTGATGATTTTGGATCTGTCTGATTTTGACGTGATTTTGGGCATGGACTGGCTGTCCAAATATGATGCGGTCATCTAGTGCAAGGCTAAGCAATTGGATTTCAGAATGGACGACGGACAACCTATGAGCGTCTATGGATTTCAGGACAGAGTTTCTCCTGTCATTTCTGCGGTACGTGCTTATCGTGCTATAGAGTCTGGTTGCGAGGAGTTTTTGGTTTTTATTTCTGCTCTGGAAACAGCTTTTGTTACGCCACGTCTTGAGGATGTCTCGGTGGTGCGAGAGTTTCCAGATGTCTTTCCTGATAGTCTTCCGGGACTTCCTCCTGAAAGGGAGACAGAGTTTGTGATAGACCTCGAACCGGGCACTCGTGCTATTGCTAAAGCACCGTACTGTATGGCTTCGCGTGAGTTGGACGAGTTACGTACTCAGCTCAATGAGTTGCTGAGGTGTGGTTTTATTAGGCCAAGTACTTCTCCATGGGGTGCTCCTGTCTTGTTCGTCAAGAAGAAAGATGGATCGATGAGACTTTGCATCGATTATAGGGAATTGAACAAGGTAACAATTAAGAATAGATATCCCCTGCCAAGGATTGATGATTTGTTTGACCAATTGCGTGGTAGCTCGGTATTTTCAAAGATCGATCTTCGCTCAGGCTACCACTAGTTGAGGATTCGAGAGGCAGATATTCCTCGAACCGCTTTTCATTCAAGACATGGACATTATGAGTTTCTGGTGATGTCTTTTGGTTTAACCAATGCACCTTCTGCCTTCATGGATTTGATGAATCGAGTGTTTAAGGATTTCTTGGACCGATTTGTTATTGTGTTCATAGATGATGTCTTGGTGTATTCTCGCAATGTTGAGGAGCATACTCAGCATTTGCGTCTGGTTTTGTCGACCCTAAGGGAGCATAAGTTATATGCCAAGTTGAGTAAGTGTGAGTTTTGGCTACCTCAGGTGTCCTTTCTGGGTCATGTGGTAAGCAAGGATGGTATTTCTGTAGAACCGACCAAGATTTCTGCGGTACTGCAGTGGGAGAGACCTTCTACGCCGAAGGAGATTAGGAGTTTCTTAGGCCTAGCTGGCTATTACAGAAGATTCGTGGAAGGATTTTCGGTGTTTTCTGCTCCTCTAACTAGACTTACTCAGAAGAATACTGCTTTCATCTGGAGTGATAAATGTGAAGAGGCTTTCCAAGAGCTAAATAAGAGATTATGTAATGCTCCGATTATAACCTTACCTATTGAAGGAGTTGAGTATGTTGTGTATGTCGATGCGTCACATATCAGACTTGGTTGCGTTTTAATGCAAGATGGTAAGGTGATTGCGTATGGATCGAGACAACTAAAGATCCACGAGAGAAACTATCCGACGCACGATTTGGAGTTTGCTGCCGTAATTTATGCACTGAAGCTCTGGAGACACTTATTATATGGCGCTATGTACAAGATCTATACTGACCATAAGAGTTTGAAGTACGTCTTCACTCAGAAAGAACTAAATCTGCGCCAGCGTCAGTTGTTAGAATACGTGGCGGATTATGAAGTGGAAATTCTCTATCATCAAGGAAAGGTTAATGTAGTAGCCGATGCCTTGAGTAGGAAGACCGCTAAGATTTTTAATCTATCGGTGCAGTCCTTGATAGAAGAATTTTTGTTGATGGATATTGAGGTTGGGAGTAGTACTGTGCCTGCTAGTCTAGAAGCAGAAGAACCCTCTTGGATTTCCCTTACTTGAGCACATCAGAAGGATGATCCGGATTTGTTACATCTCCGGAATAGAACGGTGAATGGAGAGCTACCCGATTTCTCTGTGGACGAGTTGGACACCCTGAAGTATCGGGGTAGATTTTGCGTCCCCGCCTTTGGCGATATTAGAACTAAGATCTGTGCTGAAGCTCATGGTTCCAGTATGGCCTACCACCCTGGTTCCACAAAGATGTATAAAGATCTAAAGCAAATTGTTTGGTGGTCAGGGATGAAGAATGACATCGCCAGGTTTGTATCGGAATGTTATACATGTCAGCGTGTTAAGGCTGATCACAGAAGGCCTGGTGGTAAGATGACACCGCTTGATATTCCAAGTTGGAAATTGGAAAGTATTTCAATGGATTTCATCACCGGTCTGCCAAAATCTCCTCGTGGGCATGACTCTGTTTGGGTGATAGTCGACAGATTGACAAAGTGTGCTCACTTTGTGCCATTTGAGATTGGGTACTCGATGAAGAAGATAGCTGAGTTATATATTGAAGAGATCATCAGGTTGCATGGTGTGCCAATTAGCATCGTATCAGATCGGGACTCTAGATTTACGTCTCGTTTTTGGAAGAGTTTACAGGAGGGGTTGGGTACCGATTTAAGGTATTCCACCGCCTATCATCCGCAGACTAATGGTCAGACGGAAAGAGTAAATCAAATCGTAGAAGATATGATCAGGTGTTATATTTTGGATCATGGTGGTGCTTGGGATGAGCGTCTCAGACTCATGGAGTTTGCTTATAATAACAGTTATCAAGAGAGTCTGCAGATGGCTCCGTTTGAGGCCTTGTATGGGAGGCGTTGTAGAACCCCACTGTTTTGGGCTGAAGTTGGTGAGAGGCCGTTGTTAGGTCCGGAAGCTCTTGAAGAGATGAATTGTGCTGTGACTCATATTTGAGAAAGGCTTCGTGTGGCTCAAGAGCACTATGAGAAGTATGCTAATCTTCGAAGGGTCGATCTGGAGTTTGCGGTTGGAGACTTGGTGTTTCTGAAGCTTTCTCCGATGTCCGGTGTTAAAAGATTTGGTAGGAACCACAAGTTAGACCCCCGGTATGTGGGACCTTTCCAGATTCTTGAGTGCATCGGAGTGTCGGCTTATAGGTTGGAATTGCCTGCGACCTTCCCTGGTGTCCATGATGTGTTCCATGTGAGTCAGTTGCGGAAATGTGTTCGTAATGATCGTCAAGTCCTCGACTCGATACCCCAGATTCATCCCAACCTTACTTATGTGGAAAAACCTATTCGTGTTCTGGATTTTCAAGAGCGGGTGTTGCAGAGAAAGACCATCCCTATGGTCAAGATTCTTTGGAGAAATCAAGATGTCGAGAGCGCGACGTGGGAATTGGAATCGGTGATGAGAGGATCTCACCCGCACCTCTTCTCTTAGTTTCAGGTATGTCGTTATGTTTTCGGTTATGTTTGATTTTATCGTTTTGATTGGTTTTGGAGTTGTGTTAAGTTTTGGGACGAAACTTCTTTTTAGGGGGAGTGACTGTAACGCCCCCGATTTTTTTTCGATGATTTTATTTGTTTGGGCAACGCCAGATTTATGACGTCGTGGCGTTACTTTTAACGTCGATTTGATGGCGCAATGCCGTTAAGGCAATTTCGCGTCCGTGCGGTTGAGTAGGCCGAATTCTTGTTGTAACGGGAAGATTTTGCATTTGGAATTTAAGTTAAGTAATTTTGGACTTGCTGGTAAAGTTTCATCGCAATCCGAGCATTTTTGGAGTCTCGGCGCGCGATTGAAGTTTTGGATTGTTTATGTTCGCCGTTTACTTCGAAGATTAATATCTCGGGAATGGCTCGTCGGATTCTCGTTTTGATTTCGCCGTTAGATTTGTAGCATTAGTGTTCGCCTTCGGTGCAAGTTCGTTTAATTCGGCGCTCGTTTGGGCTTCCGTGCTGAGTCTTCTCGAGAAGCTATGGTTCTACTCGATTAGCCCATTTTACATTTTACTCGGGCGCCATTTTGAGGATCAAAACGGTATTGTATCAAAACATGGTCAACATAAAATTCGTTCGTCTCTACGATATCTACAACTTTCATGTTGACCACTTTTCGAATTGAAGCCGTTTTGAACCCCAAATTCCATTGTTTCTGCAATAACTCGAGTGGTGAGCTGCTACTCGAGTATATGCTGCTTCTACTCTAGTAATTCATGTTTGTACTCGGGTAATGAGCCTCTACTCGAGTATATTATGTTACTACTCGAGTAGGTATGTTACTACTCGAGTAGGTATGATGTTACTCGAGTAGGTATGCTGTTACTTGAGTAGGTATGCTGCCACTCGAGTAGGCTGTTTCGTTTTACGTTCAGACATCATTTTGAGGGTAAAAACCTCGTTGTATTAAAAATGGTCACCATTAAATTTGTTCATCTCAACGAGATCTACAACTTTCATGTTAACCACCTTTCCATTTGAAGTCATTTTAAACCCCTAATATCATTTTTTCAGCTATAACTCGAGTGGTGAGCTGCTACTCGAGTATATGCTGCTTCTACTCGAGTAATTCATGTTTTTACTCGAGTAATGAGCCTCTACTCGAGTATATTATGTTACTACTCGAGTAGGTATGTTACTACTCGAGTAGGTATGTTACTACTCGAGTAGTTATGTTGTTACTCGAGTAGGTATGCTGCTACTCGAGTAGGTATGTTGCCACTCGAGTAGGCTGTTTCTGTTTGCGTTCAGAGGCCGTTTTGAGAGTCAAAACTGCATCGTATCAAAAACTGGTCAACATGAAATTTATTCGTCTCGATGATATCTACAACTTTCATGTTGACGACGTTTTGATTTGAAGTCATCCTAGACCTCTATTTTGGGTTCCCTCAAAACCGCTCGGAATAAACCGTTTTTGACAAAACTTTTTATAAACATATATATAAGTATATATATTTTGACTTAGGTTTTAGAACCGAACTTCATCTTCTCCGATTCTTTCCTCCCGAACCAGAGTGGTGAGAGAGAGAGAGAGAGAGAGTTCTTTTTCGTGAATCTTCCGGTGGCCGCCGACGGTGCTCCGGTGCTCGAAATCTTTATCCAAACATAGATCCGGAAAGATCTCGCCGAGAGCTACGCCCTCGTGGTAATTTCTTCCCCATTTCTTGAGATTTCTCATTAGGGTTTTTCGGCACTAATCTCTATTTTGGTCATTTTTGTCTAGATTTCAACTTCTCCCGCATCGTTTTTGCCCCGACCTACGACGTGGAGTGATTCGGTGGATTTTTTCCGGTAAAAACCAAGGAAAGTGGTGGTTTCTCCTCTTTTCTCCTTGTCTGATTCGATGGTAACGGCTATATTTTCATGTTCCCTAAAATTTTCTACACTTATTCTTCCAAACTATTGCTATGATTAACCGCTTTGTTGATCACATGTTGTTATGTTGTTTTGTCATGACAAACTTGAACTTGTCTATTTATGTTTAATCGTCCTTGAAGTGTCTTATCGATGGCTTAAGTGCATTTGCTCTCGTTATCAAACGTATTAGAGTTTAATTATTGTTGCAAATCGGTCCTAAGGGTTGATCAACCATGTCTGGAATCTAGTAATGTCAAGTAGAGTTTGTCGAGCCAAATCCCGAGGTATTTGTGTTGTCTTTTTTTGGGGTTTCTTGAATGCGGGTGTTAGTGGACGATTCCACCTCCGCAGTGTTTGTTACCTTCACTAGTGCCCTGTGGAAGTCTACCTGGTTTTTGGATGTCTGCGTTGTATGGTGGAGAGCATGAGACTCCCTCGCAGTTTGATGGATTGTATATCCGTTGTTTTGGGTGGTGTGTCCAAGAGTGACCACTTCGCCTGCGTTTTTTGGGTGGTGTGTCCAAGAGTGACCACTTCGCCGTGATTTTTGGTAGGGTCCACCACAGGTGCCTAATGAAGGTTTTGTTATTTTTTCTTTCTGGGGAAATATTTATGTAGTCACCTTATAGCCTTGTGCGTTTGGTGTACTCTTGTGGAACGTGGCAAGTCACGTAGGAGTTCTCTTCCTGTTGATGCCCTGTTTCTTTTGTACTTTGCTTTAGTACTTTTGGTCTTGGGCTGGTACCCCCGTTGACCTTTGTTTATTTTGGCTTATTACTTTTTCCTGCCACTACTTGTACCTTCTTGCTGAGGTGTTCTGTCTTTGGAATGCCTCAGGTTCAGAGTTGTAGCAGGTAGCAGTGCTGGTTTTGGAGTTTTCTGGCGGCGCTGTTGGCCGTGGTTGTTGCCTCGTCTTAGCGAGGTAGTTTGTTGGGTTTTTTTAGTTTTACTAGTTCAGACATACATTTGTTCGTGGGTTCGTGTCAGTTTGTTGGCGCCCACTAATTTTGTTAGTTGTTGATACTTGCTAGCTGCTCATTTATTTAAAAGTGGATGTAGTTTACTTGCTCTCTGGGAGGATTTATGCTAGGAATGCATGTTAGGTATTTTCAACTATAAAATCTACTACTATTACTTTATACATTACATGATTTGAAACTCTAACCCGTTATTTTTAGAGACCGTAAAAGCTATCTTTCCTACTATAATAAATTTAGAGTTCTGCATGGCATGAGTTGTCCTTTGTGGACGTTTATTCTCATGTAGGATGTTTGAGTCAATTTAAACAAGTATTTTTCCGCAGCGTATAACCATATTTTGATTCGTGGACTAAATGAGCCACTAAGCCGAGGGATACAGCTAACTGTTGCACTTAATTGATTTTCCTTAAAATAACTTAAAGGATCTTTATCCATGATTAAGTAGGTTTTTGCCTGAGCGTCCGCAGTTATCCCGTGCTGACGTGGCATCATGACACACATTTTCCCTTACTCTGATAAGCTATTTATGTGGTGAAAATGCGGGTTGTGACAACACCAACCATGGAGGTTGTGTACTTTGGGTACAGAAAGCCTGGACATTACATCTCAAAATGTCTAGAAAACCAGAAGAAGGACAAGAGCAGAGAAAAGGACTCCAGGAGAAAACACAGCTGCAGACCCTCCTCCAGTAAATACAAAAAGAAAGACAAGGGCTTTGTTGCTGAAACATGGAGTGACACAGAGGAAGAATCATCCTATTCTAGCTCAAGTGAAGAAGAGTAAGAAACAAGATCCAAGGAGGTTTGCCTTATGGCAATTGATGCCTCCAGGAGCAATTCTGGATCAGAAGGAGAATCTGAAGATGAAGCAGCCTCAAACTTAGAGGCAGATCAGGTTCTTTCTAGTTTTGATTTTAATTCTGATTTATTTAAAACTGAATTCAAAACTATGTGCTTAGACTTAATCAATTCAGAAAAAAAAATAAAAACTCTTAGAGAAAGACTAGGAAGTCTTGAATCTGTCAACTCAGAAAACATTAAACTACAAGATCAACTAACCTTAGCTAATGAATAAATAATTAAATTAAAATCTGAATTATGTGAGGCCAAACAACTTGAGCAATCTCTCAATGGGAGAAGCCTCAAGCTGATGGATATAACAAGCATAGTTAATGCCATATTAAATGACAAGCTGGGCTTGGGTGCTTCATCAAGTATGCCCCCCATAATTAAGAAAAATATTCTTACAACCCCCATCAAGTTTATTTCCGCTAAGGGAAAAGAAAACTTAATAGACAAACCAATGTCAGAAAACATTCCAAAACCTATAAACAAGAGAAACAGAAATCAGAAAATAATTAATAAAAACAAGGTTCAACAACATTCGTCGAACTCAGATCGACGAAATGTGGCCAGTTCGTCGAACCCAGATCAACAAACGTTGAACGCAAACTTTAGTAATAACAATTCGTCTAACTGCGATCGACGAACTTGGTATGGTTCGTCGAGCAGAGGTCGACGAACTTGGGGTGCAAAAAATGACTATTGTCATTCTTTGAGCAGAGATCGACGATCTCAGCCCTATTCGTCGAACTCTTGTCGACGAACTTACAGAAATTCGTCGAACCCAGAAGGACCAAACTTAAACTATTTCTCTTACATAAAGTCTAAACCATCTAACAAGTCATTCAATCCAGTAGCTGATTGGGTTATTCCACCTAGGAGATATCACCCTTAGGTTATAAATCTCAACCTGCATTATCAGTTATATCCAGTTTCTCTTTCCAACCAAATAAAGGACCCAAGGTAACCTGGGTCAAGAACAAATGAGTCTTGTTTTTCATTACAGGTACAGGTGAAGAGCTATCCAAGGGTGAGTCAGACCTGGTACTTTGACAGTGGTTGCTCCAAGCATATGACAGGCAGCAAGGACAATTTATCCAATTACAAGTCCAAGCTAGCACCAAAGGTGATCTTTGGTGATTCAAAGAGTGGCCAGTCAGAAGGATATGGAGAAGTCAAGATTGGATCAGTTACTTTCAAGAAAGTAACATATGTAAGAGGAGTTAAAGATAACCTAATATCCATAAGTCAATTATGTGATGAAGGTTATCAGGTACACTGTAACTCTACCTCCCGTTCTATTATTAATAATGAAAACCAAACTGTTTTAATTGGACTTAGACAAGGCAACATATATCTAGTAGATTTTATTTCTGCCACAACTGATATATGCTTACTGAATTTTACTAGTAATCAAAATGAGTTATGACATAAAAGATTAGGACATGTAAGCCTTAAGAATATATCTAGGTTATCTAAAGACAACCTTGTTAGAGGTTTACATTAATAAAAGTGATTCACCTAGGATATTGTATTTTCTTCATGTGGATCTATTTGGACCCATTGCAGTACAAAGCCTATGAGGGAAGTCTTATACTTTAGTGATTGTTGATGACTTCTCTAGATTCAGTTGGGTAGACTTTCTGAGAGCTAAGTCAGATACATTCAAGGTTCTTACAGATTTTGTCGGGACCATACAGATTGAGTTCTCTACTGATGTTGCATTGATCAGAAGTGATCATGGCACAGAGTTTGAGTCTCTTCTTACGCATGAGTTCTATGAGAAGGAAGGTATCAGGCAGTGCTTCTCAGCTCCTAGAACTCCCCAACAAAATGGGGTCGCTGAAAGGAAAAATAGGACACTCATTGAATCTGCAGGCACATTATTGGCAGATGCTTACATGCCTCTATCCTTTTGGGCAGAAGCTGTAAATACTGCTAACTATGTCCTGAATAGAAGTCTTCTACATAAGCTGAAAAATAAGACCCCCTATGAATTACTTAAAGGGAAGAAACCTAAAATCACATAGTTTAAAGTTTTTGGTTGTATATGTTACAATCACACAAATAACAAGAGATACATTAGAAAGTTTGAGGCTAAGGCTGAAGAAGGGATTTTTCTAGGATATTCCCAAGTAAGCAAGGCCTATAGGATTTTTAATAAATCCACTCTTAAAATTGAAGAGTCTGTTCATGTATCTTTTGATGAAGCTAACATGTCTTATAACGAGAAAGATATTTCTACCAATAGCTCTTTGCAGGTTCCACCTCTGTGTGAGTCTATGGATGGACTAAACCTTACCCAAGAGTTGTCAACCCATCCTACTCCACAGGTTGCTGAAGATAGTGAAGAAGAACTTCAAGTGGAAGTGGCTGAACTTCCCTCAACAGCTAGTACAATTCCTCAAGAGGAATTAATTACAGAAGTTGTTGCTCAACAAACTCCACCAACTGATCTTGTCACACTTAAAGATCACCCCAGATCTCAAGTGATTGGATACATTTCAGTAGGTGTACAGAGAAGACATCAACTTAACCAAGACTTGATGCATGCCTGTTTTCTCTCTCAAAATGAACCTCTCACCATTCATGAAGCTGAGCAAGACCCCCACTTGATCTTTGCAATGCAAGAGGAACTCAATCAGTTTGAGAGATGTAGAGTTTGGGATTTGGTTCCAAGACCCCATAACTACCCAGTTATTGGAACCAAATGGGTCTACAGGAACAAGTTGGATGCTCAAGGGAACATAGTGAGGAACAAGGCTAGGCTTGTTGCTCAGGGCTACAGGCAAGAGGAAGGAATTGATTATGACCAAACCTTTGCCACTGTTGCAAGGTTAGAGGCCATAAGAATCTTCCTTACCTATGTAGCTCACAGGAGATTCAAAATCTACCAAATGGATGTCAAGAGTGCATTCTTGAATGGAGTGCTTCAAGAAGAGGTTTATGTAGAACAACCTACATGTTTTATCTCTCTAACTCAACCCTCTTTTGTATTTAAATTGCATAAAGCTCTCTATGGTTTAAAGCAATCTCCAAGAGCTTGGTATGAGACCCTAGCAAGTTTTCTTTTAGAGCATAAATTTACAAGAGGAACCATAGATAAAACTCTTTTCACTTGACATCATAAGGACCAAATATTGTTAGTACAAATATATGTGGATGACATCATTTTTGGGTCTACTGATCCCAAATTATGCAAGAGGTTTGCTGACCTCATGCATTCCAAATTTGAGATGAGTAGTATGGGTGAGCTTTAATACTTCCTTGGTCTCCAAGTGAAGCAGCTCCCTGATGGTATCTTCCTCTCCCAAGCTAAGTATGCTAAAGAGCTTATTAAGAAGTTTGGGATGGGTGATGCTTCAGGAATGAAAACAACTATGGCTAATAATGCTGTTGTGGATTCTGATGCAGCAGGGAAACCTGTAGATCAGAAGCATTATTGGGCAATTGTTGGATCCCTATTATACCTAACAGCTAGCAGGCCTGATATAATGTTTGCCACATGCCTTTGTGCTAGGTTCCAAGTTAACCTAAAAAATCTCACCTTATTTTCTTAAAAAGGATTTTGAGATATATAAAGAGTTGTCCTAATCTAGGACTCAGGTATCGTGCAGAGTCAGAGTTTGAGTTAACTGGATACTCAGATGCTGACTATGCTGGACGTAGAGTGGACAGGAAGAGTACCTCTGGAACTTGCCAGTTTCTGGGTATGAGACTTGTCACCTGGTTTTGTAAAAAGCAAACATCTGTGTCTATATCAACTGCAGAAGCAGAATACATGGCTGCTGGCAGCTGCTGTTCACAAATGTTATGGATACAAAATCAACTCCTAGACTATGGTGTCAACTTAAATAATTCAACTTTATTTTGTGATAACACTAAGTGTTATTGCTATAGCATAGAATCCAGTTCACCATTCTAGGACTAAGCATATTGAAATAAGACATCATTTCATTAGAGATAATGTAGACAAAAATAAAATTAACTTAATCCATATTCCTACTGTTTTACAGAGAGCAGACATTTTCACCAAGCCCTTGGATAAGAAAACTCATCTGTTCTTTATAAATCAACTGGGAATGATTAATGGAGAAGAGTTAACTTAGTTTCTGTCTGCATTCGGCGAATTTTCCAGAGTTCGTCGAACGGAGTTCGACGAATTAGGGAAAGTTTGAGAGATTCTCGTCGAACGGAGATCGACGAATTCTCTGTGTTGAAACAATTTTCGTCGACCAGAGATCTACGAACTTTGCTTTAGAAGACATTTCATCGAACGGAGTTCGACGAAGTGTTTTCGATTCTTCTGGATGAGATCGACGAATTATCTGTCTATAATTTATTTCGTCGAGCCCAGTTCGAAGAATTGTTTCTTTTTCGTGGAACGGAGATTGTCGATTCATATTATGAAAATCTTATATCTAGTTTTCTTCGACCTCCGTCCCGCGCTTTCAGTTCTCTTGATCTTGATCGTCGTTTTCTCTATCTTTCTTGCAGGTCATCAATGGCGATTCCAGCAGGAGCTTTGGCTGGCATGAAATTTCATACTGGTTTTGATATGGATTTCGATTCTTTCAAACACTCTGACCCCATATTTCTCTATATCCTGGAACTGCTAGAAGAACATCATCTCAAGGATTTCATGACCAGACGGATTAAACTACATGGAACTGAAATAAGAGAATGGGTATACACGTCTACTATCTCTGAGGAAGATGTGCTGACAGGAAATATCGGGAGTAATGCTATTTCGTTATCTTCCGCAATTCTCTCTGAGATTTTTGGTTTGATGAATGGAGAAGATAATATGGAAATGGATTCTGAAAAATTTAGTGAAATGCTGAAGTTAATGGGGTTTTCCGGAAGTAACCCTAACAAGTTGTTGAAGAAACAACTTTCAGCCGCCTATCAGTTTTTGGCGGATATTGTGGGAAAGATACTGATGGGCAAGCACACCGCACATGATTACATTACCCGACATCAATTCCTTATCATGTGTGCGGTAGTGAATAAACGTCCTATTGATTGGAGTAAAATTTTCTTTGAGTTGATTAAGAAGAAGAATACCAAGAAGGAAGTCTGTTTTGGAAGAATCCTGGGGATCTTCCTTAAGGAAAAGGATGGTGAATGCATGGTCTCCCCGACCATCTTCGTCAATGCCAGCAAGCGCCTCACATGCACCTTGTTTGGCATATGGGAGAGGATGATCTCCAAGCCATCCAAGGCTTCCTCCTCCTCCATCCCAACTTCTGAGAGCACCAGGGCTGTAAAAGCCACTCCCCACCCTGCAGAAGAGGTCATTCCATCTCCACCATCTCTTCCTGCACCACTTCCAGCAAAATAACTCCCTTCCTCTTCCATTCCTTCTACCACACCTAAATCTCCATAATATACTCATGTGCCTCCTCCTCCTACATCTCCACCTCTTGACATTACAAACATTCCTACACATCCTGCTTCACCTCATGACTCACATATCCCTACACCTCCTCAATCTCCACTTCCCCCTCATTTGTCCTCTATTCCCTCTTACAACATACCCACATAATCTGCCACACCAGATGTCCTTCCTCCTCTATCCCCTCCATCTATTCCTCCTACTTCATCTACTCCTCTACCTTCATCCACTATCTCTCCATCCTTGGAATCCCCCACTATATCTACACTCATATCCCTGCCCACTCCCCTCATAAAATACCTAATCACAGAGGCCATTACACCTCTTGTGAATTCTATCAATTCTTTATCTACACAAGTTTCTCTTCTCTCTGCTGCCCCGTCTTCATTCAGGGGCCTGGCTCCAGGTTCTCCTTAACCCAGGCAGGGGGAGATGCTCAGTGATGAAGTTGCAGCAGATGTAGATGCAGCAGCAGCAGTCACAGCAGCAGTTCCTTCTATAGCAGATGCAGATTCAGATGAAGATGCAGAAATTTTGCCAGAATATAATTCTGAGATGATTGAATTGATTCATTTTATGGACACTGACATTGACTTAGATGAGTCAGTTGAGCAAATAAAACCTGTTGGTGATTTCATTATGAATCCCACTGTTAATCTACCAGAATTACTGCAAGTTTTTGATACTGTACATATGAAGTTTCTTCCAGTAGATTTTACTAAGCCACATTTGGCTATTGTACCCTATACCTCTCCAGTTAGTCCAGTAGTTGCTAAGCAACTCTATGCTAGTTTTTCTATTCCAGCTTTAGCTTCAATCTCTGCAGCCAGTGCAGAAGTTATTCCAGAAGATATCTCAGCCCCATGTTTTGTTATGGATGACTCTCCTATGCCTGATTGTGATGAGCTAATCCTGGCTGACATTGAAGAGGAGAACACGGCAGCAGCTGAAAGCTCTGTCCCTATTGTCTCTGTTTCTTGTGCAGTCTCCTCCTCTCCTGTTGCTGAAACTCCAGTTCCTGAACCTTCTGCCCCTCCTCAAGAAAAAGCTGTTATTTCTGATAAATCTTTAAAAGCTTTGGATGCTATTTATGATAACCCTCAGGGTTCTGATTCTGAAGATGAACATGATGATGATGATTCAGTTGAAGATGTTGATAGTAAGAAAAAGAAAATGTTATCAAAGAAAAGGAAGTCTCCTCCTCCTCCAGCTCCTAAGATAAATCCCACTGCTGACACCGCTTATTACATTCTGTATAATGTTGCTCCTTACAAGGGAATGCCTGCATGGATGTGGTTGTCAAAGAACTAGAAGAAGGAAAGGAAGAGAAGTAGGAGATACTCTCCTCCTCCAGTTCACAGATACAGAAAGGATCCTCCTCCTCCTCCTCCTCCAGCAGCTGGTGCCTCTAGCTCTAGCTCTCAGAGATCTGCCCCCAAACAAATATATCAGATACAGTCAGGGAGATCATCTGGAAGCAGCCAGCAGAGACAACCATCCTCAAGTAATCAGCAACAACAGCATCAGCAGCAACAACAACATACCTCTGAAGTACAAAAAGCTGACAGTCCAAAAAGGCCATACTCTCCTCCAATTCCATTTGAAGATCCTGAAACTGCAAATACTGCAAGAATGGCTAGGTACCTGGAGCTAATTGGACTATCCTTGATCAATAAAGCCAAAGCAAAAGGTAAAGATATTTCTGGCTTTTCAACAATGTCTAAGTACAGAAAAGAAGAATTGAAAAGATTTGACAAGGGAAACAAGCTATTCAATATTGATTATTATATGAAACTCCATCCAGAAGCAGTTGTCCCCAGAGCTACAACATTGAATATTATCGGGTCAGCTGATTTGACTATGACAAAGGCTCAAGCCTCAGATCCCAAGAGAGAAATTATCTTTAAAAAGCCAGGAGAGCAGACAGTAGAAGATAGGTCCAATCAGAAAAAGAAGAAGTAATCTTTATTTTGTTTTAATTTATTTCTGCTCTTTCTTTCAGAACTGTGCTATTTGTCTAAACAAAGCTGTGTATATATATATATGCTGCATATGTTAGTAATTCTCTGCCAGATATATTTCTTTTCTTGCTTTGTTTATCTGTTTGTTTCTATTTTGACTCTGTTAGCGACCTCACCCAAATAGGGGGAGATTGTTGGATCCCTAGTGGATTTGGGCTAGGTTCACTGACTTAGGATGTAACCCAACTTGTATAGCCAGGGTCAATTTTGTGTCATAGAGTCTAGGTCAAGTCCTTAGAGTCAACTTCAGATGGAACAACTATCAACAAGACCATCAGAGACTCCAGACTTAGAAGATGTCAAGTCTAAGTAAAGTGAGTTCGACGTTCGTCAAACTCAGCTCGACGAAAGGTGTTCTGCGCTAGACGATCGTGAGACAATTCTGTGTGCTGAGCTCGACGATCTTAGTTCTCTGTTCGACGAAGACTGAGTTTTCTCATCAAGCTAAAGTCTGGACAACTTCAGAATTTTTCTAAGTCCATCTTCAGACTTTGGTCGACAAGCAGGATTCTGAGCTCGACGAACTTGGACCTTAAGTTCTCAACTTCTCAGGTCGACGAAGACAACTTATCAGGTCGACGATTTCAGTATTCTCTCGACGATTCTGAATTCAGAGGATTTGTGTCGACACTTAAGGCATGTGTCGACACCAGCTCATGTCGACACCAGAAGATTTGAGTCGACACCAAGATCAATCAGTCGACACAAGCTTATGTCGACACAGAATATCAGTTACATAGAATATTTTGACCAAGTCCAGAACTATTCTCAGCTCGACGAATTTGGATCTCAGTTCGACTAATACCGCCTGACAGTGATAATTATCTGCTCAACGAATGATGATTCTCAGCTCAACGAATGAAGACTGTCTGTTCGACAAATGAAGATTGTCTGGTCGACGAACTCATCAAGCTCAACTCGACGAACTCAAGCTCAGCTCGACGAAGTCAAACTCAGCTTGACGAATTGTGTTCTTCGTTTGACGATTCCAGACTAGGTCTTCTTAAGTTTTCCTGTCCCATTTCTTGGCGATGATTCCGGAGTTATTAATGCCAGATCTTCTCGGAATGTTACCGTTAGAACGTGCATTGACTATGGACTATTAAATGTCGTTTTTCCATGGGACAGTTAGGGAAATTATTGATTGTCGCTTCCTTCCAATGCCGACTGCAATTACTGCTCAACATTCAAATTTTCAAATGATCTTCAGTCAGAGAGAGATCATCAAAAGAGTAGTCAGAAAATCAAAGAGATACACACAGACACTCATATATAGACAATCAGACAGACACACTCAAATTGCACAGAAGAACAATCATTCACACAAAATCAAAAGCTCTACTGCAATAAGCATTGGACAGAGAACAACTTCATCAAGAAGAAGAAGAACAACCAATCACTATCAAGAGTCTTCTTCTGTCAATTCTCAGGACAACTTCAAAAGGACAACAAATTACTCTATCTGTCAAAGCAGTCTTGAAGCAATCTCTGGTCCAGGCACTCAAGCTTTTGAAGACCTATCACCCTGAAGCAGTGCTCCAATTTTTCCTGATACATTCAAGATCTTAGGCGGAGCAAATCTGCTAACATCAATCCACAGTCTTCTCAGTTGCTATTGAGAAAGAGAAGACACCATCACCTCTTTTCCAACTCCTGTACAGGGTTTTAATTCCCTTCAAAATTATTCCTTGTTACAAGTCTCCTACCAAAAGACTTGAGGTTTTGGTTTTTGAGCACCTGAACAAAAGCTCATTGGTGTCAGGCACCTGATCAAAAACCTGAGTGGATTCCTACCAGGGTGGTAGAAGAGCGGATGTACCCAGGTTGGGGAACCACTATAAATTTTCTTGTATCGTCTGGTTGCCCTTTATTTTTATTTTGGCTGTGTTGTTCTGTTATTGTTTAGGTTGCTGCGTTTGTTTTCCTTATTTGCTGACTTGTTCACCTAGGCTTACAACAAAAGTTGTAAAATGTTTTGAAGTAAGCAGAATACTCTATTCACCCCCCCCCCTCTAGAGTATTTCAGATCTAACCTGCACTTTCACACGTAATGGATCTTGAACTTGTAGCCCACACAAGTAGTGCCTCCACAGCTTCAAGGCAAAAATCACGGCCGCTAACTCCGAGTCATGGACCAGATAAATCCTCTCGTGCACTTTCAGCTGTCTCGATCCATACACTATCACACTTCCGTGTTGTAGTAGCACACAACCCAAGCCACTGCCCGAAGCATCGCTATAGATTTCAAAGCCTTCGGTCCCACTCGGCGAACTCAGTACAGGCGCCGTAGTCAACCGACACTTCAACTCCTCAAAAGCTCGTGTGCACTCCGGCGTCTAAATGAACTTCTGCTCCTTCCACGTTACAGTAGTGAGAGGTAATTCTATCCGCGAGAAGTTATCCACGAAGAGTCTGTAATAGCCGGCAAGCCCCAGAAAACTTCAGACTTCCGCTACCGTAGCAAGCACAGGCCACTCTCGTATCGCAACAATCTTTGCCAGATCCACCGAAATTCCCTCCCCACTCACTATATGACCGAGGAACGCCATTGAGGACAACCAAAACTCGCATTTCGAGAACTTGGCGTACAATTGATTCCTCCTTAGCGTCTCCAAAACCAAGTGAAGATGCTTGAAGTGATCCTCCTCACTATGCGAGTACACCAAAATGTCGTCGATGAAGACGATCACAAAATGGTCCAAGTACTCCCTGAAAGTTCTGTTCTTCAAATCCATGAACACTGACGGTGCATTTGTCAGCCCAAATGGCATGACCGTAAACTCGTAATGCCTGTACCTCGTACTAAAAGCTATTTTGGGGATATCACTCTCCCTTATCCTCAGCTGATAGTATCCAGACTTGAGATCCAACTTTGAGTACACCGTCGACCCGACTAACTGATCAAATAGTTCATCAATCCTCGGGATCGGGTACTTGCTCTTCCTCGTTAGCTTGTTCAATTTTCGATAATCAATACAAAGTCTCAAACTTCCGTCCTTCTTCTTTTAAAAGAGGATCGGTGCGTTCCAACGCGATGAACTTGGACGCACATACACTTGCTCCAACAACTCTTGTAGTTGAACCTTCAACTCCGCCATTTCCTTAGGCGCTAGACGATACGGAGAGCGTGACACAAGTTTAGGACCTGACACTAGCTCAATCGTGAAATCTATCTCCCGTTGAGGCGGGGCTCCAGGAAGATCACCAGGGAACACATCAGGGTACTCCGATACCACTGAAATACTATCCAATGTAGGTTTAGTCTTTGCAACCTCCACTAGTGTAAAGAACAGCTCTGCACCAGCACGAATCGACTTCACTACCTGAAGATTAGACATCAACGTCTTGATCGACCCTTTTAAGCCTATAAAAGTCGTCTCACGACCTGTTCCCAACTTGATTTCATTGTGACTGCAATTAATATAAGCTTGCTGCTCCGAGAGACATTCCATGCCAAATATTACGTCGAACTCCACCAGCGGCAGTACCGACGCTAGCAAATGGAACTCCTAACTCCCAATATGAATTTGAACGACACAGATTCTCTCCGCGTGCATCGAACACCCATTGGGCAACAACACATCCAGTTTGTCCTTCTCCAATGAAGAAGGTACTCCAATGCACGATATGAACCCTTCAGACAAAAAAGAGTGTGATGCTCCCGTATCAAAGTGTGATCTCGCCGGATACTCGCAAATCAAAACAAATCCTAAACAAGCATTGGTAAGGTCACACACACATAACAAGTATAAAACAATTTGACTTGCTATAAATCTAAACCATACCTGTCACCATATCCGTTTATTTAGTGGCCTCCTGTTAGCCAAGATTATAAACTCTCGGTTGAGCCGGAGCATAATGGGACGCAGTTAACTCCACCGCCTTGCACTTTTCTTCATAAGTTGCTCCCGACTTCCTCTCGGACTTGGGACGTCCGCTACAGCAGTCACGGGCAAAGTACCCCGGCTTCCCACAAGTAAAACATGCACCCGGGGTTCAACCCATATTCGCCCTAGAAGCATCAGAAGAGGGGGCTGGACACGAGGTCCTAGCCTTCTTGTGGAACTTACGATAACCGGACTTCGAAGTAGTCTGCACTTTAAACTTCGTCTTCATATCACCAGAGCTTTTCTTTGCTTTCACATTCTTCAAGTCTTTCTCCAAAGACCGGGCCGTGTTGACCAGGGTCAAGAAACCCTGCGTCATAGGCCCCGAGAGCAGTAGCCTCAAGTTATCTCTGAGCCCTTCGTAGAAACGGTTCGTCCTGCGCTCCTCATCCGCGAATGTGGAGTTAGCATACCGACCCAAACGATTAAACTTGTGGAGATACTCATCCACGCTACTCTCTCCTTGCACCAACCTCTGGAACTCATTCTCCAAAGCTATCCTCTGAGTCGAAGGAAGGTACCTTGCTAAGAACAGTCCCGAAAAATCTTCCATTGGGACGTCCGTAAGTTGCCTTCCTCTCTAGTGATGTAGCTCTAAACCTTCCCACCACAGCCTAGCTTCTCCATCCAATAGGAATGTGGCTATAGTGGTCATATGCCACTCCTCCATTTCAGTAGCTGTCAGGACTCTCTTCGCTTGGGAGAGCTAGTCTTCAGCTTGAGATGGGGTTCCCAACCCCGAGAACACATGAGGATTAAAGCTCATAACGTGCTTGAGCTGTCTTTTAGTTGCTCACCTCGGCACCAAAGGCTCCACTACTACCTACTCCACTCTTCTCGGCTTAACCTCTGGAAGAGGTACCTGCTCCATCGCAGGAGAGGGCTGCTGCATTTGCCTTACATGCTGGGTATTGATCATGGCAAACACTGCTTTGGCAACCAATCGTATGGTTTCAGCCGATGGAGGTGTTGCAGGACCATCATTTGGTGCACTACTAGCCACAGAAACTCGGCATTCTAACGGCCCAGCACCGCTTCTGGTCACCTATAGTTGTACAAAACACCGTTAAGCGACCATACAAAATTACAAAAAGCAATTATAGGAACACACAGGTTCCTCAAACACGTGTATTTTCATTCCTAAGTGGACACTCATGGGTTCTTTTGATGTTATAATGATGACGCACACACATGTGCTCACCACCCCTTAAAAAGAATTTGTCCACGAATTCAGATTAAGACGGACCAAAACCAGTAGTCTGATACCAAATTATAACACCCCATATCCGTCACATACCATATTGCAGTAGGTCCGGCAAGGGCCCGACGACATATACCACAGACAGACCAGGTGGCTACTCAATGGAAACCATCCAACCAATATCCAACGTCCTACAGATAGTCATTCTAGCAGAAGTAAATTAAAGTTACAAGTTAAAGAACCCAACCAAACATGAATGTCCACTACTCAAAAACCCAATAGGAATGAAGTACAATACACAAGTACGATGGCCTTATGGCCTTACGTTTGTTTACTCAAATAACATGTTTTCCAAACCTCGGCACGCAGGCCGGTCACACATGAATAAAGCTAGTAAACACTTAATTTAGGCCTTCGAGGGCCGGCTCAGCAACTTGGGCTTGGGCCCTCTATTTAGCACTCGACTCCGCAGCACCTGCAAGCAACAATCCACCACATGGTGGAAAACAAAGGCAACGGTCAGCTATGCTGACCAAATTATAACGATCCCGCCCCAACCCGGGGCGGTGATGCTCCTTCCCTTCATTTTGTTAGCATAATCCAACAATATAGTGTAACAACACAACAACACAAGCGTAGGCACTCATGACCATACACCCCGTGCACTCAGGGCATATTCTCAGTGAACCGGTCAATGTCACGTCAATTTAAGCCATAGACACCCCGGTCTCACGACCACCACTTTGACGGCCAATCCTATGAGCATTTAGGTCCTTCCGGCCGATGTCACGTCAATTTAAGACATAGACAATCCGAGACCTCCTATCTATACCAACGACAAGTCCCACATAGCATTAGGTCGCTTGTACCGAATGACATAGACCGGGCATGGTTCTGCTTAACCCGTTGCTCACACCGCAACGTCAATTTAAGCCATATGCGCGGGTTAGCTCCCCAAGTACCAAATCTTTTACACACATCATATAACCCAGTTATGTTTAAGTTGGCTCCCTGGACACCATGTTGGCAAAATCACGCATCTGCCCAGTTTTCCGGGTGCACCTTGGAGTTAATCCGTAAGGCTCCCTGTTGAAATCTATCGCGTAGAAAACCCGAAAAACAAACATCCGCATAGAGTCTTCTGTGGCCACTAATGCAATGCAACATCACCGATCCAGGCCAACTTGTCCGTGTAGGCTTCACACATCATTCCTATATCCATTCTCGATTACGGACTCTACATGGACATACGGGGACTATTCATGTCTACCCGAAGGAACGCCTCAACTCACAGCAAACTCGCGAGAGCGGGCTTCCTATGCAAAGGAAAAGAGGACTTCACATGTCCTAGGATAAGAATCATTACCCTATCATTTTTCCTTGGCGCCATGGAAATGTATGTGGATGGAAGTCACCGCAATGTCCTTGCCTCCATAGATCCGAAGTCGGCTCGCGATTTGGAGCTCCGAAAATCCGTCGGTAACCAGATCTAGCCTCCTTTCTTCTTCCTTGCTCTCCCCTCTCTCTAGACTTTTAGAAAGAGACTAAGTGAAAGAAGTGAGGGATTTGAAACCCTATTCTCGGGTATATCCCAGTAGGAACAACCCCCTGCCGTCGGATCCCAAAATAAGGTAACGAACGACCATGATCCGGAGCTGAAATGCAAAACCTGGGCCGAACACGGCCTGCAATACGCCCGTGTCCAGGGCCGTGTCCCCCATTCGCCGTCAAAATCAACGCGTCTCAAAAAACACACGTGCACCTGACACGCCCGTGTTCAACCTGACATGCCCGTGTCAGCCAGTACACTCCCGTGTTCTCAGGCGTGTTCCTCCATCAACACAGGACCAAAACCAACCCAAGACTCACATAGGTCTTGGACAAGCCCGTGTCCTATTTGACATGCCCATGTCATACCCGAACACGCCTGGGCTCCAGGGCAAGTTCATTGTCTCGACAGTTCATCGACCACTTGACACGGCCTTGGACACGCCCGGGTCCTAGGCCGTGGTCCTTGTCTCGACACATCGTCTAGCGAAAATGTCGACTTCCCTGGCAAATCGTCGACACGAGCTCGACATGCCCTGGGACACGCCCGTGTCTCTGGCCATGTTCACTGCTCGACGATCGTTGACTCCAAAATTCGTCGACCTCTCGGCCAAATAGTCGACCCAAACACGACACGCCCTGGGACACGCCCATGTCCTAGGACGTGTGCCCCGTGCCAAATTCCAAATTTGGACCAAAATGCCTCCCGTGGCTCTTTTGAGTTTCGGGGCGTTACATGACATGCCCGTGTGACAGGCCGTGTACTCAACATGACTTGCTGCTCGACAATCATTGAGTGCAGTTCGTCAACTAGAGGAGGACACACCCTCTGACACGCCTGTGTTGCAGGGCGTGTTCCCTCTCGAGAAATTCTCGAGTGTATTCCGTTGAGCACTCGATAAGCTGTCAACCCGAGCAGGACACGCCCTGGGACATGCCCGTGTCCCAGGCCGTGTCGCCCAACCTGAACCCAAATTGGGATTTGTGGTGTTACAATATATATCCACCATGCCCATCTTGCTACAAATCTCCTCAAAAGAAGTAACCGGTTTTGTGAAGTAGTCAGCTAGTTCTTTCTCAGAGGTAACATATGGTGTGCAAATCTGATTCTTCAAAATCTAATCCCTGTTGAAATGACAATCCACCTCGATATGCTTTGTTATTCTCATGAAAAACGGGATTTCTCGAAATATATATAGCTTCTTTATTGTCACAGAACATGGGTAGGGGATGATATAAAACTCTCCCAGATCAAGTAAGAGAGTCTGTAGCCACTTCAACTCGCAAGCAGTCTGAGCCATGCTTCTATTTTCAGCTTCTGCGCTTCACCGGTCAACTACAACCTGTTTCTTGCTCTTCTAGTTGACAAGGTTACCTCCAACAAAAGTGTAGAAGCCGGATGTAGACCTCCTATCTTCCTTATAATCTGCGTAACTAACATCAGAATAAGCTTCAACCTTCAAATGTCCTCTTTTCTAAAACAAGAGCCCTTTTCATGGCATACCTTTTACATACTCTAAAGTCTTTAGAGCTGACTGCAGATGACATTCTCTGGGGGCTTGCATAAAGTGGCATACTTTTCCTACTGTATAACAAATATCTATTCTTGTAACTGTCAGATAAGTGAGTTTACCCACAAGATGTTTGTATCCGTTAACATCTTCAAGAATAGGAGAATATTCATTCCAACATTTATCATCCCCAACAACCATAGGAGTCCGAGCAGGTTTAGCCCCAAGAAGGTCTGTCTCCTTCAAGAGATCCAACACATACTTCATCTGTGAAAGAACAAAATAACCAGATTTCAGAGATATGTCAATCCCCAGAAAATACTTAGGAGACCTCATATCTTTGTTAACAAAATGCTGAAACAGATACTTCTTTGTCATGTCAATACCATTTTCTTTATCCCCTGTAAGACAAATATCATCCACATAAACCACAAGAATAACCAGACCATACGCGGATTTGCGGATGAATAAAGAATGACCTATAGCTCTACGAGAGAACCTAATCACAGAAATAACTTCATTAAACTTGTCAAACTAGGCCCTAGGGCTTTGCTTAAGACCGTAGATTGCCTTTCACAGCTTACAGACCTGAGACTCCCACTGAGCAACCAACCTAGGAGGTTGCTCCATATAGACAGTTTCATGTAAATCAACATAAAGAAATGCATTCTTAACATCAAGCTGAGACATTTCCCAGTCTCAGTTGATGGACATAAAAAAGAGCACACGGATCATAGTTTTCCTTGCCACATGAGAGAAAGTATCAAATAAGTCCACACCATAAGTCTGCATAAAACCTTTGGCAACAATCCAGGTCTTGTAACGATCAATTGATCGATCCAGGAGAAACTTTATGACAAAGACCCAATGACAGCTAACAACATCAGCACCTGGAGGTGTAGGAACAAGAGTCCAAGTACACCGATCAGTAAGAGTTCGTATCTCTTCATCTATAACAGCATTCGAATGGGGAATAAGAAGAGCATCTTGATATGATACATGAACACTATTAGCCGAGAGGTCCAGAGCAAAGCTCCTAGACAAAGGAGAGCTATGAGCATAAGAAACCATAGCCTGTAGAGGATGCTGGGTGCAGGAGCAAACACCCTTCCGAAGAGCAATCAGAAGATCAAGATCACTCGTGGCCAAGGAAGTAAATTGATTAGTCCGATTTATATGGGGTTTTTCGGACTCATCTGGGATTTTTTTCATGCACTTGCACTTCACTTTTAGTATGTTATCATTGATATTTCATTTATACATCTTTTCACGCTAAGTGCATTGTTTTGTCGAAAGGGTGTGTAATTGCGCATTCTATTGTCGGGGGTATGCACATGGTGCTCCTCGTAATTTTTCTGTTTAGATTTGTTTGCATTTTGGTGCTAGAAGCTTGTGCTCCAGCCTGGTTTTATGGTTGTGCAAGTAGTCGGGATGTCCCGAATTCCATTTCCAGTTTCTGTGTAAAACAAACGGTCTTGCACATTTCTTTGCGCACAGTTCCAATCCAATCGTGCGTTTTACACAACTTTCCTAGGGCATCAGTTTCTACCCGTGCGATTTGTTCCCGTACAGTTTTGGCCAAACCGTGCGAGAAGGAATCGCATGGCCTGCACCTTTTGCCAAGCTTTTCAGTGATCTGTGGTTAATCGTGCGTTTCCTTCACGCATGGGCAACAACGCCCGTGCACGAGTAAAACGCACGGTTCCACAGTTTTCTCCTGCATTCATGCGCTCTGTGTTTACCCGTGCGATTTCCTTCACGCATGGGAAGAATCGCCCGTGCGCGATTACAATGCAATTCTTCTTCTTCCTCAAGCATTATCTGCGCGTGAATTTCGAACGGTTCACGTACGGTCGTGCGCTAGACTGTGCGTGACAAATTTTCTGATCTTTTTATATTTAAGAACAAATTTTCTGCCATTTGAGGACGTTTTTTGGACAGTCTTCTTCTACGCCAACTCCTCCGCATTTTTAGGGCGAAATCCGCTGTTCCACCAGGAGGAGAAGATCCTGGAAAGCATTCAACGCCAAATCCAAGCTGGAGCTTCCTATCGACCTCCTCCTTCATCCTTGAGCTTCAAGAAGGGTTTTATCTAGCTTTATCCACCAAGCTAGAGAAGTTGTGCCATCCTCCACCGGCTCGTGACACGAAGAAGACGGGTCCGTTGGGAGTGAGTGACACCCTCCTCTACCCCGGAACCAGTTGAGGACTGAGCTAGGACATAGAATGACAACCCGATGAATCCTACCGTGAATCCTCAGCATGACTTCAGATTCAGTAGATTTCGCACACTTTTCTTCTCATGTTGTTGATAGTATAGTTGATCTCTTATATTTGATGAAGTATTCTTATTGTAATATAAGTTTATGTGTAATCATGTCTATGTGATTATATGTTTTCGTTATTTTCTTGAGGTGCGGGCTTATTTTCCATCCACTATCCATCTGTTCTTGCCGCACTAGTGATTGTTAGTGGTGTGCGTAGCGAAGAGGTGCTTACAACACTCATATTCCCCGGTTCGTTTGGTTCTTACGCTTGATTGCTCGTCCATCCGCATAGCGATTCGGTGCATAGCGGCCCGTGTAGTCTTCCATCCCGCCTGACGATGTATCGCATAGCGGCGTTGCATAGGATTAGTTTTTAGTGTTTTATTTTCTATTTCCACAACCATCAAAATCCCCCTTAGTTAACTCTGACCAAAGGACTTCAATCTCAAGTCCTCCTCGAAATTAACTCCACCTTACTGTGTTCCTTGAAAAGATGGATACTTGGGGAAATTCACCCATTTTATATTACTTGTGCGACCGGTACACTTGTCGTCCAACGCATCAAGTTTTGGCGCCGTTGCTGGGGAACATAGTCGTGTGAGTTTTGGAGAGGGAGATAAGAGATAGAAGCCCTTTTCCCATTTGTACATTGCATCTTTCTTCTTTGCTTTAATTTTTAGATTTGTTCCATATTTTTCTTTGTTCCTTTTGTAATTTTAATTTTTCTACAAAAGGCTTTCCTTTTCTTTTATTTACTGGTGTGTAGTTAATTTTTGCTTATATAATTTATGTTGGTGCTTTCTTCCTTGTTGCACCATGTATTCTTATATGAATATCTGTTGCAGATGGTGCGGGGATTATAGGAATAGTAGTGATGAGTGTCCCACTAAAGATAGTGAGCATACTTCTCGTGGTTCAGTGTATGGAGCACCATCCTCTTACGGTACATCATACACCATAGACCAGTCTTATAGTCGCTTCTCTTCTATGCCTTCACCTCCTTCTTATTACTCTTCGATCCCACCTGGACCAAGGAGTAATGGAAAACGGTGTTTGTGTTGTCATAGCACCGAGCACATGTTGAAAGACTGAGAAGAATTTCAGCGCCAGTTGGAGGAGGATGATGGATCAGATAACCGAATCATTCCATCCACCTCTCAACTGGTTGTCCCTTCTAGTTCTGATGATATATTCGCAGTACTAGCTTGTCTATGGTGGTCTACTGTGGATATACCCATCAGAGTTTCTACTAATTGGTGTGACGACATTGCGGTGCTGTCTCTCCCTATGCATTCTTCCCCTCTTTTGGATTCACCGCTGAAGGAACCCACACATATTTTCTCTGATGTTGTTGTTCCTCCGCCTTCTTTGCAAGAATTATCTACTCCTTTTTCTAGTGAGTCGTTTGATGATGTTATGTCGGATAGTGATTCAGAGCCTGAGGTTGCGCCAATGTGGGACGAGGACGTTATTCTCTCCAATGGAGAGTGTGACACCTTGGAACATGATGACGCACCAAGGTGGGATGATGAGGAGATCCTTTATGATGAGGAAGTTTTCACTTCCTTGTTGGATGAGGAGGACCAAACCACCACCGAGGACCTCGAGCTCTCGAATTTCACTTGCTATGACTCATATGACACCGACAATGAAATATGTTTTGATCCTACTGGGAGTGAGACCGGGACCACTCCCCCTATTTCTGATTATTTAATTTTTTCTTCTCTTTTATTTCGTGATCCCATTTCTACATCTGAGCTTGTGCGGGTTCAGTCTTCATAGGTGCTTCAGGAGGAATTGGACCTTTTAGCTCGAGTCATGGATGACAGCATCCTCTTTCACGAGGAGGTTGATTCGACCTCTGCTGCGGAAGCTCCATTTATTGCTCTCTCCTCCGGTCATCTCACTGTATATGATTCCTTTCTAGGCGAGGATATGTTTTGTGATAAGATGAGCGAGGACCAGCGCTCCTCCTAATCTTATTTTCTATTTCCTCTACCTGTGTTGGGCAGGTATTATTATTTAGGTAGAGGGGTAACTGTTTTATCTCCGTATAGGTACCCGTTACAGCGACAGATAATGGAACAGTTTCCTCTGTGTTGGATCCCTTGTTGGATTTGGGCTAGGTTCACTAAACTAGGATATTTGACCCAACATGTATAGCTAGGGTCATGATTGTGTCCTACAGTATAGGCCATGTCCTTAGAGTCAACATTGCATGGACCAACCAACAACAGATTGCAGATGACTCCAGAATTAGAGAAATTTCAAAGGTTCGGAAATGTGAGTTCGACGTTCGTCAAACTCAGCTCGACGAAAGTCGTGCTCATCTCGACGAACTCAGAGAAAATTCTCTGAGTTGAGCTTGATGAACTTGGTTCTCAGCTCGACCATTTCTGGATGTTCTACTTCAACAATATATGTCCAGAAACATATCTCTGAATTCTAGTCGACGAAGTTAGATTATCAGCTCGACGATCTTAGTGCACAGAATTGGCAAGTCTTCATCAGAAAGCAGTTAGCTGTTCTTAGGTCAACGACCTTGGATCTCAGGTCGATGAACAATTATTATCTGGTCGACGAACACGATTTCTCAGTTCGACGAACTCTGGACTCAGGTCGATGAAATATGTTCGTTGCTCGACGATTTCATTGTAGATCCAGACTTGGATTTTTCCTTCCTTCTATCCTTATTTTACTACAGTAATTCCTGAGTAATCAATGCTTAATATTCTCTGAATATTACCGTTAGAAGCAACATTGATTATGACATTTATTAGGATTATTACTTGTTGTTTTTCTGTAGGAAAGTTGGGAAATCAATTAATGCAGATATTCCCTCCAGCCGTATTACATTCTCTAGGCCGTCAGCAATCAATGCAGGAAGGAATTCAAAAATTCAAAGGAGAAATTTCATTGAGAATATAAAAGTGATTTTTCTTCCTTCTTAAGCATAAACATCAAGAACACGACAAGCAACAAGATAGCCAAGACCAGAGAAGGCACACAACAACAACATTCAAACTCTTCTCTAGGCAGAAAAATAATCTGGTCTTCACCTTGACATTGCTAAAGAAGAAGAAAAACATTCATCCCAAATCAAGAGTCTTCTTCATTCTTCACTCCAAGATTCTTCAAGGACAACAAATCTTCATCAGTCTAGAAGTTCCTGGATCTCTTCTGGTCAAGGCCAAAGATAGAAGACCTACTCACCCTGAAGCAAAGCTCCAATCTTCCTGAACAACTCAATAACTCAGGGGGAGCTTTGATAACATCAAAGATCCACTAGTCTTCTCAGTTGTATTTGAGAAAGAGAAGACACCATAACTCTCTCACCCACTCATAATATAAAGGTTTCTTTAACACGCATCAAAAGTTATTCCTTGGTTGCAAGTCACCTGATCAAAAGACTTGGGTTGGTTTTTGAGCACCTGATCAAAGCTCATTGGTGGCAGTCACCTGATCAAAACCTACGAGTGGATTCCTACCAGGGTGGTAGAAGAGTGGATGTACCCAGGTTGGGTAACCACTATAAAAGTTCTTGTGTTGTCTGGTTGCCCTCTTTCCTTTTTGTTCTTGCCGTGCCTGTGCTAATTAGTTTTACTGTGACTATGCTAGTTAGTTTTGATGTACCTGTGCTAGTTAGTTTTGCTGTGCCTGTGTTAGTTTAATTTTGCTGTGCCTATGGTAGATTAGTTAATCTTAGGTTACTCTTTTACTTACAATAAATTCTGTATCAAATAGCTGCCCTACTCTATAGATTTTATTAACAGCAAAACATTTTAAAGATTTAAAAGATACTCTATTCAACCCCCCACCCTCCCCCCATGTCTAGAGTATATCTGGTCTAACCCTCTCTTTCAATTGGTATTGAAGCAGTGTTTCTTTGGTTGTACAAGCTAACCTCTTGAACCAAAAGATCCAGTGTTAGACCTAATCTTCTATTTTCGTTAGGATTATTTGCACAGCATGACACAAAACAAGGATTATGCAAGCACCAGACCTCTAGTATGCAACTTAAATAAGTTTGTCATCTGGAAGGCAAAAATAAAACTTTATATGAATTCTATTGATGAGGACATCTACAACTCTATTATGATAGGTCCTCCTCAACCAGCTGCACCAACATTAACATCAAGCACACATGCTGTTCCACCACCTGAGTGGACAGATGTATAAAAGAAAGCCAAGATTGCTGATGCAAATTCCATGAATATTATGCCTCACACTATGTCTGATGATATTTTCCAGAAGTTGTCTGAATGCACATCATCCAAGGCTTTTTGGGACTCTTTCAACCAAATGGTGGGTTGGTCTGCTGATGAGAGGAAAGACAGAAGATCAAATCTCATATCCCAGTATGAGAACTTCAAGAAGGATAAGTCAGAATCTGTTGCTGACATGTACAACAGACTGAGCTCAATAGTCAATGAACTAAAGACTTTGGAAAAGGACATCACCCTTACTGAAGTAAATGATAAAATCCTCATGTACTTCCCAAGCTCATGGGATTCCAGGTTATGGCCAATCAAGGAGGCCTGTAGCTTAAATGAGATTTCCATAGAATCTCTATTGGGAAAGCTCAAGTCTTTTGAGCAACTAATAAAGTCTAGAGAAGCAGCTAAATAAAGGACTCCTCCACTAGTAAGAAATTAGCACAACATAGCATTCAAGGCTACTGAAGACAGAAGCTTCAACAGTCAATGATGAACTAATGAGTCTTTTTGCCAACAGATTTTATAAAATGTCAAGACATGACTTCAGAAGAAAATCATCCAGGCATGATGATAAGTCAAGGTATGATAAAACTCCTACTAAAGAAGTAGTATGTTTTGGGTACAGGAAACCTGGACACTTTATCTCAGAGTGTCCAGAGAATCAGAAGAAAGAAAGAAGAAGAGAGAAGGATTGTAGAAGACAACAAAGTAGTAGGCCTTCCTCCAGCAAATACAAAAAGAAGGAGAAGGGATTTGTAGCTGATACCTGGAGTGACACTAAAGATGAATCCACGTCTTCCAGTTCCAGTGAAGAGGAAGAACATGCAAAGGCCAAGGAAGTCTGCCTCATGTGCATCAATGCCTCCAGCAGTCCATCAGAGGATGAGGAAGTATCTGATAATGAAGGAGCTTCAGAATCAGAAGCTGGTCAGGTACTTTCATCTTTTGATTATAGTTTTGATAGTTTCAAAACTAAATTTAAAACTATGTGTATTGACCAAATCAACTCTGAAAAGGAAATTAAAATACTTAGGGAAAGACTATCTAATCAAGAAAATCTGATATCTGAAAACACTAAGTTAAAAGATGAACTAACTCTAGTTAATGAACAAATCATTTCTTTAAAAATAGAGCTATGTGAGGCTAAGAAACTTAAGGAATCTATCAATGGGAGAAGTCTTAAGATGATGGACATCACAAGTACAGTCAATACCAGACTGAATGACAAACTGGTCTTGCGTGCATCATCAAGTTTACCCCCCATACTTAAGAAGAACATATTATCAACCCCTATTAGATTTGTTTCAGATAAGGGTAAAGAGGTAAAAAACAATAAACAAACCACATAAGAATTACCTAACTCAAAAAGTCAAAATAATAGAAACCATTAAGTAAAAATAAAGTTCAACAGATTTCGTCGAACTCAGGTCGACAAAATGTGGCTAGTTCGTCGAACTCCGATCGACGATCTATGAACGCCAGTATTAGCTATAACAAATTCGTCTTACTGCGATCGATGAACTGTGTATGGTTCTTCGAGCAGAGATCGACGAACGTGGGGCACATAAAATGAATATGTTCATTCTCTGAGCAGAGATCGACGATATCATCCCACTTCGTCGAACTCTGGTCGACGAACTTACAATTTTTTGTCGAACCCAGTCAGACTTAATAAAAATCATAAGTTTGACAGAAACACTAATCAATCTAAAAAATCTTTTAATCCACTTGCTGATTGGATAATTCTTCCCACAAGATTTCATCCCTTAGGTTATAAAATCCAACCTGAATGTTCATATATTTCTATCTTTTCTCATGAAAAGAAACAATGACCCAAGGTAACCTGGGTCAAGAACATCTAACTTATTTTCTTGCAGGTGAAGAACTATCATATCACTCAAAATAATTGGTACCTAGATAGTGGGTGCTCCAAGCACATGACTGAAAGCAAGGATAGCCTAATCAACTTCAAGGCACAGTTGAGTCCAAGGGTGATCTTTGGAGATTCCAGCTTTTGATAAACTGAAGGCTATGGAGACTTCAACAGTGGAGTTGTCACCTTCAGAAAAGTGGCATATGTCAATGGTCTCAAACATAACCTAATATCCATAAATCAATTATGTGATGCAGGTTATCAGGTTTGCTTCACCAATTCTAAATGCATTATCTCTTCAAATAATCAAACTTTTTTAACATGTTGTGGATAAGAAAATATATAGTTAGTAAATTTTAATTTTGCTAACTCAGAAATATATTTATTCAACCAAGCTAGTAATAACAATATCCTTTGGCATAAGAGACTAGGTCATGTAAACCTTAAGAACATATCTAAGCTATCTAGGGACAACCATGTTAGAGGACTGCCTTCTGGCCCCTACAAGAAGGAAAACCTATGCAAGTCTTGTCAAAAAGGCAAGCAAATGAAAAATAGCTTTAAGTAAATTAATAAGAGTGATTCACCTAAGATTTTGTACTTGCTACATATGGACCTTTTTGGACTCATTGTTATACAAAGATTAGGAGGGAAGTCTTACACCTTGGTTATTATAAATGACTTCTCCAGATTCTCTTGAGTTTTCTTCTTGAGAAACAAGTCAAATAACTTTAAAGTCCTTACAGATTTTCTTAAGGGCATAAGGATTGAGTATTCTACTCTAGTTGTATTAATCAGAAGTGATCATGGTACTGAGTTTGAATCTCTTCCCATACAAAGATTTTGTGAGGAGCAAGGTATCAAGAATTATTTCTCTGCTCCTAGAACTCCTCAACAAAATGGAGTAGTAGAAAGAAAAAACAGAACACTCATTGAATCTGAAGGAACATTTCTTTCAGATGCACACATGCCCCTATCCTTTTGGGCAGAGGCTGTGAATACAACAAACTATGTGCTGAATAGAAGTTTGATACACAAACTAAAGGGCAAGACCCCCGATGAATTACTCAAAGGAAAGCAACCTAAAATTGATTACTTTAGAATTTTTGGGTGTACGTGTTTTATTCATAACAATAACAAGAAACACGTTAGAAAATTTGAAGCTAAAGCTATAGAGGGAATGTTTAAGGGATATTCGCAAGTTAGCAAAGCTTATAGGGTATTCAATAAATCATCTTTAAAAATAGAAGAATATGTATATATTTCTTTTGATGAAGCTAACATGTACTATAACGAGAAGGACTCTCCGACCTCAGATATTTTGCAGGTACCTCACTTATGTGAGAAATTGGGTGAGTTAAACCTTCCACAAGAGGTTATATCACCTCCTCCTCCACAAGCTGATGAAGATAGTGAAGAAGAACTTTTGGAAGAGGATGAACTTCCTTCAACAACAGACATTATTCCTCAAGAGGAATTAAATCCAAATACTATTGCTGATCCACCTCCACCCACTGATCTTGTCACACTAAAGGATCACCCTAAATCCCAAGTGATTGGGGATATGTCAGTAGGTGTACAGACAAGGCATCAACTCAACCAAGATGTGATGCATGACTGTTTCCTCTCTCAAGTTGAGCCGCAATCCATAAATGATGATGAGCAAGATCCCCACTGGATCATTGCAATGCAAGAGGAGCTCAATCAATTTGAGAGATGCAGAGTTTGGGACTTGGTTCCAAGGCCCAAAGGCTATCCTGTAATTGGAACCAAGTGGTTATTCAGAAACAGACTTGATGCCCATGGTGTAATTATGAGAAACAAGTCTAGGCATGTTGCTCAAGGTTATAGGCAAGAAGAAGGAATATACTATGGCCAAACTTTTGCACCAGTTGCAAGGTTAGAAGCAATCAAGATCTTCCTTGCTTATGCTGCCTACAAGAAGTTCAAAGTCTTTCAAATGGATGTTAAGAGTGCCTTTCTGAATGGAGTACTTAAAGAAGAGGTTTATGTTGAACAACCACCAGGTTTTTTCTCTCCAACTTATCCTTCATATGTCTTTTGATTGCATAAAGCTCTTTATGATTTAAAGCAAGCTCCAAGAGCTTGGTATGAGACCTTATCTAGCTTCCTGATAGAGCATAAATTCACTAGAGGCATTATAGATTAAACATTATTCACTAGGCACCACAAGGATCAAACTTTTTTAGTACAGCTTTATATAGATGACATTATATTTGGGTCTACGGATTCGAAACTATGCAATAGGTTTTTTGACCTCATGAATTCAAAGTTTGAAATGAGTAGTATGGGTGAGCTCTCCTACTTCCTTGGTCTCCAAGTTAAGTAGATACCTGATGGCATCTTCATATCCCAGGCTATGTATGCTAAAGAGTTTATTCAAAAGTTTGGGATGGCTGATGCCTCAGCAAAGAAAACACTCATGACCACAAATGCTGTAATAGATTCTAACGAACATGGGAAACCTATTGATCAAAAATTATATAGGAGCATTGTTGGGTCCCTACTATACCTTACAGCTAGCAGACCTGACATAATGTTTGCTACATGCCTTTGTGCTAGGTTCCAAGTGAACCATAAAGAATCTCACCTAGTTTTCCTAAAAAGAATTTTGAGATATATAAAGAGTTGTCCTAGTCTAGGACCCTATTATCCTACTGAGTTAGAATTTTAGTTGATTGGATACTCAGATGCTGACTTTGCTAGATGCAGGGTAGACAGAAAAACTACCTCAGGGACATGCTAGTTCCTTGGTACGAGATTATTATCTTGGTTTTTCAATAAACAGTCATCTGTGTTTACATCAACTGCTGAAGCAGAATATATTGCAGCTGGCAGTTGTTGTTCCCAGATGCTGTGGATTGAAAACCAACTCCTGGACTATGGGTTCAACTTAAATAATTCAACTCTCTTATGTGATAACACAAGTGTTATATCCATAGCACAAAATCCAATCCATCACAGTAGGACTAATCGTATAGACATTAGAAATCATTTCATTAGAGACTGTGTAGACAAAAATAAAATTAAACTTGTCTATATCTATAATGATTTACAAAGAACAGATATTTTCACCCAACCCCTGGATGAAAGAAATCACTTGTTTTTTACAAATCAGCTTGGAATGATAAATGAAGAAGCTTTAATTTAATTTCTATCTATGGTCGATGCATTTTTCAAAGTTCGTCGAACGGAGATCGATGAACTGAGAAGAGTTCTAGAGATATTCGTCGAATGGAGGTTGACGAACTCTCTGTGAGTGAAGTTATTTTCGTCAAACGGAGATCGACGAATCTGCTTCAAAAAATTTTTGTCGAACGAAGCTCGACGAAATGTTTTCAAATCTTAAGACTAAGCTCGACGAATTTTTAACTACAAAATATTTCGTCGACCTCAGATCGAAGAATTCATTTATTTTTTCGTGGAATGGAGTTTGTCTATTCATATTCTAAAAACCTTATATCTAGGTTTTTCTTCGACCTCCATCCCGTGCTTTCAATTTGATGGTTAAAACTCCAAAATTATTTACGGTCACGCGGCGACCCGGCGGTTTTATATGAGAAAAAGGCGAAGTGATTTTATTTAGAAAATGGGGCGCGCGTATTTATTTATTTGGATATAAAACGGTTTAGATCGAGTTTTAACGAAAGGAGGCAAGTGCACCTATCGTGAGTAGTACAGGATATTCCGGGTGGAATATCGAGGTCGTATTGTTCTCGGGTCCGGTTCGATTATTTCTACTCTTCCCTGGAGGGGACTATTATTTTACCGATAATTATCTTGTCGGGATATTTTATATATAATAAAAAGCAGAAAATGGCAGAAAGAAAAATGAAAGTATGAAGGTGGTGCCGATGAAGAGCTTAGCTCGATGGCACCGAAAAAATAATTGAACTAAAATAGACTTTAAATAAAAAGAGCTCCTAAATTTCTAATTAATTAAGGCGGAGACTTGGCCGTGGAGGTTCCACTAAAATGAGCTCACCTAGCTATAGGGCTATCGCTCACCTGAACGCTAAGACTATTCGACCGGGCTCTCGTCCGACGAAGGATTCCTCTTAACGCCCGCATTACACTAAGAACCCCACTATTGGGTGGGGAACCCAATCCGGTAGAGTTGGCGCGCCTCCTCTCTCGAGGGTTAGTGCGGAACTCTCTTTGCCAAGGGGTGATCTGTCCATACGCACGGCCTCTCGGCGAGCGTATGGAAAACGGAAATAGGGCCCACACATCGATATGTGATCCTACGCGTCGTTAACCCCGGGCAAACCTTAAGTACTTTTAATTAATTAGAAAGATTAGACCTTTAATTATTTTAAGCTATTTTATCTGTCCCAATGCTCTTCGGTACCGAGGGCTAAGAACAGTTAGCCACTCATCGGAATGGGGACGGCTTGCGGGAAAAGCAGAAAAGAAAGAAGAAAATGGAAAGTAGGAAAATGAAAGCAGTAAAATAAAGCAGTAAAGGAAAGCTGAAAATTGCAAGTCCTACTCAAACGAGTAGGACTGAAGAAAGCTGTAAATTGCGAGTCCCGGCGCAAATGCGTGGGCGGGAGAAAGAAAGCGGGTCCTACTCAAACGAGTAGGACTAAATAAATGCAACACACGCACACACTCGACAGATAGTAAAACTCACGCACACGCTCTCTCGACATAAATGAAAACACACACACTCTACAAGAAAGTAAACACACTCTACCGAAATAAAATCCAGCCATTAAACTCAAGTGAGTAGTCGGAAAAAAGGAAAATTACAAACTCACGCACTCTACAGAAAGTAAAATAAGCGAGCGTCATTTAACTTTTAACGAGTAGGCGGAAATAAATGCGCAAGTACATTTCTACCGCTAGAATGCGGTAGAAATGCATAAAAAGAGAACGAAAAAATTTAACAAGCAAAAAGTTTAAAATGAAAAACTAAGTGCGCGAAAAATTAAAACAACTATATTATCATTCCTATAACTCCGTAAAAATGCTAAAAAAGTGCGAATAAAGGGAAAAGAACCAAAAAGTTTTACGAAATAAAAAGCTACGTTAAAAAAGGAAAAACACTTTGAAAACGTTTTTACGGATCTATAGGGATGAATTAGAAACTATAAAAATCTAAGTTAAACTAAAACAATGTAAAAATAACTAAACATAACAACAAGAAAACTAATCTCATACACACACACACACATATAAAGAAGAACGAAATAAAAACTAAGTTAAAACAAAATGAAAAATAAGATTGCTTAAGAGAGTTTTGCTTAGACTCATTCCAACACCATATAAAGAGACGAAAATAACATATTTTATTAAGTAAAAACACGGTTACAAAGGAACGAAAACAAAAAACTAAGGAGAGCGGGAGAAACTATCTCTTACATAGCATTTGGAAGCATTCCAGCAGCACAACACTTAAGCAAAATGGATCCAAAAAGGGAACAGGAATCCTAAGCAGAAGCTCTGAATTTATAGAAAAAATTTACATGGGTCACGCCCTTGGTCACGGGCGTGACAGGGGGCGTGACAGTACTATTTGAGAAGGCGGCCGGCGATTTGACGGGAAAGTTGACTTCGGCTGGACACGTGGCGGTCTCGCGGTGGTCACGCCCCAGGTCACGGGCGTGACGCTGGGCATGTCAACCAGGTGGATCTGGTCGCGGGTTGCGCCGAAAGTCTTCGGGCAGGTCTTGTCGGGCTAGCTGAAAAGGTCATGCCCCAGGTCACGGGCGTGACTCTGGGCGTGTCGGCTGGTGTCGACACTCGACGAATGTCGAGCGGAAAGTGTCGAGTTGAAAATCGTCGAGCGGAAATTGATGTCACGCCCTAGGTCACGGGCGTGACTCTAGGCGTGTCGGCTAGTGTCGACACTCGACGATCGTCGAGATGAATTCGTCGAGTGGAGTGACACGGGCTTGGGTCACGCCCCGTGTCGGGTGACACGGGCGTGACAGGGGGCGTGTCAAGCTTTGCTCTTCAAAATTTGCTGATTGACTGGAATTTGACGTGTCATGCCATGGTCACGGTCGTGACCAATATGTCACGGGCGTGACATGTCAATTTTGGGCAGATTTTTGATTTTTTCTGAAAAAATAAAATAAAACAAGTTAGTATAATATTTACAAAAATAGGAGCATTTTATTGAATAAAAATAAGTAAAAATGACAAAAATAAATGAAAACAACTAAATTAATGTACGGAAAAATAGGTATATTTACAATTCATCAAATACCCCCATACTTAAGCTTTTGCTATTCCAGAACAAAAGTTGGAGATGAACTTTATAAGTAATAAAAGAAATCCTAAGTTTAGCTACCGCTTGAATTAATTAAAAGTAAGATCAAAATAAATATCTGGGGTTAAAGAATTAAATCCTAATTTATGAAATGTTATGAATAGAGGAAGAGTTTCAAAAAGACTTCTAGATAAAATAAAATAGAAAGCAAAAATTCATTTTTGTTAGTTTAACAAAGATGGATTGGATTTATACAAAAAACCTTAGCTTAGAAGAAGTTAAAGGAAATAATGCAATTTAAAAATTATGCTCTCAAAAAATTTTAAATTAAGTCTAGAATCATTGAAATAGGCTAAGTGGTTTGGTGGTTTATGAAGAAGGCTTGAATATTGAGGCGAGGCAATTTTTTCTCGAACCTCCAATTTTTTTCTTTTTGGATAGTTAGGAAAATTAAATCTTATTTTCCTAACACATAATAATTTTTTTTTCTTTCTTCATAATAAATAACCCAATGTATATGTGTAGAAGTAATGAATTTTATCCTCTTACTCCATAACATATAATCTTTTTAAATATTGGGTGCCTATGTTTACGGAATGAAATCTTATTCCCATTGACATAAGATCTTTTAAGGGATAGGGGTAAACATGTCAAGTAAGACATGAAAAAAAAGGAAGTGGGTTTAGTTTTTTTCAAAAAGAAAACTAGATTTTAATAAAAAAGTTTTGAGAGCAACCTTTTTAAATGGAACGTTCCAATGTTTCTAAAAGCAAAGAGTAGAAATAATTGAAATCCATGGATGTTATTTTCTACATAAAAAAGGAGCTTCTATTTATAAAATTAGAAGTGGTGGTGAAAAACAAGTTCCCTATTATAAGGAAAAAACATAAAAAATTCTTTAAATCTTAACCCCAGACACTTAAATTTATCGAACTTTAATTAATAAACGAATAGTAAGCAAAGAATAACTAAAATTCGCATATAAATTAACTCGAAACTAGATTTTTGGAAAGCAAAAAGGGTTATGAAATGGTATATTTGATTTATTTTGTTACATAATTAACAAAACATTTTTTTGATTTTTTTAGGGATTTTATCATTTTTTTGTGTTTTAATTATTATCTTTTTAAGATTTTTAGAGTTATTATCTTTTTTTAGTATTTTTGGTTTTTCTAATTTTTTTTTTGATTTTTAGTGTATTTCGATAAGTAATTTACAAGAATGAGGAGAGAAAGAAGAGTTATTTACAAAGAAGATAGGGGGGAAGAGAGATTTTTACAAAAAAAGGTACAAAGTAAAAACTCGAATGCAGCCCGCAAACAGACTCTTATTTAGATGGTTGGTTCAATGAGTCGAACGTCGCGGGCAGGCAGAATGCAAGCTTTTACAAAAAAGAGAAGAAGAGGGGGGAAGAGAGATTTTTTTGTTTTTTGTTTTGTTTTTTTTTTAATTATTATTAAAATAATGAATTTTTTTTTTTAAGTTTTTGATTTTTGCATTTTTTTGTATTTTATTTAATTTTTTTTTTGTTAAGTACCGAATATAAAAAGTGTAGAATAAGAAAACACCCCCATACTTAAACCCAACATTGCCCCCAATGTTGCAATCTAAGTATGCGGGACAGATAATATACAAATTAAAAGATGTACAAAAAAGAAAAAGGGAGGGTAGGAGCTTCCCTAAGACGAGCGCGGGAGGCCGAGGTTGAAAGCCTGCATTATTTAGAAAAGAAAAAAAAGCAAAAAGATAATCAAAAAAACAAAAAAAAAGATACACTCGGCCAAAGAGTGGGTGTGGGCGGTAGGGGGTGACAAGTGCGTGGGACTCGAAGCTGACGTCTTAGCTTATGAGTGCAAGAAAAATGCGCTCCCCTATCGCGCATAAGAGTGAGAACCGCGCCGAATCAAAATAAAATAAGTTAAATTAAATTAAACAAAATATAAACTTGTTTTTTTTGGGTTTGTTTTTTTTTTAATCAAATTATTAATTTTTTGTTTGTTTTTTTTTTCATAAGGAAAATATATTTTTAAGTTTGTCATTTTTCATTTTTTTGTTTTTTTTTTTTTTTTTTGTTTTGTTTTAGTTTTATAGTTTTTTTTAAGTTTTTAAGGTTTTGCAAAAATTTTTTTTTAGTTTTATAAGTTTTTCAATTTTTTTGTTTTTTTTTAATAATTTTGTAATATTTTTTATTATTATTATTATTATAATTATATTATATTGGCCATATATATATATATATATATATATATATATATATATATATATATATATATATATATATATATATATAATAATAGGTAAAATTAATAGATTTCCAGGGTTTAAATAACGAACCGAAAATTCTCCGGCAACGGTGCCAAAAAACATGATGGTTAAAACTCCAAAATTATTTACGGTCACGCGGCGACCCGGCGGTTTTATATGAGAAAAAGGCGAAGTGATTTTATTTAGAAAACGGGGCGCGCGTATTTATTTATTTGGATATAAAAGGTTTTAGATCGAGTTTTAACGAAAGGTGGCAAGTGCACCTATCGTGAGTAGTACAGGATATTCCGGGTGGAATATCGAGGTCGTATTGTTCTCGGGTCCGGTTCGATTATTTTTACTCTTCCCGGCAACGGCGCCAAAAACTTGATGGTTAAAACTCCAAAATTATTTACGGTCACGCGGCGACCCGGCGGTTTTATATGAGAAAAGGCGAAGTGATTTTATTTAGAAAACGGGGCGCGCGTATTTATTTATTTGGATATAAAACGGTTTAGATCGAGTTTTAACGAAAGGAGGAAAGTGCACCTATCGTGAGTAGTACAAGATATTCCGGGTGGAATATCGAGGTCGTATTGTTCTCGGGTCCGGTTTGATTATTTCTACTCTTCCCTGGAGGGGACTATTATTTTACCGATAATTATCTTGTCGGATATTTTATATAATAAAAAAGCAAAAAATGGCAGAAAGAAAAATGAAAGTATGAAGGTGGTGCCGATGAAGAGCTTAGCTCGATGGCACCGAAAAAATAATTGAACTAAAATAGACTTTAAATAAAAAGAGCTCCTAAATTGTAATTAATTAAGGCGGAGACTTGGCCGTGGAGGTTCCACTAAAATGAGCTCACCTAGCTATAGGGCTATCGCTCACCTGAACGCTAAGACTATTCGACCGGGCTCTCGTCCGACGAAGGATTCTTCTTAACGCCCGCATTACGCTAAGAACCTCGCTATTGGGTGGGGGAACCCAATCCGGTAGAGTTGGCGCGCCTCCTATCTCGAGGGTTAGTGCGGAACTTCTTTGCCAAGGGGTGATCTGTCCATACGCACGGCCTCTCGGCGAGCGTATGGAAAACGGAAATAGGGCCCACACATCGATATGTGGTCTTACGCGTCGTTAACCCGGGCAAACCTTAAGTACTTTTAATTAATTAGAAAGATTAGACCTTTAATTATTTTAAACTATTTTATCTGTCCCAATGCTCTTCGATACCGAGGGCTAAGAACAGTTAGTCACTCATCGGAATGGGGACGGCTTGCGGGAAAAGCAGAAAAGAAAGCAGAAAATGGAAAGCAGGAAAATGAAAGCAGTAAAATAAAGCAGTAAAGGAAAGCTGAAAATTGCAAGTCCTACTCAAACGAGTAGGACTGAAGAAAGCTGTAAATTGCGAGTCCCGGCGCAAATGCGTGGGCGGGAGAAAGAAAGCGGGTTCTACTCAAACGAGTAGGACTAAATAAATGCAACACACGCACACACTCGACAGAAAGTAAAACTCACGCACACGCTCTCTCGACATAAATGAAAACACACACACTATACAAGAAAGTAAACACACTCTACCGAAATAAAATCCAGCCATTAAACTCAAGTGAGTAGGCGAAAAAAAGGAAAATTACAAACTCACGCACTCTACAGAAAGTAAAATAAGCGAGCGCCATTTAACTTTTAACGAGTAGGCGGAAATAAATGCGCAAATACAAAAAATGTAAAAAACTAAGTTATCTAAAAATTGAAAATAACTGCATTTCTACCGCTAGAATGCGGTAGAAATGCATAAAAAGAGAACGAAAAAATTAAACAAGCAAAAAGTTTAAAATGAAAAACTAAGTGCGCGAAAAATTAAAACAACTATATTATCATTCCTATAACTCCGTAAAAATGCTAAAAAAGTGCGAATAAAGGGAAAAGAACGAAAAAGTTTTACGAAATAAAAAGCTAAGTTAAAAAAGGAAAAACACTTTGAAAACGTTTTTACGGATCTATAGGGATGAATTAGAAACTATAAAAATCTAAGTTAAACTAAAACAATGTAAAAATAACTAAACATAACAACAAGAAAACTAATCTCATAAACACACACACATATAAAGAAGAACGAAACAAAAACTAAGTTAAAACAAAATGAAAAATAAGATTGCTTAAGAGAGTTATGCTTAGACTCATTCCAACACCATATAAAGAGACGAAAATAACACATTTTATTAAGTAAAAACACGGTTACAAAGGAACGAAAACAAAAAGCTAAGGAGAGGGGGAGAAAATATCTCTTACATAGCATTTGGAAGCATTCCAGCAGCACAACACTTAAGCAAAATGGATCCAAAAAGGGAACAGGAATCCTAAGCAGAAGCTCTGAATTTATAGAAAAAATTTACATGGGTCACGCCCTTGGTCACGGGCGTGACAGGGGGCGTGACAGTACTATTTGAGAAGGCGGCCGACGATTTGACGGGAAAGTTGACTTCGGCTGGACACGTGGCGGTCTCGCAGTGGTCACACCCCAGGTCATGGGCGTGACGCTGGGCGTGTCAAGCAGGTGGATCTGGTCGCGGGTTGCGCCGAAAGTCTTCGGGCAGGTCTTGTCGGGCTAGCTGGAAAGGTCACGCCCCAGGTCACGGGCGTGACTCTGGGCGTGTCGGCTGGTGTCGACACTCGACGAATGTCGAGCGGAAAGTGTCGAGTTGAAAATCGTCGAGCGGAAATTGATGTCACGCCCTAGGTCACGGGCGTGACTCTAGGTGTGTCGGCTAGTGTCGACACTCGACGATCGTCGATATGAATTCGTCGAGTGGAGTGACACGGGCTTGGGTCACGCCCCGTGTCGGGTGACACGGGCGTGACAGGGGGCGTGTCAAGCTTTGCTCTTCAAAATTTGCTGATTGACTGGAATTTGACGTGTCACGCCATGGTCACGGGCGTGACCAATATGTCACGGGCGTGACATGTCAATTTTGGGCAGATTTTTGATTTTTTCTGAAAAAATAAAATAATATAAGTTAGTATAATATTTACAAAAATAGGAGCATTTTATTGAATAAAAATAAATGAAAATAACTAAATTAATGTACGGAAAAATAGGTATATTTACAATTCATCACAGTTCCATTGCACTTGATCTCTTTTGTTTGTTGCAGGCGAACCCATGGCGATTCCCGCAGGCAGTCTTGGCGCAATGATGTTTGATATATGATTTGATATATATTTTGAGTCATTTCAACACTCGGATCCAATCTTCCTGGAAATTCTGCAACTGCTCAAAGACCAACTGTTGAAGAATCCGATGACCACCAGAATAAAGATAGCTGGTGCAGAGATCAGAGAATGGGTTTACACTTCCTCCTCCCCAAATGAGAACACCATGATAGGCACAATATCATGTAATGAAGTCTCTCTTACCCCCGCCATCCTGACCAAGATTTTTGGATTTGCTAATGGTACAGAAGAACTGGAGATTGATAGTGAAGAATTTGATGAACTTAAATAAAATGGGTTATTCTGGAGCAACACCCAAGAAACTGCTAAAGAAACACTTATCTGCTGAATATAAGTTTTTAGCAGATCTTGTGGGCAAGGTACTGCTGGGGAAGCACACAGCCCATGACTACATCACTAGGCATCAATTCCTGATGATGTATGCTGTGGTGAATAAGAAGCCTGTGAATTGGGCTAAGATTATATTTGATATGTGCAGGAAAAAGAACACCAAGAAAGAGGTGTGTTTTAGTAGGATTATGGGAATCTTCCTTCAGGAAAAGGCTGCTGAATCCCTGGTCACACCGACCATATTCATCAATGCCTCCAAGAGGCTCACTTGTGCCCTCTTTGGCAGGTGGGAGAGGAACATCAACAAGCCATCCAAGACTTCTTCCTCTTCCTCCAGGCCTTCTGAGAGTACAAGGGCTGCTAAAGACACTCCCCACCCTGCTGAAGATGCTCCATCTTCTCTTCCACCACCTCCAGCCATCCAAAGTCATCCCCAAATTGTACACCAACTCCCCTCACCAGTTCATACCCCAGTCCATACTCCAACACCAGATAGTACACCAACTCTACCACTTCCATCATCTATAGTACCTCCATCATTAATACATATTCACTCTCATACATCCCCTTCACAAACCCGTATTCACTCTAATACATCCCATTCACAATCTCGTATTCACTCTCATACACCAACTCAATCCCCAGATGGTACACCAACTCCTCCTCAATATCATCTTCCATCCCACCATATAGACATCATAAATGAAAGATTCTTCTCATCCCCTACATTCAATCTGCTCACCTCCTTACCATCCATACATACATCTCCAGTCCATGACATTCCCAGTCACTTACCATCACCTCCTCTACCATCATCTTCCATTCATGCTTCTATCTCCATTGAGACACCTCCTGCATTCCTGCAACTGGACCCCTCCATCATTCCACCTCTTCTAGCACTTCTCACTCCCCACCTCAAAACCCTCATAGCAGAGGCTATTTTACCTCTTGCTTCTTCCATCTCTTCTCTTGCTGCTCAAATCTCTGGTCTCTCCATCCCATCTTCTTTAGTCAGGGTCCTGGCTCTAGTACCCACTGAAACCAGGCAGGGGGAGATACTCCGTGAAGAAGAAGCAGAAGCAGAAGCAGCAGCAGAAGCATACGCAGAAGCAGAAGCAGAAGCAGAAACAGCTGATGATTTATTTGATTTAATTAATTTTATTGAATCTGATATGAATCTGGATGAGACAGTCACAGAGAAAATAAAAATTGTTGGTGATTACATTATAAATCCCACAGTAGATCTTTTGCATTTGTTGAATATTTTTGATACAGTTCATTTGAACTCTCTTCCTATAATACAACATAAAGCCATCCATGGATATAGTTCCCTATACCTCCCCAATAAGCCCCAAGGTTGCCATATAACTCAAGGCTAATTTTGCAAATACAGAGGCTCCTGCCATTCCATCTCCACCTAGAGCTGATTCCTTAATTGTTTCATCCCCTCCTAGAGTCATCTCTGCTCTAACATTCATTATGGATGATAACCCCATGCCTGATCTTGATGGGTTGATCATGGCTGATATTTAAGAAGAGAATAAATCAGTTGCTGAAAGAACTGATGTGTATAATTCTCAAGCTCCAGCTCCAGCTCTTCCTCCAGCTCCTCCCTAGGCAAAAAAACTGTTGATATCTACAGAGGCTTTGAAAGAACTTAATGCTTTATATGATAATCCACAAGACTCCTCAGAGAATGATGATGAAGAGGATTCAGATTACAGTCCCTCTACTTAAAAAAAGAAAATTTCTTAAAACAGGAAGCCCCTCTAACTGCTGCTCCAAAGCCAAACCCAATACATGATACTATATACTATATTCTTCAGAATATTACTCCATACAAGGGCATGCCAGCTTGGATGTGGCTATCCAAAAATCAGCAGAAGGACAAGAAGAAAAGCAGGAAGTATTCACCTCCTCCACAGAGATACAGGAAAGATGAAAGTCCACCAAGTTTCAGCTATGTGCACCTATGGGGGGAGAATAGGTGACGTGTAGCGCTTTTGCGGAATTCACGAATGTACCTGCACAATAAAAATAAAAAGCACAGCACACAGAATACACAGGCAATTTATAGTGGTTCCCCGACTTGGGTACATCCACTTTCCCCCCTTCGACCTATCTCCCAACAAGGGACGACTCGGTCTCTTCTCCAACAGGATTGAAATCCAATCCCTGCACTATCGGAAGGAACCCTTCCACACGTGAGAGTCAACACTCCCACAAAACGGGTTGCACCCAACCCTTACAACACGGAACAAAAGTTCCTTTACAACAAAAGTAAATATAGAATGTACACGAGATACAAACTTCGTTTGGAGACTACGGTGTTCCTCTTCGTTCGACGACGTGTTCGTGAAGTCAACGAAGAGTCTACAACCTTGGTCTCCCTTGGAGAGGATCTCCCCGGAACCGGCGGCGGCAATCCGAGCGGCGGCTTGGTTCAGGATCGGCGGCAACGAAGGTGCGCGGAAGCAGTACTTTGAGATCCAAACTTCGTAGCGAAGCAAACTAGGTCTACCAACGGTCACTCTAGGATCGGTCGTCTCGATCGATTCGGACGGGGGAGTTTTTCCCGGTCAACAAATCGAGAGACAAGGGATCTCTGGATAGACGCGTGAGACTCAAGCTTTGCTAAGCTTCTGTCGCCGGAGATCGGGAAGAGACGCGATCAACAGCGGCGACCACTTGACGCGAGCGGCGGCGGCGGAGCGGAGCGATTTCGCGAATTTAGGGTTTGCTCTGCTCGCGTATTTCTTTTGTCTGTTTGTCTGTCTTTTACTGTTCAAATATCCGAATATATATACTGTAGTTAACTCCAATATGACCGTTTGTGGGACCCACAATAGAAATCCCTAAATCCCGGTCCAGAAAATTGACAGTGGCAGAATCCGGTTCAGGAAGATCCAGAAAAACGCCCAAGTCAAAATCGGTGAGAATCGAAAGTGATGCTCGCCGATTCGTCGAGAATCAAAGGTGATTCTCGACGATTCAGCGAGAATCAAGATTGATTCTCGTCGAATTTGCCTTGGTTGCACGCGCTGCTTTAGGCCTGGTCGAGACGGCGAGAATCAACCAGTGATTCTCGACGATTCGACGAGAATCACTAGTGATTCTCGTCGATTCTTTCTTGGAAGCAGAGGTGCTCGCTTAGAAGTGGCTGGATCGAGTTCGGCGAGAATCAACTTCTGATTCTCGACGAATCGGCGAGAATCCCAAGTGATTCTCGCCGAATCGGCGAGAATCACTTGGTGATTCTCGTCGATTTAAACTTAGACAAATTTTCGTCTTTCCACCTATGAGATGCTCCTTGACCCATCCTTGCTCCTTGTCTGCTCCTGCATATTTACAGCCCTGTGCTTGAAAATAAGTGCACTCCAATAGAGAGAATACACGTAGGCCAACACACTGATCTGCTCAACGAGGGATTACGTCGTGCAGACCCGTGTATATTGACCTACTGCACCCTGACATTGGTGTGCACTTAGCGTGGAAAAACTGCAAGCACAACTATAAAGATTTTATCAAATACATAGTCTATTGACCTTAGCTTGTCCAGGGGCTTCTTCAAATCAGGTACATTGTGGATACAATACCCAACAATCTCCCCTATTTGAAGAAGCCTAAACCCTACAAGCTAAGGTGAATAGAGCAAATGGGAATGAAAACCAGAAACTTAAAATTGAGTTGAGTGAGTTATCCCTTACCAATACCAAACCAATTTCTTGGGAACAAGCTTGGAGCCACCTTAGCCTTGGGTAATCTCCCCCCTTTTCGGCTTCTGCAAATCGGGGTCGGTAGCATTTGACCCTTGCTCCCCCTCAGTTCTTGGGTCTTTGCTCACACTTGATTTCCTTGCTCCCCCTCAGATCGTGCACGAGCCTGGAGCTTCTGTAGTTCTTCAGTCTTCATAGTTGAGCATTCCCAGTTCAGTCTTGAAAAGATTGAACTTGGCCTCGTCTAAGGGCTTTGTGAATATATCAGCAATCTGCTTGTCCGTGGGGACATAACAGAGAGAGATGTCCTTGTTCTCCACGTGCTCCCGAATGAGGTGGTAGCGCACTTCAATATGCTTCGTTCTGCTGTGCGATACCGGATTGTTGGCAATGGCAATTGCACTGGAGGAGTCGCAGTACATTGGAACTTCCTTGAACTGAAGGTCGTAGTCAGGCTAACTGGTTTCTGATCCATAGGAGTTGTGCGCAACAGCTGCCTGCTGAGATGTACTCAGATTCTGCTGTGGAGGTAGCACACAATTCTGCTTCTTACTGTTCCATGAGATAAGCCTTCTTCCGAGGAATTGACACGTCCCGGAAGTGCTTTTCCTGTCATCCCTACTCCCTGCAAAATCAGCATCTGAAAAGCCTATTAGCTCGACATCATTGTTTCTCGGGTACCACAAGCCAAGATTAGGAGTACCTTTAAGGTATCTTAGAATTCGCTTTGCAGCGACATAGTGAGATTCCTTAGTGTTCACCTGATATCTGGCACAGACACATGTGGAGAACATGATATCCGGTCTACTGGCAGTAAGGTAGAGCAGGGATCCAATGATGCTTATGTATTTGGTTTCATCGAAAGGTTTACCTTTCTCATCCTTATCCAGAGACATGGTGGATCCCATTGGAGTCCTCATAGAGGTTGCACTCTCCATACCGAATTTCTTAAGGAGTTCATTTGTGAACTTCGTCTGAGAGATGAAGATTCCATCCTCAGACTGTTTCACTTGAAGGCCTAAGAAATACTTGAGCTCTCCCATACTGCTCATTTCAAACTTTCCTTGCATAAGTTTAGAAAACTTTTTGCAAAGATTGTTGTCCGTTGAGCCGAATATTATGTCATCGACATAGATTTGCACCAGCAAAATCTTGCCTTTGACTTCCCTGAGAAACAATGTTTTATCTATTTTACCTCTAGAGAACTTGTTCTCAAGAAGAAAACTAGATAAAGTCTCATACCAAGCTCGTGGAGCTTGTTTCAACCCGTATAAGGCCTTATTAAGAAAATAAACATGATTGGGATAAGTAGGATCGACAAAACCTGGGGTTGAGCGACGTATACTTCCTCTTTCAGGTCTCCGTTCAGGAATGCCGATTTCACATCCATTTGATAGACTGTGAATCCTTTGTGTGAAGCATACGCCAGGAACAACCTGATTGCCTCGAGCCGTGCTACTGGTGCGAAGGTCTGGTCGAAGTCAATCCCTTCCTCCTGTCTGTAACCTTGAGCCACCAGCCTGGCCTTGTTCTTTACGATGACACCATGTTCATCCAGCTTGTTTCTGAAGATCCACTTCATGCAAATCACATTCTGCTTGTATGGTCTGGGAACCAGCGTCCAAACATTGCAACGTTCGAATTGATGTAGTTCCTCTTGCATGGCTAGAATCCATGCCGCATCCTTGTTCGCCTCGTCGAACTTCTTTGGCTCTACCTGTGACAGAAAGCTAAGATGCAATACTTCGTTAATAGTACCTCTTCGAGTTCTGACACCGACACGAGGATCTCCGATGATCTGATCTCTAGGATGATCCCTCACGTGCCGGAGCTCAAGAAGTCTGGCGTCTGGAGCTTCGACTACTTCTTGGGCTTCTCCTTCTTCTAAGATATTTATTCCATTTTGATCTTCAACATTTTCAGATGACGTGGAGGTGGAGACTTTGACGTACTTAGGAGCGTCATCTTTAGCGGTCTCATCCAGATTCAGCTGTTCAAGTCGAGCACCTGCATCTTCAAGAAAACTACTGGAAGAATTGCTGTTAAGCAAACTTATTTCATCAAATACAACATTTATTGATTCTTCTACCGCTAGAGTTTTCTTATTGAAGACCCTATAAGCCCGACTATGGGAACTATAGCCCATGAATATGCCTTCGAAGTATTTTTCACCGAATTTAGTACGCGGGTACTTCCCATTATTCAGTACATAGCATCTGCAACCAAAAATCCTCAAGTAGGACATGGTTGGTTTCCTGCCTTTCAGTAGCTCGTAGGGCGTCTTACGATGATGCTTGTTGATCAATGCTCGATTTTGTACATGACAAGCTGTATTGACAGCCTCTGCCCAGAAGTATTCCGGGAGAGAAGCGTCTTTCAACATTGTCGTGCAGGCTTCAATGAGAGTTCTATTTCTCCTCTCCGCAACTCCATTTTGCTGAGGAGTGCGCGGGGAGGAAAACTCATGAAAGATACCTTGTTCTTCACAAAATTCTGTCATAGCACCAGATTCGAATTCTGTTCCATGGTCACTTCTGATTTTGACCACGGAACAGTTAAATTCGTTCTGAACCTGCTTGACAAAATTAGTGAAGATGTCAAGTGTATCTGACTTTCGTTTCAAGAAGAACACCCATGTAAACCGAGAATGATCATCAACTATCACTAGCGTATAGGACTTGCCTCCCAAGCTATGAACTTGCATTGGACCAAACAAGTCCATATGTAAAAGGTAAAGACATCGGGAAGAGTCTTTGTCTGCGATGCTCTTAAAGGTAGCCCGAGTCTGTTTGCCCATCTGGCATGCAGGACAGGGGCTATCTTTGATGCACTTGATACTGGGAGCATCCCTTACCAAGTTCTTAGAAAACAGCATACTAATTATCTTGAAATTAATATGTGCCAATCTCTTGTGCCATTGTTCACAAAGAGATGCACTGCCTGTTGCCACAAGGCATACGGGGGTAGATGAATCTAAACTGAGAAAATCTAAACAGAAGATATTTCTTTCTGCTCCTAATGCCTGATAATACCGTTTCAGAAGAGGTACGTGAAATTATCAGACATTTATCCTTGCAGAACTTAACGTCATAACCTTTATCACATAACTGACTTACACTGATCAGGTTATGGTTTAACCCTTCAACATAAGCCACGTCGGTGATAGAGATTATACCGTTGGAAATCATACCGTAACCTCTGGTGACTCCTCGATCTGACCCTCCAAAGATGACTTTGGGTCCATTCTCGACTGGAGTGTAATCACGCAGCAGGCTTCTTGTCCCGGTCATATGCCGGGAGCATCCACTGTCCAAATACCAGATCGGCGTTTTGGTGGCCTTTGGACATTCCTGCAAAACAAAATTAATTTGCCTTAGGAACCCAATCGAACTTGGGTCCTAAATTCCTGGTTAGCACACTCCCCCTCGGTTGGTTAACCCTACGAGTGGTCGGTCTCGCATTGCTAACATAGGGAGTCTCGTAATTCCTTGGATTAAACCAACAATCCACGACAAAGTGACCGACTTTGCCACAGCACCAACAGTCGAATCTGTTGTACCTCTTCCTAGGCTCCTGCCTTACCCTGGGAACGGTGGGTACTGCTGGGGCCTTGGATCTGGAGGTGGAGGCCTCATGGTGACAACAGTCACATGACTTTGTCACCTTCTGTATAACAGGCTTGGATTTTGGTGCCTGCTTTCCATTATGGCCGCTAGAGAACGGACCATAATTTCCCATGTGGATTTCCTCATAAGGTGCCTTGAAGGCACTCTCACCGAAGTTCCGGGGAAAGTTCCAACCGTCATAGCGGCTCTTTGGCTTTGCAACCGAGGGCCGGAAATGATGCCCAAATGTTGACTCAAAGTCATGTTGGCTGCAAGGAAAGCCAGGCTTTCTGAACGCAACAGGACTAAGAGGAGCCTTACCCTTTTCATCGGCAGAGGCCTTCTTGGCGGCCTTATTCTTCCTCTGGTTCTTGTTTCTCCTAGATGAAGAACCAGATACCCCTATATGCCCCAAGCCAGCTCCTTTGGCTTGAGCAGAGAAGGTATCAACGACTGGAAGAACTGTTTTTGGCATAGAGAAGCTCTTGACGATCTTCCTTTCTACCGCAAGTAGTTCTTCCAACTTGTCGACTTCCTCCTGCTTAAGATCAAGGAGCTTCAAAGACTCTGAATGCTTTGAAGTCAGGTCAAGGTGCTCCTGTCAGAGAGAAATCAAGCTAGTGACCTCTTCCCTTAGGGATACACACTCACCCTTAAGGAATTTTACTTCCTTCTTCTCAGCCTTCAGTCTCTTACGGCACTCATCGAAAGTGTTGAGCAGAAGCTCATACTTTTCGAGGAGCTCAGCTTCACGGGCCGAAGGGCCATCCTCAGGTTCATCATCCTGAGACTCAGGATCAGAGTCGGAGTCGGAGAGAGGGGTGTGAGCTTTTACCTTCCCAGTAAATGGGGGGCATTCTCCTTCTGAGTCCGAGCGACCCACCAGCCCGAAGTAGGCTTCCTCATCATCACTTGAGTCTGAGGAGTCAGACTCACTCAGTGTCTTTGGCCGTTTGGCGATGTAGCTCCGCTCCTTCTTCTTGTCTTTAGAGGACTTGTGCTCCTCTTCTTTCCCTTTTTCCCTCTTTCCTTGATAGCAGTCGGCCACGACGTGTCCTGGCTTGTTGCATCCAAAGCAAATAATGTCAGAGGAGCGATGTTTGTTCGGTCTAGATGCATACCTGTCAGAAGAATAGTTTTTCTTCTGATTCCTGGAGGAGGAGCCGTCTCTCTTTCTTTGATTCCTCATCTTGAGGAAACTTCTTGAACTCTCGAGTGATGAGGGAGAAATCCTCCTCCGACAGCTCTGAGCTGGAGGAGCATGGTGTAACACCCCCACCTGTCACATGACATATAACGGTGGGTCCGGCCGGGGCCCCACGCCATATAGCACAGACAAGCAAGGAATCACGTGTGGAAATCAAATCTATGTGTTGTCCTTAACTCATTCCATTCTAGCGCAGCATTTTTTCTTGTTAACATGAACTCAAACCAGAATGTCCACCCATATATAAATACCACATTTATATAAAAACACCAGGAATGTATACAACTCACACACCCTGGCCTTATGGCCTTACAAGTTCCTCTTTCACATCAATGGTTTCGTACATCGGCACGCAGGCCGGCCACACATGAAATCCACCACGATCTTCACATAGCCTTCAAGGACTACGAACACCAGGCTAGCAATCCACTTATTCTTTGCAAACCGCAGCACCTGCAATTCATCATCCAAACCAACATAGAAACAAAGTAACGGTCAGCATTGCTGACCCATTATAACGACCCTACCCCCCTACCCGGGGTAGTGGTTCCTTCCCTGTATACAGTGCTTCCTTTCTCATCAAGCATCAGCAAACATCACCAAATCACATCATAACTAGATTATTCTCTTTATTCCACTATCTAACAACAACATCACATCACAAACGCTGGAGTCCACCAACGCTCCGTGCACTCAGGGCACCTTCTTGGTGTACCGGAATCCACCGTCGTACACCGCTGTCTCTCGAGGTGTTAACTTGTTGGTTGACCGGCCCTAGTCCCCAGCTCGCAGGCTGGCGATGTAACACCCCCCACCCATCCTCGCATGGCATATAACAGAAGGTCAAGCTGGAACCCGACGCCATATACCACAGACAGTCGGAAGGGTTACTAAATGAATAAATCACACCATCTAATTAAGACTACTCGTCCTAATCACAGAGCATTCTAGCGGAAGATTTTAAAGTTGAAAGAACCCAAAATTAATTCCATCAATATGAATGTCCACAGCTACAACAACAGGAATGAAACCCCAAATACACAGAAACAGGTACATGGCCTTAAGGCCTTACAAATGTTCACTTCATGAATAGTGTTTTACATACATCGGCTCGCAGGCCGGCCACCATGAAATAAATAAATAAAACTATTCTACGGCCTTCTAGGGCCAGCACAGCAACATGGCTCCAGCCCGCTATTTGGCGCTCGGCTCCGCAGCACCTGCAAGCACATACCACCGTACGGTGGCAAATAAAGCAACGGTCAGCTAAAAGCCGACCAAATTATAACGACCCCGCCCCTTACTCGGGACGGCGGTGCTCTTTCCCTGCAAAGCATTAGCCAACAATATATATATAGCGCAATTATAATTCGCCACAGGTGTAGGCTCGCACGGCCAAACACCCCGTGCACTCAGGGCACATTCATGGTGGAACCCTGACCCATCAGTGCATCCACCACCACCCCCAGGATGGCAACAACATGTGAGCATTTAGCCTTTCTGACCACCGTCTAAGGCTCCGACTATGCCAACGGCCAGTCCCCGTCTTCGGGTCTCTCGCACCGAACCACATAGCCTAGGTCCAATTCCACTTGCCCGTTGCTCACGCCGCATGTCCAATTTAAGGAACTTTGCGCGGGCCAAGCTTCTCTCGGATCCCAAATTTTCCAAAACAGTCTCATAACCCAGTTATGATCAAGGCCGGTTCCCAGACCGCCAAGTTAGCAGAACACGTTTCCGCTCAATTTTCCGGGTGCGCCTTGAAGCTAACCTTCAAGGATCCCTGCTGCAATCTACCGCATGGAAACCCGAAAAATCCAAAGCACGGAGTCTTCTCCGGCAACACCACATCAAATGCAACATCACCGATCCAGACAAACAACGTCCGGGTAGGCTTCACACACAATGCCTATGCCCGTACTTACGATTCCGGGCTTACATGCAACACAAGGGGGACTATTCCCGTCAACCCCAAGGAACACCACGCACTCACCGCATACTCGCGGGAGCGGGATTCCCTATCAGAAAGAAAGAGATTCAAGCGCTCGAGTTGAAATCGTTACCCTTGTAGTCCGTTTTGGCGCCATGGAAAAACTACGCGGTTAGAACTCTTCGCAATGACCTTCCCTCCACGGATCCTCTCCGATTTCGAAACGGTGCTCCGATGCTCCGCTGGCGGCCGGAAACCTCCTTCTTCTTCCTCTTCTCTCTCACTTTGGAAGGGAGAACTTTGGAGAGAAAAATGAGGAATAACTCCTATTCCCGGGCCTTAACAGAGCATAATTTAATCTGGGCCGTCGATCTAAATTAAAGGAAATGATGGCTCGGATCTGCACAAAATTCCCCTGACCTGGGCCGCACACGGCTTGGCACACGGCCGTGTCCAAGGCCGTGTGCCTCGATCCAGGCACGATCGCAAACTGAGAAACGCACACGGGCCAAGACACGCCCGTGTCTGACCTGACACGCCCGTGTCGGGTTCCTCGACACGCCCGTGTTCGAGGGCGTGTCACGCATAACCGCCACGGCAACGGACACGACCCCTCAGGACACGGGTCGGGACACGGGTTGGCACAAGCGCCCGTGTCGGATGACACGCCCGTGTCATCCGGCCGTGTTTCTGGCCGTGTCCTTCTCGGGTTGGAAATGACCAAAAAATCACCAGCCAGACACGGCCTTGGACACGCCCGTGTCCTAGGCCGTGTACCCTACAGGCACCAAAAACTCTTTTTTCCGCGACCGACTCGCACACAAAATTCGGGGCGTTACAAATCTCCCCCACTTAAGGAATTTCGTCCCGAAATTAAGCAAAGGTACACAAAAGCTAAATGATACCTGAGTGGAATAACTCGGGGTATTCCTCCAACATAGCTTGCTCTCGCTCCCAAGAAAGCTCCTCACGTCCGCAATTATCCCAACGGACTTTAACCATTCTGACCTCCTTGTTGCGGAGTCGTTTGACTGCAACATCTTCAATTCGTACTGGTCTGACCCTTGTTGTTAACTCATAATCAACCGTACCTGATCGTCTGCAATGATCTGCGAAGCCTCCTGAACTGCCTTACGCAACACTGATACGTGGAATACATCATGCAGCCCACTCAACTCCAACGACAGCTTTAATCTATACGCCGCCTCGCCGACACGCTCCAGGATTTCAAATGGTCCAAGGTATCTCGGACTCAGCTTCTTCAAGCGTCGAACCCGCGATACACCCTTGAACGGCTTGATTTTTAAATACACCATGTCGCCAACGTTGAACTCTACATTTCTATGTTTGGCATTATAGTACTTTGACTGTCTATCCTGAGCAATCTTCAGCCTTTCCTGAATTGTCCGTATCATTGAAGTGGCATCTTCCACCGCTTGACGTTTATACAACTTTGATTCGCCTGCCTCCAACCAAGACAACGGCGTACGGCACTTCCTCCCATACAAAGCTTCAAAAGGCGCCATTCCAATGCTTGCCTGAAAGCTATTGTTGTACGCAAACTCCACCATGTACAGGTGATCCTCCCAATGCTTCCCGAAATCTAGACGCACATGCGAAGCATGTCCTCCATAGTTCTGTTGACTCTCTCGGTTTGGCCATCTGTCTGCGGGTGAAAGGCTGTGCTGAACTTTAGCTTAGTACCCAACAGACATGCACCAACCTCCAGTCATTTGACGTGAAGCGTCCATCACGATCACTAACAATACTGCGAGGCACACCATGCAGTCGTACAATATTATCCACGTAGAGTTTGGCTAACTTTTCCACTGGATCCTCCTTTCTCACTGGGATAAAGTGCGACACCTTTGTCAATCTATCAACGACCACCCAAATGGCGTCATTTCCTTTCTGCGACTTCGGCAAACCGTGCACAAAATCCATAGATATGTCGTCAAACTTCCATTCTGGGATAGGAAGTGATTTCAAGAAACCTCCGTGCTTCTGGCATTCCGCCTTCACTAATGCACAAGTACGGCACTTGGCCACATAAAGCGCCACATCCTTCTTCAAACCCGGCCACCAGAATAATTTCTTCATGTCTCTATACATCTTCGTGCTTCCCGGGTGATTGAGTATTTGGTATGATGAGCCCCATACATCAACTCCTCCCGAATATTATCCGCACTAGGAACGCATAGACGACCGTCCTTCCTTAGCAACCCATCTTCAACCACAAACTGGGAATTTGACCCATCCAAAGATCCATCTAGGATTTGCTTCATGCTGCTATCCTGAACCAAAGCCCGCCGAACTCTATCCGCTAGGTCACACTACACCTCTGTCCAAACAGTTTCGCCTCGGCACTAGACTGCTTGTCAACGCAAGATATCTCCAATGCCTCCAACTCTTGGACCAATCTCTTATCATGCACTGATAACCAGTTGGCTTGTGCGGGATCTTACGACTCAACGCATCCGCCACTACATTTCCCTTCCCAGGCACATAGTGTATCTTGAAGGTGTAGTCCCCTAAGAATTCCATCCACCTCCTCTGCCTCATGTTCAGATCTTTTTGATCCAATAGGTACTTCAAACTCTTATGATCAGTGTAAATATCTACCTTTACACCGTACAGATAGTGCCTCCAAAGCTTTAGAGCAAAATCACGGCCGCTAACTCTAAGTCGTTGGACCGGATAATTCCTCTCGTGAACCTTCAATTGTCGAGAACCATAAGCTATCACTCTCCCATGCTGTAGCAGAACACAACCCAAACCACTGCCTGAAGCATCACTATAAATCTCGAACCCTTCGGTACCACTTGGCGAACATAAAATAGGCGCCCGTGGTTAACCGCCTCTTCAACTCTACAAAAGCCTGTTCGCACTACTCCAAGACCACACAAACTTCTGATCCTTCCTTGTCAACGTCGTGAGTGGTAGTGCTATCCGCGAGAAGTTCTCTACGAAGCGCCTGTAGTAGCCAGCAAGCCCCAGAAACTCCGGACCTCTGCCACTGTAGTCAAAGTAGGCCACTCCCGTATCGCCACTATCTTCGCCGGATCCACAACTATCCCTTCTCCACTGACAACATGACCAAGAACGCTATCGAGGATAACCAGAACTCACACTTGGAGAACTTTGCATACAATGACTTTTCCTCAATGTCTCCAACACCATGTGTAAATGCTTGTAATGATCCTCCTCGCACCGCGAATACACCAGGATATCATCGATGAATACTATCACAAACTGATCCAGAGTATTCTTGAACGTCCTATTCATCAGATCCATAAACACGGATGGAGCATTCGTCAACCCAAACGGCATGACTGTGAACTCAAAATGCCCAAACCGCGTACTGAATGCTGTCTTTGGAATGTCGCTCTCCCTTATCCTCAACTGATAATAACCGGACTTCAAATCTAACTTCGAATATACAGTTGACCCAACCAACTGATCAAATAGATCGTCAATCCTCGGGATTGGATATTTGTTCTTCTCCGTAAGTTTGTTCAATTCCCGATAATCGATACAAAGCCGCAAACTCCCATCTTTCTTCTTAACAAAGAGAACTGGTGCGCTCCAGGCGACGAACTTGGACGCACATAACCTTGCTCTAGCAACTCCTGCAGTTGCACCTTCAACTCCGCCATTTCTCTTGGGGCTATCCGATAGGGGGAGCGTGACACCGGTTTGGCACCCGGTACCAGCTCTATAGTAAAGTCTATCTCCCGCTGAGGAGGGCTCCTGGGAGATCATCTGGAAACACATCAGGATACTCGGACACAACTGGGATGTTGCCCACACTAGGTTTAGGCGTCGAAGTCTGCACTAGAGTGACATACAGTTTCTGCCCCAGACCGAACTGCCTTAAACGCCTGAAGGGCCGATATCAGAACTTTCCCTGACCCCTTCATGCCCGCAAAAGTAGCCTCTACACCAGTGTCCAGACCCAACTTGACTTCTTTACGGTTGCAATCAATACATGCACTCTGCTCCGAGAGCCATCCATACCGAAATTACGTCGAACTCCACTAATGGTAGAACCAACGCCCGCAAATCAAACTACTCCGGTCTCCAATCTGAATCTTCACAACACAAATCCTATCCGCACGCATTGAGCACCCATTAGGCAACAACACATCCAACTTGTTTTCTGCCATCGAGAACGGAACTCCGATGCGCGATATAAACTTTTCAGACAAGAAGGAATGTGATGCCCCCGTATCAAAAAAGGGCTCTCGCCGGAAACCCAAAGATTAACACAAAGCCTAGCATTAACAAACGTAAGCTAACAAATACGAAGGTAACAACTATAAAAATTAAACCACTGTAATTTATTCATACCTGTCACCACGTCTGCTTGCTTAATGGCCTCCTGTAGACCAAGGTTGTAGAATCTAGGCTGGGCTGGAGCATGATGGGATGCGTTGACTCCACCGCCTTCCCTTTCTCCTCATAGTCGCTCCAGGTCTCCTCTCGGACTTTGGAACGTCCGCTCCAAAACTCCCGAGCAAAATGCCCCATCTTCCCGCAGTTGTAGCAAGCTCCGGGGACTCGACTTGTAGTTGCCCCCGATGCATCAGCCAAGGGGCTGAGTTTTGAAGTCCTCCGCTTCTTGTTCCATCTGCGGAAACCTGTCTTGTGACTTGCACCTAACTCGGTCTTCCTTTCTCCTGGGTCCCTCTTCTCTTGAACTTTCTTTGCAACCTTTTCCAACGATCGGCCGAATTGACCAAGGCTAGGAAGCCCTGCGCCTTAGGCCCAGCAAGGAGTAACTGTAAATCGCCACGAAGACCCTCATAGAATCGGTTGGTCTTCTCTCTTCTTCAGAAAACATAGCACCAGCATAACGACCCAACCGTGTGAACTCATGCAGATATTCGTCCACGCTTCTAGATCCCTGGGTCAACCCAAGAAATTGATTCTCCATCTCAACCTCTGAGCAGAAGGTACAAATCTGGCTAGGAACAATCTTGAAAATTCTTCTATCGGCACATCCGCAAGTTGCCTTCCAACTAGAAGATGAAACTCCACTCGTCCCACCACAGCCTCGCCTCACCTTCCAAAAGAAAAGTCGCTATGGTGGTCTTCTGCCACTCCTCAGTCATTGTGGCCGTCAATCACCCTTTTATGGAAGAGAGCCAGTCCTCAGCTTGAGTTGGTGTTCCAACCCCATTAAACCTCGGAGGATTAAAGCCCATCACATGCTTTAGCTGCCTCTCCGTAGTTCTCCTCGGCTCTACTAACTCAACTGCTGCGCGTTCCACCACTCTTCGGCTCTGCCGCCCTAACCGGTTCTTGCTCATCCGCAGGAGGTGCGCGATGCATTTGCCCTGCAGGTTGGGCATTTATCATTGCGAACACGGCTTCAGCCACCATCCTGATGGTTTCCGCTGAAGGAGTGTAGCAGGCACGTCCCTTGGTGCACTACTTTCCGCTGATTGCGGATTCTCTGACTGACCAGCACCGCTCCTAGCTGCCTATAAAGTCAAAGACACACGATTAGGCGACAAACAAATTGCTAAAGCAATCATTGGAACACTCAGGTTCCACAGAACATTGTGTATTTTCATTCCTAAGTGGACATTCATGGGTTCTTTTTAATGTTATAACGATGACGCACACATGTGCTCACCACCCCTTAAAAGAATTCGCCCACGAATTCATTTAAGCTTGACCGTAACCAGAAGTCTGATACCAAATTGTAACACCCCCATCCGTCGCATGGCAATATAACAGAAGGTCCAGCTGGAACCCGACGCCATATACCACAGACAGTCGGAAGGGTTACTAAATGAATAAATCAAACCATCTAATTAAGACTACTCGTCCTAATCACAGAGCATTCTAGCGGAAGATTTAAGTTGAAAGAACCCAAAATTAATTCCATCAATATGAATGTCCACAGCTACAACAACAGGAATGAACCCCCAAATACCACATAAACAGGTCCTGGCCTTAAGTCCTTACAAATGTTCACTTCCAAATGAAATGTGTTTTACATAACATCTGCGGCTCGCAAGGCAACGGGACACATGAAAAATAAAAAAACTATTCTACGGCCTTCTAGGGCCAGCACAGCAACATGGGCTCCAGCCCGCTATTTGGCGCTCGGCTCCGCAGCACCTGCAAGCACATACCACCGCACGGTGGCAAATAAAGCAACGGTCAGCTAAAAGCCGACCAATATATAACGACGACCCCGCCCCTTACTCGGGACGGCGGTGCTCTTTCCCTGCAAAGCATTAGCCAACAATATATATAGCGCAATTATAATTCGCCACAGGTGTAGGCTCGCACGGCCAAAACACCCCGTGCACTCAGGGCACATTCATGGTGGACCCTGACCCATCAGTGCATCCACCACCACCCCCAGGATGGCAACAACATGTGAGCATTTAGCCTTTCTGACCACGTCTAAGGCTCCGACTATGCCAACGGCCAGTCCCCGTCTTCGGGTCTCTCGCACCGAACCACATAGCCTAGGTCCAATTCCACTTGCCCGTTGCTCACGCCGCATGTCCAATTTAAGGAACTTTGCGCGGGCCAAGCTTCTCTCGGATCCCCAATTTTCCAAAACAGTCTCATAAACCCAGTTATGATCAAGGCCGGTTCCCAGACCGCCAAGTTAGCAGAACACGTTTCCGCTCAATTTTCCGGGTGCGCCTTGAAGCAACCTTCAAGGATCCCTGCTGCAATCTACCGCATGGAAACCCGAAAAATCCAAAGCACGGAGTCTTCTCCGGCAACACCACATCAAATGCAACATCACCGATCCAGACAAAAACACGTCCGGGTAGGCTTCACACACAATGCCTATGCCCGTACTTACGATTCGGGCTCTACATGCAACACAAGGGGGGACTATTCCCGTCAACCCCAAGGAACACCACGCACTCACCACATACTCGCGGGAGCGGGATTCCCTATGCAGAAAGAAAGAGATTCAAGCGCTCGAGTTGAGAATCGTTACCCTTGTAGTCCGTTTTGGCGCCATGGAAAAAACTACGCGGTTAGAACTCTTCGCAATGACCTTCCCTCCACGGATCCGCTCTCCGATTTCGAAACGGTGCTCCGATGCTCCGCCGGCGGCCGGCGGAAACCTCCTTCTTCTTCCTCTCTCTCTCACTTGGAAGGGGAGAACTTTGGAGAGAAAAATGAGGGAATAACTCCCTATTCCCGGCCTTAACAGAGCATAATTTAATCTGGGCCGTCGGATCTAAATAAAGGAAATGAATGGCTCGGATCTGCACAAAATTCCCCTGACCTGGGCCGCACACGGCTTGGCACACGGCCGTGTCCAAGGCCGTGTGCCTCGATCCAGGCACGATCGACGAACTGAGAAACGCACACGGGCCAAGACACGCCCGTGTCTGACCTGACACGCCCGTGTCGGGTTCCTCGACACGCCGTGTTCGAGTCGGGCGTGTCACGCATAACCGCCACGGCAACGGACACGACCCCTCAGGACACGGGTCGGGACACGGGTTGGCACACGCCCGTGTCGGATGACACGCCCGTGTCATCCGGCCGTGTTCTGGCCGTGTCCTTCTCGGGTTGGAAACGGCCAAAAATCACCAGCCAGACACGGCCTTGGACACGCCCGTGTCCTAGGCCGTGTACCCCTACAGGCACAAAAACTCTTTTTTCCGCGACCGACTCGCACACAAAATTCGGGGCGTTACAGGCGACATCCCGCCCAAGCACTCCGAGATCCATCCTCACAGCATCACAAACAAGAGCAGATCGACCCACACTCCGTGGTGTAGCAAGCAGGGGTTTATCTAGCTCCCCAGGCATTGTCTACCCATCGATCCCCGTCCTAATCCGATCGACCCACAACCATGTGGGTGCAGCAACCGGTTTAACTCGGCTCCCCTAGCATTGCCACCATCGATCCTTCCTTAACTAGATCAAACAACCTAGTGGTGTAACAGGCCGGGTTATCACGAGCTCCCAGGCGTGCTACCAATTGGATCATCTCATATCCCGGAGCTTCACACCAAAGCCTCCTTACAATCATCACATCCATACATTCAGCACAACAGAAATCTTATATTTTACACACATCATCACAAGGCCACGGAGTCTTCTCCGGTTTACCCATGAACATCACCAATCCAGACTACCGGTCCAGATGGGCTTCACACAGCATGCCCTACGCCGTCTCTATATTCCGGCTCTAAATGCAGACTCACGAAGGAATCTCTCCGCAAATACTACATTGGTGGAGGATTCCAATGCAACATGTATAGAGAAAGGACTTCGATGTCCAAGAAGGAGATCGTTACCCTTGAAGATCGCTTTGGTGCCATGAAGTAGCCGGGTGGAAATCACCGCCTCGGCTCAACCTTCACGAATCCGCTCTCGGATCTTCGATCCGCACTCCGCAGCTACTACAGCAGCTGGAAGACTCCTCCCTTCTCTCTCCCTTAGGCCTTTCTTCTCTTCTCCCTGAAATGGAAATGAAGAAGAAGAAGAAGATTATAAGAGACTTTATCTTCTAATTCTCGGCCTCCTAGACACCTGGACAAAGCCAAGCCCTTGATCCAGGAAAGAGGGAAACGAACGGCTCAGATCTGGCCAGAAAAAACCCGAACACGGCCTGACACGCCCTGTGACACGCCGTGTCACAGGCGTGTTATCCCCCTAAGCGGCAGACAACCGACTCAATCCAACCAGTACACGGCCGTGTGACACCGCCCGTGTCACGTGCCGTTGTACCCGACA